>CM053763.1:78860863-78905329 GCA_028658305.1 Pachyuromys duprasi
CTAGGGAAGATAAACAAGAAGGAGGACCCAGGTTGGTATGATCAATGCTCGTTTGGATGAACAAATGGGATGGACATTGAGTGGAGGAGAAAACAAGCAACAGGACAGGAGCATGTCAAGGAGGACCTCTGGGGGGAGGGGTCAATGTAGTGATGTATCAGAGCAGATATTAAGACTCGTGTTCAAGCCTTGGGCAGAGGGCGAGAAGTGATGATAGAAATGGGGGAGGTTGGTGAGACTTGGGGAGAACAAGAGCTCCACAAAGACCAAAGTGAGCAGGACACAGGGGTCTTGTATGAGACGGTTTCTACAACCAAGGACCATGTGTGGATGTGGCCTGGAACCCCTGCTCAGATGGAGCCCGTGATAGCTCCGTGTCCAACTGAAGACCCTAGTAAGGGAAACAGGTACTGTTTCAGTCATGAACTCGATGGCTGGCTCTTTGACCCTCCCCCATACATGCCGGGGAGTGACAGACTGGCTAGATCCCAGGGGAGGACATTACAGCCAGCCTTGAGGAGACAGCATGAGCTGGGGTTGGATGGAAGGGGATGAGGTCCTCCCCTGTTGGTGGACTTGGAGGGGTTGGGGAGGAAATGAGGGAGGGAGGGGGAGGCTGGAAGGGAATGAGGGAGGGGGCTATGCCTGGGATGCAAAGAACCTAACCTGAGATTGATATAAAAATAAATAAAATTTAAAAAATATAAAAGAAAAAGGGGAAATCTGTGGGGAACCGCTGGACTGCCAGGCTCCTTGGTTGGTTTGATCTCAGTGGAAAGATATGCTTTCACCCTGGCCTTCACTGGAGTCAGTGATAAGCCATCTCCTTTCCTTTGAGATAGCAGGTGGAATGTCTTGTTAAGTTCACACCTTTTGTTTATGGGAAGATCACACAGACAGGTGGTCTAGGTAGAGAAGTTTTGACTTCCCTGTGAATTCAGTCATGGTACTAAGGTGCTTTTGTTCTAACTTAAAAGAGTCAGTCTGGAATAAAGCAAGGCATCTAGCTTCTATTAGAACCTCTCAGAAAGCTCACATGTGTTGTGTGTTGGTTTATTAATTTTTCCTTCAATCCTCTCTCCTGACTCAAGAACAGTTCGACTCTGCCAGCAGGCTCCAGCAAAATTAATTTTTATTAATAATTTATTAATTTTATTTTAAAATTAGTATTTTTATTAATATTTTTATGCAGTACAGCTTGAGATCACAGATGGAGATACCTCCAGACAATCTGTTGTTGTACAGGATTGCTTTATCAATTCTGGGTATTTTGTTTTTCCATATGAAAATGAGAATTGTTCTTTCAAGGTCTGTAAAGAATTGTGTTAATATTTTGATGGGAATTGCACTGAATCTGTAGATTGATTTTGGCAGGATGGCCATTTTCACTGTTAATCGTACTGATCCATGTGCATGGGAGATCTTTTCATCTTCTGATATGTTCTTCAATTTCTTTCTTCAGAGACTTGAAATTTTTTTCAACAGGTCTTTCACTTGCTTGGTTAGAGTCACACCAAAGTACTTTATATTATTAGTGGCTATTGTGAAGAATGTAGTTTCCCTTATATCTTTCTCAGCCCTTTTGTCTTTCGTATACAGGAGGGCTTCTGATTCTTTTTTTTTTTTTTTGAGTTAATTTTTTATCCAGCCACTTTGCTGAAGGTGTTTATCAGCTGAAGGAGTTCTCTGGTTGAATGTTTGGGGTCATTCATGTATACTTCATATCATCTAGAAATACTGATACTTTGACTTCTTCTTTTCTGAACTGCATCCCCTTGATCTCCTTTAGTTGCCTTGTTGCTTTAGCTAGGACTTCAAGTACTATGTTGAAGAGATATGGAGAGAGTGGGCAGCCTTGCCTTGTCCCTGATTTCAGTGGGACTGATTTAAGTCTCCATTGAGTTTGATGTTGGCTGTAGGCTTGCTGTATATGTTTAGGTATGTGCCTTGTATCCCTGATCTCTCCAAGACTTTAAACATGAATTGGTATTGGATTTTGTCAAATGCTTTTTCAGCACCTAAGGAGATGATCATGTGGTTTTTCTTCTTTAGTTTGTTTATAAGGTGAATTACATTGATGGATTTCTGTATATTGAACCACCCTTGCATACCTGAGATGAAGCCTACTTGGTCATGGTGGATGATATCTTTTGTGTTCTTGGATCCGGTTTGCAAGTATTTTATTGAGTATTTTTGCATCAATGTTCATAAGAGAGATAGGTCTGAAGTTCTCTTTTTTTGTTGGGTCTTTGTGTGGTTTAGGTATCAAGGTGACCGTGGCTTCATAGAATTAATTTGGTAATGTTCCTTCTGTTTCTATTTTGTGAAATAGTTTGAAAATAATTGGAATTAGCTCTTCTTTGAAGGTCTGGTAGAATTCTGCGCTGAAACCATCTGACCCTGGGCTTTTTTTTTTTTTTTTTGAAAGCGAGACTTTTGATGACTGCTTCTATTTCCTTGGGGGATATAGGACTGTTTAATCTATATATCTGATCTTGATTAATTTTGGTAAATAAAATCTATCAAGAAAATTGTTCATTTCATTTATATTTTCAAATTTTGTGGCATAGATGCTTTCGTAGTAAGACATAAGGATTGTTTGGATTTCCTCAGTGTCTCTCATTATGTCTCCGTTTTTGTTTCTGGTTTTACTGTTTGGATAGTTTCTCTCTACATTTTAGTTAGTTTGACTGAGGGTTTGTCTATCTTGTTGATTTTCTCAAAGAACCAACTCTTGGTCTCCTTGATTCTTAGAATTGTTTTCTTTCTTTCTATTCATTGATTTCAGCTCTGAGTTTGATTATTTCCTACTCCTGTTGTGTGTGTCTGCTTCTTTTTTTCCTAAGGCTTTTAGGTGTGGCTTTAAGTTGCTTGTATGAGATGTCTCAAACTTCTCTCTGGAGGCACTTAAAGCTGTGAACTTTCCTCTTAACATTGCTTTCATTGTGTCCCATAAGTTTGTGTATGCTGTGCCTTCATTTTCATTGAATTTTAGGAACTCTCATTTTTCATTTCTTCCCTGACCAAGCTGTCACTGAATAGAGAGTTGTTTAGTTTTCACGTGTATGTAGGCTTTTTGTTATTTCTGTTGTTGTTGATGTCTAGTTTTAGGCCATGGTGGTCTGAATGGATAAAAGGGATTATTTCTATATTCTTGTATCTGTTGAGGTTTGCTTTGTGTCCTACTATATAGTCAATTTTTCAGAAGGTTCCATGAGGCGCTGAAAAGAAGGTATACTCTTTTGAGTTTAGGAGAAAAGTTCTGTAAACATCAATTAGGTCCATTTGATTTAGGACCTCTGTCAGTGTCATTATTTCCCTATTTAGCTTATGTCTAGATGATCTGTCCCTTAGTGAGAGGAGAATGTTGAAGTCTCCCACTATTAAGGATCGATGTGTGATTTAAGCTTTAATAATGTTTCATTTACAAATGCAGGTGCTCTTATACTTAGGACATTGATATTCAGGATTGTCATGTCCTCCTGGTGCATTTTTCCTTTGGTGAGCATGAAGTGCCCCTCCCATCTTTTTTTATTAACTTTGGTTGAAAGTCTTTTATTAGATATTAGGATAGCTATCCCAGCTTGTTTTCTGGATCCGTTTGCTTGAAAAACATTTTCCAGTCCTTCACTCTAAGGTAGTGTTTATCTTTGTTGCATAGGTGTGTTTCTTGGATGCAGCAGAATGTTGGATCCTGTTTTCACAAACATTCTGTTAGCCTACGTCTTTTTATTGGAGAGTTGAGTCCATTGATATTGATAGATAATACTGACCAATGAATGTTCACTCCTTTTATTGTGGAGTTGGTGGCGTTACTGTGTTTCAATGCTTGTTTTCTTTTACCTTTTTGTTGTGAAGTTATCTATATCGATTCTTCTATGATTTTCATGAAAATATTTTCATGGAGCCTGGACTCTTTCTTTTTGTCTATTCCTGTTATTTTTAGATTTCTTCTTTTTATGGTGTCTTTGATTTCTTGGATGTTTTGTATTTGGAACTTTTCTGATTTTACTTTTTCTTTGAGAGTAGTATTAATTTCTGTGAGTGTATCTTCAGTGCCTGAGATTCTCTCTTCCATCTCTTATACTCCATTGGTAATGCTGACCTTTGTGGTTCCTGATCTTTTCTCTAAGTTCTCCAGCTCCAGGGTTTTCTCTGTTTGCATTTTCTTTATTGATTCTAGTTCTGTTTTCATATCTTGTACCTTTTCTTTCATCTGTTTTAATATGGATTCCTGTCTTTCCATGATGGTCTCTATTTTTTGGTTCATTTCCTTTTTATATGCCACTACTTGTGCCTCTATTGGTTTGGCTCTATTTGCTTATATTTCTTTGAGAGTTTGTTCGTTTCCTCTTTATGTGCCTCTAATAACTGGATAAGTGTAGATTTTAGATCATTTTCCTGTTTCTGATGAATTAGCATATCCATTCATTTTGGGGGTTTCTGGTGAAGCCCTGATTTTTGTTGGATATGTTCTTATGCTGACCTCTAGCCGTCTACTTATCTGAAACTTTTGCTGTTTGTTCCTGGAGTCTGTACTTCAGACTGAGTACATCTGTCTCTGGTGTCTGTAATATTCTTCAGGAAGGTAAGAGAGGTCCCCTGCTGAGAGTTGATGTTTGTGTTTCATCTGTAGCTAAGGGAGGATGGTCGCAGGCACATATATTCAAGCATGGGCATGTGTGTGGAGGTGTGCCTTGGAGGACAGGGCGCTAGAGCATGTAGATGCCTGGAAGGGTGGAGCTTAAGTGCATGAGAGGGTGCAGATGCTGGTGCTGCTGTTTGTGGGTGCAATGCACTTGTGCAGGTGCTCTGAATACCTCAGTGGCCTACAGGCATGTCGTATTGTTCTCCTGGTATTCAGATCTGTCTGCGCTTCAGGAATGTTTGCCTGGATTCCACTGGTAGACCCACAGGTCAGGGGCTTCCATGTTGAGGACACTGTCCCAAGGATCCCTATGTTGCCCACAGTGGGGGTGTGGGTGAGAGGGATCCGATGCCTGGCTGCTAGCATAGAGGGGCCATGGATCTAGAGCTCTGCATGCACTCACTTGATGGTATGCTCACACACTCACAGGCCTAATCAGAAAACACAGGGTTTTCCCTGTTCTCTACTCTCAGATTTGGGCCCAATGAGCAAATGAGAGTCTAGAAGATCTGTCAGCTCCGTGTTGTCCACTGTTTGGCCACCGGAGAGGGAGACCTGTACTTAAGGAAGCTGCCTCTACCGTCTGAGTTACAGAGCTTGGAGACTATTGCTTGGGGCAACCACTGCCACCTCTGCTGAGCAAGGAAGCTCATGCTTGGGGTAATGGGAAGGGCAAGGAGATTGAATATTCACCACTCTCAGTCCCCGGATATGTCCATGGGTGACCTGAATTCTAACTGTTCCAGCTCACATGTTGTCCTCTCTCTCCCAGGAAGCCTCAATGTTGATGTTCTGGCTTCAGCTGCCCCTCCACTCAACAATTTTGGAGTTCCAGATCCTGTGCCTCTCAGATACAGTGTGCACTGGTCTCCGCCATCTTGGATACTAAGAGTCTGTTTTCAGTAAAAGGGAATGAAATCCATTCATGATGATGGTGATCTACTGGCCCGGTTATTTTTGTTTTGTCTTGTGACAGACTGACTCTTAATTTATAGCCACAACTGGCCTGTAACTTACTGTGTAGTCTAGACTGGTCTTGAACCCATGAAAGTTCTCCTGCCTCAGTTTTGTGAGTGCTGGGATCACAGTCATGAGCCATCACAACTGACTTGCCTACTTCTTACAGGCTCCCTCTTAGTATTGTTTATTGGCACCCACTCTTGATATTGTTAAAAGGCTATTAAATTACAACACTAGTGTTAAAATGGACAAATATGCTGAAACTTAATTATGAGAGTAATGGAATGCAGTCGAGGACAGGAGTGCCTGTTTCTCTAGATTAATCCTCTACTATCCCCAGGATGCCTAGTAGTAAGGCTCTCTAGCATAGAATAGAATGGAAATGCAGAAGCCTCCAGAATGGTAAAAATGCTCCTGCTCTTTGGATCTTTGAAGGCCATGAATGTGCTTAGTTCTGACAGATGAGCTGGTCATACTAATTTTGGAGACTGATGCTAAATTCGGAGGTGTATGAGCTCTTCCATGAAATCATCAAATGACGTTATTCCTTTTTATCTTTGAGAATCGGTTGCAGAAATGTCACATATCACATACTAGAATGCTTCCTTAACTCTATCTACTGACGAAGGTTTTTTGTTTGTTTGTTTTTCTGTAACCACAATGATTTTTGTTAAATGTCTGTTATGTGAGAGCCTCTTCCTAGGCTGAGAGGAAGGTGAAAGCAAGTTCTTCACCTCAAATGCAGATAACCTCTGTAGAGAGAGAGAAAAAGCACCCATATGTGAAATATGAGAGTGTAACAAGCGGGAGTGGACGAACTCTGTCCTGTGGGTCAGGCTGTTAAGGGTAGCTTCAAAGAGGGATGCAAGACAAACCTTGGGGATTTGGTGTTTAGAGCATGCCACAAGGCTGTGTGTGTATGTGTACATGTAAAAATACATGTGTCTTATAGATCTTGGGCCCTAGCAGGACTAAGTCTGGCTTAGTGTTTAACACTAAGTCCTTAGTGTTTAAGAATGTAGTTTATAGCTATAAAAACTATTCAGATTTTGAGGTTTGTTTGTTTGTTTTTTCCTTGCATCAGTTTCAGGAATTGATCAGGAATTTGTTTATTTCTCTCTCTTAAGTTGTCAAAGTTACAGACATAGTTTCTAACTAATATCTTCTTATTTTTGACATCTTTAGAGTTTATATTGTCTCTCTAATTCTTTTTGTGTTAGTAATTTGTGTTTTGTGAGACAGAATGTTTAAGATAACAGTTCTTTAAAATATTTTAGTATTTTTTCATGTATTTGAGAGGGTATGAGGGTACATGTGTGTGTGAGAGAATGTTTGCCTACGATGGTGTATATGATGAAGTCAGTCTCCTTGTGGGATTCAGTTCTCTCCTTACATTCTCTGGAACCCCTCTTTCTTTCTCTCCTCCTTCACCCTCCTCTCTCACCCCCATTTCCAGACATTTGCTTAAATAGATCCAAGACTAGAACTCAAGTCCTTGTTCTCTGTGGAGTTTGATCATTCTGACTTTCTTGTAATCAGTCCAGTACCCATCTTTTTTATTTTCTCTTACCTGTTTAATATATATATATATATATATATTATATATATACATATAATATATATATATATATATATATATATTCTCAGAACTTCCTTGCAAACCATTTGGTTTTTGTTTTTTAATTTTACAGCTGAGTTACTTTTTCTGGGACTCACAAACCACATAATGAAAGATAAAATAATGTGTTTGTTTTGTTCCTTCTCTTGGTGAAAGGTCTTGGCTTGTGGGATAAATCAGCTTTACTTGGCAATTTGAGATAATCTGGAATTGACAGATGGCTTTAATATCTTTAGCATTTAAATCTTTGCATGCAGAATTAAAGATGGTCATAAGTCATGGACTACAGGCAAGAGAGTTGCAATACATATTTGCAACTCACACACACATGTACCCTCATACCCTCTCAAATACATGAAAAAATACTAAAATATTTTAAAGAACTGTTATCTTAAACATTTTGTCTCACAAAACACAAATTACTAACACAAAAAGAATTAGAGAGACAATATAAACTCTAAAGATGTCAAAAATAAGAAGATATTAGTTAGAAACTGTGTCTGTAACTTTGACAACTTAAGAGAGAGAAATAAACAAATTCCTGATCAATTCCTGAAACTGATGCAAGGAAAAAACAAACAAACAAACCTCAAAATCTGAATAGTTTTTATAGCTATAAACAAACAAACAAAAAAACAATTAAAAGATTTACTGTAGGTAAAATGAGAGCTTTAGGAAACCTCAGAGATATTAATTAAATCCCACCCAGGTGACTTAGTCACTTGACCATTTTAATCTCCATTATAAAATGGAGAGAGAATCCTGAGCTCTTGGCAGGGTTGTTTTACAAGTGAAATGCGAAGATATAAGAGAGGTGTCTCAAAAGCAACAGTTGCTGTTATTTATTTCTTCTCAGGCTTATGGAGGATACTGGTGTGCTGGGGGAACTAGATACTTAACACCCTCACCAGCTCCTCACCCCTTAAAAATGTATCAGCAAGACAACTGGTGTGTAAGTCTCAGAAGGAGCTGGCTGGCTAAATGTTTTCATCCTTTGGGCTTGGTTTCTGAGTGAGCTCAGTGGTCAGGGAGTTGGTGCTGTGGTTGAGCCATCTGAGACATCCTCTAGCCCCAAGCATCTAGGTTTGCATTTTCAATTTCTATGCAATGAAAATTATGATATTTTGTCGTTTACAGATTAAGTTAAAATGAAATATGAGCCACCACTTTAGAGTCAAAACATGCTGCTTCACATTGGCCAAATTGAGGAGGAGTCTGGAGTGAATGGAGGGTGAGCAGACTTTTGCGAATCTACCTGGACTCTGTTTTAACTCCCTATTCAGGGTTTCAACCATGACAAGGTATCCATTAGCTTCTTTTCCATCTTTTTAATTATATTTTTATTCTCTCCCCATCTTCCCCTCCCCATTCCCTCTCTCTTGTTTTTATTTGAAACATGTAATCAAGGCTGGTCTTGAACTTGATCCTTCTCCTTGCTGGGTGGTAGGAGTACAGATATATGCTACCATGCCCAACTCTTTATTTCTTAATTATATTTATTTTGTGTGTATGTGTGAGAATTGTGTGGTACTTGCAATGGTATATGCAATGGTGTACAGGTTTGCATACCCATGGCTGTACAGAATTGAGGGGGGTGGTTATCTGGTGCTCAGCTCTACCACTCTTTGTTTTATTCACTGCAAGCAAGATCTCTCATGACTCTGGATCTAGGCTGGTGATCTACGTCCAGTGATTTTTCCTGTCTCCCCTGACCTCCAGCACGGGGGTTACAAGTTTTTGTGACCACACTTAGCTTTTGTGTGTGTGTGTTTGTGTGTGTGTGAGTACTTTAATGCTGTGTACATCAGATTATAACAGTGACAAACTACAAAATGGTCTTTCCTCTGCAGCACACTGTATTACAGCAAGCCCAGAGTATATCGTACCATCAAGTGTGGCTCGCATATCAATTCTCTTTATGATGGAACATTAAAAATGTCTTTAAACCAATGTTCTCATCACTGCTCCTCTAAGGATCAGTGAGAGGTTTGCACTCAGGAGAAATGGACATCACTGAACTTGTTCACTGCCTTTTGTTCACAAGTACTATTTGTGAGTCCAGTGAAGCAAACAGACACTGGATATTCCTCAGTGTCTTGCTTGAGCTGAACTCTTTTTCTTTCCTGATAATTCAAGAGGGTGCCTGGGGAGAAGTTCACCCAAGAAAACCCATTCTGGAGAAGATCATGACACTTGATCAAAAGGCCCAATTCAGGGAGTTTTGTGACTACAATGCTACCCATGGATTCTAGCCTTTGTCTTGGGCCCAATCTCCATGCTTATTTTTTATGTGTTATATGGATGCTTGTGACTGGAAGTCAAGCCCTCATGCTTTTGAATAAAGTGCTCTAACCCACAGAACCACTTCCCTAGCCCTGAGTTCTTTATTTTTTTTCAAGGCTCTTAAAAACTAGGAGGCTCCCTCCTTCTCTGTGTCTCTCCTTTCTCTGTTTCTCTTTGTCACGGTATCTCTCTGTTTCTATTTCTTTGTCTCTATCTCTCTTTGTCGTTTTCTCTCTTTCTCTGCTGCTCTGTCTTTTCTATGTTGTTCCATTTCTTTCTCTGTTGCTCTGTCTCTCTGTGTTACTCTCTCTCTCTCCTTCCTTCCTTTTAACCTTCTCTTCCTCCTAACCATCCCCCTCCTCATTTCCTCCTTCAATACCTCCCTTGTTCTCTGCAAACTTAACTACAGAGAAACCATTGGATTTGTAGTGGGTCTGTACAGTAGAAAATGCAATTTAAGGCTCTGGAAACTGGCTAAAGACTCATCTACAAGAGGGAAATAAAGATTACTGGGCTAGGACATGCAACCAGCAGAGGAGGTGGAAGGACATAGAATAGAATCCAGGAGTAACTTGTGGAAATGGCACTCTGTATGGTGGGGGACAATGTTTGGAGAAATAGTGAAGGTAATAGGGGCTTTAGAGAACAATGGCATATGTTTAAATCTGATGACCGAGAAATGTAGGGTCTTGGAGGGGTCAAATAACAAATTCTGCTAGTGACAGTCTCACAGGAGGACAAACAGGAAAGATAAAAGTCACAAAGGCAGTTCTTTTGTGCCAGATAGTGTCATTGTCATATACATGGCATCTCACTTAATTCTGAGAGGAGCACCATTGGAGGAACTGTTATCAAATCACTTTTATAGTAATAAAAATGAATGAAGCAACAAATTGGTGATTTTGTCCTAATAATATTAAAGTAGACTCCATTTTGAATCAATAGAAATGCATCTGAATAGTAAGTTTTCCAAACTCATTTTGAAAGTACTTGTCTTATTTCATTCATTTTACCATAGATAATTTTCTAGTGGCATGGAACCTGTATTATAAATCTAGTGATGATAACAAGTTCATACAAAAGTTAGATAGGTGTATCTTTGCTAGACAACAATGTAACTGAGTATACCATTGACAAAGAAAGCTGGAAAGTGAATTTAGCATGTGAACAATTATTGGGAAGCTAGAATCCTATGAATCCTAGAATAAATGACATTCTTGATGCAAATTAAGATGCTCAGTTGTTCACTACCTCTTAGTTAGAATTTCTATTGTTGTGTATGGGTGGTTTGAAAAGGTATGGCCCCCATCGATTTGTGTAAAACATACCCTGTCACCTTCCGCTGCCTGTGGATCAAGATGTAGAACTCTCAGCTCCTCCAGCACCATGTCTGACCTCACATTGCCATTCTTCCTGCCATGATGATAATGGACTAAACCTCTGAACCTCTAAGATAACCCAGTCAAGTGTTTTCCTTTATATGAGTTGCCATAGTCATGGTGTCTCTTCACAGTAATAAGGTACAAACTAAGACATTGTGATAAAACAGTATGGCCAAAAGCAACTTGGGGAAGAATGAGTTTATTTCATTTACACATCTTCACCAGAATCTGATATCAAAGGAAGTTAGTGTGGGAACTCAAAGCAATAACCTGTATGTAGGACTGAAGCATAAGACATGGAGGAGTACTTCTTACTGGCTTTCTCTCAATGTTTGCAGGGATGGTTATACCATCCAAGACCACCTTGCCAGGAGTGCCACTACCCACAGTGACCTGGGTCCTCCCACACCCATCATCACTCAAGAGAATTCTCCACAGGCTTGCCTACGGGCCAATCCTCTGGAGGCATTTTCTCAAATCTGATTCTGTCTTACAAGGTTCTAGCTTATGTCAAGTTGACATACAAGCTGCCCAGCATACAAGCTTGTCTAGATTCCTAGAAATATGGGCCAAAGGATTTTTCCCTAGACCTTTTCAGGAAACCATATGATTCAAAGAGATCTTGCCAAAATCCTTTTCCCAAACCCCAGTTCCTACTGATCACACATGGCAGCCTTTGAAAGTCTCCACAAGAATCAAGGCAGACCAGGAGGCATTTTCCAGTTAAAAAAAAAAAAAATATATATATATATACATGTTTATATATATATATATATATATATATATATATGCAGACGTTTATCTGCTTTGAAACCAGCTCTCACCACAATAAATCCTGCTGTGTGAGAGTTGTCCCAAGTAATTCAGCTTCACTGCCTCCATACACTCGAGGAAATTAGGGTGGGGAGATTCCACTATCCCTGTAGGTTTCTTTTTGACTGGATCCTTCTGAAATGATGACTAGTATGGCAAAGCGACTTCAGACTTGGCTGGAGGCTGGCAGAAAAGCCACACGATAGTAGCATTCAGTCCTCTAAGTCATCACTCTGTTGTCAGCTTCTCAAGAGAGGTCACGCAGAACCGTCTGAAGACCCACAGGACAGGCATTGCCCATGTGATCTCATGATTGTTAAGGATCAGCTCAACTTTGGCTCTTTTATAGATTCCACAAGCAGTGTGTCATCTGAGTTTCTGCCCCTACAACAAAGATTGTGAGGGCCATGTCACTAGAATTTGTCTTTGCTTGGCTCAGCCTTCCCAACACTGCCCTAATTCAATTAGCTGTTTTTTTTATTTTTCCCATGTGTTCCCCAAAATGATGCAGCCAAAAGGTAATTCAAGGTTCTCTCAAAGATTCCCTTTGGAGACAAGTTTCCATAGCTACATTGATGATTTCATGATGGGCAAAACCTTTCTTGTTGTGTCTTTCAATCAGCTATTTCCACATAGTTTTCCTATTATGTATAGCTTGGGGCCTTCTGTGAAGCTCTTCCCATTTCTTTCTTAGACAACAGTGTCAATTATTGTAGTATCACATCTTAGGCCAGAGTGGAGTGTGTAGATTGACAGTCCTTTCTAGTTGAGTTATCATTAAAGTCACATTCTTTGTTCTTTTTAATTTGAAAAAAGGTAATGAAAAGATGATTACATTGTTTCCCCCTCCTTCTCCCTCCTACACCATGCCCACCTCTGCTCCCTCCAAAGTTTCACATATATATATATATATATATATATATATATATATATGTAATGTATATATACACACGCATATATACATATACATGTACAAGTACATATACATACACATGTAAACAAATAAATATGTAAATGTAGCCTGCTGAGTCTCTTCAGTGTTGCTTGCTAACAAACTGCTAACCACTTTGGGCCATCTACTCAGTATCGGACAACTAATCAGGGGCACATCCCTGGGGAAGACCAATTCCTCTGTCAGCAGCTATTCATTTTTTTTGGCTCTCTTCATCTATGGGTGAGGCCCCAAGAGATTTCTTCCATCTATGTTAGGTGTCTGTTTTATTGTTATTGAAATATTCAGGTCTTATTTGGGCATATGGGTGTAGCTTCCATGTCATAGCCAGAAGGCACAATCTCACAGCAGACTTACTGGTCCTCTGGCTCTTAGAATCTTTCCACCTCCTCTTCTGCAATGTTCCTTGAACATGGGGTGCATGGGTTGTGTTGTAGATACATATGTTGGGGTTGGGACACCCATAGTAGGTTGCTCGCTACATTTTGACTAGCTGTAGCTTTCAGTAATGGTCTCATCTGCTGCAAAAAGAAGTTTCATTGATGAGGGTGAGTGCTACACTTAGCATGAGTGTGAGTGTAAGAGTAAGTGTGTTGAGTGAGATGAGAAAACATTCTTGAATAACTACAACTGATAACCCAACTCATCAAAAGCAGAGAAATAGCCATAGACTTAGCTGCTTGCCTAGAACCTCTGGTGGTACATCCTGACTTCTTACCCTAGAACAAGGATATTTACTATTTTCCTGTTGTCTGGTTCTGAAAGAATAAGACTTAGGATGAGAACATTACAACAGGAAAGTTGGTGGAAGGTGAGACTTATTTAGGATAAGGTTCATGCTCAGTGTGTAATTTTTTTTTCTTTGTTTCAGTAAATGGATGTAGTTCTGAAGTTGAGGGAAGTAACACACCCAGACATTTTAATGAAGCCTGAGGCCAGATCAGTGGAAAAGCATGTTTAGTTATCATACACAGAGCATCTAAGAAAATTTTAAAATGAAACAAAGTTCTATGACACTCTAATACCGTGACAATGAATGTGCTGGCGCTGAGCTAGACTCCCTAGGTCAGAGACCAGCCCTGTGCTGCTGACGGCAAAAAAGAGGAAGTGGGTTAAAAAAAAAAAAAGACTGATGAGGACTAAGAAATGGAGACAGGTTCAAATGTTTTCTTTTTTTCCCCTTCTCTTTCTTCATCTAAGGGTAGGAGGAAATAATGCTAGTTTTTTCAAAAAGTCTCTGAATTCTATTTACTTAGAGCAATAGAACAAGAACAAGAACAAAAACAACTGAAAATAACCTCAAGTTAACACCATTGGGAAATTTCTAGACATAGTTTTAAGCTCTCTTTCCCATCCTGCCAGAGTACGAAATTTTTTTCCTGTTTTCATTTGCACATGCAAATTATTTTAAACCAAATTCTAGAGATTCATAAACCTATGCAAACAAACACAAAAACAACGTAACAATATAGCTAAGGGCAAATTGGGAAAGTTATCTGTCTTATGCACTGCTTATATCTGAGAGAAAATAGAAGCAGGAACTGGTGGATGAATGAATGTCCTCTTACAAGAATAGAGTTAACAGGGAAGAAAGGTCACAAGCTCACAGATTTGCTACCGAACGAAAGAGGAATCATCTTTGGCTTCATGTCATCTGGGGCTTTGGCTTCCCTTCCCAGGCTGTGTTCAGCTAACTGCTAGTTCTCAGGAAAGGACTATAAGAGAAGGGGCAGCCTTGATTCCTGATGAACACCTTGTCAGTTCAAAGCTTCCAGCAGCAGCAGTGTGTGTGTGTGTGTGTGTGTGTGTGTGCATGTTTTTCTCTGTGTGTACATATGTGTGTGTGCATATCTCTGTATGTCTGTGTGTGACTGAATGTGTCTGTGTGTGTGTCCTGTGTATGTGTCTGATGCCTGCTGCATAACGTGAAGCTTCTAGAGCCTTCCCCGTTTTCCCATTTCCCCCAAAAGCTAAAAGCTGGACACACGACTTAGGCTCAGCCAAAAAGAAATACCTCACCCACTCTTTGAACTTTGAGCTAGCAATTTAAGCAGGCAGGACCAGAAGAGAGCACTGTCTCGTAGATGACAAAGCTAAAGTGAGAAATCCTTGGTACCCATGAACATAAGTGGCTGAGCTAGCTTGGTTTCCACTGGTGGTAGTGCGCAGCTGCAGCTTTGATGTGTTGGTGACAGGAGTGGCTGGCAGAGGAGTTGTCATATATGGTCCAGTCATTTACTCAGTGAAGAGCCACTGAACAGCTGAGTAGATGGCACTTGATAGAGCTCCATCCTTGCCTAAGAAGAATTGACAAGCGTCTCTTCCTTACCTCAGATATTTAGAAGTAGAAACCAGTAAAATTGAGCTAAAATACACAGCACTGAAATTTGATGCTGAATGGAATTTAGCCTTCAATGGTATTTTATGAAAATGGCCTACATTTGGGTCTGAGATTTCAGTTTGTACATTCAGATATTGTTAGGAGGCCAATTATAGAGGCCAATTCCTCTCTGATGGAGAATTCTTCCCAACAGGAAGAAATCTTCCCTTCTCTTTTTATTAGATGAAAATACCTTCTCAAGATTTTTTTTACAGAGATCAAATCAGTTTTTGAAGACATAGTTTCTTGGCTGGGATGAATACATGGATATTAGTCTTGCCTTTGTTTGTAATCTCAAGAACACTTAGAACACTAGTGATCCCTCACTGAGCACTGGGGTCGCTTGGAAATAAATAGACAGACAGATAGATAGATGATATAGATATAGACGTAGATATAGATTGATGATAAAGAGAGAGAGAGAGAGAGAGAGAGAGTTCAAGTCCTGCCTAGAAAAAAATACAGAAAATATCTCTATGGTTAGGGTCTAAGAACTGGCTTTTTTAAGCATCTCAAGCAATTTTAGTGTACAGCTAGTTTGAGAATCATTGATTTTTGAGCGGTGGTCAGCAATCTGAACCTAGGGCCTGCCACTAGGCAAGGACTGAAGCACTCAGTTACACCTTAGCCCTCTTCTTACCTTTTATTTGAGACAAAGTATCAATAAATTGCCCAAGTTTAAGGTTGGCCTTAAACTCACTTTGTAGCCCAGGCTAGGCAGAATCTGTGATTCTTCTGCTTCAGCCCCTCCCTGAGTATCTGGGACTACAGAGTTGCAACAACCCAGGCTTGGATCTATGCTTATTTTGTGTATGTAACAGTTCAATTATTGTTTTTGATTTGTTTTAATTTTCCATTACTTAAAGTCCATTACTTAAAGGAGTTTGCTAAAGTATTATTTGACACTATTATCATAAGTAAACTATAATACAAAATTATAACCTTTATATTTTTGCATACAAAAAATATAATATTACATACTAAGAAAATATGTCCAATTTAAAGTCTGTTTCAGAATTGGAAATAGCAATTGTCTTAGTTACTTTTCTATTAATATGACAGAGCACCGTGACCAAGGCAATATATAAAAGAAAGAGCTTAATTTGAGGCTCACTATTCCAAAGGGCTAGAGTTCACAAGCATCTTGGTGGGGAGCTTACATCTGCTCTACAAACAGGAAGCAGAACACTAAGAACAGTGTGTGCTCTCACCTTCAGTGATACACCTACTCCAACAAGGCCACACCTCCTAATCCTTCCCAAACAGTCCCACCAACTAGGACCAAGTATTCAAATATATGAGCCTACAGGGATACTTTCTCATTCAACCCACCACAACAAATTAAAACTATAAATGTTTATGAACCATCAGTTTGAGAAGACAGCAACACCATACTCATATTTCAAGCAAGTAATATGTATCTTATATGAATTATGTATTATACAAGCTATGTTCAAATGAAAATATATACCATACCACATGTAGAATGATTATAGAAAATGATATTTGGGTGAATAGTCAGGGAATAACTATCTTTATTCTAACTTTCTCTGAAAAGGCCTCTAAGGAATGTTAAAATCTTAAGAGCCCTGGTGTATAAGACATTCATTAGAACATGGGAACTGTTGTAGAGAAAAGGACATATGTCACCAAAGTAATAGAAGGGTGGGAATGTAGAAATATTAGAATAACAGGTCATAAAGAAATCTAGCATGAAAGATGGAAAGATGAAGTATGAGGGAGGAACTTGGTGAAGATTACAGGTTTTTGGCAGGTTTTGCCAAACTAGGCAATGATTTGATCAATAAATAAAGAGGAGACTTGTTGATAATCATAGAATCTTCATTTTAAGGCTAGAAGGGACTTGGAGGTAGGAAAATAACCCTAAGAGCTCAAAGTCAAGTGTGATCCTTTTACATGTTTTTGGTCCAAGAGGCACTAGTTTTGAAGCCTGTTAGACAGAAATTCAGATGCTGGCTTTCTTACTGCTTTGCTCTGTGACTTTGGCCAATGAGCACTGAGTTCTTGTCTCCCTGTGTTTAAGGCACATGGAGAAAAAGCCTTCCTTCCCAAGAGTTTTGTGTGAACAAAAGTGAAAATGTACCTATAGTGTGCTGGACAGGCAGCTTCTCTGTGGCTGTTAAATATAATCTCAAAATGTTCTGTCTGTGCTTTTTAAAAAGTCCTTTCAGGCCTTTTGCATATATATTACAGCTTCCAGTTTTGTGTATTTATGGGTTTCTTTGTGTGTGAATGTGTATTTCTGTATCTATATGCATTTCTAGTGTTTTTTCTTTGGCTCTTTTTCTTCTGTTCATTTTGTCCTATTCTAGTTTATTTGTTTTGTTTTATCTTATATTATTTTGTAATTGTTTTTAAATGCCTGTTTGTTTTTTAAAGAGAGAGAGAAAGAAATGGTGTGGGTTTAGATGGGAAAGAGCTGGGAAGAGTTGAGGGAGGGGACCCAATAATCAGAATATATTGTATGAAAAAATCTATTTTCAATAAAAGAAAAAATATTGTTATCCCTTTAATAGTGCATTATGGTTTAGAGAGTAGGATCTCTCTCTTTCTTTTTCTCTTTCCCTCTCTCCAAGGACTCATGTAGCTTAGGCTGGCTTCAAAGTTGCTACATAGTTGAGGATGACTTTGAACTACAAGTTTGGTCAGATTTAGTCTTACCCCCATTACAACCACTCAAATACTAATGGACTCCAGTAGGCAAACCTAAACACACCCAGCAACTCTAGGCAACTATGCTGTTTGTATAAAGGCAGCAGTTATTTTCTGTCTCCTAGAAAACAGTAGAAAGTATCCATGGAGCTAGCAAGGCAGGTGGCCCACTAAGTACTGTAGACATGTGATTTAATCCAACGGTTAAAGTACACAGAAAAGATCTGTGCAGTGCCATACAGTAGTAAAATAGTGGGTATGGAGTACATCAGAGCCACTGGGATGCTAGAAATGAGCCTCTGGTTTATTGTGGATATAGGATAAAAGATGTTTTTTTCATCTTGGAGGTAATAGTCATGTCATTTCACCAGGCACTGGTGACACACACCTTTAGTTCCAACATTCCGGAGGCAGAAGCAGAGGCAGGTGGATCTCTGTGAGTTTGAGGCCAACCTGGTCTATTGAGTGTGTTCCAGGACAGCCAAGGCCACACAGAGAAACCCTGTATCAAAAATAAAACAACAACAACAAAAAAACAAAACAAAACCAACTAACCAAACAAAGAAACAAATAAAACAAATAATCATGACATTTCCTATGATGATTAGCTGGACATTCACAAGGCGGCTGTGGATCCCTGAGCTCACTGGTAGGAATTCTCAGGGGAACTGAAGTTTCACAGTCCATTGCCATGGGATTGTATGTTCACCTAACCACTCTGAAGCTGGGACGGCATTTGTCTTAATCACACTGGACAGATATCAGAGGTCACTGGATCAAACACCTTTCTTCCTTTTTTTTCCTTCTGTGACACATACAAGAATGTACATGTCTTATACAAGTAAACAGCCACATGTCTTGTGGTTTTTAACAAACCTAGCTGGTAGCTTTTTTCCAATGTGTACGTTCACCCTGCTCTTGGGACTAGACCCCAGGGACAGAATGTAGATTTGCTGATGTGCAGACATGAGACACTGAACCTTCAGTGGGTGGGTGATCCTCAGCGGGCAGATGGGAAACAGACATGCTGAGCTGTGCTCTCAAAAGTAGGAACTGGAAGAACTGATGTCATTTTATAGTCCCTATTTCACACAAGGCGTGAAGACTAGTTTTCATCCTTTCAAAGCTGACCCATGGGCACAAGCTTGCAAAAGAAAACTAAAAGCATAACATGAAGAATATAACCCATCATATGTAGTGAAAAGCATAAGCAAATGCAAAAATGGAATCATTCTGTCTGTATGGCTGAGTACCATGGTTCACAGCCAAATATACCCACACAATCACCAACTACCAATGTCTTTTGGGAGCAAAAGAAAATATTATAAGATAGAAGGCAGATATTTAGCTGGTTTTCCTAGTGTGATACAGTGCAGACATTTTCCAATTCCTGTACCATGGAGAAAGGATTTTAACCAAGTGGAGGAACAGACCCCTACCACATCGGATGCAATGCTGGTCTAATCAGAGGGGAAAGACCTTTAGGATAAACAAAAAGGGGAGAGTAATTTAATTGGCTCCTGATGTTCAGTCTAACACAGGCCAGAAGTCTTAAAACCTAGAGGCTTATTTTTATTTGTGAGTATATTTATTTTTATTTTTTTAATGAGTTTTCCATCTGTGTTGAAAGAATTCCAGTAAAGGAACTTCCATCCTAGCTTCTTTGATCTTGTGCTCACCTTTCAAAAGCATGACAAGTTCTTCTCTTTCCCTTAGTACTTCCAGCCAGTTACATAAGTCAGTACTTATGTAAAAGTACTTCCACTTTAATATGAAAGTGATGTTTATCCGACTTGGGACCAGCATATTGAAGCTATTCTGCAGTTGGCCCTTTCTCTCCTTGGCTCTTCTTTTTTCTCACAACCACAATTCCCCCACTACCGTTCTCAACCCACTGTATTTCTTAACACGTTTTTGTACAGATGAAGGGAGTGTGGAAAGCTGTTCTAAAAGTGAGAGAGAATAATAATGGGAAGGAAACCAGCATCCCTTCTGCAAGGCCTCTGCTGACTGCGGGCTGGGGAGGTTCGTCGACTGCTGGTTTCGGCGTATTGTGCTTGCTGGAACTTGATGAGAAGTCCAGGCTTTGAGGCGGTTCCTGGAAGATGACTCTCAGTGGGATCCCCTTACATCCCCCATCCTATTTAAGAAAGCTATCTGTCTATAAATTATTTAAGTCCAGCAGATGAAACAGGTCTCTGTGAACACATACAAATAAAATAGAATTTGTTTTCCAAAAGCGAACCGGTGATGATATGTCTCCTTTCAAGTGAAAGGAGTCTGCCTTCCGGCGTCACAAAGCCTAAGGACCAGAGAAGATTCTAGAACAAACGAGAATGTTTTTTTCAACTCGCTTTCCACAATGTTTTTTGTTTGTTGTTTTTTTTTTGTTTTGTTTTGTTTTTAAATAAGCTGTGATGCTTATCCGTTGGCTTACATGTTACACAAACTTTTTTACACAGTGGAGGCATGTTTATGGAACTTAGACTTTTCCCGTCTTTTAAACAAAACATTCTTTAAGGGAAATGCTTAGACTTTAGGGAAAATTGAGTTTTCCTGTCTTTCTATATTATTATTATTATTATTATTATTATTATTATTATTATTATTATTATTATTATTATTATTATTTATTGACATTATCATAGCCCAGGCTAGCCTTAAGCTTGCTCTATAGCCAAGGTTTATTTTGAACTCCTGAACCTCCTGCTTTCACCTCCAAGTGCTGGAATCACTGGTAATGCCTCCAGGATTTTTGATCAACCTTAACTTACAAAATGAGGCATAGTGAAATGAGTAGTTGCATAGCAAAAGAGAATCCATTCATGACCAAAAATTTTACTAGGGTTTCTCCAAATTACAGACTTTGGAGATACAGTTTGGGTGTACTTTTATTTACATATAACTACATGCGAATTACATATAATTATACAAAATTCAATTAATATGTAACTTTTTAGTAGCCATACTAAAAAGCAATAAACTTCTAAATAATATTTTGAACTTTCTATTTTGAATAAAATGGTCTTTGTCTGTATCCCCACTTCTTAAGGTAGAGGTTTAAAAGAAATTTCTCTACTCACACAATATCACATGGAATAATTAAGGCATTTCTATGGAAGGTCTGTGTGGGGAAGGTGTTTTGAAAGACACTAACTTAATAAAATTTGGTGAAGGAGAAAGTAGGGAACACACTATCAGTTTTTAGAATTCCATTTATTTATCATACATGCCAGACAATGGAAAGTAACAGCTGGAGCAGTAGGTCAGCTGTTTGGATGTTTCTTTTTGAAGCAGAAGGGTGGGGGGACTGTACAGATTCCAGTTGTGCTTGCTTTGGGGTTTCCTGGCTCTCTACTTTTCTGGGCTCTATAGCTGACATGTCCAAATCTCAGGGGATGCTCCATCAGGCGCAAGTCAGTCTCTGTCTTCTTCCTTTCTGTCCTAGAAATAAGGAATATCAGATATATGACCTGATATGCCAGGGGGGAGGGGAGAGGGTCAGAGAGAGGATGAAGGGAGAGAAGAAGGGAGGAAGGAGAAGGAGAGGGAGGGAGAAGAAAGGGAGGAAGGAAGGAGGGGAGAGAGGGGAAGAACAAGGAGAATGGGGGAGAAAGCAAAGGAGAGGGAGGAGGAGAAGGAAGAGAAGGAAGAGACATGAGGATAATGAAAAGACTGGAAACTTGGATGTGATCCCAGGAAGCTTGAAGGAAGTAAGAAAGGAAGGACAGAAAATAAAGATGGAAGCATCCAAAGATGAAGAACTGGCAAGAAGAACCTTACCTGATACTTCCTTCCTAGGCCAGAGCTCCTTAAAAGTAAATATGCATCAGAGTCTTCTGGAAAGCTTGTCAAATGCTGACTCTTGGGACCTGTCACAGCTCCTTGGGGCTACTGTGAGGCCTAGCGGTCTGCATTTTAACAAGAAAGATATTCATTGACATTCTAGAGTTGAAAAGCAGCTGTTCAGGTTTGCTGGCTCCTAGAGGCTGTTTGCAGATGGGCTGCATAACATTGTATGGAGTCCTGAGAGCAGAGAGGATCTGTAGCTCAGAGGGAATGGGGGTAGGGAGGCCCACATGTAAAGAAAGTTTCCCCGAAGAACAAAACCAAGTGCCACTAAAAAGTAGAAAATGAGGCGAGGAGTGAGAGAGATCTGGTAAAAGCTGCAGCATGCAGATTTACCTGAAGAGAAGACAGAATAGAACAGAATAGATTTACCAGAATAGAAGACAGAAGCAAGAGAAGGGGGAGGGAGAGGAGAGAGAAAGAGAGAGAGACCTCTGAGTTGTAGCTATGGTGTTGATTAAAGTAGCCAAAAGTTGTATGTAAGTACTCAAGTCTCTTGGTCAATTCTGTTTCCCAATATAGATATGTGGACTGCAGATGCTTGTCAGTGATAGAATGGGCAATGTCCTGGGTTCAATACTCGATTAACTGAATGAGTGAATAAAACTTCTTGCATGGTAACAGAGAAATGAATGGTGGAGAAATAGAGTGAGGGGGATTGTGGGAGATGTCCCATCCCTATCTTTTTTTTTTCTAGATGCTGCTAACAAGGCTACCCGTGTATAGCAAGTCTTCATAAAGCAGACTCACATAAATATCTATAAAATCAAGCAGAACAAAATGAAAAGCGAGTTTTTTTAAAAGACTGACAAATAAATGACTGCAGCCTCTGAAATGGCTTCATTAACTAGTAAGACTTTGATTGTGCACATCCCACTACTTGAACGGAATAAGGTGTGAAGTCTTTGCCTTCACAGTTACTTTGTTTACTTTTTTTGTTGTTGTTGTTACTTTCTTTACTGCCAATCTACTCAGTGCCCCTACCAAGGCACATGGGAACGACTGATTCTCTGGTGTGGAACACACAAGGAGGCTTGTCTTCCATCTACCTAGCTACTACCCTGTGCCCTGGCTATATCATAGTTTGGTTGCTTTGCTGGGCTTTCTCTTTGAACACATCTAGCCCTGGCTTCACCTGGGTCTGGGAAAGTAGTACAGAACCTCCAGGGTCCTGTTTCCCTGACACTTTTTCTAAATGTTTTCACTGCCATTTGCCCTGAAACTGCAAATGTGAGAGGTTTATGTCAGATGCTCAGAAGTTTGCAAATGCTCAAGACAGCATTTACTACTTATGGCAATCTGATAAAAGAGGCAACATTAATGTGGTTATCAATGAGGAGATCAGCTGCGACTTTGGGGCCCTAAAAAGACTGCCCGATGCAACATAAACTCAATAGCCAAAGAGAAAGGGGCTCTGAATTCAACGCAGGTTACCTAGGGCACTGGATGCTATCCCTTCACAGCACTGTTGGGGCTATACTTTGTCCCATACAGAAAATAATGCATATATTAGTTTGATTTCCTGCCAGGTCCATTTTGCTATTTACAGTTTTGTTTTAATTTTTTTAGCAATGACATTTAAAATCTAGGAGAATTCATCATTACTATCTATTTCCTAGTTGCTAATACATTCTAGTGGAAGTGTGTATTTGTAACTTCTAACTCTTTTAAATCTCATGAGAAACACTACTTGGAATATATTCTAAGTACTACTTAGTTTTCTCCATTACATTCTTCTGCTAAGGCCATTTTCTCTTATTTTTTCAACTTAATGTGCCTCTTTCTGGCGGCCAAGACTCTGCTAGCAAAGTTTCCCTGCCTGCACACTCATGAAAGAAGGATTAGGATGACTGGCATCAGTAGCTGCTGTGTCTTCCTTAACAATCTTGTTGGGACACATTAAGTGTCCTTTGGTAGGCTCCTTATCTGCCTTATGTTTATCTCATGCTGATATCTGGCTGCTATTAGGATAGTAATATGAGGTGGGACTAGGTCGTGAGGGCTCCACCTTCACTAATAGATCTGTGTAATTTTAGCCAAACGGGTTTGGCCATGATGTCAGTGGGCTCCTGGTAAAAGGCCAAGCGCCGATCTGTCCATCCCTGTGTGTCACTTCCCTGACATGTTATAAGACAACAAAAGCCAGTGCTGTACTCTGAGGCCTTTGAAACTGTGAGCCAAACAAACGTCTGTTGCTTAGAGGTTGTCCATGCTGTAGAATTCTATTATAGTGACAGGACAACTACCTAGACACACCCCTTCCCTGTCTTTTTGCAGAGCAGGTAGACATAAGCATCCTTACATCCCAGACAGAGCAATGCCACTTGGGCTAGGCCAGGAACCTTGCTTCTTTGGATGATGTAAAGGTTATATCCATGTTTATTAATTCATAATATGGAACCAGCTTAGACATATAGCAACAGATACATGGATAAAAAAATGTGTATATACACATGGAATTCTATAAGCTGGAGAGAGAAGGGAAAATGGATGGAGCTGGAGATCATCAGGTTAAGTGAAATAAGACAAACTCACAGGTGAAATCTAGAGAGATGGGGAGAGGACATGAAAGTGGAAGGACTATGAGTCAAGCAGAAGAGAGCTCTAAAGAGAAGGGACCAGAGAAGATGATAGGGAGGGGAAAGGAAAATATCACGTCATTTTCCTGTGAAGAATTTATATTTAGACATGTATATGAGCAAGGCTCCAAAATACATATGTATGAAAATCTCATAATGGAAGGTATAAGTGACAAAAAATAAAAATAAAAATGACTGGTGCCAGATAGCTTTGCATGTAAAGGTACTCTGCCACCAAACCTCACTATCTGAGCTCAATTCCATAGATCCACACAGTGGAAGGAGGGAGGGTACCAAAAGTTGTTCTGTGTCCTACAGAAAGAGAGAGAAAAAGAGAGAGGGAGAGGGGAAGAGAGAGAGACAGAAAAACAGACAGACAGAGGGGCACACATAGAGCAGCATGTAATCCTTCCCGATGTAAACAAACATTTAAGCATAAAAGAAAAAGATGCTCACACAACAAGCAGATCTAGATAACGGTCTCCTTGCAGCTCTTTTTGTGGGTCTTTGTGTGCTGAGTGATCATTCAGTTTAAGTGAAACTCAGGATGAATGATGTGCCAGCCACTCAGTATATTGTACTTAACTGGAATCTTAGTATCCTGTCTTCCGGTGACTAAATGAGTTTTTTTTAACTACCCCATTCACACATGCAATCTTTGCTCATAGCAAGTCTTGGAATTTGGGCACCTGATTGGAAATTTAGTTGCCACTTAGAAGCAGGAAGGAATTACCACTGTGACTAAGCATGAATGGATTTTTATCCCTAACTTGGGCAGTTTTCTTTATGTGGTTTATGGTGGAAAATTCCATGTAGTAAAGGTTTGGAATTCAAAATTGGCTTCAGAAGCCATCCATTGTGTTTATCTGAGCTGTTCTTACACAAAATAACCTTGAAAGTATATATACAATGTTTCATGGATTGCATATTCATTATATTAATACAGTGGTCCTCTTCATCCCCGAGACTGCCAATGGAGGTCTAACAATACCAAACCCTCCATAGGAAGATTTTTACTGTATACTCACAACTGTGATAGGTTTAAAAGGTAGGCACAGTAAGAGGTGAAAAATAATAAAATAAGTAATAATAATGATATAATAACTATGAATTATTTTGAATCACTAACATTTAAATAGTATGCTATTATGCAGATATTTATCCAAATAATAATACTAATTCCTATGTAGTTATTATAATTATGTAGTAACTGAAACCATAGAAGGTAGGACCATAGGGATGCCGTTTAGTGGTAGAGCACTTGCCTAACATTCACGAGGCCCTGGTTTCCATCCCTAGCATTGCAATTATGAAAACCACAATAACAAACAGTGGCCCCAAAACAAAACAACAACAAAAGGCAGGGAGAACAGGTGTGTAAAAGTGAGCCATCAGGCTTACCTTTCTCCCAGTCACGTTTAAGAATTCTTCTTGATCCACCCTCCGGTTCTGCAGCAGAGAATGCTTTCACCCCATGCACTGGAGACAGCAGGGAGTGGAGGAGTCCAGGGATCAAAGGTGGCCTTCTCTCACGAGAAAATGTGGAGCAAAATAGTTTTATCTACTGAAAGATAAGCTTGCCCAACCAGATCCTTATTCTCAAGAACTAAGATAATGAAAGAGAGAGAGAGACAGAGAGAGAGAGAGAGAGAGAGAGAGAGAGAGATGATAGGTAGATAGATGATAGACTGATAGGTAGATAGATGATAGGCAGATACATAGATGATAGGTAGATAGATAATGATAGATAGATTAGATAGATAGATAGATAGATAGATAGATAGATAGATAGATAGATAGATAGATAGATAGATAGATAGATAGATGAGAAAGAAAAGAGAAATAGAAACAGAATGAAGAGGAGAAGGGAGAGATATACAAACAGGGAAAAAGGAAAAGAGGGGTAAGAAAACCAGGGAAGAATGAAGACTATTGAGGCTACTCAAGAAAGCCAAGCAAGCCAAAGTTAGGGAGAAGAAAACATGTCATTTGAATAAAAGAATTATATGAGATGAATTTCCATCTTAATTCCACTGAGAGCAGCTGAGTAGAAACTGGGTGTGAACTGGATCATAGGTATGTCTGAAATGAGCCTGGCCTGTCTGCTGCCCTCAGAGGGCCAGGTCACTCTCCGTGGCCTCACTAAGAGCAGAACAACAGGAGCTAGTTGACTTTGGGGACACTCCCTGACTTTGGGGTTGGGAAGATAACTGAGTTCTTGTTCACTAAGTTGTGTGCAACTTCGAAGGTGACAAAAATGGAAAGTTTTTTTTCTACTTTATGGAGAAAAATATTTGAAATTTTCATTTCTTCTATTTGTTACACCTAAAGTAACAAGACAAAACGTTGTGTTTTGCTTAGAACTAGGGGAACAAAGGGAGACTCTCAGGTGATGGAGAATAACACCAACATGCTCCACAGGAAAGCCAAGCTGGAGGGGGGACTTTTGTAAATGAATAAAATCCAGTTTCAACAGCCTAAGGATTCCCATTTGATATGGAAAAATCCATTGAGCAGAGATGTTTTTCAATATTGTTTGATAAAGGTTTCAGTTTGGTGTTGCACCAACTTAGAGAAGTTGACTAAAAAGACCGTAGTGAGATAGGGCATGGTTAAAAAGAATTATAGGATGGAAATGATCTTTTTAGGGGAAACTACACAAAGCTGTGCTTCAAGATGTTGAAAATAAGGATATTAGGTTAGGCTTTTGGAAGAAAGAGCCCTCAAATACAGGGGCTTAATATATATATTACGTATAATGTAATATATTACATATTATATGTATGTAGTATATAATAATATATAATTATATATTATTTTAACATATAAAATATAAATATACAATACATTACACATATGTAATATGTAATAATATATATTGCACACATGTATAATATATTATAGGTGTATATTTTCTTTTCTGTGTCAAGTAACAATCTACTATTAAATAGTCCAGGCTCAGGGGACAGCTCTACTTCCTTCTGCTAGTCATTCAGGAACATTGTTTAATCTTGATTCTTCAGTTCCCAGGGTTTCTTTGGTTGATTGAAATTAGATCAAGCTAGGAGAAGAAAGCACAGAGATGGTGTGCAAGCAATTTCCTTAGGCTACAAAAGGCTGCCCACACCTCTTCCTTTCTGCTGGTAAGAAAGATTCACATGACCATATCTGCTGCAAAGTAGTCTGGCAAAATGGAGACTCCAGCTGAGCATCCACAGTACAGCGAAAATCTGACTCCTTTGGGAAGCAGAGAAGAAAGGATTTCTGGTGACAACTTGCAGCCTCTTTCTTGAGGAGTGTGGAAAGCCAGGTCAGTCTCATTTTCCAAAGCACCGAAAGCCATCTGTGGCTCATGGGCCAAAAGGTCAGCACTCTGAAGTCACATGACACAAGTGAAACCTCTTAGCTACCACCATAAAACTTCACTGGTTTTTAATTGCTGGAATCATTTGTTGGAACTATTTCCTATCCATCTCAAGGGTTCTGTGTAAGAGAGCATTATTTTCTTTGCTTTTATTAAAGGAGCAGTGTAGACCCTTTGTTGTGGGGCTCTGCTCAGGCTACTCCAAAATCCTCTTTTTTGTTCTTTTCAGGACCTTCTAGAAATGCCCATTATTTTCTCTCACAAAGGAACATAAAGTGAACTCTTCTTAAATGGTTCTCTCTCTTTATAACCCTTGGGATAGAAAGTGAGAATGTAAAAAGCTGAAATAAATATTGGTATTTCTTGACTCATGGGATGTAAAAGTCCAGGATGGAGTGTGGGTGCAGCTTGATACAGGTGCCCTCAGTTCTCACTTACCTCCAAGTCCTTATTCATGGTGGTCTCTAACATCGGAAGCCTTCAGACTTGCAGATTCAATTCCCAAGGAAATCCCATATTCTCCTTTTCATTAGCACCTGCAAAAGTCACTACTACAGAGCTTGACTGTGACCAGATTCCTGGCTCATCTCTAATTAATCAGTGTGACGAGGAACTCAGTGCCATGAATGGTTAAGACCACATCATAGTCCTACACCTAGGGCACAAACTTAAAACACACTACATAATAGAATGGAGAGGCATGCTACCATATGAGCAAAGAAGCAGATGGTGGAAATAATTCTCTACTACCTTATTTGCTTGCAAATTGATGCATTTGAAATAATTTTATAGTAACTTAAGTTGTTATATTCTTATTTTTAAAATTACACTTTAAGTGTGTGTATGCGGATTAGGCATGTGTGCCTAGGTCCCTTATGGTACATATGGAAATCAGAGGACAACTTGTATAGGCCAGTTCTTTTTTCCTCACCATGTGGGTTTTGGGCATTGAACTCAAGTCTCTGGGCTGGAATTCAAGCTGCCAGGCTTGGTGGGAAGAATGTTTATCCACCAAGCTAGCTCATCAGCCTCGAATGCTTGACTAAGGGAATTCTCTAAAATCTCTAACTGCTCACTTGCCTGAGAAGTTCACTGACAGTGTTATACTCCAAATGCCTTGCAGTTATCATATCTATGTCCTTTTGCTTGAGAACATACAATGTTGACTGACTGAGACCTAACAATTCTATGGACTTCAGTGTGCTACATCATTGCATTCACAACACCCTGATTGTAACTTTTCATAATTTTTACTTTATAGCCCACTTGTGGGTTTTTTTGTAATTTTATGTACCACCTCTTTCATATGCTCTAATATAATGAAAACTATCAACAGTAAAGCATCCTTAGCCAGATGGCAGGAAATCAAACCTTTTTTTCTTTTTTTGCTTAAATACAGAAATGTATTTCTATGATTCATGATATATTAGTTTTATTGACACGTAGTTAGACACCCTGGGCTATTATCTCAGAGTTGCAGTAGACAAGATATGTACTACGGTAAAAATCCTCACATCAGTGAGGACCAGGAAACTGAGACTTGTGGTCCCTGCTTGTAATTCTAGTACTTGAGAGGCATTGACAGGAGGAAGTCCAAGGTCTGCCTCAGCTGCATAGTTAATAAGAGGTCTCGTGAGTTACCTGAGAGCCTGTCTCAAAAATCAAGAGAGAGAGAGAGAGAGAGAGAGAGAGAGACTGAGAGAAATTGGAAAGGTAGCAGAGAACTGACTGCTGCTCACAGCACACTAGATTGTTTGACACTTGAGGGGTTAATTACACAGATGCTGGGCTAAAATCAATCTCACCATTTACCACCTACCTAGGTTTAGGTAAGTAATCTGACTTCACTCTGTCTAAGTTTCTCAAAGTAGAAATTATAGTATCGCATCACTGTGGTGCTGAAATGAGTCAATATTACTAGATATAAAATGTTTAAAATTAGTTAAGATCTAATAAAGTAATACACAAGAATCATATAACTATGTAGTAATAAGTTTGTTAGTGATGATTATAATTTTTCCATGAAAACTCATGTGCAAACACTACATGAACAAAGCGAGGGAAGTATTGTTCAGTATCAAGTTCCCCAAAGCAGTGGGGGGAAGATCCTGAAGCACAAAATGCACATTTTCTTTTTACGAACCTTGTCTGAGTAAGAAAATGGGAATGACATGCTAATGGAAAAACAGGCTAATAAGCCTACCCTAGCTTCACATTCTAGGGGTGGAATCATTTATGGGAACACTCTCCAACTCTCTAAATGCTGCAATCAAATCGCTGCATGGAGAAAGCTACGAAACCAAGTTCCAAACAATGAAAATATCAGTTTCTCAGTGGAGCCGTTCCAACCATCTGGCATTCATATGTTGTTTGGGAGGTGGTGGTTGTGCAGGCAAGTAATGACCCAACCCCACTTCTAGGCAAGCGGCTTTCGTGCAGGAAGCTTTCTCTGGTCACTTGTGGCTGGTTACAGTTACCAGAAGAAACCTCCTCCCCCCACTTCCCTTGTTAATGGTTTACATTCAGACCTTTCCTCAAGCTCACACAAAAAGGGACCTTGGCTATATCTGTGGAGTTCCAGACAGTGAGGATTCAATATTTCACAAGTAAATGTGTTCTTTAAGGCAACATTTAAAGAAAGAAACAGTCCACCCTGTTATGCAGGCCAAACACAATTTTTATGATTATTGTCTCTACTAAATAGATCTAAATTAAATATTGATAATCTTAGTTGATGTTCAAACTTATTTCTTTGTTATAAAACTTGGAACACAGACACTTGATATTTCTTTCGTCTAAATTGCCAATTTTGATAACATTTTGTCTTTTCCCTGTAGTGTGGAACTTGACATATAGTTAAAGGTACATTTGTTCATTTAAGGTAATTAATCTAAAAAATATTTGCTGAGGTACTAAGGCCTGGGAACTAAGTTAAGTATACTTGTTTCATGAATTATAAGGAGTAATTTAGAAATATTGGGTCAGTTTTGTTATGAAAAGGAAGATTGCTATAAAATGCTAATAGTGTGATAGATTTTTTAATATAACTTTTGTTCTTTATTACAGTTTATTCACTTTGTATCCCAGCTGTAGCTTCCTTCCTCATCCCCTGCCAATCCAGCCCTCCCTCCCTCTTCTCCACCCAGGCCCCTTCCGTAATCCACTGATAGGGAAGGTCCTCCTCCCTTCCATCTGACTCTAGCCTATCAGTTCTCATTGGGACTGGCTGCATTATCTTCCTCTGTAGCCTGGTAAGGCTGCTCCCCTTCAGGGGGAGGTGATCAAAGAGCCAGCCACTGAATTCCTGTCAGAGACAGCCCCTGTTCCCATTACTAGGGAACCCACTTGGAGACTGAGCTGCCATGGGCTACATCTGTGCAGTGGTTCAGATTTTTCTTTTTTTAAACCAGAAAAAAGAAATGAAAATGAAAATGAAAAACAGAAGAGATACTTGGGAGACAATTTAAACAACAATGTAAATAAGATATATGTTGGTGAAATTAAAAGGGAAACCACAGTGGATAACAGGGCTGGTCGTGTGGATTTCACAGTCTGTACACTGTCCTGGGGTTTAGGTGGTGTGGTGATTTGAATAAGAATTGCCCCCAGGGGCTCATTTACTTGAATGCTTGGTCATCACTGGAACTGTTAGGGAAGGATTAGGAGGTGGGCCTTTTTGGAGGATATGTGCCACTGGGAATGGGCTTTGAGGTTTCAAAAGCAACAGAGTCTCCTTTTCTCTGTCTGGAACTTGTGGATCAGATGTGAGCTCTCAGATACTGCTCCATGTGCCATGCCTATCTGCTTCCCACCATGATGGTCATGGATTAATCCTCTAAAACTATAAGCAGTCCCTCAAGTAAGTGCTTTCTTTTAAGAGTTGCCTTGGCCCTGGTGTCTCTTCAAGCAATAGAAAACAAGAAAAACAGATGGGAAAGACAAAGGAATAAAAATGTGACAGTAAAGTAACTAAGTTCAGGACAAAGGACATAGAGTCAGTGCATGGATAGAGCTGACCCCAAAGGAGGAAAACTAATGAAGCAACAGCATCAGTTACATGGATAGACATTCTCCAGCCTGTTTTGTTAAGGTTTAAAATCATACTTAGAAGACTTACTTTTAGTTTGGGATTAGAGCTCAGGAGAGTGTTTGCCTAACATGTATGGGGCCCAGGGTTCAATATGTAGTGGTGTTGGGGGAATGGTACGTAGTTTTGTACACTTAGCTGAATGTTTAGGTTTTCTCAGCCCCAGCCCTCTAACTGTCTGTCTCTTCCTCCCCTTCTCTGTCTCCACCCTCCCTCTTTCCCTTCCTTCTTTTTTAAAAGGACAGAAAAGTCTGATGTGTACAGAGATTGAAATACATACCAGTATTTTGGATCATTTGTATTGTGGTGATAAAACACACTAAACTGGCTAGTTAATTTTCCTTTATTTTGGGGATTGTGATGTAGCTAAGTGGTATAGGACTTGCTTGCTATGTGCAAGGGCCTAGGTTCAGCCCACAGCACCTGGGAAAGAAGACTTAAATTGACAAATAATAATTGTGTACTTTATAGAGTACGGGCAAGATTGTAAACAGAAGAAATTTATGAACCATAGTTCTAAAGCTGGAAAGTCCAAGATCAAGATACTGGCAGACTTGTGTCTGGTGAGGGCTTGTTTCCTACACAGATGATGTCTTCTCTTGGTGTTCTTGAATGGAAGCAGAGGTAAGGAAGTTCTCTGGGGCCTGTTGTATGTAAGCTCACCCTTCTTACTAACAACCAGAGAATCCTCACTAGGAATCAGCACTGAAGCTCCCTCTTTCTCATACTGCCAGCCTCATGATTCAACATATGAATTTGGAAGGGACATAAATATTTAAAGCCTTGGAATTAGCCATACAACCTTTTTACAAAGTATAAGGTTGTGTGACAATTGAGAGACGTTTTTTAAAAAATCACTAAAAGAAACGAATAAATCAAACTGAGTATTTAGCACTAGAAACTAGAGAGAGCAACAAAATGAACATGAGGAAGTCAGTATGAAGGATTTGACTATAAACAAAACCTCCAACAAGACACATAGCAATTAAGGAACATGGTTAACAAAACTATTTAACTTTGCTTTTGTACAGATGAAGCAACCTTTAGTAAGGCAGATGATTAAAAATTGCTAAATCTATAATATTGATGTAAATGAAGGGCTAAGACACAGTCAGAAGAGTATAACACTTCCCTGTCAGGAAATTTGAAATACCAACCAAAATACCATTATGTGAAATTTATTTAAAGATAAATAGTAAGATAACTAGAACGCTTGTGAAAGATACACATTACAGGATGTGCTTCCTGGGAATTGGCTAGTGAGGCTAAGTGAGAAGTACAGAATCTACTAGAGAGAAACATCCATGGAAGCAAGAAATCAATAAGCAATATAAGGGGAGGATACCTTGAGACCCTGATGCAGGCCTCCCCCACCCCTGCAAAACCTTTCCTAGTCCATCTTGCATTTGGAGCGAAGATATCTCCCTTTAGGCAGAATGGCATTGGCCACGGCCCGTCATGAGAAGAGAATCATCTTGGCTATCACCACTTTGCTCATCATTGGCTAAAAGAATGTGCTGAGCAAAATCAAGTTCTATTTCAAAACCCAGGGTGGACTCTCCAGGTACTGATTACCTGCTAGCCACATCCTCCGAAAGCGATCAGGATAGGGCTCCAAGAATAGTAAACATAATGCTACATCTGGAGTATGAACCACCAATGCTTACAAGATAGAAGCCCTAATCTAGTAAATTTGCCAGCAAGTTGCCAACTGGTCTCCTCTGCTAATAGTACACTCTAGGAATTCAGAGTTGGCCTCTGGAGCAGGCAGTTTGCATATTCAGAAACAGCATCCATTAGATTGGATTTGGTAAGCAAGAGACTATGATGAGTCATCTTCATTATCTACTTGCCTTGGATTTGGATTCACCTAGCAGATACACCTCTGGGTGCCTCTAGTGCTGCTGACTAGTTGTGTGCATGTATGTGCTGTGTTGCCACTGGAATGTCCAAAGAGGCTTAATTATGGAGGGAAGACTAGACCTGAGTATCGGAGGCATTAGCCCAGAGGCTGAGGTCCTAGACCAAACAGAAAGGGACCAGAAGTAAAAATCAAGCTGAGCATAACAATCGCTTCTCTTTCTCCAGACTGGACACGGTGTGGCCTTTTCCTTCACACTCCCACCATAGCCAGAGCAGCTTTTTCCTCTGTTCCTTTCTTGCCGTGAGAGACTGTCCCCTCAAACTGTGTGCCAACATAGCTTCCTGCCTTAAATTGTTTTATTGGGTGTTTTGTCACGCAGTGAGGAAAGTAACTAAGACAGGGTCTATAGTGCCAAACCTACGCGTATTCTCCCTCTCTCTTCTGATGGCGAATTCATCCATCTGTTTTATGAGGTCATACTGACCCAGACTGGTTCAGTCTCCCTGTGTGTGGAAGAATGAACAGGCATTGACCTTTTGACCTCTCCTTTACAGTAAGAACTATGGGAGGATTGTGTCCACTCTACTTCATTCTGGAGTTGATTATGTTCATTTCATGTGCACCTGACAAGACTTGTCCCTACAGGGTCAAGACCATTTTCTCTCAATCTGTATTTCTACAAATCAGTGCAGTTCCCTCTTTGAGAAGAAGTCCAGTTGTTTTTATTGTTAATATTTCAGAAACTTGAAGTCCCAGAAAGGGCTGTCAGGGTGACTTAATATTCCTTTTTCTAGATATTTTTGTGGACATGGGAGTTTGGTTAACATTAGCAAAATCTATCCCGGCTCAGTTGTCATAACTTCCCTTCTCTGATCACATATTTCATTTTTATTTTATAGTTGTCTTAAGACAGGGTCTCCTGTAGCCTATGCCAGCTTTGAACTCACCACACAACCAGGGACAGCCTTGAACTTCTGATCTCATTAATGCTGCATCCCTTGCTTCTTCATCACCCTTTCTGTATGGTAAGATGGAACACTGGTCTTTAGTGAAGGATGGGTTTGCGACTTAGACATTATTTGTAGTGTTTTCACCTCTAACGTCTTCCTGCTCTCCCCATCAGCACTTCCAAGAAGCAGGTTGTCCCTGCTTTCAGAATACACAGATCTCACTCTGTTACTGCCCCACTACAAACACATTTTCCTGTCAGCTCTAGGCACATTGCTCTGTGAATGAGCTTCTCTCAGTCTTCTCTCAAACTCTAAATCTTTCTGGCTCTTCTGCTTTCTGTCTTAAATAGGTAATAAATGCAGGGAGAAGACAATGTGCAATAACACTTTCAAAGTATAAGTCCATCTCAAAATTTTATCCCACTAAAAACCAGAACATATTGTATACCACTGTCCACTGAAGTATAATTTATATCTGTTTAGAATTAGGGTGTTGGCAATAGGAAGTCATATTTCTGCTTAGAAGCAAACTATAAACATTTCATATAAAGCTAACTTGTCTTGGGATATATTTATGACTGATGTGTTTTATACAGTTACACAATCATTTTCTGCTCTTAGGTGTTCTGAGGGTATGACAACTGTAGCCCCAAAGGGTGTTATGGTTGAATATTATAATGCATTTGCTTGTTTTCAATAGCTCTGTATAATTTCATTTTCATTTAAAAATGTATTGTTGAGTTAGGTGTGGTGCCACGTGCTTGTAATCCCAGCAGCCTGGAGGCAGAGACAGTAGACTCATAAGTTTAAGGCTAGCCTGGGCTACATAGTGCTTTCTTAAATTATATGGATTAATGAATAATTAAGGTAAGAGTTACAAATGATAAATTTTATTACTATTATTAAGTAAGATTCATTTTAATGAATTAGGACAGTTACATACACTCTGTAACTAACACACTAAGATATAAGACCTTTCTCTAGCCATAGAAGCTTTCCTTGTTTGCCTCTCTTCCCATAATTTAGAACATCCATCATTTTATTTCTGTCATAGTTGATTAGTTTTGCCTATTTTTAAACCTTATACAATCATATAGCATGTGGTATTTTATGTGTGTCATCTTTTGCTCATCATTGCCTTACGTTTACTTACTTTATTTGTATGTGGGTGTTTTGGAAAGGGGTGCTCCTGCCACAGTGAGCATGTGATGGTCAGAAATTCTCCTTTCCTACCATGTGGATTCTGGGGATGAAATTCGGTTTGTCAGGTTAGGTGGCAAGTCCTTACCCACTGAGCCATCTTGTTGGCCTCAGCATGAATTCTGTTCACTTGGGGTATATCAATAGTTTTTAGTATTATCAACTTGATGTGTGTGGTGTGTGTGTGTATCTCTGTATGTATCTTATCTTAACTCTGGAATATACTCTGCCTTTCCTTTGGCAGAGTATGCTTTAGCCCCTGAGAAAAGCAGAGAGGTTGGCAGAGCCAATCAGGTAGATATAATCAATGCTTAACCAGGTAGATTTTGAACAAATGTGTAACAAATCTCTATCTTGCTCTCTCTTTCGATGAGATTCAGTCTGAGGGCAATATACCCCAGACTCTCATTTTCTTTGCTTTTCCACAGTGTCTTCTGGTGAGTGCTGCTGAGGCTCTGAGCTGACGTTCAGAATGTCTGTAAATACAGAACCAAGTTAAACTGAGGTAGCAGATAGATTCCCCGGGTCCAGTGTCACACAGAATAAGATGTTTTGTTTGTAAAATGAAAATTCAAATATGGTGTTTGTATCAGCAGAAGTGGGCTTCTTGAGGCTTAGTGTGGTACCCCATACCTTTAATCTTAGAACTGTGGAGGCAGTTCTGTAAGTTGGAGGCCAACCTGGTCTAACTACTGAGTTACAGGCAAGCCAGGACTACATGGTGAGATCCTGTCTCAAAATAAAATAAATTATAAAATAATAATAACATAGAAAGAAAAGACAAAACAAGGGCTTTTTTGCATTGCCACTTAAGTATCAGGACTATGGCTGCCAATCATCTTTAACCTGTGACCTCCAAAGTTGGTGTAGGTATTACCACCTCAGAGAGCCAAAATGGACAAAAGGCCTGAAGAATCGAATGTTGAGAGACTTTATAAATGGTCTTACAGTTAAGAGAAACCACTCATTTCTGGAGAGAAATTGGGTACACAGCTGTTGCAGTTGAATCGTTAGTGTTTCCCACTAGCTGTGTTTTATTGCTTTTCCATCATGGTATGCAGGTATAGTGGGAGATTGCCTCACCTTTAGGCATGGGGCCTGGACAGTGCTCACAGGTCACTCAGGATGGCCTTTGAATATTTTAGCCTAGTCTGTGATGGTGGTTTGTTGTTCTGCTTTCCAGTCCACTGAGTAATGAGCTCCCACACCCTGTTGCTGTTGCCCAAATTAGCTCCACTGATCATTCCCTTGAAATCCTCCAAGATGTGAGCCAAATCAGCTCCTCCCTTCCTAGGTTGATTCTTGCCAATATCTTAGCTACAAAGATACAAAAATTATTAATGCAATGGCCTTAGGTAACTGTTGCAGCATCTGAGAAGTCTAGACTAGAAGTCTAGACCAGGAACATGTACTGCAGCTAAGATGTCTCTCACAAAACAAATTGAGTATGTTTGTCACTGTTTTGATTAGGTTCTCAAAGGTTGGGTCTGTACCTAAAATGACCTCAGAGCCTTCTATTGAGGGACTGTTAGCATTATTGTTTTCACCTTGCACTAGAAAGTATAAGGAGGCCAATAAGACAGAATAGAGATTATGCAAAATACATGAAGGACAGAAACATCTCCCTTTCCCACTGTGATACAGGGTGGCCCAAAACTGCTCACAGTTCTTGGTGTGTTTCCATTGTGTAACTTAGCACAGATATCCAAACAACTACTTGAGCTCAGGAAAACCTAGCATATTGTAACAGTCATATTTTATCTGTAAGAAAGTGTGATAGTATTTCATGGGGCCTGTACTTTTATTTATTTTTTACATTGTGTGGAACATTCTCTGCCCTGCAGTGGCAAAGAGTCTAAAACTTCAAAGTTTTGCTTTGCAAATGTAGGTTTTTAACTTATTAAAAATGTGCAAAAACAGGGTTGCAGAGATGACTCAGTCAGCAAGAGACAATTTTGGTTCCCAGCACCCACATGGAGGCTCTAATCACCTCACAGCCACCTGTAACTCCAGTTCCAGGGGATCCCACACGCTTTTCTGACCTCTACCAGCAACAGGCACACATTTGGTGCACATCCATACCTGTAAGTAAAACACTCAAACACATGAAACAAAATAGAATCAGCTTCTAAAAATGCTTGTAAAATTGGAGCAAAGAAAGGAGCCTTATTATTTTTTTTTTGTAGAGTGCCAGTCATCTTAGCATTAAGTTGCATTGATTCATTAGTTAATTATATGTCATATTAGTTCTGGACTTTTAGTTCTTTTTTTTTTAATAGAGTGTCTATCAGCCAGTGCACCAGTTCCTTTTCTTAAGAATTATTTTGGTTACTCCGGTACAGTGGTGCCCACCTGTGATCCCAGCACTTCGGAGGCAGAGGCAGGTGGATCTCTGTGAATTCCAGGTCAGCCTGGTCTACAAAGTGAGTCCCGACAGCCAAGGCTACGCAGAGAAACCCTGCTTCAAACAAATAAACAAACACCTAAAAAAATCTTTTGATTATTCTAAGACCCTTATATTCTTCAATTAATCACATGAATTCTGTAGTCACCCTGTCAAGGTCTGTGAAAATTATTTTAATAGAGCTCTATAATTTTATTCATGTAAGCATTTTGTATTAGCTTCAATCCAAGCTGTCATAAATACTCGACCATTCAAAACACATCTCTTATGTTTTGGGGCCTGCTCCTGTATTGATCTTAGCTCAACAATTGCAAAGCTCAGTGTAGTTAATGTAGTTCTTCATAAGGTTAGGATTTCTTAAGCTGACGCTATATCATCCATAAATAATGATAATTCTTTGCTTTTAACTTTAATATCATCTATTTTCTTTTTCTTGTCTTATATTGTTGGCAAGGGGCTAGAGCTCACTATTGAATGCACATGATAAAAGATATCTTTGTTACTAACCTTAATTGGAAGATTTTTAATGAAGTATCACTAAGAGTAATGCCTCTAGACCAGCTTGTTGGTAGCAATGTTTTATTTTGCTCTGGAAATTCTTCCTTGTTTTTGTTTGAGAACATTTTTAACAATAAATGTTAAGTAATTTTATGTTTTCTAATAGTAAACCATTCTCACAAATGGGGGAGGTAGCTCAGCGGTAAAATACTAGCCTAGTAAGCACCAAGCCATAGGCTTCATCCCCCTTACTACAAAAGGAAAGCAGCATTACATTTGTGGTGTTAACCTCATATGCTTATGTTAAAACCTATTTCTGAATTTGGTTTGGCAGCATTATGCATAGAATTTACAGTTTTATTCTTTCTGAGATTAGCCTACCTTTATGTCTGTTTGATTTTAGCAATGAGATTTATTAGCTCATAAAATTATTGAGGTGTTCTTTTTTTCTGTTCTTTGAAAAAAAATTATTTTTTCTTTTGAGAAGGGTTTCGCTACATAGTCTAGGCTGGCCTTGAACTTGTGATCTTCTGCAAGCTTTCTAGATGTTAGGGGAGCAGGCATGTTTAGCTAGTTGAAATCCTTCGAGGTTACCTGCATGTGAATGTGGTCAATGATAGTCATCAAAATGTTGATCTTTTATGTGGGTAAAACTTAAAACAGGAATTCAAATTACTTAATAGTTAATTAAATATATTCTTTTTCTATTTTTTTTAGTTTGAGATTTTTAATGATCACTCTATTTTTAGTTTAGAAAATTCTACTAAAACTGTAATTGAAATCATCATATTCATAGTTATTTCTTCTTTCTTTTTTGTTCCTATTTTCCTACTGTTTTATGTAGCAATAATTTGTTTTGTCTGCCTTTCAGACCTTTTCTTTTAAATAGAGAGTAATGTCTACTTTTAGCTCTAAAATTGTACAGACAACACATGCACCTGTGCTCTCACTTTCTTTGCCTTCCCTTGCTCATAGATCTCTGCTGTGTCAGCTAGATAGGGAGAAGTGCAGAGAAAAGGAAACTGTCAGCCAGTTGTCTGCTTCCAACATTACTTGAGTTATTCACACAGAGATATGTGATAAGATACAGATAAATGCATGGTCACTCAGTTTCGGGTTTTAGTTTTCTTGACGCTCTAGGGCACACCAGGAAGCTCCAGTTTCTGGTGCCCATCCCTGGAGTCTCCTTTGGTCATTTCTTTTCTAAAGAGAGTTACTTTTTTTTTCTCCTTTAGTAAATTGGATTACACCACCCACTTTTGCCTTTAGCCTTTTACAGTAGAAACTGTCCTTAGGGATAGGCCCATGCCCATGGGAAAAACACCAGAGAGGCTGTCAAGCAGGCTGAAACCTCAAAGGATACTATTTCCCCAACTAGGTTCTTGAATCAATCTCTACATTAAAGAGGGGAGGGAAAGTTCCAGCAGATCTTTAAGCTGATAGTTGTGGCTGCTAGCTTGTAGGTTTCCTCCCCACCCCCAGAGGGAAGGGAACTCAGGGAGGCAGTGAACTAGGGGGAAAAGCAGCAAACCCTTCTGAACAGATGGCAGCATCAAAGGAAATGACAGACAATTGTTCAAAACCCAGTAAATGTTCCTTTGTCTACAATTCTTGGACCACTGGATAACGTGTATGCTTTAAGATGCTTTGTGTGTATGCATTTGTGTATGGTTTATACACAGACACACATATGTGGAGGCCACAGGACATCAGGTGCCCTTCTCTGTTGCTGTTCTGAAATGGGGTTTTTCACTGAACCTGCAAGTTTCAGCATTCCTCCCATGTTGCTGTTAGTGTTTTTCCCTCATGCTTGACAACACCGGCTGTTTGGCTTTTTTTTTTTTTTTTTCCACTGCTGGAGTCACCTGAAGAAGCACATTCAGAGTCATGCTGCTGGGCAGAGCACAGGAGAGGCTGTTCAGAACAGAGGGTGTTAGGGTGACCGTCCAGAAGAAGGGGGACTAAGTCTGAATGACAGGAGGGTCCTAGAGAGACATTAAATAGTATCTAGCATCTTCTTTTATTTACACCCAAACAACATCATAGATGTTAGTGTTTTAAGGAACTCATTCAAATACTTTGTCATTAATAAAGAGCACTTGGAGCATGGCTCATGCCTGTAATGTCGGCACTAGGGAGGCTAAAGGATTGCTGAGAGTTTGAGACCAGGCAGGACAGGTTACATAGTGCATTTCAGACCAGCCCGGATTACACTGTGAGATCCTGCATCTGGACATCCCACAAACAAGCCGATCTGGAACTTTGTGAAACACAGTGTGCAGTTGCCATCCTGTTTTTACAGACTTGAACCTCAGTTCAAACTGGTTTTGATGGTTTAGTTCGGGTTTTGCACTATTGTTGTACTGTATCTCATTGTCTCTCTTTTGTGCAGGACCTAACCTACTTCTGGTTGTTGACCTGAAGCTGGCTGCAGAGCAGTCTCAAAGACAGGCCTTTGCTTGTCAGCAGGACAGGTCTGTCCAGGCAGTCCTCTTGTTATTTCATTTTCAGCCATGGTAGATGGAATAAAGAACAGATAAAGCGTGTTAACTTGTGTGTGTGTGTGCCTCTGTACATTTGTTTGTATGTATTGCATATACATGTGTATTGTGCATTTCTGTATGTAAAGTGCCTATGTGTATGCATGTAGGTATGTGTGCATGTTTGTAAGTGTATGTATGTGTGTGCATGTGCATTTGTGTATGTGTGTATATGTATGTGCATATGTGTGTGCATGTGAGTATATGTGTGCATGCGTGCATTTGTGTATGTTTGTGATATATGTATGTGTGTATGAGCATATGTGTGTACATGTGTATATGTGTGTATAAGTATGTATGTGTTTATGCGTGTGTGCATGTATATATGTGTGTATGTATATAATATATGTAAATATATGTATGAGTATATCTGTGTGCATATTTATGTGTGTATGTGTGTGGCACTGGGAATCAAACCCAGCACATGCTAGGCCAGCCATGTACTCTTATGGTACATCTTCTCACTCCCAATGTACTGGTGAGTACATGTGTCTAATGAGGACAGACACCCCCATTTGAGGTTGAAGAGGAGCATAGAGTAGTTAAAGTAGTTAAAACATAGTTGGGACATAAGCAACTACATTCCTCAAGAAGTCGAGAGATGAAACCAACATATTAAAATTATTCAAGGTGAGTGTAAGCTAAGAGAACCTCTTTTACCTTTGCCTTTAATTGTGAGGAATGGCCACTCATGGTAATCACTTTAAAATATTTTTTCATTCGATATAAAAGTATTGTAATTGAGAAACCAAGCATGTGGAGTGACTAGTAAGAGAAAGAAAATTAGGCACTACATATTCGTAGTTTACTAGTGCTCTAGGTAAAGTGTGTAAACCCCTTTCTTTACTATATAATAAGTGATGGTTTCCTATTCATCCCAACTTCCTACTAGTTTGAGATCAGCTTTCGTTATCTGTGTTGGGGAGTGCTGTCTAGTTAGAAGGTTGGCTTTCATTTTGCAGTGCTGAGGGTCGAGCGCAGGGCCGGGACTTACTAGGCACCTCTGTATCTCCAGCCACAGTTGTTGCTCTGTTGGGTTTGTTCCTGCTCGTTGACAAGAACAGAGTTGGTGTTGGGCATGAAAATACTAGCAATAATTAGGAGTATTTTTTAATATTTTAAGTAGATAATTATAAAATAAGTCATAAATTGGTATAAAATGAGTTTTGAAAGCAACGTCTTTAAAAAGGAGATTTGAACAGTTTTTCGCTTTGGTTTTTTTGTGAGAGGGTACCTTGCTATATCGCCCTGGCTAGCCTGGTATTGGCCATGTAGTACAGGCTGGCTCTTCATCGTGCCTCAAACTCCCCAGGACTGAGATTACAGGGGAGAGCCATCATGGCTACATAGGTTTGAACAATAGTTCTTAAAAGTAAACAGCTCTGGATAATAAATGGCCAGCTTTACAGTTCACTATTGAGTACTGTGATAAACCACTGACAGGAAATGGTCATGGTCCCTGCAAGTCACAACCTGCTGGAAGCTTGAAAACTATCCAAACACCAGTGTCTTATCGCTGTTGGCAGAGACCTCTTTCTACAAAGCAAAGGTTGGAGACCCACTGCTTCACTGCCTTTCATTCCCTGTCAGCGACAGTCCTGTCTTTACTGCCATTCTACAACCCTAGAAGTCCCTTAGGCTTTTCTCCCAGGCATCTGCTTCTGATGTGTGAAATTCTCAGCTGTGGCTTCAGCAGGGCATTCTGAGGACTCCTGAAACCCTGGGCCTGGGGTGTGGAGCAGGTGGGTGGCCTGACAAGGCTGGAGAGTCCCCTCCCTGCCCCCGTAGGTACTATCGAGTGGTGATGGTAAGGTGGCAGGCAGGGCTGCTACTCTACAGAAAATAATTCCTAGGCCCTCCTCCCGCCCACACCTCCAGGTGTGCTTTCCCCGCCCTTAATTACTCCTTGAAACCCTGGCGAAGTTACACTAGGAGAGCGGAAGAGAAATTTATAATCATAGATCTAGGGGCACAAAGCCACACTCGCTTTGATTTGCAGTTGTAAAGACGCAGAGGCTCATACACCTTTTCAGCTGCAAAGCCAACCATTTCTTTTTTAACGGCCTGAAGCCCTGGGCCTTGCTGGTTGAAACTTCAGAAAACTTGAGAAACTCAACTAGGAGGAGGCCATACACCAAGTCTCCCCCTCTCTAACCCCCAACGCTCCGCGATGTTTTCTGGGCCTTTTCACGTGAGGAGGGAAAAGTCGAAAATGCGCGGTTCAGGAAATCCACCAAAGCTCTGAAAGAGGCCTGGTGCAGGGGTGAGCGCAGGAGGGGGCAGGGGTGACCGAGGTGGGTGTGTCTGATGTGGAGAGTTGGAGAAAGGGGAGCTCCCCTCACCGCCCCCCGCCCCCGCCCTGCAGCGGCGCGGGAAGTTCAGTGAATGGACTGGGGGAGGGGACCCTAGGAGGCAGGGGCGCTGTGGGTGCCACGCAGGTAAGGAGGGCGGCTGCGGGAAGGCGCCTGGGGGTGCGGGGAGTTGCCGACTTGTGCTACATGGATGGGGCAGAAAGCGCCAGAAGGCGGAGAGGCAAAGGAGGCTGGTACCCGCTCCCTTTTCGCTTTTGCTTGCTCCCCGAACTCGGGAAGTCTGTACCCGGCTGCTGTGACGCGCCGGGAGTTGTGACTCTGGTCGTCTAGAGCAGCGCTGCGCTGGGTAGCCTCCCGGCCTTGCCGGGGTGAGGCTTGGGTTGGGCTGGCCCGGAGGCTGCGGGGACTGCGGAGCTGGACCTTGCCGGTAAAGACGCCGGCTTCTTGGTGTCCCCCGGCGCGGGTGGCGACGGCCCCGCCTCCCATCGGCGCTATCGGCTCGCGCTTTCCCACCACCCGCGGCTTTGTGGCCGTGCGCGTGAGCGCCTGTGAGTGCGCGCGCCCGCCCGCCCGCCCGCGGACCCGGAGTGGATGGGTGTGCGCGCGTGTGTAAGGCCGCCTGCAGGAGGCGAGGCTGCCCTGGCCTCCCGCACCAGCCAGTGGAACCCAGCCCGGAGGGAAGTCGCCGCAGCCGCCCGGGCGGCTCTCCTGCCCTTTGGCCAGGTCAGTGCGCCCTAAGAGCTGTCCGAGTGACACGTAGGTGGCCTCCGGTTGGTTTACCTAGTACGGGTTAGGGGCGCGAGAGGGCTGGCGAGGGACGCTTCAAGTTCCTTGGAGCCGCGTCCCCGAGGGCTTAGATGGCCCGGGTGTCCCCGCGTCCAAAGCTCAGCTCACTACTCACCAGTGACTTTTGTCGTTCCTTGAGTCTAAGGAATTTAAACTTAAGTTTCCGTGAAGCCGCCCAGCCAGTACCGGGGAAATGCAAGTCAGGGGAGGGACCTGGCTCTGCGTGGATGGGTTGAGCGGCTGCTTGCTCCTGAAAGGAGAGTTTACTGTGGATAATTCTAAACTTTAGGCTTGTTTTTCTTTGCTGCCATTTGGCCTTTGATG
>CM053763.1:78905429-78935035 GCA_028658305.1 Pachyuromys duprasi
TACTGGCTTGTGAAAAGTTTCACTGTTAAGCCATACCCACCGTCATAGATACCTATTGCTAAGTGCAACTAGGAGAAGGTAGCTAGTTACCAAAGCAGAATCCTTTATTCTTTCCTGCAGCGCAGTTTGTCCTTTTGTGTAAGTGTCCTTTGCTCACCTAACATGAAGTCAGAGGTCTGGGTTTCAAAGTCTTAGAAAACGGAAGAACACAGTCTCTTGTCAGATGGAATGAATATCAAGGAAGAGGAGTCAACATTAGGCTTAAGGCCCTGTGCGCCTCATTCAGCTGCCTGAACACACAGCTGTCTTAGCATCTAATTTCTGCCTTTCATTCTCCAGATGTAACATCATGAATAATAACCACCAGGGCTCTAGGTATGCGAAAGCGGTATTTAAAATTTTAATTTAATTTTTCCTTTTCTTTGGGCTTGAGTGTGAATTTGAGAGAACTATAGAAAGAGAGGGAAGGGATTTGAGGCAGAGAGGCTGCAGAATTGGGCCTCCTCATCGGAGCCCCCCCCCCCCCGTACACAGCGTCCTCTAGCGGCGCAACCTGAGCCGATTCTAGACTCCTAGTGTTGGTGTCCTCATCCGGAAAATGAATGGGTGGGATGACTTTTGCTGTTCCATCCATCTTCCCATTAACTGGGAGCTGCTGGTGGGTGATTCCTCCATGATAGGATAGTTGGAGTTGAAGAAGGAAATTGAGAAAGAATTAGTCTAGTGGGGGAAATGGGAGGGCGACAGAAAGAAAATGGAATTAAAGGAGCCATCAGGAAGCCATCAGGATGCTTGGAGGGAAGGAACTGAAGCTGGAGTTGGTTTTCTCTAGTGTTTTTCTTTCTTTGCCCACGAGGGGACTAGCAACATTTTCTCTTGCATCCTTTTTTTTTTTACAAACCAGCGAGGCTGCTTAAAACTGACATCAGGTTTAAGTGGCCCTCTCAGTCCGACCTCTTCTAGGCATCACCCCCCCGCCCCCCGCCCATCTTGCCCTTGGCATCCTCGGTTCAGGGGAGCTGCTGTCGACATCCAAAGCTCAGCATTACTGTAAATGAAGGGGGAGAAATCACAGAAGTGGAAATTTAAGTGGCAGCTTTTTAGAGACGTCTGTTTTCATTCAAAGTAGTCTCCAGAATGTAATTGATTTTGTTTTTCAGATTGTATCTTAGATGTCGGCTTTAATAGAATCTGTTGTTTGACCTAGTGGGGCATTCAGGGGAAGAATAAATCCTAGACACTGAGTCTTTAAGTACACAATTTAACATTCAGCCTGAAATTTGTGATTTTTAGGAAAAAAAAAAATCACTTCAGATGCTTGGTATAAAAAGTTGTACTCTGAACAGTATGCACCATGCTGACCTTGCTGGGAAGCTATAACTGTTAGACTCATAATGTCTTTAGAAGTTTAGTTTAAGGTCAAGTTTTTAATGTCTGTGCTTAAGGTTTGGCCACTCACCCTCAGTCTCTCTCTCCTTCGTGGCCTTCCTAGTCTTCATTCCTCTTTGTTCTATCTCCCCCTCTTCTCCCCTTCCCTCCCTTTCTTCCTCCTTGCAGCCTGTCTTCATCCTCTTCTCCCTTTCTCTCTCCTTGCCTGCCTTTTTCCTCTCTACCCTCTTTTTATTTTACTTCCCTTTCCCTCACATTCCTTTCTTCTTTCTTTCCTCCCTCCCTCCCTACCTTGGTTTCATCATGCCTACACATGTGAGGAACATGATCTACTTTGAAGATGAAGAATGATGTCATAAAAACTGACACGTAAGTTGGTTCTGGCTTTGCTAACTAAGTCAGCATCTTCTATCTGGTTTCTTACTCGTTGCAAAGGATGATAGTTCTACAATTCTATTGTGTTAGTATTCAAATATCTGTTAGGGATGTGTTGGAACTTTGGGAGAAGATTTTAATTCAACAAGCAACCATTGAGTTCTTGAAACAGATACAAAGAAGATGAGAAGAAAGTTCTGGGAAAAGCTGAAGTGTAGGAGATGGAGAATACAGATATCTGTGGTTTAGACAGTGAAGAATGTATGTGTGTTATATTGCTTCGCTATGTGGTGATGGGGAAGTCCTGAGAACCTTGGCAGGCTGGGGAGCAGAACCTGAAATTCCAACTGTGGTGAGGAGACAAACAGCTTGAAGAATAGTGTGTGACTTAAAGGATCAGTGGGGACCTATCAGAGGTGGTTGTAGTCAGGGACCTTGGTGATGAAGAAGGCCTGGATGTCACTTTAAGGAGTAATGGCTCAGCATTATTTACACCCAAGATGGATGAATACCCCAAGTCATACAACTAAGCAGAGCAGAGGGGAAATGTTTGAAGAATGTGTGTTCTCTTCCATTCTGTTGTCAACTCTGGGCTAGTAAGCTGTGAGGTACCATTACCAGAGTATTTAATGTTGTTATATAAATCTTCCAGAACAATCTGTGTGTCATTTCATTCCTCTCACCCCCTCCAAATGATAGCTTCCTTTGGGAAACTTAATTTGGTAAAAACGGATGAGGCTCATGGGTGACACAGGGCCTTGTGGGGCCTTTTGATTGTGTGTGTTAGAGTTACTCTATAGACACAATGCTGACCATGGGGATTCTTTCCTTTTCTCTTTGGGGGAAGCTTGGTGGCTAATGCTAACTTAAACACAGCTCTTCTCCACAAATGGCTTTCTTGACACTGTGTATATCATGAATAGTATCCTAACCACAGAGTGGAATATGTGCAGTACAGACCAGAGAGGATTATTGTTTGAGCAAGAATAGGGCTAAGCCCTTTTTAAAGGACTCGGGGTGTGGGGTGTAAAGCCCTAAGAATCCTCTATGGAGTTTAACTTCCAATACAAGGTCTGTGCTCAGTCTTGTAGGGTAATATGTATAGATTTTACTTTTCATCTCTGAAGCAGTTAGCTCGTTCTGTCTCAGGGGCGAATGAATCTTGGTAGAATTCCTTTAGGAGAGTGCAGGACCCCTCTCCTGCCCTCTGCCTTTGTGTCCCTGTTGAGAATGAATGAGTTTTCAGCTGCATGTCAAGCTGATTTGAGCAAAGACTTTGAATTACCTTTGGGTCTAGAGAAGCCCGGCTGTTAAGGAGACAGATCATTAAAACAGATATGGTTAACATTTTATTATTTTCTGAATTGAATTTAAATCCATAATCCTCTACATTGCTTTTAATTAATTTATTTACTTATTCTTTTAATCTTCTACAAGGAATGGGGATTTAGGTTTGGCATAGTTAAAAAAAAAAAAAAAAACCCAACCAGTTAATTAATTTGGAGAGGTCTAAGGCTGATGTGCTTTATTTGAGGGTTTCTCAAAAGGTCACTTTTTAGTGCACGGTGGATTGTATTGAAATTTCTTGGCTTTTTGTCTCAGTAAGTTAGTGTGATTTCAATATAGTATTGGTTCTTATACAGCTTGCTAGCACAGGGCCAAGGGAATTGTATTAATACCTGGGCATTCTCTTCTGCCATTCCACAAGAACTATGGAAACTTTAACCCTGAAGTTCACATAAAAGTCAGAGCTTTTTTTTTTCCCTTCTGAAAATGAAAGGGAACTATTTTAATGCAGCCTTGGATTTAGGTTATAATTTATTTTCTTTTTGTGGTACTGCTTTAAAAAAGTAATGACAGGGGAGACTCTTAACTTTAGTCCAGTGCTAAAACAAACATGTATGAGCCTGAGTGGGGTAGGTTGGGGTGTGCTTGTGATAGCACAGAAATAAAGGAAAATGCTTTCAAAGTGAGTCTCTTCCTCTAAAGAAAGAGAAAGCTTGGCTGGTGACATTTGGCTTTGGATTTCTGCGTAGGTTGTAACTGTCACTTAAAGGGCGTTTTGTCTGTTGTGGACATTCTCTGTGCCCATGCCTCCAGAGATGCCAGTCTCGTGGAGGAGGGGGGTGACTGGGATCCATTCTCTTCAGCGAGTTTGCTACCCTCCCTTTCATTTACACCAGCTCTTCCGCTTTCCTTCCTTTTGTGACAGGGTCTTACACTGTAGCCTAAGCTAGCCCAAACTCTGAAACCCTGGGTTCTGACACAGCAAACCATTCTTGCCTTAACATCCCTGAATTTTCTCTCTTTCTTTCGGTTATCTAAATTTGAAACAATGGACCATATTAGTCTTCCTGGTACACTCAGGTTTCTTTCCCTGTGTCCCAGTGATTCTCAAAACTCTTCAGTGAATTGCCGTTCCAATAACAGATAGTTAGTCCTGGCTCTTCAGTTAGTCAAAGGGCTTTCCTTTTTACATCTGTGAGACAGGAACACATACTGATAGTATCTGCTTCCTAAGCTGAGTTTCTATTCTCATGGGCCCTTCATTTAATTTCGAAAATGGCTCATTCATTTATGATCAGAGGGTTTTTTGGTAAATGTCCACTCATACTTGGGGGACAGTTGGAAACAAGCCATGTAAGGCCTCTTCTGTGATGGAGATGGAATTCTAGCATAATCTCCCTTTCTCTCTCTCTCTCTCTCTCTCACACACACACACACACACACACATGGATCTCACTGTGTAGCTTAGGCTGGCCCTTAACCCTCAGCCTTTTCCTGTCTCTGCTTCCTTAGGGGTGGGATCCCACCCATACAACCTCCATGCCCCTTCTTCTACTTTCTGTCTTATTATGTGACTGATGGAAGTTTTTCTGAAACACCTTCAAATGCAGAGGTACAACTTTTGAGTTATTCTTCCATTTTAGCACCTTCTTCCAATTCTTCTCGGTGTTTCCTTGCAGTGAAGAAGTCAGAGTGTTGTATCCAGGTCTTCATTTTATAAACTTAAAACAGTTAACCAAGATTTACCCGAGAGTTGTAAAAATGTAGAGCCAGACACAGCCGTGTCTTGTCTGCAGCCTTGGCTTGCTTCCATTTCCATTTGTATATTCCTACTTTTGACTCAACTTGTGTGTTTCTATGTTCAGTTGATGGCTGTCTTCCTAGAAAATCGAGAGTTTGTTGTTTAACTTTTAAGGTCTTATTGGGATCACTTAAGGTTGCAAACACTATAGAGAGCATCCAGCCAGAAGAGTGGCATTGTATTCACTTGTAAAAGTAGATGGCTTTTGTAGTTATCCAAACAGTAGGCATATTTCTGAAGTAAAAACTGAGATTGCTGCCCCTTCAGCTACCTATCTGAGGTGACGAAGTTGTCATCAATTTGTTCTAAAAACCTTCTATTCTTGGCCTTTGATTGCACAAGCTTAGTATACTGTATATGCTTGTTTGTATGCACGACTGTATTGTTACATATTTGTATGTAATCATGCCAACATGTTTCTGTTTGTCTGTGTTCCCCCTTGTCTTAGCCAGGCTGTACCAGAGGTTGCCATCAAAGGTGACAAGCAGAATCCAGAAGAGCCTGCATGGGTCTTCATGAATATAGCCTGACTTCACTCAATAGAGAGTTCTTGTCAGTGATTGGACTGACTGCTATGGGGGGGAGGGGGATAGAAAACCATTTCCAGCTGTGTGACAGTCAAGATGAATAATGCCGTTGCAGGGTGTGTTCTTTCCATAAGGGCTCTGCTGCCTCCAGGTCTCAGGCAAGGGGAGGAGGGGCATTTGGGAGCACGTGCTAGGCATCTGTGAGCCTTTTGTTAGGTAGCAAAAGAGGCACCAGGAGGAAGGCCTGGAACCACCTGTGGACCAGAGGAGACAGGTGGAGTTATTCATTACAGGCAGGTTTCACTGTAGCAGCATTAAACAAAGGCTTCCTCCCCCACCTCCTTAGAACTCTAATCAGGGGATGATGATAAGGGTAGTGTGTTCTCATAATGGAGAAACACAGCTCAGCTAAAGCAGGGTTGCCTTTTGCAAAGGGGATGCTTGCCTCATTGGACTATGATTTGTTGGGAAAAGGATTATTATCATGTGAAGAAAATGAAGCATTCATTTTGGCCTACCGTTTACTGTAGCTCCAGAGAGAAGCCCTTGCCTTCCTTGCTGAGTAGGAGTAGACACAGACAAAAAGGTTCAAAGGCCAGGGCAGGCTGACTGACTTTTCCAGACTCCACAGCATCTGCTTCCTAGTCATTTTTATTTGCAAGCCTGTCCATTAACTTACATGCATCTGATATCTTAGAGTATTCTGGGCCCTCATGCATGGCTGAGAACACTTAGAAAGAAAAACTAAACAGCAGCCAAAAAAGCACGGGTCTTGCTCTCAATTAGAGTATAAACATGGAAAGACATAGTCAAAGATGACTCAGATCAGGCAGCCAGTGATAAATACTCCAAACCAAAGTTTACACAGAGTTCTCTGCACACTCCTGAGGGTGGAGGGAGCTCTGTCTGCCTTGGAGAAATTGATTGGCATGGCAGCTGGGTGCTGGAGTCAGGCCCATGCCTAAGAGTCAGAAGGAAGGCCTAGAAGGAATGCATGTGAGTGACAGGCCTGGGGAAGATGCCTGGATTACCTGGCTTTGGCAAATAGTGCTAGTGTGCAGGGGTCTGATCTTGAACTGAACTAAAATGGTCACTCTGTTGCCATTACCAGATGAGACAACAGGGTATGAGATAGTTGGAGTGAGGTTTGTTAGTTCTAGACATGTTTAAAACTACACAGGCAGAGAGGTGTTCTCTTAGCTGGAAATCCGAGTTCGAAGCTTTAGAAGAGCGCTTGCAGTGTTTAGGGATACTTACAATACATGTGGCACCATTGTATGTAAGAGCCGTTGAAATGTATGTGGGGAGCTAGTGAAAACTTTCAAAGTGAAAGGATGCATTCAAGGCCGGCAGCATGTGGATCAGTTGGTAAAGTGCTTGCCTGCCCTGGCTTTGATTCCTGGAATTGCATAAACATAGGTGTGGTGGTGAGTGTAAGGTTGATGTAGAAGAATTTCCGAGAGTTCAAGGTCATCTTGGCATACATGAGATTGTCTTAAAAAAAAAAGAAAGAAAAGAAAATCTATAACCACTATTGTAAATATAACTTTAGTCTTTAAGGGTCTTTTTTCTTTTTTCTTTTTTTTTTTTATGGTGGAGAACTGAACTCATCCAGGCATTCCTTGAGAATCCATGATGGCTTCTCTTCATGTAAAGGTTCTGGGTTGATGCATAAGAAATAGTATGTGGGTATGGTGGCTTTGGCCTGAAATCCAGCAGCTTGGGAGGCTGATGTAGGAGATCACAAGTTCAGGGCTTACCTAGGCCCTGAAAATAAAGTATTTCATGTTAAATTTTTAATGTTGGCATAAAGTTCAAATGATAAAGTGAGTTCAGAGATAGCCTAGGCAACTTGGAGAAAGTCTCACAATAAAAAGGTTAAAGAAGATCAAGGATGTAGTTCAGTGGTAGAGCAATTGCCTAGCTATGTGTGAGACACCACCTAAACCAAACCAAACCCAAACCCGTAAGGGGAAATAGTGTGGATTTTGGCATGATACTCCTGTGTTGTGAACAGAACCCTCACCCCCACTTCAACAATCCTTTCTAGTTATGATTGTCTGAAAAATACTCTTAAAATTGTTGGGAGATTAGTGGTGGGGCTAAAGGGAGAAACAAAGACAGTTTTAATTAGCTGTGGAACTTGCTGTGGGGCTCACATTGTTAGTGTGGCTAATAAGGGCAATTTGAATCCTCAGAAGAATCTAGAAATCCCAGGACCCTAAAGAGCATTCTCAGAAACTCCAATATGCTCCCATGGAGGTTCCAGAAAAATCTAGGGAAGTCACTCTAAACTTTAACTGTTTGACTAAGATAAATAGTGGGACTTGTTTCAGCCCTCTTGTTTACTTGGATTTAAAAACAAAGCCTTTTTTTCCCCTCCTGAGACAAGTTTCTCTGTGAAGCTTTGGTTGTCTTAAACTCACTTTGTAGGGCAGACTGGCCTCGAACTCATAGAGATCCACCTGCCTCTGCCTCCCTGAGAGCTATGATTACAGGCGTGCTCCACTGCGCCTGTAATCTTTTACTGATTAAGATTTTATTTCTACTTTATTATGTTGTCGTGTCTTCTACATGGTTTGACAGAGCTTAGATAAATTCTTGTTTATTTCTTAAAGCTGTTATGAGTCTTTAAACACATGTTTATTTTACTTTGTAGTGAAAGTAGTACACACATTTTTGGAATCTTTGAGATGGATAGGAGGTTTATCTGTAGTCTCACTACTAAGTAATGTTTTCCTGATGCTGGGCCTGGTGGCTAACATCTGACATTTAGGAGGTGATGGCAGGAGGATCAGGGTTCAAGGTCATCTTCAGCTATATAGCAAATTTGAGTCCAACCTGGGCTGAATGGTCTCCCAAACCCAAATCAAAGCCAGACTTCCAATTTACAGTTTTGGAATATTTCTTGAAGTTCTTTAAATACTAGGGCCTGCGGAATATTTAATAGCATTTTTCTTTGTAGTTAAGCTGTCTGCATAATGCATTAAGATATTTCATGTTAAATTTCTAAGGATGGCGTAATAATCACTACACATTATATGATTCACATTTGATCATCACTTCTCTCTGCTTGTTTCTTTTTAGACTCCAGGGTTTGTGTTTCTTGGCCCATTGCTGTAAGCTGCTGAGTTCTTTATCCCTCCTTTAAAAAAGCCTCTACACCTGAGCTTATCTCCACGGGGACCATTGCTCCTAGGGCTTTCTGTTGACTCTGCCGAGAAGGTTTTCTCCATAGGTATCCAAATACTTGCTCTCACCATATCTTCTCTCAAAGGTCACTACCTTCTTGGTGAGGCCTTCTCTAACTCTTGCCTGTATAGCCGAATGATCTGTTCTGTGTGTCAAGCTTGCCTCATAGTCCTTTCTTCATTGTATTTCTGACTTCTTAGATGAGGAAAAATACTTTAATTTTTTTTTCCATTTTGTTTTCTGCTGTTTCCATAGTGTTTGGTGCAACATACTGCACATGGCAGAAACTTTTTTGAATAAAACATCGAATGAATTTAATTATGATAAATACCTGAATAAATTAAAAATGTATTTGTGGTTATTGAGTATGCTAGAATAAATAAGATATTGTCTTGACTTCATGATATTTATAACCCAACGAAGGAGGAACTGACCTTTGAGGACTTAGTTTGTTAGGGAGGAAAAGGACAGTGGAAGAGGCAGGGCTGACATTGTTTCTGAGATGGAGGAAAATGTGTCTGTCTTCAATTTGAAGGGTGAGCTGAGTTAACTGAAAATGAGATTGGGGGGGGGGGGGAGAAGGGAAGGTTGAAGACAAAACGGCTGGTTCCTGAAAAACAAACAAACAACAAACGGAGCTCAGGTTTTTGTTTTCTTGAGTTGAAATGAAGTCATTTGTTCTAAATGATGAAATAATGTAAGGATAAACATTTGTTTGCTAATTTGTATTCTTGATGAGCAGTGCTTCATTTTAAGTGCTTTTGAAATCATCAGCAGTATTTCTATCTTAAATTTTGCTCATTCTTGAGGGAGGAGGGATTTTTCCATTTGAAAGTGGGAATTTAAGCACACAGTAGTAGTAGCTTAAACTCGGCCTCTGTTAGGTGATCGGTCTGTAGACGGTAAGCCTAAATTTTCTGTTTTATGCTGCTGCTCTTTGCTGTAAAGTTTAACACAGCACAGAGAGGATAGATGTTCTGTTTGGCACTTGTCTTCATGGAAGTTCCTCTGGGAGGCTCAGCAGGACACCCCTGAAGATAGCTTTATCATACATTCTCATGCCTGTGGCCTTTCTATGGTCAGTTTTGTTGATTCTCGTAAGCGCATGTGGGTTTCACAGTTTTTACATCTGTGGGGTTAGGGTTTCTGTTTCCCGAATGCTTGAAAGGATCCTGGTTTCCTCTGGGTGATAAGTACAATATGTACTTATGAGTTTGGCCTCAGTACTAATATTCATAAATTCTAGACTCTGTTAGTTTACTTAAATAGTTATAGACCAATAATGCCTCCTTGGTGTTTCTCTACAAGTGGTTCTCTGCCTCTGTTTCTATCTCTCAAATGTCAACCGCTTTCTAATTGCTTCTGTGTTAGACACAAAATGGGGGATATAGTGTAAAACAGCCCTCTGCATTAGAAACATTCTACCTTTTTGTTCAGCTCGATGTTGCTAATTCTTGTTGTTTGTCTATGTCTGAAATGACTTCACTTATAGGTCTGATGTAATTTTATCATACATGTTTTCATGTTATTTTATCGTGTTTGCCTGTAAGCAAGATTGACCTGTATTTTGTTCTGAGGTACCTCTTAATTGGGAACATTGCTTTTATTGTTACAGTGGATACATTTAATGTTAATTCCTCATGTGGGGTGTGTGCATGTTTATGGTACATGCACGTGAGTGTATGGCTGCATGTGTGTGCCTGTGAACATGTGTGCAGAAGCCAGAGAAGGAACTAGCTGTCTTCCTCTATCACTATCTACCTAACTCCAATGAGACACAGTTTCTCACTAAAGTGGAAGGTTGCTTGCCATTTGCCTTGCCTGGCTTGTGAGTTCCCAAGATATGGCAGTCTCTGCTCCATAATCCTGGGGTTACTGGTATAAGCAGCTGTATCCAGCTCTTTTGTGTGTACTGGGGACTTGAACTCAGGTCTTCATGATTGCACAACAAGTATTCCTACTCATTGAACCATTGCCCTAGCCCTTGATGTTAATTCTTACTCTTGTATTTTCTGCATTTTAATAAAAGGCCTTATAATATCTGCAAAACCAACCATATTCTAAAGCTCCTTCCGCCAGACGCCAACTGTGTGGCCTCTTATAAAGCACATAATCTAAGTTACTTTTCTGTCTGTGCAGGAACAACACACACTTACAAATCTTCAGTTACGGCTTTTCAACTGCCTGGCACACACTGAATATACCAGATACCATTATGGTTGCTGATATTGATTGTTTAAATCTGTAAGATGGGTTGTACTTGATCTCTGTAAAACAAAGGCGATTTCATGTGTTGTAATCTAATGTATTTCTTGTTTTTACCTTCCTTTTACTTTTCTCTTTCCATATCTTGTTTGTTTTGTGCATCTGCTGTGTGGTGATGTGGACATGTCCAGTGTCCAGTTTTACTGGTTACTATATGCCCATAAGTCAATGTTCAAATGAGAAGTTTCAGTCTTACTCTGGTATCTGTCAAAGAATTGTGTGTGTGTGTTTCTTCAGTTTCATTCTTCTTTTATTTATACTTTTTATTTTATACCTTTTTATAAAGGTTTTGGGGGGGGCCTTAATATTGGAGATTGGCTTCAGGAACCCCTCCTCCCTGTAGGATACCAGAATGCACAGTGCTCAAGTCCCTTATGTAAAACTGTTGGGGCATACCACCCATCTTACTTCATACTTTAAAACAACCCTCTGCATTTCTTAAACGGCCCAATATTCTACATCAATCAATTATATATAAATACTTGATGTATTGTATTGTTTTGGCAGTAATGATAAGGAAAAATATGTTTGTACATGTTCAGTTGAGATGTAGTATTTTTTCTCTTTTTATTCATGATTGGTGAGGTGCCTCCTAGGAAAGCATTAGGTTTCTGTATTCCATTTTTTCATGGTGTAGAGCAGTTTTGCATGTGTTACTCTAATCAGTTGTAGTGGGACCTGTCAGGGTCATCACCTCTGAAGATATGAGGCCTAGAGTTGTGAGGGAAGGAGAATGTTGACCCCCTGCTCATGTTGTGCAAATCAAGATGTCAGTGCTATGATGGCAGCCACATAAGAGACAGAGTGCGGAACTTCATTTGACATGGAAGTGATTCAGGAGTTCCTGGGGAAGTGCCATGTCTGCAGAATGACCTGGGTTGACTCTGCAAAGGGCTAATCAGCTGCATATGGGTGGGATTGCACAGATGTGGACACGAATGAAGAATCTTTTGTCAGATGATTTGGCCTTTTTTGTGTCTGTTCTACTTGGTGAAGCTTCCTGTTTGTAACTCCCCCTCTTTCTCTTATTTGGCAAATTTCATATAGGAATAGAAATGACTTGTTTTCTTTGAAATGAGTGTAGGTGTTTGTTGAAACAGTTTTTCAAGGTAGCCCTTTAGCAGATTGCTAATTAATAACTAGGATGTATTGATGGCTTCCTCTATTAGAAGCTAGACAAAGCTTTGTGTAGCCATGGGGTACAAGTAGACTTGGTTGGGTTAAAAACACTACTGTATAGAGTAGTTACCAATTTCATAGTTGTCCATAATCTGTAGGAAATTAGAATACCAAAGTTAAGTTTTTGATTAGTGAATAGCAGATGTTTGGCTTTTGTATAGCTTCTTGGTGATTTTCATTGTGCAAAGAATTATCATTTTGCTAGGATGTTCATTTTGTATTTATATTGTTTTGGAATGGTAAAAATTTTTCCACTTAAAAAACTGTGTCAAGAATTAAAATATTATACATTATAAATCTCTAAAAGCAAATTTGATATGGAGAGACAGGAAATCAGGGCCTAAGTGCCAGCTCCTACAGCCCACATGGCTATGCCCCAGTCTTTCCAGGCCTTGTCCTTCTCATCTTAGAGAACTCAGTGTCTAGTTTGCACAGATCATTCCTCACCCTTATGGTTTGATGGATCTATGCTTTTATTTTGTTCTTGCTACTCAGTTTTAAAGACTTGGCTCTGGACCATTTAGCTAATCTCACCAAGAAGCTCTATTTCTATCTTTCTGTGTTTTGAGCTTGGCCACTTGGATTTAAAAAGCAGTTTTTCTTTTAATTGATGAGGTTCAGTGAAGATGGAAAGGTATCATTATCTTAGATTTATCTGTTGATGCTTGCTTTAGAAAAAAAAATGTAAAGTAAACCCATCAAAGAGTGAGTAGGGTCACTTCACAGAGAAGTACGAAGGAGCTAAGGAAGGACCACTGTCAGTTTAATAGCTATTCCATGGTTTAGCAAGCGTAGATCAAAGGTATCTGTAAATTGTCTTTTTTCCCTTTCTCTAGTCATCTTTATGGCATTGAAATTGACAACTATATTGAAGTGTAACTGTGTTTCCTTAAAGAGTACCACATGATAAGTTGATACTATGGAATGATCACTCCAATCTGTCAAACTAGTTAACATGTCCAAACATCTTACCTATTTGGTTATTTGGATTTGGGGGGTTGGGGTTAGAATACCTATGACCTACTTCTGAGCATATTTGAAGTATAAAAGACCATTATTGCTATTATTATTATTATTACTTTTGTTATTTTGTGACAGGGTCTCAAATAGCCCATGGTAGTTTTGAACTCACTGTTTAGGTAAGGATGACCTTGAACTCCTAATTCTCCTGTCTGTACCTCCCTGGTGCTGATACTACAGGCAGGTACCATGATGTCCATTTATAAGATAGTATTAACTATATTCACTATGTTGCTCATCAGGTCTGTAAAACTTAGCCATCTCACAACCAATACTTGGTAGCCCCTGGCCAACATTCCCCCATCTCTACCCATTGGTAGCTTTTCTTACCAATGTGTTAAATCAACTGATTTAAATATGCCTAAACATCATTTTTGTCATTCAGTCATTCAGTCTTTCACATTCACATATTGCAATGTGAATATTTTATTATATTTCTCTTTTGTTATTTAGAAATTGAAGGAGAAAATAAGCCTTTTGTTTTTAGACTCTTCCTAGGTAATTTCTCATTTATATCTTTATCCTGGAAGTCCAGGCAGCTGAGGCTTTAACGTAGTGTGTTTGGGGCTGACTCATCAGCATATATCCCTTGTTTGCTATTGTGTCCTTAGACCGACTGATTAATGGTAACAAGATAGTTCTCCCAGCTCTCAGTCTGGAGCACAGGTACCAGCAGTGTTTGGGATCAGATGAGGCATTGGTTCAGGCAGGTAACAAGCACGGGTGTTGTTTCAGGCTAATACCAGAGATAGGTTGGGCCAGGAGTGGGTGGAGTCATGTGGCTAGTTCCTGCAGACTGAGACAGGACGAATATAGAGCACTCCCATGAACTGGGAAGATTCTAAGCCTGAGCAAAAAGCAGTGTAGATGAAAGACTAAAGCTTCCTTGAGAGAAGTTTTTTTTTTAGAATTGGAAGAAATAGGTGAATGTCTTGGTTCCAAGCGATCTCACACTGAAGCAGTTGTTAGGCAACAGATACTCAAGGAAGTCCTGGCTACTTAAGCATTTGGCTGTTTCTAAACAGAGGGCTACAGATCTCAAATCCTCATCTGAATGAGTAACATTTTCCTTGTAGTAGGAATTGGAGCTTTCATGCTTCAACAGGTTACTACCGATGACCTATATATAGTAAAATGTATTCAGCCTTTGGTATGGATAAAGTTTGTACCCATCCATAGGACTGAAGCTCTAATCTCCAACATATCTGTGTTGAGGTCTAGGCACTAGGGGGTAGCTGACATTAAGAGAGGTCATGTGAATGGAGCTTCAATCCAATAGGATCTCTGGTCTTTTAGGAACAGGGGATTCTCTCCATAAAGATGCACTGAGGAACGGCTCTGTGCACATGTGGAAAGTGAGGTCAAAGCCCACAAGGGAACAGACAGCACAGTCAGCCATGCTGTACCTTGATCTTCAGTTTCCAGATGGATCTTTGCAAAAAATACATGTCTGTCACTCAGACTCCATAATCAATGACAATACTTTATGCTGGGCTAAGGTGATAGACATATTCTTCATAGAATTTGACTAGGAAGAAAAAATGTTAACTCTGGCCAGTAGTTGTTGGGGCAGATGTTAGTAGCTAGCTTTGAACCTGTTCTCATACACGAAGAGTGCATATCACTTACCTACCTCACCGGTTTTCCTTCTTTTCATCCCATTTTAATGACAAAATAGCCCAGTGGGTAAAATTTTCAACAAACAAATTTCAAGTATGCAAAGAGTGTACCTCTACTTTGAAATTATTTCAGTCATGGTGACATGTTTGGAACAGAATTTTAGCAGCTTGATAATAAGCCATTAAGTTGTTTAATAATTCAGTTAACCATTGTGCTGTCTAGTTTTATGTCAACTTGACCTAACTAGCGTCATCAGAGAGGAGGGAAACTCAGTTGTGAAAATGCCTCCATGAAATCAGGCTATAGGCAAGCCTGTAGGGTATTTTCTTAATTAGCAGTTGACGTGGAAAGGCCAGCCTGTTGCTGCTGTCACCATTACTGGTGCTGCTAGGTTCTATAAGAAAGCAGGCTGAGCAAGCCATGGGGAGCAAGGCAGTAAGCAGCGTTTCTCCATGGCCTCTGCACTGGCTCCTGTCTCCAGGCTTCTGCCTTTTTTGAGTTTCTGTCCATGTTTTCTTTGATAATGAACAGTGATGTTGAAACATAAGCCAACATAAGCCTTTCCTTCCCAAGTTGCTTTGGTCATGGTGCTTCATCACAGTAATACTAACTCTAACTAAGACAACCATCATCTTACTTTTGGAAAGGTCTTGTATTTTCCATTTCTTTACCATCTTACAAAAAACATTTCGGTCACAGCTTTCTGTATAATTTTCTTACACTATGTATGACTGGACTCACTAATCTGAGAACAACAGCACTTGCTTTTCAAGTAGACAAAAGTATCCTTGAACCTTTAAACTCACTGTAGAAAATAAAAAGCATGAGAAAAAGGAAGCCAGTGGCAAGTTTATGGGATGTTTTCTTCTAATATTTCTCTAATTGAAATATTTGCTAGGCACAGGCATCATCCTCTTGTCCCATCAGCATAGTGACATGACTAGAAGGGACTCACTTTGGCTCAGTGGCTGTTCATTCCTGCTTAAATGTGGTAAGCTTTTTCTGTTTTTCAGATAGTTTACTCTGTGTGTGTGTGTGTGTGTGTGTGTGTGTGTGACTAAAGCTTGGGCTTTATAAACCGCAGCTTCTGGGAATCAAACTCCTATCCTAATGCTGGCAAGAGGAACATTTTCTGGACTGAGCCATATTTATAACCTCTCAGGTGATTTCTTTAGAGTGTGGTCCTGGCTACAGAATTTGTTTGTCAAACTATAAAGACAGCTTTTACTAGCTAGTGATAGTAATAATGACACTGATGTCTAAGACAATGCTCACACTTCGTATCTCATGCAGCACAGTCAGAGGAAAAACAGAGGTTCGTGTAAGCAGACTGTGCACCCAGAGTTTGGAAGATGATTGGAACAACAGGAAATTTTATGCTTAGTGAGTCTTTGGATGGCACTGAGGGGAAGATGCCTAGACTTCACTGGTAGATGCTCTGCCATGGTACCCTACTGCTTTGCATCCTAAATGAGAGCATTTCCAGCCTTTTTTTTTTTTTTTTTTGGTCTTGTGCCCTTTGAACTCATTGACTTTAATCAACCATGAGAAGTTTAGGATCTAGCTGGATTCATTTATCAGCTGATGTTGGAATATTCTTCATGAGTGTTTCTGTGACATAAGGGATTAGATGCTTAAAAATGGGACAGGTACTGTAAGTTAAATACTAAAGAGTTAAAACTAATGCCTGTTTGTACCTGTTTGGTGCATATTTTTCATGGTAGTGTGCATCAGCTTCGTTTTCCTCCAGCCTTCGTTTTCCTGCAGCCTCATTTGCACCTTAAAACAAGTCTCCTTCAAAGTACTTCACCCTTTCATGCATTATGAGGAGTAGTCATAGCAAACACACACTGGACATCCAATAAATGATTCTCAGAGAGACAAAGTTGGTAAAATAGACTGTCTTCACGAACTCTAAAACAATGGGGTGAGAACTAAATGAAAATATGGTGTAATACTTGAAATATTTGAAATTAGTTATGTGTGTATTTTACTACTGAATATAACAAATTTAATGAGCATGGAAGGAAAGGTAGAATGAGGAAGTGAAAGTGTAAACTTAAGCAGATATGAAGACTGAGAGACCCATCTCAGAGTTCAACTTATCCTTTAGAAAAGGAGCAGACATTTGGCCTAGCCTTCCTGGTAGCTACAGAGACACGGCAAACAGGATGTGATCCAGAGAGTCTGTGTACCAGAAGAATGACCATGAAGAGTGTGACTCTTCATGGTTTTGGGAGGAGACAGGATAGTCTCTGTGGTTTGTCAAACTATAGACAATTTAAAGTAGTGGGCAGTGTCTCTAAACACAATTTATCATCATCACCATCATCAACATTGTTAGTATTTATATAAAAATGCCATGCACACAACCAGTCTTAAATCCAATGAGGTTTATTGGATGGAGATGGAGAGAGCGAGACATGGTGGCAGGAGGGGGCACCCTGACAGGGAGAGGGGAGAGAAAGCAAGAGAAGGGAAGAGTAAGAGAGAAGGGGAGTGGCTGACAGATCACTATGTACCTGGCCCAGATGATGTCATAGGATGCAGATACTGACATAGGATGTTGTCAGGACCCTAAAGGTCCCTAAGGGAAGGCCAGTTGAATTGCCTGCACAACATAACAGTCATCATTTTCCTGGAGACAAGGTCTTACACTGTAGCCCAAGAAGGCCTTGAACTGAAAGCAATCCTCCTGCCTCAGCCTCCCATAGGTTGAGTTTACAGGCAAGAACTGCCATGCCCGATTTCAGACTCGTCTTTACAGTGAGTCCAACAGTAGAATTTTGGAAAAGCCATATTATTTAGCACAGGTCTATGACATATTGCCAAAGCAACTGTGAGCCAAAGGGAGACAATTCACACAGGTAGCTATGCTGATTTAATCTGAGGGAGATGCTGTATAGTCCACATTCCTTGTGGAATGATGGGCTGGCAAATTTCAGGATGTAGCCTATAAATACTGCTTCGTACAAAATCATGTTTGGTAGTTGCTGAATGTAAGCAAGTTCAAGCTTTCACAGTTCAACACTGTTGCTTTCCCTTGTGGTCAAATTATGTGTAGATCTGTGTCCAGCATCAGCTCCACTGAGGACAGTCAGTGAAGGTCAGCCTATAAGCATAGTAGGATATGCTGAAGACTCAGAGGCAGGAGGATCACATTATAGGAGTAAGGCTATCATGGCGGGTCACAGCCAAGTACTGGTTACTTTATAAATTGAGTGGTGGCAGGCTTTTGCAGACTGACATGTGTGAGATCCCCATTTCAGTCCATTTGACAGTCCAGAGGCCGAGGCAGCACCTGGCAATTCTGTGTGTCAAAGATGGGAAGACGAGTGTGGTACGCCAACTGGAGAGGAAATCTAGAACAGCAGAAATCATTCATGTGGCGGGTGGTAGCAGGAAGAGGGAGGAGTGAGAGTGAGGGCTGTGGAGCTTCGTGAGTTCATATCCACTCCCTTCTCCATGGACCTGCAGGCTGTGGGCTTTCTCCGAGGAAAGAGGCAATATGAGGAGTGGAGAGAGCAGAGGGAAACGGCAACTTTAGGGCTCAACTGGGGTTAGAATGCATTGATTCATAGTGACAGCCTTATCTTGTCTCTGGTTTATTCCGTGGGATCTCCGGTGGGTGTGGATGACAGCCGTGTGGACTTTAACTGCGACGCTAGTGTCGAAGTGCAGAATGGCAGAAAAGACTGTCATGGCTTCACAGGACATGGCTCAAGGACCCAACATGCATTTAGGCTGAACGTTGGGAGATCTGGGGTTGGTCAAAGGTGAGGAACAGAGGGATCAGGGAGACGGGAGGTGGGTGATTTGATGTTTAAGGGCAGAGACAATGTATTCAAATGGAAGCAGCTGTGTGGATGTTCAGTTCCAGCTAGAAAGGGGAGGGGTTTGAGGTGACAAGGGACCAAGTTGAATAATCACTTATGGAAATAGAAGAAAAGTTATTGACTTTGTTGAAATTGACCTTGACAGTGACATGACTGATGACTGACATATCTGGAGGAGAAGAGGAGAGAGGTTTATTAGAAAACCTTGAAAATCCCTTTCAGTTTTAAAATTTTTAACAAAATTTCATTTTGGTGGTGGTGGGGAAGACACTGCTTTCCCCTCCCTTCAATACATTAAAAAAAAAAATCAAAAGACCTGAGCAAACTGGAAAGGAACTATTCAGCGATCCCATTTTTATTGATCCCCTTGTAATTGTAAATGTTTGACAGATTATGGTCTCTGAAGGGCTTAAGAGTCCACTAATGAAGGTTTCACTGGGTTCACTCAGGGTCAGGGAGTACAATGGTCAGAAAGGTTATTATTATTATTATTTTTTTTTGTCTCCTACCACATGGCTGGTTTCTGAAGTCCCATGGTGGGCGCTTAGGACTGGAAGGACAAGAGTTGCTTCAGTTATTTTTAAGGTAACATTAATTGGATTCATTTTTTACTGCATGGTCAGTGTCATGGTTACTATATCTGCTGTTTTGAGGTTTGGCATTTCACCTCTTGCTTTTGGAGTGATTGGGTCTGGGCATTTTCAGAATGAGTTCTGTGGTTGGGTGTTTTGTCTGAAGTTTTGTATCTGTATTTGAAACTCAAATAGGTTTGAAAAACTAGGACCCAAGTGACAGAAAGGGTCATATAAGCAAATTATATATTTGATTTTCAATATCATTTTGCTACAGAAGAAGGGAATTCAGTCTTCATCCTGTAATATAGAAAAATGACCCTTTATGATTTATTTTTATTGTTGTTTTCAGCCATCAACTACTTGCAGTGGAGAAACTCCTTGTTGTGTGGTTGGATCTTCCTTGTTTTTTTGTTTTGTTTTGTTTTGTTTTGTTTTTCCAGTTCCCTTCTTTCCTCTCTCTCTAACTCTTGAAAGATTCCTCCTGACTTGTAATTTTAGTCACAGAATGAAGTGATCACATGTGAGAGAATCATCACGAAAGGTCGTTTTATTTCCAGCAATTGAGCCCCAATGAATTCACTGCCTTGCCCTCCTCCTTCCACATCTGAGAAGCTGTCTTCTTTACCCAGCTCCTTACACAGTGAGTCATGGCCCTCCACGGGATAAATAACGGAATGCTTCGCAGACCCTGCTGCAGCCTCGGTTCTGTAAGCGTACACCTTATATTACATGGGCTGCCATGCTTCACAGTGCCAGCAAGGCTGCCCAAAACACGGAAATTCAGATTTGAGACTACGGTATGTTATGGTTGTTGTAAGGTTTTTTTGTTGTTGTTGTTGTTTTTTTTTTTTTTGTTTTTGGGTACACATCAAGTTTTCTTATGGAATCATACTGGCTTAAGCATGGAGAGCAAACCTGTAGTGTCTTCCCATGTGTCAGTCCTCAGCCTGTAACTATCAAGTTAACATGTCTTTGGATTTTGTTGTTTTAGAATGTTGGGTTTTTAACATTGCTGCTTAAATTGCTAACTCGAATTTCTTCTAAAATGATCCAGCGAATTTTGGCTTGAGATGAAGACAGACTCTTGAACACTTTGTGAAATGACCCTGAATGTCTATATTTTTTTACTATGTTTTTTTGGTGTTGTTCAAAAAGGCATTCTCAGCATTGACAAATATGTTCTTTATGATTTGTTATCCATAAAACACTTAATTTTTATACCTACTTTATACATCCATGTACCCTGGGTCATGAGGGGAAAGGCTTAGAAGCCCTGTTTTAGATAACAGCTTTGGAATGGAAATGAGGTTCACCATGGCTCTACTCTGCCATCAGCCATCCCAGAACAGGCACAGGGCACTCCTAGTCACTTCAGGTCTGTTCTTTGTGGACTTAGAGGAGGCAGTGTGTTTGAGTACACAGATATGCATGCTTGTTAAAGAGATAATACATACCGTGCTGTGAGAGTAGAAGGGCGAAGTAGGTACTGTGAGTGATAGGGGGAGACCATCAAGGTCATCTTGGCTTCATCACCTGATAAGTCTGGAGTGTTTGATGGGTCCAGTTTGGTTACAGGAGAGCAGGCTTTTAATTTATTTATTTTTTTGTGTGATATTTGGGATTGAACCCAGGGCCTTGTGCATCATGGGCAAGTACAATGCCACTAAGCCACAGTCTTTCTGCATCTTAGTGTACTTTTTAGGTATCATGGTTTGAACTATACTTAAGAGAGAATTTGTACCATGTGACTGCCCAAGGAATTCTCCTCTGGCCTTGGAAGGTGGTAAGCTTCCTGTAACTGAAGGATTCACCAGAAATTCCATAGCAGATACTCTGTTAGGAGTCAAACACTGGATAAGAAGAGGATAACTCTCGAAATTTCTTTCCTATCATGGGAGATATATTAAATTTTATAATAAACACCATGCGCAAACTACGTTGCGAACACTCTACAAGAAACTAAGGCTGAAGCAAGTCTAGTTGAACTACAGTCTGTAGATTGATCATTAAAACCACATGGTAAATGCCAGGATAGTCCTTTGAAGTTTACTATTTGCAGGTTGTAATGTTTCTGGGAGTGACGTGCTTTCAAACTGTCTTTGATGACTGATCTTTTCACGTTGTGTCCTCTGTAATTTTGGACAAAACCCCAAAGTTACTCCTTTAAAGACCAGAAAATGCTGGATAGAAAACATTCAAGTTTTCTTCTGAATTTTGGTGTGCTTGTTCTCTGGCTGGAGATCAGTCTTCAGGGGTCTGTTTCTGGAAAAAAAAAGGGGGGGGGGAAGTCGTGATATTTTGTGTGAACTGAAGTAGGCAGAGAGGTTTTCCTATCATTAGATAATAATGTGTATCAAAGGTCACATGAAAGTATGCTGCTTGTGGTCTGAGTTTTTACTCCCAATGATTAAGATCTGTGGCTTCCAGAAAGTTCAAGGAGAACATACCAAAAAGTTTTATATCTGCTGCAGTTCTGATGTCATTAAAAAGAGAACCAGCAGGCAAACATTCTCAGCTCTTGGTGGTATTTGTTCTTCTGCTCTGCTTTGAAAGGCCTTCGTGAATGTTGACTTTGCCCCTGTGATTGCTGGGGATTGTAAAAATTTTTATGTGCTTTAAGACAGGTGGTCTCAACTCCTACCTTGTTTTCTGTTCTTTTTGCTTCCACTGCTTATATTCCCAAGAGTCAAAATTGATGCCAGATGTGTGTCAACATCAAAAATCCCTGACTGGCTTTCTTGTTCTCCCAATCCCCTCCCCACTCTCCAGATACCAGTGCAAATAGGAAACCCAGACACCAGAAACAGCCCCTGTTAGCACTACCAGCAAGCCGCTTGTGAGACCTTCAGGCATGTGTTCTGGGCTTGAGAATGCTCAAACTCACAGATGAGCATATCAGATGCATTGTGTGAATCAGTGGTCTAGCAAAAGCTGTGAGGTTTTTCTTTGTTTGTTTTGTTTTGTGTTTTTTTGCATTATTTTAATGTTTCTGAATTTTTTTCAATTCTGAGGACTCATGTCTTCTTCCAGTTCTAAAACTTTCTTTCTTTCCTTCTTTATCTTCCCTCTTTCTTTGTTTGTTCCTTCCCCCTTTCTTTCTTTTCTCTCTCTCTCTCTCTCTCTCTCTCTCTCTCTCTCTCTCTCTCTCTCTCTCTCTCTTTCTTTCTTGACATATCTCATCCTCAATCCCAGGCTAGCCTTGAACTTTATGTATCCAGACTGGCCTCAAACTCATGGAAATATTTCTTCTTCAGCCTTGAAGTACTGGGATTATGAGTCATCATGCAAGACCTCTGGATTTTCGGGTTTTTAGTTTTTTGTTTGTTTGCTTGCTTGCTTTTGTTTCCTTTTTGCTTTATTTCTTTATTCTTATTACTTCTGTAGATTGGGTCTGCTTAGTTGATCTGAGGCTGCAATGTTCCCTGTGTCTGAACTTCACTTTCAGGTTTTTGTCTCTTTATAGACTTCGTATAATTTCTTCTAAATAAAAGTCTAGTGTATTAATTCTCTCTTCAGCTACTCTTTGTTATATGTATTCTTCTCTTTTGAATTTCTGCTTATAAATATAGTGCATTCCATTTCTGAAAACTGACTCATTTCTTCTTACTTTTCTTTCTTCTTTCCTTCCTTCCTTCCTTCTTCCTTCCTTCCTTCCTTCCTTCCTTCCTTCCTTCAAGTCAGGGTTTCTGTTGTGTAGCTTTAGCTGTACTGGACTTTGTAGACAAGGCTGGCCTTGAACTCACAGAGATCTCCCTGCCTCTGCTTCCCTGGGTGCCGAGATTACTCCGTGGGTGCACGGTGCCAATGTTTTCAATTTTTTAGCATTTATTGACTTATTTTCGTGTGTGGGGAAGTGAGGGTGCACATGAGCCATGCTGCTTTTGCTGGTCAGAGGACAGCCTGCTGGAGTTGTTTTCCTCCTTCTATTATGTTGGCTCAGGGTCGGGTGGGGGCTGGGGGAATCAAAGTCAGATCATCAGGCTTGGCAAGCACCTTTAGGTTGCTGAGCTATCTCAATGGCCCCATTTTCAAATGGAATAATTTTAAATCTATCATCCTTTTAGTAATGCCCCCTTTTTATAGTTACTGCAGTTTATTCACTTTGTATTCCAGCTGTAGCACCCTCTTTCATCTCCTCTCAGTTCCACACTCTCTCCCTCTTCTCCCCCTATGCACCTTCCCTAGCCCACTGATAGGGGAGGTCCTCCTCCCTTTCCATCTGATCCTAGTCTATCAGGTCTCATCTGGACTGGCTGCATTGTCTTCCTCTGTGGCCTGGTAAGGCTGCTTCCCCCTCAGGGGAGGTGATCAAAGAGCCAGCCACTGAGTTCATGTTAGGGACAGCTCCTGTTTCCCTTACTAGAGAACCAACTTGGACACTGAGCTGCCATGTGATACCTCTGTTCAGGGGTTCTAGGTTATCTCCTTGCATAGTCCTTGGTTGAAGAATCAACCTCAGAAAAGACCCCTATGCCCAGCTTTTTCTGTTTCTATTGCTCTCCTTGTAGAGCTCCTGTCCCCTCCAGGTCTATCTCTCCCTTCTTTCATATGATTCCCTGCACTCTGCCCAAAGTTTGGCTATGAGTCTCAGCATCTGCTTCGATACCCTGCTCAGTAAAGTCTTTCAGAGGCTCTCTGTTGTAGGCTCCTGTCCTGTTCCCTGTTTTCTCCCTTTTCCAATGTTCATCCTGCTTACATTTCTGAATGAGGATGGATCATCTTACCCAGGGTCCTCCTTCTTGCTTAGCTTCTTTAGGTATACAGATTTTAGTATGTTTATCCTATATTATATGTCTAATATCCACTTGTAAGTGAGTATATACCATGTATGTCTTTCTGCTTCTGGGGTACATTACTCAGGATGATCTTTTCTAGTTCCCACCATTTGCCTGCAAATTTCATGATTTCCTTGTTTTTAATTGCTAAGTAGTATTCCATTATGTAAATGTACCACAATTTCTGTATCTATTCTGGGTTGTTGCCAGACTTTGGCTATTACGAATAAAGCTGCTACAATTGAGCAAATGTCCTTGCTGTATACTTGAGCATATTTTGAATATATGCCTAGGAGTGGTATAGCTGGATCTTAGTTCTATTTCTAATTATCTGAGAAAGCACCAGATTGACTTCCAACGTGGTTGTACAAGTTTACACTGCCACTAGCAATGGAGGAGGGTTCCCCTTTCTCCACATCCTCTCCAGCATGTGTTGTCACTAGAGTTTTTGATATTAGCCATTCTGATGGGTGTAAGGTGAAATCTCAGGGTTGTTTTTATTTGCATTTCCCTGATGACTAAGGATATTGAGAATTTTTCTGCCATTTAATATTCCTCTATTGAGAATTCTCTGTTTAGCTCTGTACCCCATTTTTTAATTGGATTACTTGATTTCTTGCTTTTTACCTTCATAAGTTCTTTGTATAGTTTAGATATTAGCCCTCTGTCAGATGTAGGGTTGGTGAAGATCCTTTCCCAGTCTGTAGACTATCATTTTATTCTGATGACGTGTCCTTTGCTTTATAGAAGCTTTTCAGTTTCATGAGGTCCCATTTATTGATTGTTGATCTTAGAGCCTGTGCTGTTGGTGTCTTTTCAGGAAGTAGTCTCCTGTGCCAATGAGTTCAAGGCTCTTCCCCACTTTTTCTTCCAACAGGTTTAGTGTGTCTGGTTTTAGGTTGAGGTCTTTGATCCACTTGGACTTTAGTTTTGTGCAGGGTGATAAGTACGTACTTTTTGCATTTTTCTGCATGTAGATATCCAGTTAGACTTCAACATTTGTTGAAGATACTATCTTTTTTTTTCATTCTATGGTTTTGACATCTTTGTAAAAAAAGAAAGAAAGAAAGGAAGAAAAAAAGAAAGAAAGAAAAGCAGGTGTCCATAGGTGTGTGGGTTTATTTCTGGGTCTTCTGTTCGATTCCATTGATTCACCAGTCTGTTTCTATACCAGTACCATGCAGTTTTTATGATTATTGATCTGTAGTACAGTTTGACATCAGGGATGGAGATAACTCCTGAAGATCTTATGAATATTAATGCAAATTACTCAAGAAAATACTTGCAAACTGAATCCAAGAACACATCAAAGATATCATGCACCATGACCAATTAGGCTTCATCCCAGGCATGCAGGGGATCTTCAATATACAGAAATCCATCAATGTGGTCTACCATATAAACAAACTGAACGAGAAAATCCACATGATCATCTCCTTAGATGCAGAAAAAGCATTTGAAAAAAATCCAGCACTCATTCATGTTTAAAGTCATGGAGAGATCTGGGATTCAAGGCACTTACCTAAACATAGTAAACACAATATAGAGCAAGGCTATAGCCAACATCAAACTAAACAGATAGAAACTCAAATCAATCCCACTGAAATCAGGGACAAGGGAAGGCTGCCCACTCTCTCCATATCTCTTCAACATAGTACTTGAAGTCCTAGCTAGAGCAATAAGACAATTAAAGGAGGTCAAGGGGATTCAAATTGGAAAAGAAGTCAACGTATTACTATATGCAGATGATATAATATGATATACCTGTGTGACCCCCAAAATTCTACCAGGGAACTCCTATGTCTGATAAACACCTTCAGCAAAGTGGCTGGATACAAAATTAACTCAACAAAATCAGTAGCCCTCCTGTATACAAAAGACAAAGGGCTGAGAAAGATATTAGGGAAGCAACACCATTCACAAAAGCCACAAAAGACATAAAGTTTCTTGGTGTAAATCTAACCTAGCAAGTCAAAGACTTGTATGAAAAAAACTTCAAGTCTCTGAAGAAAGAAACACAAGATATCAGAAGATGGAAAGATCTCCCATGCTCATGGCTTGGCAGGATTAACATAGGAAAAATGGCCATCTTACCAAAGGCAATCTAGAGATTCAGTGCTAGTCACATCAAATTACCAACGCAATTCTTTACAGACCTTGAAAGAAAAATTCTCCATTTCATATGGAATAACAAGAAACCCAGAATAGCTAAAATAATCCTCTACAATTAAAGATCTTCTGGAGGTATCTCCATACCTGATCTCAAGCTGAACTATAGTAATGTCCTCTTATTAAAAAACACTATCATTTTATAAACTGTTTCTGACAACTCCAGTATGCATTTGTTTGCATTTGTTTGTTTTGATGATTTCAGTATGTACTGGCTTGTTTCCAGATGTTTTGTGTTCCTATAGCCCCTGCCCCTTCCTCCTGACTCTGACCCTAACCCATGCCTGTATAAGTTTGTGTGTTTCTTTCCTTCTGAACTAAGAACTGAAAGGTAAAACACCTTGGAAAGAGTATTCTTTTGCTTCTGTTTTACCCCATGGACACTGCAGTTCCAATTTTCACTTTGAGTTTTTGCTGGAAAGACGAATAGGATTAATTTCATTCTTCAGTTAATTCAAGGCAGATGTCTGGCTGTACGTTCTCAGGGAAGACTGTTTGCAACTTTCACCTAAGTCCTGAGGCAGTCCCACTTCTGTGCCTGCTTCCTTGTGACATGTGTCTGTGTTTACGTCTCTGCTTCCCATGTTGACATCCAGTTTGTTGCAGGGATCTTTAATCTGTTTCTGCTGTGCTGATTTCTGCCTGTAAACACCAGAACAGTTAACTGGGATTGGGATTTTAATATTGGCCACGTCCAGCCTTCTTTTACCTCAGCTGACTGTTGACATATTTTGTTTCCTTGGAGACTCGCTGATTTTGTCGGCTTGGCTGACAACTGCACAGGTAGCTGCTTGCATTTCATCTGCGCATATACACTCAAGTTCAGATGCTTTAACGCTGGAAGGGTTGTCAGGGTGTTCGTTCCTTAATGTTCCTGGAAAGAGGTCTACCTTATGGTTTTTTAAAATAGAAGGGCATTTTCCATCCCCTGAATGTGTTTTTTTTAAATGATCTATGTATTTTCGTGTATATGTGCATGTGGCTTTATGTTTATACATGCCATGTGCACCCAGGAGTTCATGCAAGTCAGAAGAGGATGTCAGATCCCCTGGGACTGGAGTTAAGTTTTGAATTATCATGTGGGTGCTAGGAACTAAATCTAGGTCCTCTACAAGAGTAATAAGTTCTTGAAATCACTGAGCTGTTTCTCCAGAGCCTGGAATATATTTACCAAATAACCCTGTTCCTCAGACTGTTACGTTGCCTTTGGTTTCACTGTTGGTTTTGTAATGAGGCTCACATATGGATATGCCAGTGCAGACTGCTGATTGTCTCCCCACAGTAAGTGTCTTGAAGCAGAATTTGTAGGTCAAAGGGTATGCCTGGCTGTTTTTGGTAGATGGTGCCAGAATAGCCTGAAGGAATGAAAGAACTCTCTGCCTTGCAGAAATTTTCCTTACTTTAGTGGCTAAATTGATAACAAACATCAATAGGTTGAGAGAAATAGAATTTATATTTAAATTTAAGTTTAGATTCTGTTGATCAATGAAAAAGCACATTTTTTTCTGGCTTTATTGACCACTTGTATTTCACGTATACATTTTTGTTTGTGTTTATTAATTTTTCTATTAGGATTATATTTTACAGTTTATTTTGTTTAACCTGCATATTTAATACTATAGCTCTTGTTTATACAACTTTCAAGATATTAGTAGTTTATCTAAGATACAAAGCATGTTCTCAGTTCTGTGTTCCTTTCCCTCCCTCTACTCCTCCCTTTCTCCTTCCCTCCTTCCCTTCCTTCTTTCTTCCCTTTTAAATATAAAGTAGCTTTAGCTGTTTGTTTGATTTCCTTTATTGACCCCTTTTTTAAAGGGTTTGCATTATGGTAAAATATACTCTTCCCATTCTAAAATGTTATTAACATTTAATTTTTGTTTATATCAATTAAGACTTTATCATATCTAGTTCTAGTGAATATTTTTCAATGTGATGTTAAAGCTTTACCTGACATTGCAGAGCTTAAGTTGCTTGCCTAGGCATTAGTTGGTGGTATGCTTTATATATAGCCAGATCATTTGGGGCCTGTGCCTGTGTATGTGTTGAGGTAGCTTTTGAGTATGGAGTTTCCATGGCATAGAGCGGGTACTGTGGATGTATACAAAGGAAAATATGAGTTCATGATTAGAAAGGCAGTTTGCCACACAATAAAAACCAAAACCAGCTGAATTAAGAGGCGTCTTAAGGAAGGTTTACTGCAAAGCCTCGCCATTTTTAGAGTCGTCTTCCCACTGATCTGTCTATTCCCTTTTCTTGCTAGTGACTGTTGGAAATGGAATGTGTAGGGGTGACTAGGTAGGTTCTCACATTCCCAGTGACTTGAGAGAGCTTAGGGGACTATATTGCTAACACTTTGCTTCTTGTGTGATATACTTTGCATACACAAATTCTGGGTAATTCGCTGGTTAAGAAATAGTGGCGGGCCGATTTGTGTATATCTAAATTTTTGAGACAGACTCTTACTATGTTGCTCACACTGATTAGGAACTGGTGATGTCTAGGCCAGGCTGGCTTCAAACCCATGATCCTCCTTGCCTCAGCTTCCTATATGCTAAGATTAGAGGTGTGTGCCATCGTTCCAGGCAATAGCATGATCATATGTCTTCATTCCTCTTAGTTAGCAATCTTACCTGAGCACTGATAGCATGGTAGCCTGGTTGAACATCCGAAAGAAAAGGTTAATTACTGCCTCCAGCTTTAAAATGTTCAAGGTTCAAGTGTTGATGCCTGGATGATAGTGGTTAGAGTGGTTAATGCTGTAAAGTACAGGAGCAGAGGTGATGGCACACAGGAGGGTAGGACCAGTTCCCTGCATGGAGAGTGGGTGTATGTGGGATGAGGAAAGAGGAGACTTCTGAGACTTTGGCCAGCACTGGAAGAGTGAAAAATAAAGAGTTCACTTTGTAGATAGGGAAGGGGAAAGGCCATTCTAATCAGTGAAAATGAAGTACGAAAAGACATGAAATGGCCTGGTGTTTTCTAGCGACTCTGAAAACACCATCAACAGTGTTTTGCTCATCAACAGTGGAAGACTTGCTAGTAGATGAGGCAGAGTCCAAATGAGGGGGCATCTTGATGTTTTCTCTCCATTTCATATCCTTGACAGTACAAAAGATTGCATGGTTCTATGTTAGATCATCATGGGAGGCTAAATTGGAGAGGGAAAGAGAAGCAAAATAAGAAATAAGAATAAAAAGCCTTGCAATTGCCCAGGGGAGATGACTTCAACTAAGTGATAGTGCATGCTGTATAAGAAAGAGTGGATTTAAATCTATTGTGGAGTAGAATTGGCAAGAGCTAATGACATACTTCGCGCAAAAATACCACATTATATCTGGAGTATTTTATATTGGAATATTTTTTAAATTTGAAACCCGTAAGTGATAGACAGGTCAGTCCTGGCATATTTGAGGGTATGCATATTTGAGGGTCATGGCCTTAAAAATGTGTAAAAGTAGGATTCATTTAAGACTCACACACAGAGAACAGATAGAAGTAGAATAAGAAAAGGTAAGTAAAGAATGAGGGATGGACCAACTATTGGATAGGAAATAAGGGAACAAGGTGTCATGAGTGGGGAGTATTTATTTATTTTT
>CM053763.1:78935535-78981266 GCA_028658305.1 Pachyuromys duprasi
GCTTTTTAACTTCTTGAGTTCTTTATATATACTGGATATTAGCCCTCTGTCAGAAGTAGGATTGGTAATGATTCTTTCCCAATCTGTAGGCTGTTGATTCGTTAGGATGACAGTGTCCTTTGCTTTACAGAAGCTTTTCAGCTTCATAAGGTCCCTGAGTGGGGAATATTTAAAAGAAAGGTAATTAACAATGGACAGTGCCACTGACAGGCCAAGTAAGATAAGGACAGAGAAATGTCCTTATTTAAAGCCAAGTGGTCTTTTCTCAAAGCTTTTGGGGTGGGGGTAGGGACATTTACCACAGTGCATATGCAGGGCCACAAAAATAAAGCCAGTTTCTTTCGTATTCCTGGCTTTGAAACAAAGGACTAGGGAGGGGGGAGGAAGAGAGGGAAGGGAAAGAGGAAGTTGAGGTCAAGGGAGCATTTTTCTTTTCTTGTTTCTTGATAGAAATTTTAGCATGCTTGTATTTTGGGGCTGAGGAGAAAACAAGGCTAAAGTTACAAAAGAGAATGAAATGAAATAAATAAAAATGAGACAGGGCTAGTTGGAAAGTAGAATTGATGGGCAAAATGTCTTGTGAAGTTCATGTTGGTTAAAATTGGTGACTCTGACTATCATGGGAAAGTCTAGGTTTATGAGACAAGCATTTAACAAGTGTTTATACATAGAGAACTATGGCTGCTGTCTGCCTGGTGGATGCTAGAGTGTTGACTTCATCTTTATGGAACAATTTATTGGATCTTTTCTCTTAAATATGAATTGTTAGGATCACATTATTAAAATAACTAATGCAATTTCTGTACTAACATTATATAATAATTACACATCACTTGGAACAGTGTTCAAAATTAGTATAAATATGAAGTTACAGTTACAGTTTTACTTTTAAGCCTATTCATTGTTTCTATCACATTTTGTGTCTATTGGGAAGGGGAAGGAAGCTCCTGACCCTTCATGTTACGTTGGACCTTGGGTCACTCTGCCCATTCTGTGGTTGCCACCGTTTCAGTCTCTAAATTAAAAGAATTGTTCTCCTTACTTATCTCCTGTAATGGTTCTTTTTCTGTTGCTGTGATAAAGTACCATGAGCAAAAACAACGTGAGAGAGAGTGAGTTTATTTTGGTGGCCAGTTCTAGGGGGAGAGACCATAATGGCAGGTGAGGTATGGCAGCAGGTGGCCAGAGCAGGAAGCTGACTGTCACATTTTGTCCAGACACACACACACACACACACACACACACACACACACACACATGCATGCACACATGCACACAGAGAGACAGGCAGACAGACAGAGAATGAGAGAGAACACAAAGTGGACAAGCTTGCCCCAGTGACATACTTCCTCCAAAAAGGCTGAACCATCTATAAAGATGCCATAATCTCCCCTAACTAGGGACCAAGTGTTCAGATACACAGGGCTCTGAGGAACATTTCTCATCTGAACCACTGTATCTTTCTTCTTGCTAAAGGAAGGAGAATTTTCTTTTCAACCAGCAAAACTCCTAAGATATCCCAAGGGACACCCATGTGTTTATAAATCTGCTAGCCTCAAAGATAACCCTATCTATTTTGGTTTGTGGCCCCTTCTATTGGTGACTTATGTTAAGTGTCTACAGATGTTGGGTTCTAGGATTATTCTTGTGCCAACCTTTGGTTGAGATGGGAATGTGTGCCAGTGAACTGTCTTACTTTGGGATGTTCTGGCTTGCCTACTAAATTCTAGGGATTGGGCCAGTCATAATCCTTCTTCAATCTCTGTGGTTCAAATCCTTTCCAATTGACTCCCCAAGACAAGAGATTCCATTTTAAATGGGATCCCATGATCTGTACTAATTCCCATAGTGAGTTATCTGGGTATGCAAATTAGGTTTCCCATATCCAGCCTTGCTTATTTTCAAGAGAAGTCACACAGATGGTGCTTTAGACTTTGGGTGGACACCTCTTTCAGGAGATGGCCTTTGTTTATAGATAATTTACATTGCTTTGTTCTATTATCCTTAGCAGGAAAAAAATCCTATTTCTATAATTTTAAGTCCCTGGTTTATTCTAACTTCAGTCAAGATTTATACAACCTCATCTGCTCTCAAAAAGCAGTGACTCTTGCATGCTCATCCTCCCTGGCCCCTTTGCTAGTTACACTGTGGGACAGTTTCCCCACTTTTGAAAAGTTCTTTCATAAGTCTTTTCCCACATCAGGCCATACTTCGAGGTATATGTGATGAAGTTGGCATGTCATGAGTATTGTTTGGTAAAATAAAATGATTGTTTTGACCCCCCCCAGATAACTAGAATATACAGGTTGTGTTACTGTGATACAGTTAGCATACAGGTACATATCAAATTGGTTTCTTACATGAGATGATTTCGTTAGGAGGGAGATGAGTTCCTAGTTAGAACTTATGTGGCCTTTGAAAAAAAGTATAGTGTTTTGCCCTGCCTGCACTTGTGCCTTCAGGCCAGAAGAGGGCACCAGATCTCATTATCAATGGTTGGGAACTGCCATACGGTTGCTGGGAATTGAACTGAGGACCCTTAGGAAGAACAACCTCTGAGCCATCTCCCCAGGCCCCATAGTTAGAACTTCTAAATGGCTTTATTATTCTGGAATGGAATGCCCTTACAGGGATTTATTGCTGAAACTAATCACCTGAAATAACAATATTATATCAAGTTACGTGAGCTTTAACCTAGAGGAAAGGAAGTTCTAAGATAAAAATAAAATATAAACAGTTATTTCCATGTAAGATATTTGATTTTGAGAGAAGATGAACATATATTAAAGGTTAAATCGTACTCTACCACTGATGGTATTCTTCATATGAATTTTCATGTGAGCATTTCTATCCAGTGAATTATAATTATTCATTTATTCTTAGAGAAGCTGTAAAGTTTGTTTTAGAACTTTGTCTCCCGAATCCGGGGCTGACCATGACTTTCCTTGGTGTGGAAGGGAGATAGCGCTTAGGTCTTGGTGTCAAAAAGACCTTCAGGTGCAATGAAGTTTTAAAATTTCTATCTATGTCTTATTTCCGGAAAGCTGCAGCTTTTTCCTCATGGGTCTTAGCACAGATAACCCATAGTGCAGACTTCAGGAATGAAGCTTGGGCCTGGGTAGCTCAGTAACAAGAGTGCTTGCCTACCATGCCCGAGGCCCCAGGGTCAGTCCCTATTACTGCTTCTACTCCAAAAGGTGGAGCAGAAATAAAAAGGAGTTGAAACCAAAAGGAAGAAAAATGTGAGCATGGTAAGCATGACCTTAGGTCAGTCAGTCATGCTAAAGGCTCTGAGCCTCCACAGTGTTAGTTCTGTGTGTGATATGATTTTGCGAGTCTGATTATGCATCAGTTGGGATTCTCAAGAGGAAAAGAACTGAGATACATACACACACATATATACGTATACGCAGGTATGTGCATGGCCGGCAGTGCACTACAGTAATGGTAGTCTGCATGATGGCGAAGCCAGTAGCTGGTACAGGCAAGCAAGAATCTGGGAGACCCTGAAGTCCTAGTCTAAGAGCTGAAGATCAGGAAATGCCCTGGGAGTCTCTTGCATGTGAAAGGCTGAAGAAGCTGTTGCCCTCTGAGAATGCTGTTCTCAGGGAAGATAGGCTCCACACTGAGAAGTAACAAAGCTTTCCACTGCTTCACCTTCTTGTTTGTTTGTGTTTTTGGCAACTCTCCAGCGTTTTTGCACTCTTCTGAGGTGAGTGGCCCTTACAGTGGACATTGCCACTTTAGACTTTGAAGTTAAAATTATGTTCCATTGTTGGCAGTGGAGCGCTTGCCTGTGGGAATGAGGCAGACTCTTTTGAGTTATGGAGCTGCCTCTCTCATTTAGGCTGGTGGACTTTAACAGTGAACAGCTCAAACCACTGGCAAAGATGATGCCCTTCTGGGCCTTGTAGCATGACTACTAAAGCAGGAGAGAACCCCTGATCCAGTTTCCCTAAGAAGGCCTCTTATCGAAGTGGGTCGCATTGTTCTGGAGTTACAAGAGACTTCTTCCTGTATACAGCCCACCATGTTCTGGAGGCTGCAGACCAACCAGTGGTACTATAGGCTGATGTTTGTGCCTTCCTCATCTCCTGGATTCATATGCTGAATCTAATCCCTGGGGAGGTGTGTTAGGGATCTTGAGGAGTGATTAAGTCAAAGGGTAGAACCATCTTCAGTGGTGCTGACTTTAAAAGGAGAGGTCCTGAGACTCCCCTTTGTTAGCTTGTGAGACACAGCGGGAAGATGGCCGTCTCCATCCTAATGGAGGTCCCACTCCAGACCAACTCTGCTGGTAGCCGGTGGAGCTTAGACTTCTGAGCTTCGGAACAATGAGAAACACTTATCTGTGTGGAGGCCACGCAGGCAATGGTGAGGGCCAGAGCAGTTCAACTGCACTACGCAAGAAGCTAGCTGTCAGCTCCTGCAGGAAGCAGGGCAGCACAGGGTGAGCTTTCTTTGGGATTTCTATTCTGGCAAGTAAGGTGGAGTGGGGGAGGTCCGACCCTTCTAATTCCAGCTGTTCTTTCTTTTCAGCAACCATAGCTGCCATTAACTGCTGTTAATTCACCAGTCCTCTCAACCTCTTGCAGTTCTTGGCTTCAGGGCTTTTTGGAGATTTTTTTTTCTTGTCTTTTTGTTTGTGTTTCTCTGTATTTTAACTGGAAATTGGGTGTGCCCTGTGGCAAATTGGGGGTGATGTCATCTTTACTCGGAAGTTACCTTATGATCATTTGCAGGCTGAATTGATTAACTACAGCTGTTGATGCTAATAAGCTGTCTCTGGGTCGAGGTGGTATGAAAGAAGCTAGAGTTAACGTTTTGAATGCGGCCACCCTGGGAAGAATGCAGTGCACAGGGACTATCTTTCCACAGAGCACATTCTGTCTGCAAATGACAAAAAAGCTGCCCACATCCACTTTCTTCTGTCTTCTTTTAAAATCACAATCTAATAATGTTTAAAAAGAAAAAAGAAAAAAAAAAGAGCCTTTGTGTGAATTAGAATTCCCTTTTCCAGTTGAGCTGTGATATGATCTCAGGCTCATGAACAGGAAATGAATTTAGGAGACCTTTTGGCTAGCTCATTTAGCAGAGGAGAGCTTACCACTGACTTTGTCTAAAGTTGCTGTTTTTGGCAGCAGCCACTCCCAGTAAGACGCTCAGAATCCAGTGCCTTCATCCTATGGGCCAACCTCATGATGATGTGGGGCCAGGCTCTTCGGATTAAGTCCTATTAAAAAACGATGTGTTCCTAGGCTCTTGGCTGAGTGTTTTTGTATCCAAGACTTATAAATGGCAACACCTACTTTCAGATGGTGTCTCCCTGGTCCATAGAATTTCCACTGAAGTCTTTACTGGATAGATGAGTCAGAAATTCTCTCCTAAAACATTTTTTTTCCTGCCAGTTTTTGTAATTGAATATGTGAAATGGCCCTCAGTTTGAATTAAAGTCCAGTTTGTTTTACTTTTTAAGAAAAAATACCTATCTTGTCTCTTAGGCTGTGTATTAAAAACACGTAGGATTGTTTTTAGCCCAGTGTTGAATTATTTCCTTTCAGTTCTGTGTGAGGCAGTGTGGAGGCTCTGATTTATGACATGGCCAGTGTAGTGAGTAGTGCCCTGTGTGAACTCGCGACCACCAGCACCAGCGTGGCCTGGGAGCTTGTTGGTAAATTAATGTTTGTTGGTCCAGTCCAAAACAACTGAGTCAAAAACTCCACAGCTTGAGGCCTACTACCAGTTTCTGAACAGCCCTCCAGTGAGCACTGGGGACTACAAGTTGTAGTTTGAGAAATGGTTGAAGGCACATCTGGCTTTCCTGGTTCGCTCACTTTGAGAGCTTGTTAAAATCTGGATTCTTAGTCCCACCCACAGAGTAGGAGTCTGGAGGTCTTGGCAGGGTTCGGAATCCAGTGTTTTCTGTTCTGTGGAAATGTTTAATCTGTTTCCCCATTTCTCCTACTTGATCACTCAGTAGCTATCTGGGTAGATTATAACAACGTTTTCCAATTAGATATCTTTAAAGAATTCATGTTATAAATAATGGCTTGTAACCTAAGGTTTGCTTCTGAGTTACTTAAGGAGACTTTAGAAATATAGGCACCTAAAGAATATAGATATCTAGGTCCTACTAAATTAAAGCCTCTCACTAAATTTGGTTAAGTCTGCATTGTTTAGTGTTTGTTTTGTGGGTTTATTAATCCACTGGGAATCATGTGATTTTTTTTCTAACATTTATTGAGAGTTGCTAGAATATATTGCCATATTAATATCATTATATATTATGCATAGAGTGCCTCTTACCAAGATTTAGTAAAAGAAAATGGTCTTTCCATATCTTTCTTCTTTCTCAATAATATACAACTTGTTTCTTCTTTTGATTTAGTCTTCAAGAATCTCAGAGTGAAAATCTTACTTTAAATATTTATTTATTTGTATATATGTTTGCCTGTGTGAATATATATGCATTACATGCATGCAAGTGCCCTTGGAAACCAGAAGAGGCCATTGGATTCCCTGGAACTTGAGTTTCAGTAGGCTGTGAGCTGCCTGATGTGGGTTCTGGGGACTAAATCCTGGTCCTCTGCAAGAGCAGTTAAGTGCTTTTACCTGCTGAGCCATCTTTCCAGCCCTTAATCTCTGAATATATATATATATATATTATATATTATATATGTGTGTGTGTCCTGGCTAGAAACAGCTGGGGTCTCAAAACTAAGTGAATCTTTCTTTTCTTGGAAATGAGTTTCTTTTGTGGTGAACTGTCTCAGCTGCGCGGCTGTCCTTCACTGATCTTCCATCCTGTTGGCTGCCCTTCGATCACTGGTAGCCTGACTGTGAAAGAGTTAATGTTTTCCAATACCAAGCAGAGACATAGGCAGTGGGGGAAAACCTGGTTCATTTTGTTTCAAAATAAACCATACCTCAAATAAGTACAAACAGCTGCAATGCAGGCTCGGCTCAGGGCCAAAAGAAACCAGTGTGGTGCTAGGAGCTCCAGCTGAGAGGAGTTCATGTATCATGGATTTGAGGGCAGGCTCCATCTCGAAATCATTAGGCCCCAGCAGGAGCACAGTCCTTGCTTGCCATGATGGTCACCTCCTTAGACACCAACCCAAAGAAAACCAAGTGGCTTTTTGAAGAGGTGCTCCCCCCTCTTTTAAACGAAAACAAAACAAAACAGCTCTTCGACAGTCCCAGAAGACTGAACACACTGCACCTGCACCTGTGAAGCAGTGAGAGCTGGAACATAGGGCCTTTACAGCGAAGCGGTGCGTGCTTTTTGTTTTGTTCTGTTTTCGTTTTTTGCTTTTTTAAGTTTCATCACTATGCATCAAGCAGTAAGCACACTCAGCCCAGTTCTGAGACACACTGCTTCCTCCTTCAGCCTCAGGAAAGTGTTGGTCAGGGAAAAAAGGCCTTTTGAGTAGTTTCTCCTGTTTTTTTTTTTTCTCAGATAACTGCTTATCAGTTCAGGAACACCCCCTACCCCTACACAATTAGAGATTGACCCTAGGGCCTTGCACAGTTAGGCAAGTGCTCTATCACTCACTGAGCAGTAATCCCAGCTAGCAAAACATCACCCCATCCCCCAACCCCACCCCTGCACCCCTTGGCAGACTGCATTCTACTGTCACAGTGCAGTAGACCCTCTTCAAAGTGGCCACCAGCTTCCTCTGCTAGCCAGGAGGAAGGTTCTGTGTGACGGGTTACTGTGTGTTTGCAGCAGTCGCCTGGGGCTTTCTGACCACGTAGGATAGTATCTTTCTGGCTAATAATGGTTTGAAGCCATTCAGATTTTAGGTCTCTATTTGGCTTTCAGATGATGCTGCGAGTTATTTGGCTTTCAGATGATGCTGCGAGCAGACCCTTGATTGGTGATCACTTAAGGTTTTACTAATCTCTTCACAGTTAATTTAGATAAAGGAAGGGAGGTTCTTTTTCCTTTGCATTCTTTTTTTTTTTTTGAGGCTTTCTTGATAAACTGCTTTAACAGTTAATCTTAAAAGGTATCAGCTAAAGATCCTGATAGGACAGTAGGAGCTAGGATGCTAAGTAGCTGCAAAAATTAGGCATCACTTTTTACAATTGTTCTCATAGTTACTAAAATCACTGTGAACAGGTAAGAGTCACTTAATTTCCTTTGTGTCCATTCCCTTATTTCTTTAGCAGAGTGGTCATGTTTGAATTGCAGTCCATTGGATTGCTATCTGAAAAATTGAGTGCAGTCCAAAAGATAACTCAGCTGTTAAACAATTACCTTGCAAGAATGGGGACTTGAGTTTGACTCCCAGAACCCACAGAAAAAAGCCAGGTGTAGTAGCAAATACTTACATTCCAACTTTGTAGAAGGAGACAGGCAGGTCCCTGAGGTTTGCTGGCTAGCCAGCCTAGTGTCATTGGCGTAATCCGGGCCAAGGAGAGAAACTGTCTAACAATGTGGACAATGGCTGAGGTTGGCCTTCAGCTTGCGGGCGCGCGCGCGCGCGCGCACACACACACACACCACACACACACACAAGCATATGCATACACACACATATACATACGAACATATACACAGAGTGTATTTGATCACGTGTGTACTCACACATATACACATACAAAATGAGGCCAGGCCAGGCTGTCCTTACTGATCCTTCAAGTTGGTAAAATCATGCATGCAGATCCCCAGGAAATGGGAGTATTAGTGTATGTTACACCCAGCTGGGAATCCTTAACCCTCCAGCACAATGCTTGCTTTTATTAGTTTCTCTTCTGTACTTGTAAAGGGACTTTACTGAAGTGGAGTGGTGCATCCTGGGAGCAGGAAAGGAAATGAAATTAAGTACCTCATTATATTTCCAGTGCTGAAGTGGATATTAGGTTTGCATTCTACATTTTTCTGTTTTTATTGAACTTTTGGTGTGATGTGTAGGTTGCATAAAGCTAACTTCTATCTTCATTTTGATTGGGGGTTATTCAGGAAAGCAAGGTTTCTTGTTTGGCTCTAGAACTTTGAAAATAAACAGAAATTTTGTATTTTTGAACAGCACATTGTAGGCTGAATAACATCTGGAAGCAATTATTCTTGTGCTAGGCAGAAGAAATCTCATAATCTACTGTCCTCAAAGACCGTGGCACCTTGTCACATTTCTTTGAAATGGAAGACCTGAATGAGGGTCATGTTTCTGGATCATCTCTTTTCTGTTGTGTATCAAACATAAATGCATCTAACAGTAAATATTTATGTGGCTTTTGAAAACAGAGCCAAGTGTGGTGGTCTGGGACTACCTGTACTCTGAGTCAAGACTTCTCCTTTTTTAAGAGACCTCCTTGAGTTTGGCAACATACTCTTAAACTTTGCAATTCATCTAAGATGTCTTTTTTGGTCATGTGAGTCTGGGATGGTAATGTCATTTTTAACAGTAACTTCTGCCCAGTTTGAAAATTGCAAACTAAGATTATTCTTGGTCTTGCTATTTTTATGATTGGTATGGCAAAATATGAAAGCTTCCATTTACAAACAATGTTTTAATCACAGATATTTCTGTAATAAAAGGACCCTCTTTGGTCTTTCTTCCCCGCTCCTAATTCTGTTTCTCTGAGGCCTATAAGAAAATTGCAAGTACAGCACAAAGTATGAAGAACCTTTCATTTCAGCAGTCGATTAATAGTGAATTGCTTACATTTATATTCAAAACCAAGCTTCAAATACTTTATAGTGTATTTTCCATAAATGTGAACATTTTTCCATATAGTTACAAAACAGCTATCCAAATCAATCAATTAACATTGTACTGTCTTCTGGTTTTCACATCCCATTCACATTGTCTCAGATAACCACAGCTTCATCCTTGGCAGCTAAGGGGTCAGTTTATAACCTTGTGCTCTATGTACTTGGCCTAACGCTGCTTAGTCTCTTCTATATGGAATACTTAGTTGCTACACTCCAACCTTGTTTCACACTCTCTGTCCTCCCAGGCCTTCCTCTGAAATTTTGGTGAAAGCCTCCATGACCCCTAACTCTTACATTCTTGATTACAATACCAGGATTACCTGGATGATGCATAATCTTCTGCCTACTTGAGCAATAGGCAGACTCATTGGACCAAAGACATGTGATGGTTGGTCCATGAACATCATATACTTAGTTCCCTGGAACTAGAGAGCTCTTCTTTCAGTAGAGAACAGCATTTCAAGATCCACATGCTGACTGTGATTGATGTTGTTGACATATGATGTCTCCCATCATTCTCATTATGAGGTCATATTTATAGCTATCCTTGGACTGAGGATGTAGTTCAGTGGGAGAGTATTTGCCTAGTCTGAGTTGCTGGGTTTCATCCCCAGCACTTCTATTTTCCTGAACACACCCATTCTTTGTTCTACTGATACTGAAAAAAAAAAAAAAAACCAGAGTCCGAATTTCTCATTCCTTCTCGTGTGGTTGTTCCCTAGCCTTTTAGGTTCCAGCACGTGTTCATGGCTCCCCTATTATGGAACTATCCTTATTACCTGTCTCTGCCACCCTGCATTTGGCTTCCCTTGATTTGTTTCGAGTAAATGATTTTAAATTTCTTGTCATGTTATTTCACAAGGTAGGGGTTCCCATGTTAAGTAAAATGTTTTCATATTTTTCTTTTTAAAAAATCCATGAAATATAATCTTAAAAAGATGAAACAAATTCTTTCCTTTTTGGTAAAAATAAGGGTATATCTAGACATAATGTACAGAAGTTGCACCATCCATTACAGGTAAACTTTTCTCCTGTCATGAAATGCTTCATGTCAGCCCACCTTTCTGTTCTCAGGCAGGCACTTATGATCCTTACCGACTGCTTTGCATTTTCTATACTTTTAGAAAATTATACAGCGAGTATTTCATCTGGCTTCTCTCACTTGGCTTAACTGTTGTGAGAATGATAGGTGGTGTTGTGCATCTTATTGTTTCACTAACAAGTAGTGTGTCATTGAATTGTCATACAACAATTTATCAACTCATGTCTGAACTGACAGTTGAGCTCTTTCTAGGGTTTGGATGTCATGGCTAATGCCACTGCTTGCGTTTGTGCTCAGGTCTTTCATACAGACACACTTTATTCTCTCTCAAGTGCGTAACTAGGAGTGAGGATGACTGAGTTGAGATAGTAAGAGAGTGTTTAACTTGTAAAGAAATGACATCCCCCTGTAGGTAGCTTTGGGGCCTGCAGTAGCTCATATCCTTGCCAATACTTATTATGGCTGACCTTTTAAATTTTATTCTTCTTAGTAGATATAGTAGATACTTAGTGGCAGTTTGTTTGGTTTAAAATGGATTTTTGTTGTTGTTGTTATTTTGGGACACAGTTTCTCTGTGGAGCCTTGGCTGTCCTGGAACTCACTTTGTAGACCAGGCTGACTTTGAACTCACAAAGATCCACCTGCCTCTGCCTCCCCAAGTGTTGAAATAAATGGAATTTTGTTAATTGAACTTATTTTTTATCTGTATATTATTTTAGATAAAGTGCCATATTCTTCAAAATGGGTTTGTTTCTTAACTAAATTTTGAGATTTCATATATATATATATATATATATATATATATATATATGTTATATATTAGTCCATATGTGTGTGTACTAAATAAAACTTTTTTATTTCTCCATTTTTATTCATCTTCCTCATTAGCAAAATAAACTGGGGTATTTACATAAAATCTTTGTGTCCAGTTGAAATTGGCTTGCAGTTCACTAATATTCTTAAGATATTTTCCCCTCAGTGTTTTAGGTTGTATTTTTAAAAAACTGTGTCACTAGTTTGTTTATTTTTCTGCAATGTCAACTTTTCTGATACTGTCATCTAATGATATATATTAAATAGATGTCTGCATACCTATATGTAAAAGTAGTTCTTTTTGTTTGTTTATTTGCTTTTTTGTCTCTAGAAGTTTGCTCTGAGTCTTAGTATCTTTCCTGCTGCTTGTTAGCTTTTTGAACATTTGGAACATGACTGTGAATATACTTAGCTATTCTAACGCTTATATGTCTCTAGGGATCTTTTTTTAATTAAGTGACTTTTTTATCATTTTGGTCATATTTTGATGCTTCTGTGTATTATACCCAGTGGCTTTTCCATCTTTGCTGATGGTTTAGAGGCTGATTCTCCAGTCTGAGAGGGTGAACACTAGGTGCCATTTCCTTTACTCTGTTCAGATGGCTGCCTCTCTGCTTCTCACACTTTTCTCACATGCATTCTATGATCAGTTTTTTTTTTTAATGCCTGAAGAAAGTACTTTACTTTGAATCTCTTGAGCTTTCTTTCTGTTTTCTCTTTTCTGTCAGCTCTCATTTTTTATTAAATTTTTATTTTTTGTATATTAATTACAGTTTATTCATTTTGTATCCCAGCTGTTGCACCCTCCTTCATTCCCTCTTCAACCCACCCTAGGGCATCTCCTCCTATGCCCCTCTCCAAGTTCACTGATAGGGGAGGTCCTCCTTCCCTTCCATCTCACCCTAGCTTATCAGATCTGATCTGGACAGGCTGCATTGTCCTCCTTTGTGGCCTGGCAAGGATACTCCCCCATCAGGGGAAGGTGATCAAAGAGCCAGCCACTGAGTTCATGTCAGAGACAGCCCCTGTTCCCATTACTAGGGCACCCACTTGCATACTGAGCTGCTATGGGCTACATCTGAGCAGGGGTTCTAGGTAATATCCATGAATGGTCCTTGGTTGGAATATCAGTCTCAGAAAAGACCCCTGAGCCCAGATTATTTTGGTTCTGTTGCTCTCCTGTCCTCTCCAGGTCTTATTATCTCCCCCTCCTTTCCTAAGATTCCCTGCACTCTGCCCAAAGTTTGGCTATGAGTCTCAGCATCTGCTTTGATGCTGGGTTGAGTCTTTCAGAGGCCCTCTGTGGTAGGCTCCTGTCCTGGTTTTCATTGGTTGGTTGGTTGGTTGGTTTTTTTTTTTTTTTTTTAGATTCTTGGAGTGTCAGATCTCTTCTCAGTTCAGTAATTTCCCTGTGTTTCACCTAGCTTTCCTTTGTACTGTAACATGGATACTTAAAAAAAAATTTAAGGTGTAGAAATTGAACCCAGTACTTTGTACATGTTACCCCTTAGCCACACTCCTAGTCCTGAAATCTTGGTCAAGAAGGAGTTGGGGCAATTGTCCAGCCCACTATGTCATTTTTCTACTTCTCTGGGATTATTGCCCTTTGTGCCCAGTGTCCAGTCTTTGTATAGCTGTTGCTTCTTCTGATTCTTCTTCCTCTTTCTCTTCCTTTTCTTCTTCTTTGTCTTTTTCTTCTTTCTCCTCCCTCTTTTCCTCCTCTTCCCCTTCATCATGATAATTATTCCTATTATTGGTTGTTAGATAAGCTGTTTTATCTGGTCCATGCTTTTTCACTTGAGTACATTATTTTTTAACAGAAAATTTAAACACCCATACCCTTCAGAGAACAAAACCTGTATAATCATTATATATGTCTCTGAGTGTTTCCCCACACAGGAAAGAGATATTTGAACACAGCCTAATTTTATTGATTAGATATAAGTGGATTGAATGTAAACACATGTTCAATAACATAGTTATTAATTCTGTATCATTGGATATTCAGATCATTTCTATTTTTCTTGTTATATGATTTTGTGTTGAACATTCTTGGAGCTAAATATTTGTATGTAATATTCATTTCACAGCATTCTGTAGAGTCACATAGCTTCAGACTCAGTATAGTGTTTAGGATGGTGATATTTATCATACATACACATGCCTGTCCATACTGGATTCCAGAAGAGGCATTAACAATTGTATCCACACTAGGTATTTTTTAAATGGCTGTTCCATACTGTTCACAAATCCATCAGACAAGTTATCCTTTAAGCATAATTTCCTTATGTTGATGTATACTTGTTTAAAAACACCTTTCTTTTTGTTGTTGTTGTTCTAACACTAAGAGTTGATTTTGATGTATTCTCCCAAAGTTGTTTGAATGTCAGCCCGTTGGTTGAATCTTAAGTGATGGATGATGCCTCTGTCAACAGAATCCTCCATCACTGAGAAACTGTTGTGAGACTGATTCACTCTTCCTGACACAACCACAGACGTCTATATTCTGACTATTTTTTCCCTCCCGCACTTGCTTGTATTTCTTTTTTTTTGTCCTTTCTCTCCACCCCCTCCAATGTGCTTATTTTTATTCATATTCCTCAATTTAGACTACTTGAGAACTACTTCGGATGGTATATGTACATGTGGGTTTTTAGGAGGAAGCATCTTTCAAGACTGCCCATCAGCTGCTGTTGGAATTTGGAATTTGAGCTTGTCTGGGATGTCCAGATAGAGCTTGTCAGTCATTCTCTGCACACTTTGAGCTGAAACCACCCCAGCTTTGCTCGGCTTCTTTAGTAACAGCCCACAGTAGAAATTCACCCCCAGTGTCCTTTCCTTAAAAGCAGAAGTCCTGATTCCATCCACCCTCCTACTGGTCTGGGTCCATGTACAGACACGAACTTGGATGAAGGGTTTCAGCATTGTTACTTGGGATATGGGAAAATGCAGGGTTGTGTTAAGTCTGCCTCTTACCAAAGAAGGAATTTAATATTCCTACTTTTCATGATCTTTTCAGTCTTCCTTCCTTTCTTTCCTCTGCAAGACACGGACCTCACCTTTGTCTTCCTGAATTCTCTCATGACTGACGCTCTTTTGTGAGCTTACTTTCCCTTAACTCAGAAATTCATAGTTATGGCTCGTTCCTGACAATGTTTCCAAAGCAGAGATTCTTCAATTATCTAAGCATAAAGAAACACACTAGCTTGTTTCTGAGACTGTTTATTTGCCCAGCACAGCCCTCACTATTGTAGTGACCACCGATTTGGGGTCATTTCATAATTATGCTTTGTGTCCCATGAGTTTCAGGACAGCATTTCTTCCCATCAGGAAGATGTCTGGAAGAGAAACTCTATGCTTATACATCCAATTTTGACATCAAGATAATGAGTTTATTAATGCAATTGTTATCTTGTTTCTTCAGTTTGCAAGGTAGTCAAGGCATCTTCTCTCTCTCTGAGATAGCCTTAAACTTGTGATTCTCCCTGCTTCAGCCTCCTAAGTGGTAGAGTTTTTTCCTTCTCTTTTTAAGGTTCCAATGCTGTTGTTGGAGCCTCATACTCATGGCCTCATCATCTGGCTCTACTTCCAAGAACCACTGATGTAAATGGTGAATGTGCAGATTGAATCTCCAATGCATAAACAAACAAAAAAGGATTTCTTTGTTTATTCACTTTACATCCTGATTGTAGCCCCCTCCCTCCTCTCCTTCCAGTCCCACCCACCCTCTCTCATTTTGTTTTATTTTTATGAGTGTATATGTCCGTGTATCACATGTGTTCCTGGTGCCCAAGAAGGTTAGAAAAAGGTACTGGATCCCCTGGAACTGTATCTATGGATGGTTGTGAGCTTCTATATGGGTGGGGTATAGGTGCTGGGAATCAAACTTGGGACCTTTGCAAGAGCAGCATACGCTCTTAACCACTGATCAACCCCTGCAGCCTTTTGAAGGTCACATTCAAACCATAGCATACGGCCAGTCTCCAGAACTCTCTCCATATTATGAAACTGCAATTCTATGTTCATTAAATACTACCCTCTGGCCCATTCATCCCTCTCAGTGCCTGTCAACACTAGCATGTGACTTATTTTCCTTAACAAAATGTCACTAAGTTGCACATTAGTTGGTGCCTATGTCAGGGCTTGTTTGCATTTTAAGGCATAGCAATATTCCATTGTGAGTATCTACTACAGTTTGTTTATGTGTATCTATCACTAGACACTTGATTTTTTTCCATATCTGGGCCACTGTATCTATGCTGTGTGAACATGGGTATATGATTAGCTCCTAAAGATCCTATCTTTTATTTTAATTATTTTTGTTTTTTATGTTAATTACGGTTTATTCACTTTGTATCCCAGCTGAATTATTTGGGAAATGTGTTCAAAAGTGGAATAGCTGGCTCATATTTTGAGTTTTCTAAGACTATTCCATACTGCTTTTGTGTTGACTGCAGCAATTTACATTCCCACCAACTTCATACAAGGGCTCCAATCTTTCACATCCTCCTTAGCATGACCCCTCATTATAGTTCTGCTTTTCATCTTCCTGGTAGTCAATGCTGTGGAGTTCACTTTGGCTATTTTCTGTCCACCAACATACGACCCTTAAAGAAGTATTTACTCAAGTCCCCCACCATCCTTTATCACATTATTTGTTCTTGAACTAAGAAAATGACTTCACTCTTCCATTTTTTTTTTGCTCAAATGTGCTTGTTATCCCTGTTTGAATATTTTCTATGCACTGAGCCATAATTTCTAACCAACATGACATAGTCCATGACCATAAACACGTGCTCCCCAGTCCCCTGCGACCACAATAGCCTTCCATGATATCACCTTGGATTTCTACATTGACACTTTATGGTTCTAAACTCTTTGATTTTGGACTATGTTCTTTGCATTTCATTTTAAAAAAATTTAATCAGTTGTAGATATTTGTAAAGTGTTAGCGCCATTAAACTTGTTAAGGAAACTGAGTCATTTTTCCAGTTTTCCCTATGAAAGATATCCTGTTACGTAAACCCTATTGTCTCAATGTGTGCTAGGTCTTTGTTTTAACTGGGTCAGTATTCATATCTGTCTTGTTGTCATGCTGGGGATTGAACCTGAGGCTTCTAACCTGGGGCCTAGCACATGTGGCTCAGCTCTTTGTCTAGTCCACTGTGGTTAATGTGACAGGGACCTCCTTACTATCATTTATTCCCATGCCATGTGAAAATGTGTGTATCCTTTTCTTCTGGAAAAAAAAAAGTTCATCATCTTTGTAATGCTGGCTTAGTTTTCTATGTATTAACTTTTCATTTAATTCCAGGATCTCTTAGTGTTATGAACCCACTCTATGCATGTCCAGATGGACAGCTGGTCTACCAAGACATGTTCTTAGCCCCTGGGTGTGTCATCCAGGGGTTGCTCTTCCGTTATTTTTTTTTGGAGGGGGGGATCTCTCTGTGTTGGCACATTCTGTCCTAGTTTCCAACTTCCTTTCTTCCTCATTCTTCCTATCTCTAGAAGCATATCCTCCAGAAGCAGCCATCTGTTAATCACTTCCCTCATCATCGTTCCATTGTCTTCTTGCATCTAGGGGTATTATTCAACAGTGTAAAGGCACTTGGACTCCTACCTATTTGTTTATGAGTTCCCCTACTCCTTTCTTGAGATCTTTCAGGATTTTTAATTAAACTTAACATTGCTGTCATGGCTGTTTCAGCATTAGCTTTTGTAGTGCTAGGCTTCAGACTTATTGTTGCACACCTGCTCAACGTGTACTTGTATTCTACCAATAAGCTACAGCCTTTCTAATCCTTCCAGGACAGTTTAAATCTCCAGATCAATGCGATACAATGAAAGTCCACTGAGATGGGCCCTTTTACTCTGAAAACATTTGACCTTCTGTTGTAGGGAATGCGTTGAGATCTTCCCCTGACACTCTTTTCTTTCTTTCTTTTCCTTCCTTCCTTCCTTCCTTCCTTCCTTCCTTCCTTCCTTCCTTCCTTCTTTCCTTTCTTTCCTTTCTTTCTTTCTTTCTTTCTTTCTTTCTTTCTTTCTTTCTTTCTTTCTCCCTTCCTTTCCTTTCCTTTCCTTTTCCTCCCTCCCTACTTCACTCTCTCCCTACCTACCTCCTTCCTTCCTTTCCTTTCCTTTCCCCTCCCTCTCTCCCTCCCTCCTTCACCTTCTCCCTCATTCCCTTCCTCCCTCCCTCTTTCTTTCTTTCTTTCTTTCTTTCTTTCTTTCTTTCTTTCTTTCTTTCTTTCTTTCTTCTCTTTTTTTCCCTCTCTCTTTCTCTTTTTCCTTTCTCCTAGACCATGCATGTTTTAGTCAAATTCTCTGACACTGGTACATATCCTAGTTCACCAGCCCACTTTTTACTTTTTAGTTTGAGATGGGGTTTCTGTAAGTTGCTCTTTAATGTAAGGGCTGCTTGTTATCTTGCAGCCCTCCTACCTTAGCGTGCTTTACTTTGCTTCTGTATTCTTCTGATTTATCTCTTAGAGTTTCTGCCCTAGTTCACTATTCCTTTGCTCTGTTCTCCCATTTTATTTTTAAATTCTGGCCAGCTTCCTTAACTTCACAATCTAATCTTTTTAAACTTGTAATTATTGCTTTTTAAACATCCTGCTTTTGTTTTAGTGAACACAGCATCTCTTTCTGGGACTTCTAATCAGAGATCCCAGAGGACAAATTTTTCTATCTCATGCTTCAGGTGAGCTAAGTCTGGTGGCTGATGCTGTCTTTTTCTGGTGGTGGGGAAGATGGGACAGACACTAAAAGAGACAAGTTGGCTTGCCTGTGTCTCATCTCCTTGATGCTCTAGGTCTTGGGTGCAGAAATTTTCTACTAAGTTTCTGCCAGACTGTCAAGTTTATTGCAGAACAATACATAGATATAAGGTCTGAATTTTCCCCCTATTTCATGTAACCCAGGCTAACCCCAAACTTGCAGTGTAGCTGAGGGTACCTGGAACATTTGATCCTTCCGTCCCTACCTCCTAAGCTTGAATTACAGATGTGTGTCATCATTTAGAGCTCCCTTTCTGCTAGAACTTTTGTTTGCCTATCCTGTGTTCGGGTTAGAGTCTTTAAATATAGGTTTTTCTATACCAAAGGTCTGATTTATCTTTTCCCTGTTTATTTTCTGTTTCCCTGACTGCCTTTGTTTAAGTTTTCAATCCAGACTTACCTTTCTTTGTGCTTTTGGTTAGTGAAAAGTCTTTTCTGACCTTGTTTGTCTATCATGGTGACATGCTTGGTGTTCAAAGATGCTACTACGGAGTCCTCAGCACTCCTACGAATATGAACTAGAAGTTTCTCTTTTAAGAACTATACTCTTTACTTAAGTAAGTATTGGCTCTAATTCTGGAATCCCTTTACTTTAAAATCTAACAGTATATCTCATGGGCCTGATGTATTTGAATGTTTCTCTGTTGCATATCCTTGGAGGGAGAAGCTAGTTTCTACTCAATATTTCTTTTTTTCTTTTTCCTCCCTCAACCCCTCTTTGCTGGGTTCTACCCTGTGTTTTTTCAAGAGACTTGTATGAGTCATTATTTGACTGAAATCCAGAATAAGGAAAAAGGTTAGACTTGTAGTAAATTAATTTGCCAATTAGATATTTATCTTCTTGTGAGGCCTGGGAAGGGAGCCAGCTTTCAAACAATCAGATGAAAGTCCATTTCCAACCAGAGTTTTTCTTTTAGGTATTTGGTGTGGCATTCACTAATCAGTAGAGCCATTGTTATTTGGCATGGCTGTCCCCTTTTGCAGCCAGCTCTTGGCATTTTTTTCTCACAGTTTTCTGGAGAATTCTTCATAGCCATGTAAAACAGGAATAAGTGAAGCCCAAGTTTACTTGCTTTATAGGCTTCTGAAGGCAGAGACTCTCCTGAAAGAGTCAGTGTGTTTTAAATGCACACTTGGCATGGTGCCCTCCTTCTGCTGAACATGCTTCCAGGTCTGCTGGGTTTTCATTTGCTTATTTTCTGTACATGCACTTGGAACTTGCAGCTTCTCATGAAGAGTGTGCTGTGCCTTAACTCTTTGTGGAGCATCCATGTCCACTCTTTCCAGCACATGGTTTTTGAGGGTTAAGTAATAGTTGGGATCATTTTGTAGTTCCGAGGGCTCATTCATAGTATTTTCTATCATCATCAATCAATCTGATAGTCTTTCACAAGGAATTAGGCTGTGTATATTTCTTATTGGAAAAAAATAACATTTAATTTTTCATGATCCTTGCTACTTCATCTTAATTTGTATATTTTTCTGTTCTTTGGATGAGAGTCTAGATATGGTTTTCCACTTTGCTTTCTTATATCAGAAATAGCTTTTATGTCATTCCTACTTCAGAAAAAAACCTTCAAATATGTGTTACGACCCCTAGGGTTTAATGTGGGTACTGGGGCTCAAACTCATGTACTTGTGCTTCAGGGCTAAATGAGTGATTTGCGCAGTCCTTCAGGACTCTCTTTCAGTTGCACGGTTGGTGTGAAGAGCCTCGCCTCTGATTACAGGCTGGTCCTGGTTCAAGCTTTGGAGTTTGCCTGGCTTTGTGGCTGTGGTTGGGTCATGTAACCTTTTGAAGTCTCAGAAGTTTCCCTTATGATGTGAGCTAACAGCATCTGCCTGACACCCTGTGGAATAAGTGCTACTGGGCTCGGTGTGCAGATGGCCTTCCTTAACTCCTGCCCCCTCTCCTCTCTCCTCTTAATAATGATGACATATGACAGCTTGGTTTTGAGGAATACATCCCTTTTCTTGTTCTGCACCAGGTGCTCTTGTTTCCCTCTGGGCAGTCTTTGTACTGTGGCAACTGAAGTTATCTTGAGCTAAAATGAAATGGACCTGATCATGCAGCAGGAGTTCTTTTTAGAATAGAATGCCACTTGTTGGCTTTTTATTGTTGTTCTCATGTCATTTTGTCTTCACTTGGAGTACAGAAAGTCGCTGTCAATTATAAATGTGTAAGGAAAATAGAGAATTGAAAGTAGGGGTAGACACAAGATCATGTGTTAATATAAAACAGTGTAGTGTCAGATTCTATAATTTTCCATACTGCAGAAGCCATTGTAAAGAAAAGAAAGACATTGCCCCTTCCCATGGGCTTTCATTTAAATTTTCAATGCCTTTTTTCCTCCTTAAAGTAGGGCTGAGGAAGATGCCAGCATTGGTTCAGGGTAGTGGTGGTGTCCCATGTTGATGTCAGGCCAAGAGAGCTTGCAAAGCTTGCTTGCTGTGTGTTTGTTCATAAAGCGATCACCCATGATTTAAAACAAGTAAAACCTGATGTGACTCAAACTTATGTGAAGGCATGATACTTATGCAAGAATAAAAATGAAAGCCTTCAGGCCTTAGGAGTTGCTGTGTGACCAGGGCATTCTTTAAGGAGGCTCCGGGAGCTGCTAGCCTAGCACATTGCAGGATCAAAGGACTGGGATTAACTGTCCAGCTTCAGTGTTCTACTGTACAAGGCTCAGATAATTTGATCCTTGGTTTGTGACTTGTATTATTAAAGAAACTGTCATTCTCCAAGAGTTTTACAATATTCATGTATCTCCTTGCATTCTGGTGAAATTAGACAGTATATTCACAGCTGGGTCAGTCCTGTATGCTGATAGTTTCCTCTAGGTTCTCAGTTAAAACATCTGTCCTTTCTCCTTCCCTTTCCCTGTCTCCTGTTCCATCCCTCCCCCTTCTATCAGTTCTTCCTTTTCTCTCCTCTCCAGCTCCCTTCTCTTCTCCCATTCCCTTCTCCCCTCTCATCTTTCTTCTTCTCCCTCATTTCTCATCTCTCTTTCCTTCCTTTTTTTTTTTTTAACTTGGGCCTTACTATGTAACCTAGGCTAGCACAGAACTCTCAGTCTTCCTGTTCTTGCCTCCTGAGTGTTGAGATTAGCGGTGTGAATCACCATAGGCCTTCCTTGATAAATCCCTTTTGAGAGATTGCTAGGTGAGTTGAAAGCTACTGAAAATGCAATCTCTGTTAGAAGGAAGGGACATTCATAACTTCTTCAGGTGACAGTTTTCCTTTTGTGGACTAAATTGCAAGGGACCAACTCCAGCTCTCCCCCACCCCATATCTTTGAGACAGAGTCTCACTGTGTATCTCTGGCTGGCCTGGATCTATTTAGCAGATGAGGATGGCCTTGAATTCACAAATACCTGTTGCCTCTGGCTCTTGAATACTGGGATTAAAGTTGTGGGACACCACCCCTGGCCAATCTTTTGACAGGATCAAGGTCCTAGTTTCCTGCGGGGACTACAGCATTTTTCTGGTTTTTTTTTAGTAAGCATATGAATGAGAGAATGCCTTCTCCAAACCTCAGGGTTGTTTTTGTTTTTGTTTCCACAGAAGGGTAGGGAGGGTCAGGTTGGAACTGCAGTCTTCTCTAACCGCTTGGAGGGTTCTTCTCTCCATCCTTTGTGTATAGATTATCAGATCCCGAATGTAGATTTTAAGAAATCATTATTTAACGGCATGGTGCAATGTCCTCGTGTCCCCAACTTGATGTTGTCTCCCCAGAACATCTAGCTGCTCCCCAGAACATGTGTGAGCAGATGGCAAGGGAGTCATGATTCTTGATTGTAGATCTACCTCAGCAGGCCTCTGTGTGCATTCTGTTAATATCTGGTTCTTGTGAGTGACTTTTGCTTCATCTAGCTGACTCTTCCCTTGCCCTTTTAAGTCCTCTCCTACTCATTCTGGACTTCCTTATGTTTTCACAGGCTTATAGTTGCTCTTAGCATGACCTTGATCTGATTGACCAACCCAAGAATTACTTCTTGTGCCTGGCACTGCAGTGCTGGGGCCTCTTCATCGCCCCAAACTACAGCCTTGTCATGGCAGCTGCCTCTACTTCCAGCCCTGTAATTTCACAGCCCCAGGTAAGTGATTTGACTTGGTAGATGTTTTTGTTAATCATAGCTTTGTGCAATATTCAGTCTGAGTATAAGAAAGTAAGCTTTACTCTGGGGGATCATACACACCTCTCATTGTCATTTGGTGAGTACATAGATGCTGTGCTTTGGACAGAGAGATGAGGTGTATTTCAGGTAGCAGCTGGAAGAATGAAATGGCCTCTGTTGACAAGGGACACATTCAACCACAGTGAGAACGCCCAACTGTCGCAGTGGCCATGAATAGGAAGACAAGTCAGAAGTCAATTCTGCTGCTTCTTTTATTTCCTCTTTCTTTTTTTTCTGGGAGGGTGGTGTCACAAATAATGGTTCTCAGTTTGATCTAATCTTATAAAAAGCCCTCCCAGGCTGCTTCATTGTTCTTTTCCTGTAATTATTATTTTGACTTGGACTTTTCTGAGAAAATTGAAAACAAAATGGAGTTCTAGAAATTTCTAGACAGTAGTCTCGTGAAGTACTTTGGCTGTGGAGCAGTAATTCTCGAAAGACATCTTTGTTTAGATCATGGTGCAACTTTCTGCTTTGATTACACACTGCCCTTCCATCTTTGCAGGCAGTGTAATGGGAAAGAAACAGGCTTAGAATCATTCAGTCTTGGCTCATCTCCCTGTGCCTTGGACTGATGCTCTCCCTGCCCCACCCCAGCTTCAAACTCTACTCATGTTATTTTCCTTCACACAGTGTTTCTCAGTGGATAAAACAGTAGCATTTTTGCAAAACACTCAAAAGAAACCCAGCAAGTATAGCTTCCTATCTTCTTTCCCTTTGCCTTTACCCTTCTTTATCCAGTGTGGCTTCTCATTTGTGACAGCCATTTTTCAATTTTATTTACTCACTTTACAGCCTCACCCTCATGCCCTTCCCCTTTCCCCCTCTCCCCCTCTCTCCCTATTATCCCCTTTCCTTCTGATCAGAGAAATGGGAGGGAAGGTTAAGGGGTGCCTGTGAGGACCCAATAAAATGATGATGTGCACAGCAGATTTTATATGAAGGAAGTTTATTAGATGCAGATGAAATGAGATAGAGAAGGAGAGAGTGAGATATGATGGGGGAAGCAGGGGGAGCGACAGAGAAAGGGGAGAGGGCAAAAGAGAGACAAAGTGGCAGGTTGGTCCTTTTAAGGAGCGACGTTCTATGCCTGCCAGGTGTGGGTACCTGGCAGGTGACACATGATGATATCAGTAGGCAACCCAGAAGCAGGCTGCTTAAATACTAACATTCCTCCCTTTATATAATTAAAAAATGAGGAGCTTGGGCTGCTTCTCATGTAAGGCAAGTTAAAGCACATAAATTTTGGTTCATTGGAAGCAGCTATTGGCTGCCATGCAAGGGGATAAGAGAGAGAGAAAAAAAGCAATGTCCAGGAAAAAAAATGTCCAGATTACGTGGTCAAGAAGAGTAGGGGAAGCCCCTGCCCTGAAAAGTTCAGCATAGAGAGTTGGCATTAGAGAGGCAAGGCAGCAGGTAGGGACTGAGGAATGCTGGGAGAACCTGGAGCTACTTGTCCTGGGCCTGAAGCACACCATTCCAGTCTTTTGTTAATAATAAATGAATAATGGGCATAGATTCTCTTCTGGCTACTTCCTGCTGACACTGGGGGCGCTGTAGGGAGGTCAAAAGGCTGAAATGCTGGCCATGTCCAGGAGGAACAGGCTATTTTGATCCTGTCGAAGGTCTATGAGAACATCCATGGCTGGGAGGAAAAGTGCAGGTCCAGCTTGAAGGAAGTCTGTGAGGTCAGACTGGAACACTATGGTAGCTGCTTTGACACTGTCGTAGATGTAGGAAACACCTTGGTCTGGCAGGATAATGAAACAGAAGACAAAATTAAGTAGGTTATAGAGAAAATTTCTTTAGGTACACATTTAAAACTTTTGAGAGAGCAAACTGAGGAAGAAGGTTTGGATCAAAGAGACTTGAACATGGGAACCGCCATTTACCCAATCACTGGCAGTAATTTAAAAGGCTTTGCTTTGGATCTGTCATCTAAGGAAACTGAAGCCAAGTTTGGTTACAGAAGTATGTAAACTTAGAGACCCTTAAAGCAGGCACTAGGTGTAGAAATCTGAAATTCTCCAGAAGACATCCCAGAGGAGAATCTAGAGGAACAGACGAATGGACTATTCCCATTGGGCAGGTAGGAGTCAGTGACCTGTCATGGCGCCCCAAGAGCAAGGTTTGGCTCAGTAGAGTAGATTGGTATACTCTGTTCCAACAACTCATCAGCATTGGCCGGAGAGCAAGGGCACAGTTGCCTGTAGCAGACACGGTTTAGCTAGCTAGGATTTTCGTAGACAAGCAAGAGGGGGAGAGAGAGAAACTGTGTCAGTAGAGGGAAAGTCTTACCCAAGGGAGAAGGAGGTCCTAGATGAAGGGCTTGGATATAGGTTGGCGAGAGTAGTAGGAAGTGTTTGTGCCAGCCAGAACTGAAGACTCAACGAATAACTGGTGTTGGGTGTAAGAATGTAGCAATCAGTAGCCAGGAATTGATACCATCCAGAAGGAAAGACTCACCAATCAGCTGGTGTTGGATGTAGGAATATAGCAATAAAGTAGCCAGGAAAGGGAAGTCCCAAAACCAAGGAGGGGAGGAATCCCACCCTCTGAGATAGCCAATAAGTACAGCACTTATCTGGAGCCCAATTGACCTGAGAGGTGGATTCAGGTGGATTTCCTGCAGTTTATAAGAATCACTTTTAAGTTTTATAAAGGAGATCAAACATGTTAGCACCACAATTGTAATCTGCACTGAAATATACATTGTAGAAAAGGCAGTAGACATACCCATTTGTGTTGGCAGCAAAAGCATTCTTTAAGGTGAGCTCATGAAGTAGAAGGGGAAGCTCACTTGATCTTAACCTACAGTATAAGTACACATTATGGAGATTTAAAATCTTGGTCTTGGAACCATGATGCTGGGTGATATAGTGGAATGTTTTTGTGTTACAGTTAGATTAACAAATCAGAGCTCTATTGATAAAGGTCAAAGCTCTGGACAGACAATATAACAGCAGCATAGCAACAGGAGGAAATATTAAGCATTTTTACCTATTTAGAATACCTTAAATCACCTTAGACCTTGTAACCTCTATAACTTATATTTACCAATCTTAAAACATTTTCTTAGACCCTCAAACAACATTTTTCTTAGGCCTCAGTATCTACATATTTACCACGAGACATTAGTGAGACTGCTGTGAACATTTATTGTCCTTTAGCTGAAGGGATAGTAAAAGGTTCCATCTGAGGCCTGTTTCTTGAGTCTGGCAACAAGGTATATTATGTCTAGGCCTGACAATAGCAACTCTAGGACTCTAGTTTAAGGCCTGATCTCCTGCATATGAAGAGGACTGAGAAAGCATCTGAAGTCTCCCAAGACTGAAATTGGCAATATGTCTGTGGGGCCCAAGTGTGAGGCCAAAACAGACCTGCAATGTTACCCTGGGTTGGGCAAGGGTTGTGGTCGCTGAATCTAGGAGTCATTTGTCCTCCACCAGACCAAGGAGCTGGAATGCTGTGTTTATGGTTCTTGTGCTGGTTGAGCCTCCATGGCTGGGCACAGAGGGCAAGCCTGCATTGGAACATTTTGACTTCCAGAGGCCAGTCTGCCAGCAGGCAACCATGGCTTTTTGAGGCAGCTGCGGGACCAGCATCCCCTTTGGCTGCATTTGAAACAGTTACCTGGCATAATTGACTTTTGGCTATAACCCGGCAGGATGGGCATTGCAGACCTCTTGTTTTTTGTGCGGGAATGCTAACAGCTTCAGAACATCAGCCAAGTTCTGGAGCATAGTTTTTGCTGTAGATGAGCCTGTTGGGAAGGCTCCTCTCTTATTATTTTTACCAACTCCTGTATGGTGACTCAAGGACCATCCTCAGCTGTTTATTAAAGATGGTAGTAAGACCATGTTTGCATCTGTAGGACTATAAATATAATTTTGGACATGTTAGAGGACTTGATCATCAATGAGATGACTATTGCATTCATTAACCATCAAATATTAGGACTTTAGGGGTTTTTTTTTCCTGTTAAGTTGGAGCCTTAAAAGTCATAAATATAGTCCATTAAAGTGAGAGCATAACAGTTTTCTGTATGATTTAGTATATAAAAAATTCATAGCTTATAAAAGTCTAAGGCTATACTATAGATTAATAATAATACCATTTTTAGAAAACAAGACCAAGCATATTTCAACCTTTTGATAGTGGAGATATAGCACAATAATCAAGTTTTGACATAAATAAATGCTTCTAAAATTAATAAATCTTAATTTAGAGTTTTGGAAAAAACTTGTACATAGTAACCCCTAAGTTATGAGTTTTAAAACTAGCAATATAGTAGAACAGTATAAAGCAATTTTAGAATTATATTTGAATTTATTATATCAAACCTATTAGCCAAAAAGCCTAGTGGTGAACCTGGATCACAGGCAGCTCATGGCAGGAGAAACAGCATTTATTAATTTAGGAATTGATAGGCAGTTAGATGTACATTTTAATTAACTTATTTTGAATAGACCTTTATAACTTTGAAATTTTAGCATTATATAAAAATTATTTTGAACCACGGTTGAATCACATATATTGTAAAATGTAACTTTGAGTTTTTTATAAAAATCCATACCAATTTAAAATGAGACTTGTTGCTATCCTAGTCTAAAAGGAGATAAAATAAACAGAGAATTAATTATGATTAAAATGGTTTATACCACGGTCACCTTAAGGTTTACAGTTTAATTTTAAGATTTTTTTTTTTTTGAGAATATGAAGAGAAACCAGAGAGTATATTTAGTGGGATGGCTGGCAGACAGAAACAAACTAGACTTTGAAAAAAGAGAAATAGGGAATTGGTTTTAACTTCACAGATCACTCTTAGTGTTACTGGATATTACTGGATATTAGACATTTGAGTAGGGCAAATATAAGTGTCGAAGCCAGAGGTTTCCCTAAGAGGAGAGAGTATGAGGAAGTCATTCTTGTGAATGAGAAAGGGGAAATGAAAATGGACCATTCGCCTAGTGGTTCGTTCATCAACCAAATGGCACGGCAGGTCATGGGCTTAGCCCAAGAACCTCTGTGCCTGGTACCAGGGCTTTATCAGCAGTAAGGCCGAGTTCTCGTAGAGGGCTTTCATCCACAGGAAAGGATAGGGGCAGACAGGCAGCTTTAGACTGGAGGTAGGAAGGGGCGCAGTGGCCTTTAGGGCCTATAAGAGACTGCAGTTTTGTAGCACCTAAAACAGTGGGACAGAAACGAAGTAGTAAAAGCAGCTAGCAGTGAGGGAAACCACAGCAGTTTTTGTTTGTTTGTTTGTTTGTTTGTTTGTTTGTTTTATAACTAAGATGGTGACCAATCATGTGGCTATCCTTGATTGCCTTAAGTTAAGATGTGATTGCTCTTAGTGGAGATGGCAGTGAAGCCATGGTTCCACCTTCCTTATCCCAAAAACATGACATCTAGCTATGTGCATTTACATGGCCATAATGGCATAGGGAAACCAGGTGCTTGCTGGTGCTATGGCTGTCCCAGCCCAGCTCGAAACTCTCTGCATGTGCGTGGCATGGCTGATCTGATCGGAAGTCTGCACAACTGAAAACCCTCCTCTGCAAGCCAGCCTCTGATGGCAGGCATTCTGTGAGACATTTAAAATCTTGCGCATGGGGCCTGAGGCAGCAGTGCAATCTAAAGCCATCTCTGTGTGTGGGCAGGGTCCCCAGCAATTGCTTACCTAACAGCAATAGTTTCGAAGCAGGCTGTGTCTGTGTCTGAAGCAGCAGTTCCAGCATCTGGCATGAACGTTTTAGTTTCCCCAAGCTGATTCTGGTGTAGCGTGAGTATCCACCCTGAGCACATGGCAGTTTGCCGAGTCTCCTCAGCCGTGAGCAGAGGGATGGATATGTGCGGTAAGGGCAGGGCAGTTGAGAGAAAATAAAGGTTTTAAGGCAGAGGTGGTTGTTAGGGATAGGTTGAGCAGAAAAAAAAATCTGTTGCAAGCATCATGGTCTGATTAAAGGGGTCCTGGCATGACCAGACCAGGTGCTACCAGGAGAGCCCTTCCCGGCCAAATGCGCCAATGTTAGACCCAATGATATGATGATGTGCACAGCAGATTTTATATGAAAGAGGCTTATTAGATGGAGATGAAGAGAGAGAGAGAGAGAGCAACACCTGGTTGGGGGTAGGGGGGGTGCCCGATAGAGAAAGGGGAGAGGGTAAGAGCACAAGAGATGAGAGGGCAAGGGAGAGATAACGCAGAGGGTTGGTCCTGTCAAGAAGCAACATAATCACGCCTGCCAGGTATAGGTACCTGGCTGGTGACACATGATGACATCATAGGTTGCTAAGCAACTCAGAAGCAGGCTGCCTAAATACTAACAGTGCCAACTTACCCTGGCACCTCAAGTTACGCAGGACTAAGCACAACTTCTGCCACTAAGGCCAGACAAGGCAGTCCAGCTAGGGGAGAGGGATCCAAAGGCAGGCAACGGAGTCAGAGATAGCCCTTATTCCCAATTTTAGGGGACCCACGTGATGACCATGTTAAACATCTGTTACCAATCTGTAGGGGGTCTAGGTCTGGCCCATGCAAGCTCTGTGCTTGGTGGTTCAGTCTCTGTGAGGCCCCATGAACCCAAGTTAGTTTATCCTGTAGGTCTTCATGTAGTGTCCTTGATCGCTCCAGTTCCTTCAATCCATTTTAGGCAAAGGCTTAAGAAAAAAATGGTACCTTTGAGAAAGAGATCTTAAAGTTGTTTATAGTTAGTGTACAAAATACTGGGTTTCATTATGACATTTTCATATATACATATCATTGTACTTTGCTCATTTTCACTGAGGGCCCTTTTTCTGTCCTGCTTCTATCCCTCTAACTGGAATCTTTCCTCCATCCTGGCACCCGCTTCTATTTTCAAGTCATATATAAGAACTGTGTTTGTTACTTTTTATTGTTGTGCTAAAGCAACCATGACCAAGGCAACTCAGAGGATACAGCGTTTACATGGCTTCTGGTTCCAAAGGTCTAAGAGTCCATCACCATCATGGAAAAGTGGCAGGCATTGCTGCTGGAGCAGCAAGCTGAGAGCTCGAATTCTGAATCACAAGCAGGAAGCAGAGAGTGACTTAAAAGTGGCTTGAGTCTTTAACCTCTCACAGCCTACTTGCTGTGCTATACTTCCTTCAGCAAAGCCGCACATCCTGAGTCTCCCGAGGAGGGTCACCAAATTGGGACCAAGTGTTCAGATGCTGACCCTCTGGGGGACATTCTCATGCATGCCATCACATGGACACATTTTTAAGTTCAGATTCTGTATGTGAGGGAACCTGCAGTCTTTTGTCTTTCTTCCCCCATTTCCCAGTCCTCTTCCTCCTTCTCCCCTCTTTAGATTATGCCCTCTTTCCTCATGGCCCTCTTTTACTTTCCTGTCAAACACAGGAGATTTCCTGAGGACCAGTCACGCTGAATTTTAAATCTCAATGGCACAGCATGTTGCTTTATCACTTTTTCATTTAGAAGGTTATTATATTTTGTGCCTATTTTAAATAAGGACATCTGGTTTTGTCATTGCGTGGTGTTTTGTTTTGGGGGTTTTTTGGTGTCAAGAAAGAGAGGGAGAAAGAAGAAAAGGTCATTCTTCATTTCCTATAGATTAGCAGTCCTCATCCTGTGGGTTGCAAACCCTGTGGGGAGCCAAATGACTCTTTTGTAGGGTCAGCTAAGACCATCTGCATATCAGATATTTACATTACAATTCATAACAGTAGCAAATTTACAGTATGAAATAGCGATGAAAATAATTTTATGGTTGGGGTTCGAACCACTGCTACAGATTAACTTGGGGGGTTTCACCATGAATAAAGTCTTTGCTTTTTTATTTCTAAAAAATCTTTCGGGAGTGTTTTTCTGGCATGTTTGGTGCTTAGTTGTCTTCTTCATCATGCCATTTTGTTGGATAATCCATCACTGTTTCAACACTTGACTTATTTGGGTGTTTGGCTTCTTTAATCTCAGTAGATTTTTGGTACCTTGGGGGCTTAGAGAATGTATCAAGAGATTTAGTTTGTGTTACCAGTTCAAAGCCCATGGCAGCCATTCCTGAGAATGACTGTTCTTAGTCTTTTTGTGTGTGTGAAGTAAGCTAGACCTTAGCACAGGCTTCCCTGAACAGGCGTCTCAGCATCTATCATTGTCATCTGTCAGCATTTCCACCAACATTGACTTCCTTATCATCTTCCCTGTTATGTAAACTATGGGTTGGTGAGTAATATAAATGCTTTTAGGTGACTCATTTCATCAAAAATGATCAGCACTGTCCAAAGTAGACAGGGATCCTACTCAGTATAAACACCTAGGGAAACATACTCTTGAAAACTTTCTGTGGGGGTTAAATTGGTGCAGCTACGTAAGGGGGTGGGTGCTGAATCAACTAGGCAGTGTTTATTAAAGTATTTTTTAAAGTCAGATGTCATTGCAACCACACTGGTGTCTAAACACACGAAACTAAGCAAGAGTGTAAAAAGATAGTCACACGAAGAAGTTCCAAACTTCCTGACTATTCAATAGTGGTTGTGGATTAATAAAGTCAGGTACATGGATATGATTTAAATGCCACATAGCAGTTAAAACATGAGCACATCAGCATGGCCATATTGTCATAAGACACCTTATAAAGGGGAGAGAAAGCAAGGCATAGAATACCCTTCACAGGAAGAGATCATTAAAACTATAAAACAAGACCATGTGTTTTTAAGGACAAACATATGGCTCATAAACAGAACTGCAGAGGGAAAAAGCCAGCACATGCATTTTCAATAGGATTCTATTGCCCCCAGAGGGCCCAAATTGGATCTAGGGAGATGATGAATCCCTCCAAAGCTTAACCTTACCCTAAAGAATCGTATTTCGTAGCATTTGACTTCTTTAATTAGGGAGAATTTAAATTTAATTAAAAATTTCTCCTTGAGGATCATTATTGAAAAATAAATAAAAATGTCACGAAACACTGCTTTTTGGAAGCATGTGCATGGGGTCTGGAGTCACACTGCTTGGGTTCGGGTCCTGGCTCTAACCCTCAGTGCTGAGCCCAAGGGAGTGTGTTCACTCTCTCAGTGCCCTCTCACAATAAACAGGGTGGTAGAGAAGCCACCCTTCTGACATCCTTTGAAAAATGGCGTGTGTACTTACGCATTCAGCTCAAAACAATGGCCGGTGTATGTTGTCTGCGCACATTGGCATGTGTTATTGTTGCAAGGCTCTGAATGCAAGGCTTATAAATAAGATGTCAGGTCATTGTCTTGTTAGAGTTCAGAAACATGGTAGAAGATATGCAGATAAGGAAGTGACCAGTTAAAATTACTATGACATAGGAAGTATGGCCGTTCCGGGAGTCAGCACTTGGGCTTCTTGCAGGAAGACCACCAGACAAGGAGCTGTTTTGACAGGGAGAGAAGTAAGTGTAGAAGAATATGCCTCATGGGCCATGGTGAGAAGAGTACAGCAGCACATTAGTTCAGACTGAGCACAGTGCAGTGGGACACAGTGCTGTCCCCAGAGGCTCCTCTACCAGATCACTCCGTGTGGTTGTTGGACTGAAGAATTCTGTGAGCTCAGTGGTTAAGAGTGTACATTGCTCTTTCAGTACCTGAGTCTGGATCTCATCACCCACACTAGGATGCACACAGGCCTGTCACTCCCACTTCAGAGGATCCAATGCTCTCCTGTGGCCTCTACGGGTACCTGAACTCTGTGTATGTGTATGTATGTGTGTGCACATATGTGTGTGTGTGTGCATAAACATACACACACTTAAGGATAAGATAAGTCTCTTTAAAACAAAACAAAGCAAAACAAAACAAAACCCAGCATTTGGTGAGCTGGCTGAATTCAGCTAGGCTGTAGTATTTGCATTGCAGAAACTGGTGAACCCTGAGTATTAGAGTGGGTATATTATTTTTTTTCTTTTTTTTTAATTTATTTTTTTGTTATCAATCACAGGTTAGGTACTTTGCATCCCGAGCATAGCCTCCTCCCTCATTCTCTCCCTCCCTCCCCAACCCTCCCTCATCTCCTCCCCGCCCCCTCCAAGTCCACCAACGGGGGCTTGACCATCCAACCCCAGCTCATCCTGTCTCCCCAGGGCTGGCTGCAATGTCCTCCACTCGGATCCAACCAGTCTGCCACTCCCTGGCATGTATGGGGGAGGGTCAAAGAGTCAGCCACCAAGTTCAAGGAGTGGGTATATTATAAAGTCAGGATTTTTTCAGGACCTTGAAAGCCATAGTAAGGAATTGAACAATGACCTTAAGAAAGCCTGTGGTGGTGGAATGCTTGCTTAGCATATGGAGGGCTCTGGGTTCCATGTATAGTTACATACATGCACATATGCATGTGCACACATATCCTGTGTAGTTTAATGGTTGTTAGCCAGGCTTTGGAGTCCTGGATCTGTGTTTAAACCCTGACTTGACAACGATATGGGGCGAATTCTATAGCAATGCCAATCACAGTAGGTGAGTCTCATGCTCACCCCCTGCCTGCAATAGTAATAGCCTCTGATATTTGAAAACTGAGCCATTTGGGAGGAGTCAGCTGCAAGTGGCAATAATTAGGTTACACAAGCTAGTTCTTTTTTTCAGGAGTGAAACAGACCTTTGGGTCTAGGTCATGATGAGCCTTCTGATTATAGGAGAGCCCTTCCTGTCAACTTTGCACAGTCAGGATTTCCTTTAAGGTAGGCTTGCCTGTGGGTCTCAGCCTGTCTTCTCTTCTATCAGCTGTTGTCTCCTGGTGCCGAGAAGGCTCAAATTATATAAAGGTAGCAGATTTTTAGCTAACAAGTAGCAAGCAGCCCTCAGAGCGCCTTCACCTTACCCTGACATTACCCTTTCAGTAAGGTAAGTTCTGAAACGTGAGCTAATTGACCCTCCCTGTCCCCCCCGCACCCCCCCCCATGAAGATAAACTCTCATTCAAGTGGGAAAGGCCAGAAAATCTCATTCCAAGGCAAAGGCAAGAAAAAGAAAAGACTGTGGGTTTTTTTGTTTGTTTGTTTTTCTATTCATCGGGTAACAAAGAACATTTTTCTAGTGAAGGCTGCCTAACACCAGACATAAACTAATTAATATGAACAAAAAGGGTGCAATTGTTTCAAAAAAACAATAGGGAAGAAAGCACTCATTGTCACTCCTGCTGGGATCTCTGTTTAGTCAGCCTGGGATCGGCCTTGTACTTTGAAGTCAGAGGAGTTTGTGTTCTCTGCTTTGCTACTGCTTGGATGCCAAGATGCAGGATTGCTTTCTTAGGTTTGGCCAGCACCCAGACCTGACATAGTTAAGGTGAGACCCAGGGTAGTTGGGACTAACAGCCGCAGGAAGTCTCCTCAACTGATTTATAGCTACACTAGTCCAGAGTTGATGAAAAGCTTCTATATCCAAGGGAACTTAAGGTTGTATTTGTAGGCAGGAGCCACTGAGTTTGATAATGTGTTCTGGCCCTGTGGATGCTGAGGACATGGGCTGGGGGAGTTGCAGTTTTCTGTTTCTAGAACTCTGCTAAACATTTATTTCATTGTGGTTGCTGAGGTTCCAGGGAGTTAAATGGTAAAATTTGGATTTATGTTCTTGTGTTCATTCTTAGTGGAAGGGTCGGCAGCTCAATACCAGAGTATGTCTTTTGGCTCCTCTTAACCCCAAGCAGTGGTGAGAGAAGCTCAAATGAGTGTCTCATCGCTTACAGGGTGTTTGTCTCCCATCCCGGGGTGTCTAGTGAGGAAGAGACCTTTGCCTTCAGTGTTGGGGATGCTGTTTCCTTTTCAAGTGTGCCTCTTGAGTGTGAGATGACATCCATGTTCAGAATAGTGACACAAAGAGATTTTGATCCCTTTAAGACATTTCTGTTGTTTTCATTAAAGGTGTAGGTTTGTGTTGATTCTTAGTGTCTTAGCAGATTGTTTCCCCAGTTCTCACCTGCTGTTTTGAATGATCTGTTTAAAATCCTTTGTATTTGACAAGTCTATGTGCAGAAGTTTTTATTGTGAGTTGGATGAAAGCAACTGAGCTCTGCATTAAAACTCTGGATGTGGAACTCTGAGGATGGAAAGTCTCTCTCTCCACTTTTCCCTCTCTTCCTCCCTTCCTCCCCTTTTCTCTTCCTCCCTTTGGTGTGAGTGTATGTGTGCACGCACATACGGTGTTTTAGAGTCATGTGTTAAGGAGGTTTTCAAGAATGAACCTAAGCTCCTTCCACAACTACCTAGAGTCACCAGTTACCAACATTTCTCCTACTTGCTTTGCAGGATGAAACACTAAGTCCCCAGCTTTGCTCCATCTTCTATCGGTCTTCATAGCTCACTATTCATCTGCCAGAAACAATTTGTTTGTGTTTCTGTTATCACTGAAAGCGAATGCTGACGTCACATTCACCACACTGCACTCAATTAATGCATAGATTTCTTTAACTGCTTCTCTGAAAAGTCTTTACAGTTTCCACACTGTTGTCTTGGAAGACCACTGGCCAGACCCATTTACTCTTCTCTATTGTTGCACCCCATGAATTCATACAGTTTAAAATTTTCATCCTTCCTATTCACTCGCTGAAGAGAATGGAAATTATAGGCAGATTGTTTCATCAATGAAAACTACAAAAATGAGATGCACAGTATAGTCTCCCATGGAAGAAAGTTAAGGCAACAGTTGCACGTAAAATCTGACTGCCAAAGAATCATACATGATTTTTATTAGGATAAAGCACAAATAATTAATAGTTGTGTGAAATACTATTAGAGTGTGAACCATTAATTGCAGTGTGATGTTCCCTGTGCCACATAATGAAGGCATAGTGTGGTCCATCTTTATGTATATGACATTGCGAAAGAGGAAAAAAATGCATGGGCTTATATCTATGTAAGTTGATTTTTCTAGTTGTATATTTTGCACATTGAAGGTATGGTATACCACGGCTAAGAGTCCTTTCAGTACAGATTTCCTTTCAGCTTTATTTTTATTATGTAGAATTAAAACAATGTGCACCATGAAAGTATAAATGGGAAGACATCTGCTAAGTGCTTTGTGGTGTCTTTAATAGATACCAGGCAGATGTTAGTTCTCACCATTTCCCCGTGGTTGTTGGGAGAGTTTTTTACAAAGAGAAAGTGGTTACAGCATACGGTTTGTGTATGTGGTGTGCATTTGTCTTATGCCAGAAGATCCATCAGAGGAAAGCCAAGTTAGACAAACACTCTATGGAAAACTCCCATGTGTTGCCAGGAATAAATGCATGTGGAGGTAAACACTGAGATTTCTGACTTATTCCATCTTGATTCGGGTTTCAATCAGAAGTTAAAATTCTTCCCATATTGCTATTTAAATTCATTTATGCTCCCTTCTGTGTTTATAAATTCAGAAAGTCCGAGAGGATATCTTATTTTGGAATCTGAGAGCACACTTTCAATTTTTCTTTCCTAAGATAAAATTGCATTTGTGGTGGGGGGAGCCTAGGGTAAATCACAACCAATGGTGTTTGTTTATTTATCTTTCTAATATGCTCTTTTACTCGGTCCAGTCTGTAATAGTTAATGAAGCTTCATCTTTACCCTTTAAAAGCATGTGGCTTTTTCTTTCCCACTCACCCTGGTATGTATCAATTTTACACTCCTAGGTTCTCCTGATCCTTGGACGTTTGTTGCAGAGTCAGCATAAATGTCAAAGTGGCACAATGTCCTATTTTTTACCATAATCACAGGGTTCAGGGGTTGCTGTATTTTGAGCTCTGAACGTTGCTGCAACCAGACTGTCATTAAGGAAATCAGCCTTCATTTGTGGGGTGATGACCCTGCCCTACTGCAGCTGAGGAGTGTCACTATAAGCATTGCCCCGGAGGGTAAAGTTCTTCAGGTCGTAAATCGCAGTTGTAGCCTGGCTGAAATCTGTCAAGAAGGGAAGGTGCATTTTTTTTTTCCATATGCTCCTTAGCATGAGGTAGGGCTCTGGTGCAGATTCATTTCTAGAGCCTAGGTTGGCCATCAAGCAGCTTTGAAAGATGCTTGTAGCAGACATACGAGATCCCACAGCTAGAAGGCAGGGGAGCAGGTCGCTCATGAGCAAGAGGCTGCGCAACTTCGTGGTCAGAGGGTGATTTCCAAACACTGCCCATTAGGACAGCCTGCACTAGCCAGCAAAGGGAGGGTTTGGAATCGTGGTTCAGGCCCAGCTTGGAGATTGTTCACTGGATTCATGTATGTGTCCCCAACTCTGCATACTTTGCTCCAGAAATTTACTTAGCACTAGGACAATCAAGTAGACTAGCAGAAATCCTAGAGGGGTGAATTCAAGAGAATTGCGGCTCCATGGATCAGTGCACAGGTCATAAGTGCAGGATTAAATTGGGGGATATGCTGGGTTGTGTTAAGATGCCATGGTCAGGTAATCTGACCTCTAAAGCATGTCCAGGCCCAGGCAGGGGAACTCATCTGCTGCTATCACACTTTCATGAGTAGCTTGGAGCCCTAGGACACCACTGAGCCTGCATGTGGAAATTTGCTTCCCCTCCCAGTCAGCAGTGGAGAAGATGATTAAGCAGGCTATGACAGGGAGGGCCCCTTATATGAGGTTGACAGTCAGCAGACAGCATACATTTAATTAGAATTCAAATATAATTATTTTATAAGACAGAACTTTACAACACAGCCCAACAGAGCCTTAAACTTTTGGTAATTTACTTACCCCATCTTTTTTTTATGTACTGGCGCAAAAGATATAAGGCAGAATAACTGGCTTAATCACAAGTTTCTTAAAAAGTAAATTACATTTTGGCCTCCATGGTGGCACACGCCTTTAATCCCAGCGCTTAGGAAGCAGAGGCACACTGATCTCTGTGAGTTCGAGGCTAGCCTGGTGGGGCAGGTGAGTCTACATAAAGAGTTTTCGGCCAGCCAGGGGTGCACAGTGAGAACTTGTCTCAAAAACAACTAAAAAATAAAAAAGTAACTTTATTTATTTATTTATGTAGCTCCATGTGTGTTTGTGAGTCTGTGCCTAAGTGTACACTTATGTATGCACATGTCATTGCACGTATGTAGAGGTCAGAGAACAACTTGCTAGAGTCTGTCATCTCCATCCTCTAGATAGGACCTGGGGATTGAATTTAGGTAGGCTGCAGATGCCTCTGTCTGTTGAGCCATCTCATCAACCCCAGAATTCTCTCTCTCTCACTCACTCTCCCTGCCTCTCTTTCTGGTTTTTGAGATAGGGTTTCTCTGTGTAATAGTCCTGGCTGTCCTGGACTCACTTTGTAGACCAGGCTGGCCTCAAATTCACAGAGATCCACCTGCCTCTCCCTCCCCAAGTGTTGGGATTAAAGGCATGCACCACTGCAAGAATTCTTATAAGGACTTTTGGTCTAAGTTTTCTCTTAAAGTTATTAAAGCTTTTTATTGATATGTAAAATAGGAAAAACTGCTTTTTATTGAATATTTTATTATAATTCTTAGTCTAATCATAGTAAAAGCAGTTTCACAGAGCAGTTTTACACTAAGGGGATAAGAGAAAGTACTAGAAGATGGCAAACTAAAAAAAAAAGCATTTGCTGCTGTGTTTTAAAACTGAAACAGAATAAGTTGCCAAATGTGTTCTGTTATTAACCTATAAGTAGAATATACTACAGAAAGCTTAATGCACACTGAATATAAAGTTTTGACCTATCCGTTCAATTATAATTGCATTTCAGAGATTGTCTGTAGTCCATTCCCTGTGGGTTTTGATTTAAGTCTCAGCAGAGTAGATGTCACAGTAATGAGTAACTGAAACTCAGTCTTAAAACAAGGTGAATTTAGGTTGAGTGTGGTGGTGCATATCCTTAATCCCAGGACTCAAGAGGGCTGAGGCAGGTGGATCTCTCTGTGAAGCTGGGGGCTAGCCTGGTCTGCACAGAGAGTTGCAAGCTAGCTAGAATTGCAGAGTGAGCTCCCAGGCCCCTTCTTCCAAAAGGTTACTTTTTACTCCCCAGTTTTTAGATGAAAAAATTATACTCTCTCTTCATATGTGCATGTGCTGGTGGAGGTATCTGCAATGCCATCCATCTTATTTTTTGAGACAGGGTCTCTCTTGCTGAACCTGGAGGTCCCTGACTCAGCTAGAGCAGCTGGCTAGAAAACCCCATGGGTCTTCCTGTGTCTGTGTCCCTTGCCTCAGAGGCCCTGGAATTACCAACAGCGCCCTCTGCTCTCTGCAGTTGTTTCTCATGGTTGCTTGGGTCTGAACTAGGTCCTCATGTGGCAAGCACTTTACGGACTGAGCCATAATGTCCCCATCTTCCCCTCTTTTTTTCCCTCCCATGGCTTAGATTGAATTGTTGTTTTTTAGATGAGCTGTGTTAAACATTGGTGAGATGCATAGGAATGCACCCATTATTTTGCTCTATAAATGTAAACATTTGGATGAATTGTCCCAGTCTTTTGTGTTTTAATGAATAAACTAAATATTGATAAATAAACTAAATAGTCACATGCAAGGTTATTGAAGTCCTTTGTACTCTCTTCCCACTGCTGTTAATTTCTTCATCCAGACCAGAAATGGATGTTTATTATCCTGTATGCATCTATTTGAGAGCATACATTTATGTGAAAAATAGGAATAATTATAGTCAATTTCTATACATTTTTAATGGAAGAATGCTATACCACAGGTATACCTGTGCAAACTGCTCTCATGGCTTTATTTAACTGGCTTTAAAAAAATTTTTTTAGTAGACTTTGTTTATGTTGTAATTTATTCCTTCTCTGTGGTTCAGTATTTATGTTGCTTCTTTATTTTAAATTATACAATATTGAATCTCCTTAGGCACATTTGTGATTCTGCCCCATCCCTACCCCCAGAATTCAGTGTCTGAATATGTGAATTTGAGTCATTTTTATGAAACCATTTTTTAAAGCTGTTGTACTGAGTGTTCGTTCTCCAGCATCGTATGACTGTCTTCACCAGGTTGGAATGTTTTCAGACTTGTTAATTCTTGCTGCTATGGAAATCAAGACCTTCCTGTAGATTATGCTCAGCCTTCTCTGCTTCCTTATGAGAGGAATTTTCATGTTGCTATTGGCTGTCATGGTTTTCTCTTCTGGACGTTGCCTGTCCATATCTTTGCCAATTTTTTTTTCTCTGTTGGGTAGTTTTTCTTTGTTTTGATTGGTAAGAATCTTTCCTCCTCATTGTAAAGAGAATCTTCTATATGCAAGTTGCCAAACTTCCTACAAGGTTTTTTGTTTGTTTGTTTGTTTTATATTTTTATTTTTTTACTATTTATTATAAGCTCTTTTATAGTACTGAATTCTTAATTTTTTTTGATTAATTAAATTTGGTCAGTGTTTTGGTCTCATTTGAAGAAAATCTTTCCACTATCCACAGGTTATAAATACATTTTTTAAATTTTTGTCTAAAAATTTCAGAGATTACTATATATAACATATAACAACTATATGTACATATAATTATGTATGTTAATATATATATATATATATTTGTTATATGATATATATATCATATTACCCCAAGTGTAGCTCTATGTATGATAGTGGTTTTTATAGCCTGGGTGAATTTCTGAGTATGACATAGGTTAATACTTTAAATGAAGGAAAAGTTATACCATTTTCTCAGTTAATGGATAAATCCATGCCATACTGTCAAACTGTCTTATGTTTGGTTTGGTCTCTATGGCCAGTTCCAGTGGCTTTTCATGCACTTTTCTGCTCACTTTAACCTTGTATATTCTGCCTCAGCTTCCTGATTACTGGGATTACAGGTACACACCACCATTCCTGTTTGGGCAATTCCTTACTTCTCAAATTGTTTTTCCCAGGGTAAAGCCACCCTCTTTGTTACCGGTGCTGTATGTGGTGAGCCGGGTCATAGCTACTTTGGCAGCTGTTTGAAATGCTAGTCTCAGCACACATAAATTGATACCTTTTTCTGATCCATTATTTTACTAACATGGAGATTGTCAAGACTTCTAGCACTGTTAATGGGTTTTAGTTCAAATTCACTACCTCAGACAAAAGCCATTTCTGCTTCTTGGTAGCATTTAAAACCTTGTCCTCAATGACCATGACAGTCTGCTTTAGGTGTAGCCCATTAATCTTGGTATGTAGTTCTTGACTGTTTCAGAGAAGCATATAAAAGACTACTTACTATACTTAATCCTGGTCTTCAGTGTTTTTAGTGGCTCTTTTCATTTCTCTTCTGAGGGACAGCCCAGAATTCTCTGGAAATTTGCCAATGTGATGATGTACCTCTTTCCTCAGCCTGGTAGATAAGGGCCTTCATGAGATAAAAGTACTCTCACTAACTCACAATTTGCTGTTCTTCACAGGTTCTTCACATCCATGCAAGCATCACATTATCCTGCGCAGTTTATAACAGGAACCACTTGATATACCATCTTAGGTGAACTATTAAGACATTTGATTAATGCATAGTCTTCAGCATTCTCAAAAATCCAGGGTTAAGCCATCTTTTTGTTTGCATCAGTACTGTTTCGTGACTTCTAATTCCAAGAAGAAGTCATCCCACTTTCCTTGCTTTTAATTTGAGGCTCTAAGAAAGATGAGGCTTAATAGCATTTGAATAAAATCCGTGCTGCCTCTTTTCTGTCCTTATTGGGTGAAGTGTGTAGATGTTTTGATTGTTTTAGATTTAATAACTAGAAATGAAAAGGTCATAGAGCTTTTTTTTTCTTTCTCCATTTAAAATGAGAGAACTGGGACTTGGAGCTACCACCTACCTTACTGAACACCATGTTAGGTGGTGGACATTAGACTCAGCAAGGCACCTGCTTCCAGAAGGCACATATCACACATGCCTTTGCTTTAGGAGAAGAGGGACTATGAGATCCTGAGGAGGAGGGGACAGGTGTCATCAGAGCTCACTGACCAGCTGGCCAAGCATATTTAGCCGAATCTAGGCCATTGAGAGATAATGTCTCAAAAGCTAAGGTGGATGTCTTCTGAAAAGCAGTACCCAAGGTTGACCTCTGGTGTCCAAATGCATAGGCACACGTGTGCATGTAAACTGGCACACACAGGTTTATGTGCACGTACATATGCATATATGAAAGTGGAAACAAGATGGCTCCATTTCTATCATATTGCTAATTCTTTACCCAGCATAGATTAAAATTCCCCTAAAGCATGCCAGTGGGGCATATTAGTTACGTTCTTATTGGATTCTTTACTAAACCAAATAGGTCTAATTAGTATTGTGAGCTTCGTGCCAAGTGTTTGTTTTTCCTCTTTGCTAATGAGTGTGTAATTGCCTAGGGGGTGGCTCTGGCAGGCACTCAGGTGTATTGTTTTGGTGCCTTTTGAAGGCTTAGTGTCAGGCTGCATCCTCCACTGGGAAGGTGGAGGTGAGTTAGTGGAGGACAAAGGATCTCAGCTCCAATACCACACTTTAGAGTTGAGGCTTGGCAACTTGTTGTGACTTCAAAGATCACGAATAGGAAATTTCTAAGATGAACATCTGCTTTGCAGAGGTCCCATTCCATGCTTCTGAGATACAGTGACCAGAATGGGAGGGAAAGGCATGGATGCAGACTTTCTGTCACTGAGGGAGGGACACTTCATTTAAAAATAATTTTATCTCATCTGCATATTTATTCCCTATCCAGGGCAACACTTGATAGCTTCTTACTCCACAAAAATGTCTAGCAGTATTAGTTTAGATTTAGCATACTATCTTTCATTTAAGAATATTTACTGAATTTTGTCTGAGTATGTATTTGTTTCATCCCTATGAGTCTACCAGCGAATACTGGTTTCTTTTCTCAAAGTAAAAAAGAAACCGCTTATGTATGATCTTACAGAGATATAATGGGGAAATTCCAGTCTTCGCCATGTTTGCACTTCTCTTCAGTACAACCAGCTAGAGATCAAGTGCTCACATATCTTCCTCAGCAGTGTGGAAAATGATCTTACTTTAATAAATACTCAAATAAATTGTGTCTGCCTGCGCTCATTTGAATAACCTTTTGCAGTGTTACAATCTATTTCTTTTTTTCTTTATAGTTTTGGGATTTTTCAAGACAGGGTTCCTCTGTGTAGCCTTGGTTGTCATGGACTCGCTAGCCTCAAAAATCACAGAGTCTGCCTCTGCCTCCCAAGTGCACAGGCTTAGTGTCTAAATTTAGATAGTATGTTAATATGTTTTGATTCCTTCCTTCTTCTCTTCTCATCCTTATATGAGTCATACCTGAACAATAAGAGAAAATGAACAATTGGGTTTTGGTTGTTCATTTGTTTGTTTTTACATTCTACTCCCCCATCTCTCAAGTTCTTGGTACAATGATAGATTTATGCTAATATTATTAAATTATACCAAGTATAATTGGTTTCAAGAATTATTTTTATATTTATTTTTTTACCATTTGAAAACAATTATAGGCTTATGAGTGTTTTGCTTGCCACCAGTGATTTTTTTTTTGCAGTTGGGAGGGGAGGTTGGTTTGAGATAGGGTTTCTCCATGTAGACTTGGCTGTCCTGGAACTCTGTAGACCAGGCTGGCCTCAAACCCAGAGCTCTTCCTGCCTCTGCCTCTTGAGTGCTGGGATAAAAGACATGTGGCACCACCACCCAATAGTGATTTTGGCTGTGTTTGGCTGTGTGTGTGTGTGTGTGTGTATACGTGAGCAGATGCATTTTTTAAGTTACATTTCTTGTCATCGTGGTAGAGCTCCTAACTGAAACAACTTAATGGAGGAAAGGTTTATGGTGGCTCAGAGGTCACCGGCTATCATGACTGGAAAAGCACACTAGCAGGAGCATGTGGTCACATAGAGAAGCAGAGAGCTCAAGCTTACAGCTGACCTGGTCTTTAACTCCTGGCCCCACCTCTACAGTCCTCTATGAGCCAGTTAGTTCTCATGCCCAAAAGATTTTATGACCTTCCAAAATAGCAGCACCAGCTGAAGACCAAGTGTGCAAACTCATGAGCCTGTGGGGATGTTTCCTGTGAGGCCATCTGTGGCTGTAGACTTCAAGGTACCTAAAGGCTTTCTCTATACTGCAGGTTTTCTCATACCTTGGGTTTTGTCCTAAAACAGTGGTCCTTAACCTTCCTAGTGCTGTGACCCTTTAATACGGTTTCTCATGTTGTGGTGATCCAAACCATTATTTTCATTGCTACTTCATAACTGTAATTTTGCTGCCGTTATACATTGCAATGTAAATATCTGTTACATGACCCCTGTGAATGGGTCTGTTGATCCCAGAGGGGTTGTGACCCACATGTTGAGAATCACTATCCTAAAAGATCTCAAACCACTAGGGTTATTCTGTTCTCTCTGCCTTAAACATTTGGTGAGCTGTCTTTTTATTTTTCCTTTATGCTTCCAGAACCTTTCTTTACCCTTGAGATTCTACAATTTCATGAAGCTAGAGGAACATTTTGTGATAATGTTGTTTTGTAATTTATATAAACACAAATCAGTACTGACTTAAGCAGTCTCTTTTCCTTGTGTGGGGCTTTGGCTCTCCAGCTCCACCCGAGTACTTCTGGGATCCTCAGAATGACTAGGTATTTGTTTTCATCTGTGCCTCCACTCCCTTCTTGTTATCTCTGACTCTCTCATCTGATGCTGATCACATCTTGTATTTGGCTTTTCTGTTCTCTAGAAATTTTATGCTTTAATTTTTTTATTTAGAAATTGTTTTTCATTGTGTTCTGTCAGGTCGGTACAATCATAGCTTCAAAAGACATCCATATTTATTCCGCAGGGCCTCAGAATAAGTGACCTCAGTGGGCAGAAGAGATTTTTCAGAAATAATCTTGTTAAGAGATTTGAAATGGAGATATGATCCTGGATTTGGGCTTCTTAAAAATGTTCTACTCACAACCTCTTTGTACCTGAGAAAATGTTCACAAATCCCTGGGTGCACATGGAAGGGAGTTTCTAGATTGGGTTAATTAAGGTGGAAAAGCCTACTCTAATTGTGGGGGCCAACATTCCATAGGCTGGAGTCCTGGAGTGAATACAAAGGAAAAAGCCAACTGAGCACAGCATTCTTCACTCCCTGCTTCCCAGGTGTGGATTCAGTTGACCAGATGTTTCACACTGTGCTGATAAGACTTTCCCCAACAGAGTGGACCATACCCTCATACTGTGAGCAATATAAGACCTTCTGTCCTTGAGTTACTTCTGTCAGATATTTAATCACAGTAATAAGAGAAATAATTAACATAGTAGTTTTTGTTAAAATGATCAGAAAATCCTGAATCCAGGTGGACATGACACCTTAATTTCTTCAAGAAGAGGTTATGTCCCTGAGCTCACAATAAAGGGACTGAATCAGTTACTATTGAAAGAGAAAGTGGAAAATAGGAAGAATATTTCAGTGGGAAAAAATAGGAGGATCAAGAAAATGGATACCTTCAAAAGACAGATATATTAAGCATCACATGAGAAAAATTGAAAATGAGAAATTATGATGAGCCATTCGAATATCCCAAATATTTCCAAAAGCAGACAGTTCTGGATGGTTGAAAAAGTCTTGTGGGTGTGACCATGGGTGTAGGTAACTGAGATGTAATGGAATAGCTCATTCAAAATGAGCTCAAGTTACTGAGAGGCAAGAAAAGTCAATGAATTTCCTAGATTCGGGGCATGATTTAGGGTGAAATCGAACACTACAGGCCAAGTTCTCTGATTTCTAGTGAGGAAGACACTGTGGACCATACAGAAGATGCTAAGAAATGCAAGAAAAGTTCTTCATTCTCTTCCTGGAGTGTGATCTCTTTAATGAAGAGAGGAAACAAGAGATAATTACCCAAAATGTGCATTGCAGAAATGTGAGTTAAAACTTAATGTCAGGATAGGGAAGAAACTGTAGAGGTCTTCATAATTCAAAAGACTAATCGCTCAGGCATTTCATACTGCTGTTTAAAAAAGTTACCTAGTGTTTAGTAAACATTTATGTACAATCTATGGGTATTTAGTAGGTCAATTGATCAAAAACATTGATTACGTGGGCCTGGTTGTCCAGGCCTATAATTCCAGTTAAAAGCCCTATGTCCAGTCCGTAATCTACAAATATAAACAAAAGTAGCCAATAACAATATTATATTTGCTTAGTGATTTAACAATCATATCAAGGGAAGAGAAAGAAGAATGTAAAGTGCCTTCAGGGAATGCTTTCTAATTCTAGAAGTCTCCAATGAACTGCAGGTCTCAGGAAGAGATTTTTTTTTCTTTTTCTACTTGATATGT
>CM053763.1:78981766-79012592 GCA_028658305.1 Pachyuromys duprasi
GGTAGATGATGCTGGAAGGGAGTCTAGGACAGAGACTCTCTGTTACTGGTGGCCTCGGGAAAGCTTATGTAAATGACCTTTTAACTTGGCTGTGAAAGCACAGGTAATGTGTGTGCACTAAGGTAATCTACTGATCACTCTTATCCTGTAAGTACTAAATCCTGTTTCAGTAACAGTTATTATTAAAATTACTTAAGTAGCACATCCTGATTTGGAAATAAAAGAAAACCAATAAGATCATTCAAAGACTATTATTTCTTATAGATAAACTAAAGTATTAAAACAAAATACTCTTTAGATTTCTTCATGCTAATAAATATAACTGAGATCATGTAATATATGTAGTTTATAGTATGTTTTAAAGTAACTTGAGCCTTTCGTATGTCATTAAGAAACCTTTGAAGATATATTCCTTTCTCTACATTTTAATACATAAATATGATAAAATATTGTACACTTTCTTGGTGTTTAAATTTTCTCTTTTCCCTTTACTCTTATGAATAGAATTGAGATAATATGGAATGTAAGTATTCACTTGCCTCCTGTAACACTGTGAATCTTGATACCCATTCTTTAACGATTGCGTTAGTTCATGTCAGTTTCCATGCTTGCCATACAAGAACAAGCTGTATTGTCACTTTTATGTACAAATCAAATGGCTCCTTTTTTTAATGTTCTTATTTTGTAACTACTTTAATTATTTTTATTTATGAAAACAAACATTAACAAACACTCTCCTGAAAAAAAAGGTGGACACAGCAATGATTAAGAAACTACAAATAAAGAAAAACAGGAATACATTGTGTGGCCATGCTTTAAATATAGGAAGTACTTTGAAGTACTTTGTGCCATGTAAAGTTTAAATTTACTTCTTCCAAAACCTGGAAGCTGAGCAGCTGAGAGCAGTACAGCGTGGTGGTGAACTGTTACTTCCTGGCTCTTGATCCGCACAGTACTGCATACCAAGGGAGTCAGCTTCTGCCTAGTATTCAGTTTCTCAAAGCTTTAGTTTCTTTGTCAAGAGCCTAAAGGAGATTCCTATGTGAGATGCTGGGGATGTCAGTACAAAACACACAACAGTGCTTCTTCCAGTGGCTGGGTTTCTCCACTGAAACCTGAAGCCCCATCTTGTCCCTTGCTGTGGTAAGCAGCCATCACACTGTGAGGAGGCTCAACCAGGAGGAGGGCCCAGGCTTGCTTCTGCAGCTGCCTGAGATGTGTCTTCCTTGCCTGGACCAGGGAATATTAGAGGTTCCAAGACGCTGGGAAATGCATAACTTGGTTAGAAGAGCCTCTGCTCAACTGTTTTCCCAGAGAGACTTAACGCCTGAATGATGCTCCTATCCCTTGTCAGTGCAGTGCTCTTACTGCTCAATAATTTTTCAGTGCTCTTTGACACCCTCCCCCAAATCCTTCTCAGTTTAATTTAAAATGTTAAACCAATTTAGTAAGCATATAGGCCTTAAGTATTAGCTATCTTATAAAATGAAACATAACTGCACACCTTAAAAAAAAGCATATTATTTTAAATTTTCCTATGCTCTGAGCTTTCCTGTTGGGGAATGCATACTTTCTTAAAACGTGGACTCAGGTGGGGTGTTGCCATCTTCATTTCCTGTTTCACACTGAGTTTCCACTTTAGTTTAATTAAGATTCCTCTTGTGAGTCTCAGGTGACCTCATATTGGCAAAGGCATGATTGTTAAGACCAAGGAAATCGATGATGCACACAGCAGATTTTATATGAAAGGGGTTTATTGGATAGAGATGGAGAGAGGAGAGAGCTAGACATGATGGGGGGGGGGTTCCCCGACAGAGAAAGGGGAGAGGGCAAGAGATGAGAGGGCAAGAGAGTGACAAAGTAGAGGGTTGAACCTTTTAAGGAGCAATGCAACCAAGCCTGCCAGGTGTGGCTACCTGGTGGTTGACACATGATGACATCATAGGTTGCTAGGCAACCCAGAAGCAGGCTGCCTAAATACTAACAATGATGTTGCTATCTAATGCTGAAATTTGAACCACTTCATGCTAACAGCTCTGAGGTGGATGTCAAGTGTCACCATTTCCTGTAATTCTTGAGAAATTGTCATTTTGGTGATGATAACACTGAGGCTCAAGAGACTGGAGAATAGGTAGATGATTAAGAGCACTTCCTGCTCTTGCAGAAAACCCTGTTCAGTTCCCAGCACCCGCATGGTATCTCAAACCATCTATAACTCAGTTCCAAGGGACCTAATGACCTCTTCTGGCCTCAATGGACAAAGCACATACATGGTACATATACATGCAGGCAGAACAGTCATATACATTAAACAACAGCAAACAAAAAGAAAGAAAGAGAGAGAAAGAGAGAGAGAGAGAAAGAAAGAAAAGGAAAGATCCTGAGGCGTGGAGAGACTGTGCAGATTGCTAAAGATAACTTAGCACTCACAGGACCACACACCCTAAATCAGCCTTTGTTGGTTCTGTGTGGATTGTGTCTTTCCTGCTGTGCTACTGGTTTCAGTATTTTAGGAATTAAAAATGTAAGAGGAAGTGCTGAAGAAAGGAAGGGGGGAGCAAAAAAATTATTCTTTAATTTTTCTAAGCTTTTAAATTTTGCTATTCTGTTCTGTCTGGTGCCTTCAAGCGTTACTGTGATTTTAATTGGTGTTTAAGAATTAGGACAATTGGAAAACAAAATGCCAGTATTTCTATTACATAGAAACAAACAATTCTTGCAATTAGGCTCTCCTTAATTGGACTGTGTATCAAAATCATTATATTCATAGTTCAGGAAAGTATAAAACAAGAATATCTATGCTTAGTTTCCAAGAGGCAGACAGATGCTTCTAAAAATCGGGGGATAACCATTTCATCTTTCTCTTTTCCTCTAAATGGTCACATGCTTCATCCATCACCCAGGCGAGTGCTGCTGCTTCCTAACCACTTTCTGGGCAAAGCCACATGGAAAGACATCATCAGGGTGTAATTTTGTTCTAAGCACAGAGAACATGCTATTATGGAGCAGGGGCTCAGCTAAATAGCTTGGCCATAACTGTGTTTTGGTCTCTGTGTTAAAAATGGTAATGGAACAGTGCCTCTTCCACTCAGATCTATTAGGAGGTTTTTGCCTGATTGGTGATTTTCATCACCAATAGCAGATGAAGGGAGAGCCAATCGTTAGATCAATTGTGGTTGGAGGCCTTGACTCTAGTTACTGGAATGGTGATGTTAGATTGTTACTATGCTGAATCCCTGCACAGTCTGAAAATGCGACTGACTAGAACACTATGGGAGCCAGAGGCTGACACAGTCTGGCTGCTAAGGCTGGTGTCTTTGGATGAGCAAGTACTGATGTTCTCCAAATGATCTTGGTGCTTTAGTGTGGCACCTTAGGAATGGAGGCAGCCATGTCAATTAAACACCAGCTTGGCCAAGTGTGGGAAGTTGAGAAGGGAGTCTGAGGTTCCAGGTGTTTTTCTCTTTCTTAGAAGGCAGAATTGACCCTCATTCTTTTTAGATGGTGTGTCGGTTTTCAATGCTGTTTAACAAATTGCTCCAGGTTTTCAAAATAGCCATCTACTATTACCTGCTTTCTATAGTTTAGAATCTGGTACTGAGTTACCACACTGGCTGAGCTACATTTTCTTATAGAGACCTGACTGGGAGCCTGACCCTGTTTCCAGTTTACCTAGCTTGCTAGGGGAATTCATTTTCTTGTGTCTGTACAGTCATGGAAGCTTTCTTTTTACTGGTCACCAACAGGGTCCATCTCTGATGCTTCCAGTGTCTAACCTTTCCCTGTTTTTCATTTTACTCACTAATTAGGTCCAGTTAGTCCAGCACTAATCTACCAGTTGATCACCTTAAAGCAAATTTAATGACTTTAGCAAAAACCCCCTTCACCTTTGCTAGTTAACAGAGCCTAATCAAGGGAGTGCTGGCCTGTAGCTGGTGCCATATTCTATTTGTGGGAAGCAAATTAGAAGCATGTGTGAGGTTATGGCTTCAGTTTGCAAAGCCAGAAGAAAAACTAAACTAATCATCATCATCACCATCATCATCAATCATGATGCTATAGGTCTAGTTACATCTCTGGGAAGGGGGAGCTAGGCAGAGTAGGAGGTCACCATAGATGTTTTCACTATATGATATTCAGTGAGTACTATGGAAGAAAAAGTAGCTTTTAAACCATGTTTTTTCAAAAAGTATTGTTGTCTTTCATTGAAAGGAGGGGATGTAATCTATTTAAATCTATGGTGAGTTTTTGTTGTGGTGGTTTTATGTCTGTCTTCTTTTAAAGAATGCACCCCTTGACATATTTTTCCCTTCTTTGGGCTGCTAAGGTGTTGCTTTTCTCAACCACCTCTCTCTAGACTCAGTTCTTGTCTGGTACTTCCTTTTCACTCTCCACTTGTTTGTTTTTGAAATGTCTCACCTTTGACCTTTGTTCACTCGCTGCAAGGAAAGTTCGAAGCTCTATACCTGCTACTCACTTCCTGAGCACAGAGGCTTGGGAACACATAATTGTAATGGAATTGTGACCCAGCATGTAGGTCAGTAGTGAGGTGCTAGGGTCATGCTGCATGCTTGCAGCATGGCTGTGAGTGGTAGATTTTAATCTCCTGCAGAGACTGATGTACCAATGGAGGATCATGCATGGAGAGGACCTAGACCCTCTCCATGTAGATTTCTGAGTGAACTCGGTTGCCTGCTCTTTGATCAATAGTCCCTGGTGATGCAGCCTTGTCAGGCCATGGAGGAAGAGGATCCAGGCAGTCCTGATGAGACTTAACAAGCTATGGGCAAATGGTAATGGTGAAGAACTTCCTTTTTCAGTGGACTAGGGGAAGGGCATAGGGGGAAGAGAGAGGGAGGGTGGTACTGGAGGAGTTGAGGGAGGGGGCTTTAATCGGGATATATAATGAATAAATTGTGAAAAAAATTTAAAACATTAAAAAATAGAAGCGAATTCTTTATAGTCTATAAGAGACATTTTGGTATCATTTATGTCGGTAAGTTTTATGTTCAAATAGTGGTGTTATGTAAACATTCTTACAGATATTTGCAGAGTATAGACAGGCCTGTGTTTATACCTAAACTCATGTAACAAGAGAGTTTAAGACAGCATATATATGTGTGTGTATATACATATATATACACACATGTACATATATGTACAATAGTAGTAAAGAGAAAGAAAGGAAAGGGAAAACTAAATATAATACAGTAACAAGGGGTCAGGTAGAGATCTTGTTCCCTGCAGTTAGCACAGTCTAAACATGACTGGTTATTCTGGTACCCACCGTCATTCTTGAGGCAATTTGTTACCTAGTACATCTGTGAGAAGGAATGACACCCGCAAAGGTTACTTCTGTGTGTCTCCTTGGCTGCACTTGTGACATCCCTGACAGCACTTTTCAAAGAGGAACAAAGAAAGCCACATCTTTATATTACCTAACTTGAAAGAATAGATTCTTGAGTTTTCCATGTATGTTATAATTTTCTCTCCAAGTTATATTTTCCAAATTTTCTCTCTTGATCTGGACAGATTTAAAAAAAAAAAGTCTATCGTGCCATGTGTAAAATGTTTGAAGTTGCTGGTGGATAATTGACATTCCCTGACCCTCAAGGAGCTTAAGACACATCTGCCTCATTAGGGAGCCTTATATGTCTCAGCTCCAAGGAGAGGAGACTCTAGGGCAGGCCAAGGGTCAGCCAATAATAATAACAGGTGTCCTCTATCACTGGGCCTCATGGCTGAGGCACAGAGTCTGTGTGCTGCTCTTACTTAGGATTCTTTCACTTAGTTCTGGTTATGAAGTACATCACACCCATTGCCATTTCTTTAAAAAATGCAGAAATGCAAGAGTAAGAATATAGGTTTCCTCATTTATAAAAAGGAGAATCCTGTTGCCTTTGGTTCTCTAAAAGCTTGGGAGAGAGAAACAGAAGTGGAGGGAAGGTGGAAAAGAGAAAGGGAGGGTGTTGATGTCACATCCAGTGCAGTTCCTTTTGTTTTAAACCTGAAGTCTAACTTTTGATCAGAAAGTCCTGCCTCTCTAGACAAATCTGCTTGCTTTTTAATCACTAGTACTGTTTTATCATAATTTTAGAGTTGACAATTTGATAACTTATCAAATTATGATGCTGTCAGATGCTCAAAGCAAAGCAGGAAAAAGTGAAAGGAGATAAGCCTGTCACCCTTCTTTGCTTTCAGTTATTTGTCTCATTTATTTGCTGGTTGGTGGGGGTGGCACATGTACTGCAGTGTGTGTATGGGAGTAAAAGGGCAACTGGCAAGATCCGGTTCTCTGGACATTGAGCTCGCGCTGCAGGCTGAACAGCAGAGCACCTTCACCTACGGAGCCATCTTGCCTTGTCAAGCCCCAATTTCTCTTTTTTAAAAAGTCAGTTACCATTCTTATTGACAATAAGAATGAAAATATTCATCTAAAGAGTTTAAACTGTTCATCTCCTTTTACTTCTTTGAACCTTTAAATTTTTGTTTTAGGAAAAATATGTTTAAAGATATGTGTGACTGTATGCGTATGTGCATATGGGTGTGTTCATATTGTGAGTACATTTTATATCAGATGTTCACAGGTCAGAATCTAGAGAAAAATTATAGTATTATAGAAAAATGTTTCATTTCGACACTAACATTTTCAAAAGAAGATAAAGAATAAGCATCAACTCATAAACACAGTTGAAGAGTGTAATTTTACAGTGAATTTAAAGACTCCTTGAGTCCAAAGTCAACATGTTAACTTGATGACTTTCATATTGCAGCTCAATGTAGCTTGCACAGGGATGACCCGAATTTTTTTTTTTGTTTTGTTATTTTTGGTTTTGTTTTCTTTTCAGCTTGTGAGATCTGTGTGTCCCTCAACTTCCTGAGCAAGCCAGGTGGTTAGGTTCTGTTTTCATTGTTAAAGATAGGATTAGCCTGAGAAGCAAAACATTTCTTTTTAGGAAGCAGTGAAACCAAGAAAGACACTCCCTTCCCCCCTGCTTTGGGTCTTAAAAGAAGAAAGGAAGTAAAAAGAGATGAGAGGTCCTTTCCTACATACTTTCTTAATCACTGTGCGTGTATTTCTGTCACTCTTGATAAGACTGTCCATCTGAGGAAGAAGAAAAACAGGATGGGAAGAGAACCTAGTGGACACTTTACTAAAGACATCCCTGTAGATGGAAACAAAGTTATTTAAAAACTTGAGGCATGAGAAAACATTGGGGATTACAGTTAGAATCTTCATTTCTGGATGTGTGGAGCTTGCTCCAGGTAACTGGTACCTCAGGGAGGCTGGCATCCTTTTGTAGAAATAATCAAGGGGGAAAAAAGGAACTTGGAAACACATTTTGTCTCACATCTATTGAAGAAAAAGGGTAGTGACACTTCTCAAAAGTGGATATACGATGTTAATAAAAATAATAATAGTAATAATAATGAGCCTTCCTTTCTGTGGAGGAATGCAGCAGGTACCAGTTAGACTGCTTAACCATTATCTCCACTTTCAAAATCCCATCCTGTTCTTCATTCTACAGATCAGTCACTTTGGTCCTCCTAATCAGTCTTTTAACTGGATCCTCATTGCCTAAGAAAGCTGAAATCAAACATTGTCACCCTTCCAAAGCCATATTGCAGTCTGTCTCAGGATTAAGCCATACTAGTCCACTCACTTTTCTGCACCATCTAATATGAGCTTCTTATTTCTTAAACATGTCCTAGGTTTGTCTCTGTTCTGCACTTTAACACAGAGGTCCGTATATCTAACTCCAATAATGGGCACATTTATGAAGATAGTCTTCCCCAAAGAAGGGCACACCAATTGGTTATGCAATACCAAGTGGTCAGTTCTAAAAACATATACATGAGTAACATTATACAGACTCAAGTAGATTTTATTTTTTGTGTTTAAGAATATACAGGCATATAGAGATACAAATATGTATGTGACAATTAATGAAAAAAGAGGCCATGAATTTGAAAGAGAGCAAGGAGGGGTATACAGGAAGTTTTGGAGAGAGGAAAAGGAAGGGGAAATGATGTAATTCTATTATAATTCATAATAAATCACATATATTATAATTCATAATAAGTTATATCACCTTCTGTTAATATGGTTGTGGACTTTTGACTTATAAGACTTAGATTTAATCAAATGTCACCATGTAGATTGGTGCTAATTTTTTTTTACAGTTTATTAACTTTGTATCCCAGCTGTATCCCACTCCCTCATTACTTCCCAAACCCACCCTCCCTACCTCATCTCCTTCCTGCCCCTTTACAAGTCCACTGATAGGGGAGTCCCTTCTCCCCTTCATCTGACCTTGGTTTATCAGGTATTTTCAGGACTGGCTGCAAAGTCCTCCTCTGTGGCCTAGCAGGGCTGCTCCTCCCTCAAGCGGAGGGGGTGGGGGGTTGTCAAAGAGCCAGCCATTGAATTCATGTCAGATATAGTCCCTGTTCCCCTTACTAGGGTACCCACTTGGATACTGAGCTACCTTGGGCTACATCCGAGCAGAGGTTCTAGATTATATCCATACATGGTCCTTGGTTGGAGAAACAGTCTCATAAAAGACCCCTGTGCCCAAATATATTTGGTCCTTATGGAGCTCCTGTCCTCTCTAGGTCCTACTAACTCCCCCTTCTTCCATATGATTCCCTGCACTCTACCAAAAGTTTGGTTATGCGTCTTAGTATCTGCTTTGATACACTGCTAGGTAGAGTCTTTCGGAGGCCCTCTGTGGTAGGCTCTTGTCCTGTTACTTGTTTTCTCCTACATCCAATGTCCATCCCATTTGTCTTTCTAAGTAAGGATTGATTTTCTTACCCCCGGTCATCTTTCTGGTTTATCTTCTTTAGGTGTATAGATTTCAGTATGCTTGTCCTCTCTTATAGGTCTATAAAAGTGAGTATATACCATGTATGTCTTTCTGCTTCTGGGATACCTCACTCAGGATGATCTTTTCTAGGTCCCACCATTTGCCTACAAATTTCATGGTTTCCTTGTTTTTAATTGTTGAGTAGTATTCCACTGTGTAAAAGTACCATAATTTCTGTATCCATTCCTCAACTGAGGGACATCTGGGTTGTTTCCAGGTTCTGGCTATTACGAATAAAGCTGCTACAAACATGGTTGAGCAAATGTCCTTGCTGTGTACTTGAGCATCTTTTGGATATATGCCTGGGAGTGGTATAGCTGGATCTTGAGGAATCACTATTCCTAATTGTCTGAGAAAGCACCAGATTGATTTCCAAAGTGGTTGTACTAGTTAGCATTTCCACCAACAATGGAGGAGATTTCCCCTTTCTCACAACCTCTCCAGCATGTGTTGTCACTTGACATTTTGATCTTAGCCATTCTGATGGGTGTCAGGTGAAATCTCAGGGTCGTTTTGATTTGCATCTCTCTGATGGCTAAGGACATTGAGCATTTCTTTAAGTGTTTCTCTGTCGTTCTGTATTCCTCTACTGAGAATTCTCTTTTTAGCTCTGTACCCCATTTTTTAATTGGATTCCTTGATTTTTTGCTTTTTAACTTCTTTAGTTATATATTCTGGATATTAGCCCTCTGTCAGATCTAGGGTTGGTGAAGGTCCTTTCCCAGTCTGTAGGCTGTCTTTTGTTCTGACAACAGTAACTTTTGCTTTACAGAAGCTTTTCAGTTTCGTGAGGTACAATTTATTGATTGTTGATCTTAAAGCCTGTGCTGTTGGTGTTCTGTTCAGGACATTGTCTCCTGTGCCAATGAGTTCTAGGCTCTTCCCCACTTTTTCTTCTAACCAGTTTAGTGTGTCTGGTTTTATGTTGAGGTCTTTGATCCACTTGGACTTTAGTTTTGTGCAGAATGATAAATATGGATCTATTTTCATTTTTCTGCATTTATCCATCCAATTGGACCAGCGCCATTTGTTTAAGATGCTGTCTTGTATTCAATGAATGGTTTTGTCATCAAGTATCAATAGGTATATGAGTTTATTTCTGAGTCTTCTATTTGGTTCCATTGATCCACTATTCTGTTTCTATGCCAATACCATGCAGTTTTTATTACTATTGCTCTGTAGTACAGCTTGAGGTCAGGGATGGAGATGCCCCCAGACGATCTGTTGTTATATAGGATCATTTTGGAGATTCTGGGTTTTGTGTTTCTCCAAATAATGTTGAGAATTTCTCTCAAGGTCTATAAAGAATTGTATTGGTATTTTGTTGGGAACTGCATTGAATCTGTAGATTGCTTTTGGCAGAATAGCCATTTTCATTATGTTAATTCTACCAATCCATTAGCATGGGAGATCTTTCCATCTTCTGATATCTTCTTCAATTTCTTTCTTCAGAGACTTGAAGTTTTTCTCAAACAAGTCTTTCACTTGCTGGGTTAGAGTCACCCCAAGGTACTTTATGTTATTAGTAGCTATTGTGAAGTGTGTTGTTTCCCTAATTTCTTACTTAGCCCTTTTGTCTTTGGTATACAGGAGGGCTTCTGAATTTTTGAGTTAATTTTTTATCCAGCCACTTTGCTGAAGGTGTTTATCAGCTGAAGGTGTTCTCTGGTTCAATTTTTGGGATTGCTCATTTGTACTATCATATCATCTGAGAATTGTGAAATTTTGACCTCTTCCTTTCCAATTTGTATTCTCTTGATCTCCTTTAGATGTCTTATTGCTCTAGCTAGGACTTCAAGTACTAAATGGAGATATGGAGATATGGAGAAAGTGGGCAGCCTTGCCTTATCCCTGATTTCAGTGGGATTGGTTTGAATTTCTCTCCATTGAGTTTGATGTTGGCTATAGGCTTGCTGTACATTGACTTTACTATGTTTAGGTATGTGCCTTGTATCCCTGATCTTTCCAAACTTTAAACATGAATGGGTGTTAGATGTTGTCAAATGCTTTTTCTGCATCTAAGGAGATGATCATGTGGTTTTTCTCCTTCAGTTTGTTTATACGGTGGATTACATTGATGGATTTTCATATATTGAACCACCCTTGCATGCCTGGGATGAAGCCTACTTGGTCATTGTGCATGATATCTTTTATGTGTTCTTGGATTTGGTTTGCAAGTATTTTATTGAGTATTTTTGCAACAATGTTCATAAGAGAGATTGGCCTGAAGTTCTCTTTTTTGGTTGGGTCTTGTGTGGTTTAGGTATCAAGGTGACTGTGGCTTCATACAATGAATTTGGTACTTGTCCTTCCGTTTCTCTTTTGTGGGATAGTTTGAGGAGGATTGGTGTTAGAACTTCTTTGAAGGTCTGGTAGAATTCTCCACTGAAGCCATCTGGCCCAGGGCTTTTTCTGTTGATGACTGCTTCAATTTCTTTGGGGGATATAGGGCTATTGAGTCTTTCTACCTGATCTTGACTTAATTTTGGTAGATGGAATCTATCAAGAAAATTGTCCATTTTGTTTAGATTTTCAAATTTTGTTGCATATAGGCTTTTGTAGTATGAAAATAATGATTGTTTGGATTTCCTTAGTGTCTGTAGTTATGTCCCCCTTTTCATTTCTGATTTTACTGATTTGGATAGATTCTCTTTGCCTTTTAGTTAGTTTGGCTAAGGGTTTATCTTGTTGATTTTCTCAAAAAAAAAAAAAAAACAGATCTTGGTTTCATTGAGTCTTTGAATAGTTTTATTTGTTTCTAATTGATTGGTTTCAGTCCTGAGTTTGATTATTTCCAGCTGTCTGCTCCTCTTGGGAGTCTCTGCTTTTTTTTTTTTTCCCCTAGGGTTTTCAGTTGGGCCATTAAGTTGCTTGTATGTGACATTACAAATTTATTCTTGAAGGCACTTAGTGCTTTGAATTTTCCTCTGAACACTGCTTTCAATATGTCCCATAAATTTGGGTATGTTGTACCTTCATTTTCATTGAATTCCAGGAAGTCTTTAATTTCTTTCTTTATTTCTTCCTTAACCCAGCTGTCATTGAGTAGCAAGTTGTTCAGTTTCCTTGTGCGTGTAGGCTTTTTACTGATTTCCATTGTTGAGGTCCAGCTTTAGTCCATGGTGGTCGGATCGAATACAGGGCATTATTTCAATCTTCTTGTATTTGTTGAGGCTTGCTTTGTGACCAACTATATGGTCTATTTTGGAGAAGGTTCCATGAGGTGCTGAAAAGAAGGTAAACTCTTTAGACTTTGGGTGAAAATTCTGTAGATGTCTATTAGGTCCATTTGATTTAGGGACTCTGTAAGTGCCTTCATTTCCCTATTTGGTTTCTGTCTAGTTGATCTGTCCCTAGGTGAGAGTCGAGTGTTGGAGTCTCCCACTATTAATGTGTGATTTAAGTTTTAATAATGTTTCATTTACGAATGTAGGCACTCTTGTATTTGGGGCATAGATTTTCAGAATTGTGATGTTCTCTTGGTGGATTTTTCCTTTGATGAGAATGTAGTGCCCCTCCTCATCTTTTTTGATTAATTTGGTTGAAAGTCTATTTTATTAGATATTAGGATAGCTACTCCAGCTTGTTTTCTGGATCCATTTGCTTGAAAAACATTTTTCCAGCCCTTTACTCTGAGGTAGTGTTTATCTTTGTTGTATAGGTGTTTTTCTTGGATGCAACAGAAAGTTGGGTCTTGTTTCCGCAAACATTCTGTTAGTCTGTGTCTTTTTATTGGAGAGTTGATTCCATTGATGTTGATAGATACTAGTGACCAATGAATGTTACTTTCTTTTGATGTGGGGTTGGTGGTGTTGCTGTGGTTCATTGTTTGTATTCTTTTGATTTTTTCTTGTGTAGTTACCTATGTCCTATGTTTCCTTGGATGTAGTTTTCGTGGGTTGGAATTTCCCATCTAGTGACTTCTGTAGGGCTGGGTTACTGTGTAGATAATGTTTAAATTTGATTTTTTCATGGAATATTTTGAATTCTCCGTGTATGTTGATTGAAAGTTTTACTGGGTATAGTAGTCTGGGTTGGCATCTGTAGTCCCTTAAGGTCTTCATGACTTCTGCCCAGGCCCTTCTGGCTTTCATAGTTTCTCTTGAGCAGTCTGGTGTGATTCGGATAGGTCTACCTTCATATATTACTTGGCTTTTTTCCCTTGCTGCTTTTAATATTTTTTCTTTGTTCTGTAGGTTCAGTGTTTTGACTATGATGTGACATGAAGAATTTCTTTTCTCATCTAGTCTATTTGGTGTTCTGTAGGCCTCTTGTATGTCTATGGACATCTCTTTCTTTAAGTTGGGAAAAATTTTTCTTCTATGATTTTCTTGAAAATATTTTCCGGACCTTGGAACTTGATGTCTTTGTTTTCATCTGCACCTATTATTCTTAGATTTTATCTTTTCATGGTGTCCTTGATTTCTTGGATGTTTTGTGTTTGGAACTTTTCTGATTTTATTTTTTCTTTGAGAGACGTATCAATTTCTACAAGTATATGTTCAGCACCTGAGATTCTCTCCTCCATCTCTTGTATTCTATTGGTGATGCTTACCTTTGTAGTTCCTGATCTTTTCTCTATGCTCTCCAGCCCCAGATTTTCTCTGTTTGTGTATTCTTTATTGATTCTAATTCTGTCTTCATGTCTTACACCATTTCCTTCATCTTTTTGAATGTGGAGTCCTGCTTTTCAGTGATGGCTTCTATGTTTTTGTTCATTTCCTCTCTATATGCTGTTAATTGTGCCTCTACTTGTTTGGCTGTATTTGCCTGTATTTTGTTGAGAGCTTTGTTCATTTATTCTTTCTTTGCCTCCATTTGTGTGGTTATTTCTTTGAGAGATTTGTTCATTTCCTCTGTTTGCCTCAATTTGCTTGGTCATTTCTCTGAGAGATTTGTTCATTTCTTCTTTATGAGCCTCTAATAGCTGGGAAAACATACTTTTAAAGTAATTTTCTTGTGTAGCTAGTGAATTGAACTGTCCATTGATTTCAGGGGGCTGGGTTCGCTGGTGTATCCATGATGTCTTGAGTTTTGTTGGGTGTGTTCTTACGTTGCCCTCTGGCCATCTGCTTATCTGCATTCCTCACTGTTCCAGGAGTCTGTAGTTCAGGCTAGGACAGTCTCCTTCTGTTTTCTGGACTGTTTTTCAGGAACAGGAGAGAGGTTCATTGGTTTGGGATTGTGCTTTGTGGTTTCAGCTTTACCTAAGTAGGGAATATGACGCTGGCATTATTTGCAGGCACTTTTAGTGGGTGCCGTGTGCATGGGCAGATTCCCTGACTATCACAATGGCCTACAGGGCACTGGTATGCAGCTCCCCATCTGGGATCCAGGAATTGTTTGCCTGGGATTCACTGATAGCCCTGCAGAGCAGAGACTTCAGTATTGAGATTGCTGATCCAAGAATCCCTTTAATGACCACACTAGGGGTGTGGGTGGTAAGGCTCTTTTGTCAGGTGGCTTGTGTAGAGGGGCCCTGGATCTGGGGCTCTGCAAACATTCCCTTGAAGGCACACTCACTCCCTTGCAGGAACAGTTGGAAAGCACAGGGGTTCCCCTTGCTCTCTACTCTCTGATTTGATCCTGCAGGGGTAAACACGGGTGTAGGCTAATAGTCAGCTCAGAGGTGCTTTAGCAGCAGATCTTGGTGTCCACCTGAGCTGTGTGCTGTGGTGGGTGCAGCCAGTGCTGGGGCCTGGGCAGTATGGAGTGTGGCAGACTCTGCAGTCCCCTTCTGTATCCTTCACTTCCACCAAGGGATGATTTTGGTGGCTGGTCCAGGGGAAGTGCTGGGGTAGGGGTGGGTGGGGGGAGTGGGGACTGAATCTCCTCTGTCCCAGATCCCAAGTCCAGGGCCCAGGCGCTGTGGTCTGTGGTGGAATCTGCAGGCTGCCTCTCTGCCCTTCCCTCCGCCAGGGAAGGCTTATGGTGGCTGGTCCTGGGGGAGTACCGGAAAGGGTTGAGTTGAGTGTCCTCAGTCCCAGATCCCAAGCCCGGGTATCTCTGCCAGAAGCCACCCAGTGCTAGAGCTTGGTGCTAGAACTTATTGTGGCTGGTCTCGGGAGAGTGTCAGGAAAGGTTGAGTGTCCTCAGTCCCAAATTCCGAGCCTGGGTTTGTTTGCTAGGAGCAGCCTGCAGTGCTGGGGCCCAGGCCCTGTGGGCTGTGGCAGAAGCCACAGTGCGCCTCCCTATCCTTTTGCTCTGCCAGGGCAGGCTTATGGCAGTGGTCTGAGGGGAGTGCCTGAAAAGGTTGGGTGTTCTCAGACCCAGATCCTGAGATTCTTTGGTAGGAGCCACCACTGCCCCTGGGGCACAGGCAGTGTGGTCTGTGGTGGATTCTGCTGGCCTCCTCTGCCTCTTCCAAAGAGGGAATAGGGAGTTGGATACGGGGAAGTGCCTAGGAATCAACTCCCTGGAGGAGTTTGCCAGTGACCTGATTCTAGATTGTCTCAGTTCATGGTTAGTCTCTTTCTCCCTGGAAGCCTAGATTACTCTGTTCTGGGTTCAGTAGCCCCTTCACTCACCGATTTTGGCGTTTCAGGTCCTTTGCCCCTCAGATAAGGTGCACGCTAGTCGCCACCATCTTGGATCTCCCCTCAGTCCTGATTTTCATTTGGACCTTTCTGATTTTACTGTGGGCTGATACTAACGAGGTAACTACCTCCTTCAGAAATCTGCACTGGACCTGTCAGTTGCTCTAAAAGTCTGTATGTTCCTTATTTTATTTATTATTAATTATATTTATTTTTGACAGTTTCATGCATGCATATCATGCATCCTGACTGCTCTCATTCATGCCTCTTATCTCTCTCTTTTCTCTGTCCACCCCTTCCTACTAATCTCTTTTCCACATTTGTATCTTTTTGTCTGTATAACTCTGGGACTGACCAGGCCATCTATGTTACCATAGGGTTGAAATTATCTATTGAAGTCTGGTGGGTTCATTAGTGGATACGTGACTGAGGACAATGGCTCCCCTGTGTCTCAGAGCCTATTGGTAAAAGTTGATAATTTTCATGTAGCATGATTTAATGCAAAATTTCCTTTGTTACAAACAGTTCAACACTCCTATTATAGAGCAATAAATAAATACATATGATAGAATAGATGGTAGATAGATAGTAGTTCAATACTATTATAGAGCTATGAATACATATGATAGAATAGATAAATGATAGATAGATGATAGGTAGATAGATAGATGATAGTCAAAAGGGAATACAGATAGATAAAAATACAGAGAGGGGGAACTTAGTACTATCAGATACTTTCTAAGTCAGAGACTATAACAGAAGATTTAGATTTAAACAGACATCTCTTTAGCTTGGAAACAGCACAAACATCTCCTCAAATGCTTTACTGAAGAGTAAATGACAATGGAATCCTCAGACAGTGTCTGTCAGCCTCCCTACCTCTTTTGAGCTTGGCCACCGAACCACCTGAGGGTGACCACATGACCTTTCCTTGTTTCCCATTTGTTCTTTTTATCTGAGGTTTTTCACTCTTTCCAGCTGTCCCAAGAGAGGGACCATTTAGCACCATGTGAACTGAGAGTGAACTTTTTCATGGGTGAATGTGTGTGTGTGTATGGTAGTGAATAAGGAAGGACAGAGAGTCCTGTACACAGTGGAGCCATGAAGAAACCCATTGTTGAGATACTGTCTTCACTAAGAAACTTGGGAATAGATTTTAATAGTTGGTTCAAATTTAGGTTATGCCATCTTCTGTAGTCTAGTGCACAGTTGAATAGCCAAACACTGCCTCTATTATAAAATTCCAATGCTCTCTAAATGGCTAATATCTAAAGATAGGTTTTATGTTGATGGGAAACTCTCCTTTATATTTTTCTCTTCTGTTTCTGAAAACAGAAAAAAAAAATAATTAAATGAAAACTCAGTAGTTGGCAAAATGTCTTTACCCTGTAATAAATCTCATTATATATTAAGTGTGTGTGTATGTGTGTATGTGTCCCTTTTCGTTAAAAGGTAGAGTTTCTTTTTTCCACAGTTTGATGTTCTATCACTGACTCAGGGACCAGATGTCTACATTAGTGAAGGGTGAGAGCCTTTGGAATGGAAAGTTCTAGTAATCCTCAAGCTCCCAGGTTCCCAGCATGGCTCTGTGAAAGGTAGTTCTGGTCACTTTTGTTGTGAAGAGGGTCATAGGGAAGTGACTTGGCCTTCTGGGTGGTCCGATGTTGTGTGTGAGTGTGGAAAGAGGCTGTATTTTTCTTTCCATTTCTATTATTAAGTACTTAAGAGCTGTGATTGTGCTTTTGTTTCTGCATTGCCCTTGTGCTTTCCTTTCTCCTTTCTACAATTTTTGTTTCTCAACCTCCTCCATCACTAGACGTTTCCTGCCCATTAGGTTTTCAGTGGACTGTAGTCTTCCTCATGGCTCTCCTTAAAGCACACCCCTAGCCTCTCTGTGCATTATAAGCATTTATTCAGATTTCAACTGATAAGCAGAAAATAAGGAAAACATGGGAAAGAAGTTGGAACATCCAAACTTTTATTCTGTCTGATTGGTAATTCTCTTGTTCTTTCTGAAATGGAAACTAAAAACTTTTCTGTGCCAAAATACCAACTCTTCTTTTTTTTTTTTAATTTTTTTTTAATTTATTTATTTTTATCTCAATCACAGGTTGGGTACTTTGAATCCCAGGCATAGCCCCCTCCCCCATTCTCTCCTACCCTCCCACTCCCTCCCTCATCTCCTTCTTCCCCGCCCCCTCCAAGTCCACCAAGGATGCTAAATATGTTAAATAGCTGTTTGCAATTGTAACAAAATACCTAAGACAAACAACTTAAGGGAGGAAAATTTAATTTAGATAACAATGTTAGAGGTATTAGTGTATTGCTGTTTGGCTCTGTGTGTCTGGGCCAGTGATGAGTAAGTAAGTTATGATGGAAGGCTATGTTTGAAGCTGCTCACCTCATGGTACTCCAGAAGCAGAGACAGGAAACTTCTTGGGTTGTGGGGTGACAAGATCTACCTTTCAAAGTCACACCTTGCTGACTTGCTTTCTCTGAGCAGATCCCAACTCTTACTTTCTGCCATTCCCAAGGATACCATGTTACAAATCAATTAGTGGGTTATTTATCAGTAAAGTCAACATCCTTTTGATCCAGTCACCTCTCAACCACTGGATCCACCAGCTGGGGACCAAGTCTTTAACAGATGTGCTTTCTATGGGAACACTCTTGTCCAAACTGTATTAGACCTGCTTTTCCTTTCTTTCAACATGGTTCCTCCTGGTGGATGGTTTTGCCAGCACCCTTAGAAGCTGTCCCTTAGAGTTTTCAAGGCCTTCTGGGACGTTGTACTCATATCTGTCATTTTGTTTGTTTGTTTGTTTGTTGCTGTTTTGTCTATAGAGAAAAAGGCATTTCTTCACAATGTCTCATTAATTGCACTGCCTGATCAATCTCTTTCCAAGAGAAGAGAATGTTTTATTCAATGTATTTACTAAATTTATTCATTCTTTCAAGTTATAGTTCTACTTTATAATTTATTTATCTTTCTTTCAAAGATATGATGTCATTTATTTAACTTGGAATTTTCTGATTGAATACTTTAACAATTAAAGTCAAAACCATTGTAATTTGGTTTATTTACACTGTCTCAGTGAAATTACCATGTAAAAAGTTTATTGAAAATTTCATGAAGGATTAATAATTTATTACAGATTTATTTAAATAAATGTTTTAAAATTATAAGAGTTAAAATATTTTAATGAGCTTACCATTTCTAAATATTTAAACAAGTGATTTAATTAGTAGTGATTTAATTTTATTACAAACAGAAAAAAGTTCTAAAAATGAACTTAGAGGAAAAATATACAAGAATAAATGATAAAAAAAAACCTCAGTTATGGGGTTTGGTTTGGGTTAGTCTCTGTCTTCAGTAATGGAAATTTCTGATTTAAAATCAAGGCATCCTGTTTATACATGTGGATTGTAATTTGCATGGTTCAATACATACATAACATGTAATAATCAAATCAATCTTCAAAACTGCCATTTATTTCTGTTCATATCCTACTTATCTGAAATATGCCACAGATAGACTAGCATTTCCCTGCTTTGTTATAGAACACCAGACCCAGTTGTTCCTCTGTGTTTGGTGCTCTGTGTTTAACTCATTTGCAGTCTTTGCCCTGTGCACTTGTTCCCCCAAAGTCCTTAGTGACTCTCATCTCATGCCACTGTTTTACAGGATCAACTTTTACCTTTCTGTAAGTGAGTGAAAGAGTGTGAGACTTACCCTTCACTGTCCATCTTATTTCCTTCAGCCCAACCTCCACTGTCGCTCTTGTTGCTGCCATTGTTAGTATCTCATGTTTTTGTTTTTTTCTGTGTGTGGCTGTGTAGTATCCCCTTATGCATATGTGTGTGTCCAGTGTCTATGGCATCAGAATTCATAAGATGTGGAATCCATTATCAAATTCGTTATGATTTAGTGCTTTATTCAATTATTATTTCTTCCTTCTTCTTGTCAAGAAAACATTAGTGCAATTATTAACATTTTCAGATTGTAATAAGTAGTTACACAGAAATTCACAGACATGGTGATATTGTTAGTTTTATTTATTTATTTTTTGGAAAATTATTGCTCATTAGTGAAAGCTCTTTTATATCATAATTCTTAAATTTTTTTCCCTTTTTAGATACATTTTCCTCTTTAAAATGTATCTAAGGTCGCTTTTAAAATTTTGGGTTTTGAGAAGGTATGTAATTCAAAATTTTCAAAGAATATATTTGTTAGGCTATGCTTTTTTGTTTGTTTGTTTGTTTGTTTTGCTGAGTGTATTTATATATTTTATATAGGAAAGCATTTTAATTCAAAAGAGTTTTTCCTAAAAGAGACAGGAGGAAAGAATAGCATCTGTAAAGGGCTTTGATGGTGTGTTATCTCTCTAATAGTTGTGCTGCTGTGAAACATTTCATTCTCCTCTCTGTGAGAGTCTAACCCAAGAAAAATATTTCAATATGAAAAAAAAACCTACCCCAGAATGTTAGGAATGTGTACTTTTAATTTTTTTTTGGAGGCAGCCATGTTGGCGAATGTTGGGTTGATGTTTACAAAGAGCAAGTGAGCATGCTTTCTAACACAGGCTAAAATGTGGAGAGGGTATTTCTAATAATTTAATGACTTTACCTAGAAGTTTTCTTCTTGGGAAAAGAATACAAGCTTTTTAAGAAAGCAACTTTGTCCACACACAAAGTAGAGCTTACTCTGTTTAATGGAAAACATTCTACCATGGGTGGGAAGGGTTGACAGTGTGGAATGTGAAAGTGCCTCCATCTTCAAGTCCCCAGCGTAAGCACAGGAGAATGTTGGCTTCGGAAGTAACATTTGTCAGGTTTTTAGAACTTGGGATCTCTTTTTTGTTCCATGATCCTCTCTGAGCTGACTTCCTGAAATTTTATCTAAAGCCATTACTGCCTCTGATAAGAGAGTTTCTTGCAAAAGGCATGTCCTGGATTATAGCGACTACTGTGGAATGTCTCTTTCATGCCAAATACTTTAAATGTATATGTCTATTTGGATCTGCTAACAGTCCTTCAAAGTGGAGAGTGTCATGTGCTTTTTATAAATGAAGAAACTGAGGCCCAGGGTGGTAAGCTGGGACACTGCCAACAAGTATGCAAACTGGGGTATTTTAGCCCAGGCACATCTGACATCAAAGCCTGATACTTAGCTACTAAGCTGGACACATTCCTGAGACATTCCATCTGCTTCTATCTGGAAAATAGAATTCCATTTCACCACAGAAAATGGAGATTAAAGGGAAAACATAAAGTATTTTGAATATTACATACTTTGGATTAAAATAAAAAAGACCTGGATAGTAAAACCAAGTTGCCCATACTTATTTACAAAACACAGTGGTGACCTCTGTGGCCTCTCTGTGTCCAATGTGTGAAGCTCTCCATTATGACCTAAGACAAATGATCTTTGACTGACTGGTAGACAGGTAGAGTGGAAGAGTGTGCTGAAGAAAAGCTGAAGGTATACTGAGTTGGTGTAGCGCAGGCAGTAGCAGCTAGTTTCCAGTCCCTTTCCTTGTGGGATTTAATGGTTGGTCTAAAGCAAGGGCAAGTGGCAGCAGTAGTTAACTCTGTCCAATTGTTTTTCCTTAAAGGTATCAAAGGAGTGTCCCTCTTGGTGAAAATGGTCCATTCATCAGTAGTCTGCTACAAATTCCTCCAAACCTCTCCTCAATTCTTTGGGACCCATGAGAGCTTTGAGTGTATTATACTGGATTCTGTGGATCTCAGTCCATTTTCAGAGAAATGTGTATCCCATGTAATAATGTAGGGTGATGGGAAGGACAGAGGCTTGTAATGATTGACAGTATCCATTCTGGAAATTGCCACAGTTACTCCACCTTGGAGGGTAGTATGCTGAAACCCAGAAAGTTCTAGCAACCCACATTCCTAGATTAAATTGGATTTGTCCCAGTGTGATGTAGCACCAAGTTTTGGGTTTTTTTGTTTTTGTTTTTTTGGTTTTTTTTTTTAATTTATTTATTTTTATATCAATCACAGGTTAGGTACTTTGCATCCCAGGCATAGCCCCCTCCCTCACCTCCCTCCTCCCCGCCCCCTCCATGTCCACCAACAGGGGAGGACCTCCTCCCCTTCCATCCAACCCCAGCTCATCCTGTCTCCTCAGGGCTGGCTGCAATGTCCTACCCTGGGATCTAGCCAGTCTGTCACTCCCCAGCTTGTATGGGGGAGGGTCAAAGAGTCAGCCATCAAGTTCATGACTGAAACAGTCCCTGTTTCCCTGAGTAGGGTCTTCAGTCCTACACTGAGCTATCATGGGCCCCATCTGTGCAGGGGTTCCAGGCCACATCCACACATGGTCCTTGATTGTAGAAACTGTCTCATACAAGACCCCTGTGCCCTGCTCAGTTTGGTCTTTGTGGAGCTCTTGTTCTCCCCAAGTCTCATCAACCTCCCCCATTTCTAACATCATTTCTCGCCCTCTGCCAAAGGCTTGATCGCGAGTCTTAATATCTGCTCTGATACATCGCTACATTGACCCCCCCAGAGGCCCTCCTTGGCATGTTCCTGTCCTGTTCTTTGTTTTCTCCTTCGCTCAATGTCCATCCCATTTGTTCATCCAAACATGCATTGATCATACCAACCTGGGTCCTCCTTCCTGTATATCCTCTCTAGATTTCAGCTTGACCTTCCTATCCTATAGGTCTATATAAGTGAGTATATACCATATGTTTCTTTCTGCTTTTGGAATACCTCACTCAGGATGATCGTTTCCAGGTCCCACCATTTGCCTGCGAATTTCATAATTTCCTCCTTTTTAATTGCTGAGTAGGATTCCATTGTAGCACCAAATTTTAGACTCTTATGTGTGTGTGCATCATCATGTGTGTGCCCACATACATACACGTGCACATGTGTGTACATGACCGGGACTTTCACTGGCCTGGAGCTTTCCTAGTAGACTAGGCTTTCCCATAGCACTGGAATTACACATTTGTACTGCCATACTTGTTTTGCTTTGAAATGTATGTCTCAGAGATCAAACGCAGGTCTTTGGGCAAGGCAAGTGCCTTACTGACTGAGCTATCTCTCCAGGCCTACCTCCAGACTTTCCTAACCACACTGGCATCACCTAATGAACAGAATACTAAATAAATGTTGGGCTTTTAGAATTGTACCTTATCTTAATTTCAGTGTATCCTCTTGCATATTTTTTTTTACTGGTTGTTCTCTTTTAAAATTTTATTTTATTTACAATTTTATATGTACATAGTGTTTTTAGATCAACTTAACCCACCATTATCCTCCTATCTTGATCTGTTTGGTGTGTCTGAATCTAGTAAGGTTCTGCTGATCCCCATTAGATGTCACCTGGTGGGAGAATGGTTTCAGGTGGGGCTTTCTGATGTAAGAAGAGAAGGACAAACAGATTTCCTTGAGCCCGACACTTCTGATACCTTTCCCTTACCAAGTGCAACACCTCAAATGGAACCCTTTGCTGTTACTGCCAGTCCCCTATTGAATGGGGACAGCACTTTCCCTGGTCACAGTTCTCTTACTGAAGAAGGATTATGGCCTTTCCTTTTGCTAATACACCGGCGCCATGGTCTTGTTTGTAGGATTTCTGTTACGATATAGGGTGAGAAGAGGAAAGGAGTGTGCCTACCTGAGCTGCCTGTTGGCACTGTGTTTGACATCTGGAAACTCTTGTCCTGAGTAGCTCTATTTCGTGTGTTCTAGGTTGTGAGATGCCCTGTTACTATGGTGTTCCTTTAGTTCTGGGATCTCTTCCCAGTTCAACTTCTTCTTTGTACTCTTGAGTTTTCCTTGCCTCTGTGTTTCTTTCCAGGGTCTGTATGTATACTTACTTAATTGGGAGCATCATGAAGTAAACTTAGACTGTCTTGTCTAGACTAGTCACAAGCACTTCTTTTTTCCTTAGGGGTGGGGAAGTCTTAAGACTACTTATAATATAAAAACATGGCTTTTTTTTTTCTCTTTTGCAAAAGTCTTTTACCAAAGGTATCCAACCTGGGTCCCTTGGGCTGTTTCCCACCATACACAGCCAAGGATAGCTATCAATGGCACCAATACAAAATCATAACAGTTAAAATATCATGGATCTTTTTGATAACTGGATTGCATGGGACTCCAGCAGGCACTTTATACATGATAGTGTCATTCATCTATGTCAAAAGGTTGACGTGCCTACATAAGCCTTTTGGTTTCTACCCCTCCTAGCTCTCTGTAACAGACTTGGCTGTCTCCTCTTTCTGCTTTCCTCCTGCTCTGTGATTGATCAGGACCCTGTAAAGTTCAGTGGCTAGAGGTCCTGTGTCTTTAGAAGTGAAGAAGAAAAGCTGATGAGAGACCCGGTTTCAGCTTGCCATTCTTGTGGCTGCGGCGAAGTGAGTCAGTTGAGTCTTCTGCTCCTCTGACCACTACTTCTCCTTTTCCTTTCCTACCAAGCCCAACTTCTCAAACCTGGAGAAAATGGTTTCTAAGGAGAGTTAATGAAATTTCACATGTCCAACTCAAAAAAGGGGAGAAACCCCAAGTTTCTCTGGACTCTGCATCTCCTAAGGAAGCTTGTGAAAAAGCAATTTTTTTTTCTTTTTAATTCTGGGAACTAAATGCATGCTAGACAATACCCCATCAATTTTATAAACCATCAGCTTTTATTCTGAAGAATAGTTCCTAGGAACAGACTGAAGGATTTGTTTTAAACTGTTTAATTTTATGTTTAGTGAATATTATTATTAAGTATTCTGCAACTTGAGATGCCCCACTTTGAGCACACATGAGCAAAAACATAAAAATTGCAGTAAGGTTGCAGGCCTTGGGACTACTCCAGGTCTCCAAAGCCCAGTTGTGGACTCTGTGAGTACTGCATACACATGGCATGTGCTCATACATGCCTATACATAAATGAAAATAAAAATAAATCTTAAATTCCGGTTTTATTGACTTTACCAAGTTCATATTTTATTTCCTGTTTTAGCAATATTTGTATTTTAATTTATTTCTTTTGGAGGAAGCCAGTTCCTTAAAGTTATGGTGAATGTGCTCTGGTCATTTTATGTTTTATCTTTACACCTCTATGAAAGTATTGTAGCCTCTAAATGCAAAACTGATGGTATCATGGAAGTTAATTGATGGGCTTTGTTAACTATCCTAGGCATTATTTTTCCTGTTGATTGAGTTGTTTTTTTAAATCTCCCTTGCATATAACACAGTAACTTACTTGGGTTGTGTGATAAAGTCATCATCACAATACAAATGACTGGGGTGCAGAGAACTCCACTGGCTCAGCTCTCCCTTAAGTAAGCCAATGGTGGCCCTGGCAAGCTTCATATGTTCTTAGAATTAGTTTCTAAACCGTGATTATGCCAGTAACGAGCAATAGACAGTGAAGCACTGTTCCCATGGTGACCCTCAGCCATGACAATAACCTGTCCCTGATGTATGTAGCTTTCTAAAAACAGGCTCTATGTAGAGGAGACTATGTTGGTAGGTGGGGGGCGGGAGGGATGTATCTTTGTATTCAAACTCTTATTCTTTTTTTAAGGGGAAGAGGAGAAGCCTTATGTAGCCCAGGCTGGCCTCAAACAACCATGTAGCCACAGATGAGCTCGAGCTTCTCATCCTCTTGCTGTCATGTCTTGAGTGCTGGGATTACACGGGCCCATCAGTGCCTGATTCATGCAGCACCAGGGATTAAACCTATGGCTTTGTTCATGCAAAGCAGGCACTCTCTCCTCAGCCCACACACTTGTTCTTAATGTCTCTCCACCATCTTGAAACAAACTATTAACTTTGTACAATGTAATGACTGATGTTGCAGCCACTCTTCTGTCAATTACAGTAAAACTGCATCCAATTTGTCTTGACTTGCACTGTCCATTTTCTCTCCTCTTTTTTTTTTTAACCTTGTTCCAACCAGGCTTCTGTTCTCATAACGCCACTCAACTATCATCGGTGACTTTCTTGTCACTAAGCACGCTTTTGTTTTTTTAAAAAATGTACCGTGTTCTGCCTGCATATAGACCTGCATGTCAGAAGAGGGCACCGTATCTCTTTATAGATGGTTGTGAGCCACCACGTGGCTGCTGAGAATTGAACTCAGGACCTTTGGAAGGCAGTCAGTGCTTTTCAACCTCTGAACTATTGTCACTCAGCTTTTAAGAGTTCTTCCCAGTCTTGATTCTACTCTTTCCCTCCCAAATCCAATCAGCAAATCACATCAGCTGGACCATCAAAATGCCACCTTCCTGTGTTCCAAGGCAGCAGTGTCACGTGTGCCGGTGTAACTGCTGCATGGGCTCCTTCTGTTCCTGCTTTTTCAGTCTCCAAATACCATCTCCTTCCAGAGGACATTGTACTCACTTTCTTAGCTGCTCTTCTCGTCCATTTCAGAACCCAAGCTCAGTGAGGGGATAGAATTTCTTTTCACTATTTGATTCACTGGTATATCTTTATTACTTCGAAAAGCATTTGATATAGGACAGATATTCATGTTTGCATGACTTAAAAAAAAAAGCAGAAAAAGGAAACTTAGTACAATATCATCCTAAGGTCATTGATTTGGCTCCCGAGAGCTACCAACTGTTTTTGTTCCTAAAGCTTTATACCAGGATATCAAAATTAACTAATTTTACATTATCTGATAAATAATGAATGCAAACAAAGAAAACATATATGTGTGAACTAGGTAACTATTTCCCTAATATTCAGTGAAGACAAATTGAAAAGAAAAGAAAAAGTTTGAAAATAGCTGGAGAAAAACTGTTTGCAGGAACCACGAAATATCTGTAAGGCCTTTGCAGTCAGGTTGCTTCGGAAGAAATTTAAATCGGGCATGTGGTGCATGCCTGTAATCTTAGCCTTTGGGAGGCAGAGAGGATCACAAGTTCACAGCTAGAGTAAAACCTGTCTTCCTAACAAAACAGAAAATGAGTGATCCCAATAGCTCATCGGGTAAGCACTCCTGCCAACAAGCCTGGTGACCTGAGTTCAATCCCTGAGCCCCCATAGTGGAAGAAGAGAACCAGTAAGTTGTGCTCTACTCTCACATGCACACCAGGGCACTTGCATGGCCACACACACAAACACAAAATAAAATTTTTAATGTGATAAAAAAATTTCAAAACAAAAAGGAAGAAGAAAAGAAAGACTTTTAAGTGCTGACTCCTTATTGGAGGAGCCAAGTTGGAAGTCATTTGTGATGGTTAATTGGTGTGGCTTTTGGTTGGAAGATGACACAGGGCTTCAGTCAAAAGACCTAAGTTCAAATAAAAAGTCTGGGCTATGTTTCAAAGAATTGGCAAATGCACACAAATTTTGCTTTTCAAGTTGAATAGCATGTCTACTGTATCATCTTTATGATGGTCTAAACATTTCTAAAATGAATTGACTATTAGTCTCAATTGAGGCCCATGTTGTGTAATTTTTGGTTGTTTGGTGGCAAATAATACATATTTTACATTGTGTTCTTTTTAACTAATATGATTTTTTGAGGTTATTTGGTAGTAATAAACACAGAATATCCTACTTTTGAAACAGAATATGCTAATACTTTTGTATACTACATGATTTGTTTTATTTTTATGGCAGTGTATTATTTTTAGTTTTTTAATAAACAGTATTGCAAAGAATTCCTTGACTGAACATCATTTGTACAATGGGTGGATATACATGTATGGGATAAATTCTCAGAAATGATATTGCTACAATTTATGCTTTAAATTTTACTTATTTTATACGTATGAGTGTTCTGTCTACAGGTGTGTTTGTGCTCCACATCCATACCTGGTACTGAAGGAAGCCAGAAGAAGGTGTGGGGTGCCCTGGAACTTGAGTTATAGACAGTTGTGAGACATCATGTGGGTGCTAGAAGTTGAACTCAGGTCCTCTGGAAGAGCAGGAAGTACCCTTAACCCCTGAGCCATTTCTCCAGCCCCTACAGTTTATCTTTAATGCATCTAGGAAGCATTGGTTGATGTTGCTTTGCTTTTTTGTGCTGTAAGAATTTACTGGGTTACATTTAAAGTTGCTTTTTTGTCAGAGCTGATCTACCAGATTTTCACTCAATACTTGTAGTTAAAATAAATGATATTCTAAAAGAGATGAACAAGATAGAGGACCCAGGGTAAGATGATCAATCCTCACTTAGATAAACAAGTGGGATGGACATTGAATGTAGGAGAAAACAAGCAATAAGATTGGAGCCTACCACAGAGGGCCTCTGAAAGACTCTAACTAGCAATGTATCAAAGCAGATATTAAGACTCACAACCAAACCTTCAGCAGAGTGCAGGGAATCATATGAAAGAAGGGGGAGTTAGTAAGACTTGGCAAGGACAAGAGCTCCACAAACACCAAATAGATCAGGGCACAGGGGTCTTTTATGAGACTGTTTCTCCAACCAAGGACCATGTATGCATATAACCTAGAATTCCTGCTTGGATATAGCCCATGGTAGCTCAGTATTCAAGTGGGTACCCTAGTAAGGGGAACAGGGACTATTTCTGTCATAGTCAGACTGTTTCTGACTCAATGGCTGGCTCTTTGACACCCCCCCCCGAGAGAGGAGCAGCCTTGCTAGACCCCAGAAGAGGACATTGTAGCCAGTCCTGAAGAGACCTGATAAGCTAGGGTCAGATGAAAGCGGAGGAGGTCCTCCCCTATCAGTGGACTTGGAAAGAGGCAGGGAGGAGATGCGGGAGGGATGGGGAGAGTGGGAGGGAATGAGGGAGGGGGCTACGCTGGGATAGGTACATAACCTGTGATTAATATAAAAATAAATAAATTATTTTTTAAAAAATAACTAATATTCATGCAAAAAATTTACTTACAATTCTAGATATGGAAATCTTAACCATCAGTACCCCTAACACCCATTTCTTAACTGAATAATGTTTTTATGGTCTTTCTTTTAACATTTTTTAAACATTTTTTAAAGATTTTAAAGTTTTTGATAATGGGAGGTATCTTCTACACACAGCTATCATATTATAACAGAACGGACTTTATCTCCCTCCTACTATGTCAAGGAATCTGTGCTTTGGAAAGGTCAAACCAGGACATCTGGCAGCCAGAGGAGACACAACAAATTTCCAGAAAAAAAAATCACATTGACAATTTCAGCCATTCTTCTTTTCATGTCTTTTGGACCACTAGGAAAAGAATACACGTAATAGACATTTTTAGGTTGCAAAAAGCACACACAAAGTTTTCTGGCTTTACTTTTGGCTCAAAATCTGATTATTTTTCCCCATTTGGCAATGGAAAAAAGATGAATAAGTGAAATTTCCATTATGTTTCTATGCCTTTGAAATTTCCCTCTAAGTAGTACAAACTGCGTTGGTCCACACAAGTAGTTCATGAAATGCAAGGATTAAAATCCACTGGATTTTGTCCCTTGCTATATAATCTATGTGCATTTGCAGCCAGATTTCAGTACTTGTTTAGATACACATCATTTTGGAAGAATCTTAATTCATAGCTGAAAATTAAATATGTTGCAAAACCAATTATAAACTTCCTGTTCATGTTGAACTTTTGCAAAGTAAAGATTTGGGGAGTTCATTTATCCTTTTAATGAGATAAATATTATTCAAATCACCTTGGTAACGGCTGGGCTATAGTCACATTGTAGCTTTAGTATTACTTTCTAAGTTAGCTAATGTTGGTCTGGAATTGACAACAATTCCAGACAATAATTTTCCTGGGAGATCTAAGGGTTTTAAAGTAAATTCTTTGTAAGGCTGTCGGGTGGCATTGATGGTTTGGTTATTGATGGGCACTGACACTCTAGTAAGTCAGCATCAACTTCTGCTACATCTTTGAGACAGGAGTGGATATACTTGAGAGAACATACAGGGAGGAGGGGCGGGTGCGTGATCCATCTTAACATGGTTTAGTCTACTGTACAGTTTGTTCTGTTGAAGGTAAATTGAAGAATTTCCTGTTTTATATACCCAGAGAGAGAGACCTCAAGGGTGATGTTCTATTCCTGAGTGTCTGAGGAGTTGGTGGAAGTGGTGCTTGGATGCCTAAGAGGATGTATGGCCCTGTGTATCCCGACTACATGGCCGTGCTGCTTCTATCTGACTACACTGTTTTGTTTTTTTGTTTTTTGTTTTCCCTGTTGTTTTCTCCCTTCACTGCACTGGGCTTCACACCAGATAGTCATCATTGGATACATAGGTATAGGCAAAACACCAGCTTTAGTGGCAGTTCATTGTACTATCCCCCTCAAATAAGAAGTCCTCTCTTTAGACCTCTCCCCTCCACCCCCCAGTGCGAAGCTACTCCCCAAAAGCATGGTGCCCTCCAGCACAGCTGAACGCAAAGTGACAGTTCACATGGAAGCAATGTTACTTTAGGAAACAGGGAACAAAGTGGCTTCTAACAGGTTCTAGTTGGTGGTTTCAAAGGTGGGGGAACAGTATTTTATTGACTAAGTTAAGATGCATTATTATGTAAAGATACTGTTCATGGAAAAAGAAAGCATAAATATAAATAAAATAGGAGATCCAAGATGGCTGCCACGAGAGAACACTGTGTCTGAGGAGTAGGAGAGCAGAAACAACGCAGCGACCAGGAGACTGAACTCTGGGACCTAAAACGCCAGCATTGTGAGTGCCAGGTGAGCGGAACTCCTACAGTGAGAAAATAAAGTGGGAAAGCCCTAGGGACACCCAGTTATTACCTGGAAAATTTTCCCGGTGACCAGCAGCACACAGCTCTGATCTGAACGAGCGGCTGTGCTCGGTGCCCGCACCCGCCATAATAGACTGGATCACACAGTCTTGCGGGCAGTCTCGGGAGGAACCGGGTGCCATTTTCACTGAACTGCACACTGCGAGCTCACACTGCACCCGGGTTCTGCTTCAACCCGCGAGTGTGCTACAGGCTCAGACCTATCACCGGAACCACCCCAGACTGAGTGGATTGGGGGACCGTTTTTGACCAGTCTGCACACTGAGGGGGCACGCACCTAACGCTTTCACCAGCAAAAACTCAGTCAGTGTGTGAGTCCGCTGGCGGGTCTGGGAGGAACCCGAGTTCTGCCTCAACCCACGGCTGAGAGCATCCTGGGACCATCTTGACCAGACCGCACACTGAGGGTGAAAGCTGCACGCATCCGCCAGCAAAAACCCCAATTCGGTGGTCTGTCCAAGGACCAGACAGAGAAGGCCTTGGGCACCATTTCAGACAGGCCTCATACAGCGGATGTACACCAACCCAAACCCACTGTGTGTGCCCCAAATATCATCTCAGACCATGGTGCACAGCCCCTGGCACAGAAGGAGGTACCAAATCTCCATTCCAGGGGAGAGCCCTTAGCAGCAAGCCCAGGGCAGAGTGCAGAGCCCACAGCTGACATCTCAAACCTAGACACTCAGACTCTAGCACAGAGTGAGGAGTAAAGAC
>CM053763.1:79013092-79027688 GCA_028658305.1 Pachyuromys duprasi
GCCTGGGATTCAAAGTACCTAACCTGTGATTGAGATAAAAATAAATAAATTTTTAAAAAAAGCGTAAATCATGAATGTCTTAATATATAATAATATTAAATACTGTAATTATATACATTTTGATCCATTTTCCTTAAATTTATGATAGTAACATTTATTAAATATCATTTTTTCTGCCTCTCTTCCAAAAAATATATATATATAAATAAAATAAAATAAAAATTCTTTGCCGGCCTTCCTTTGCCTGTCGTTGACAAAAAGCAACATAATGGACAAACAACAGCTAAAGACCCAATATTGAATCTGGAAAAGAAGTTCAGTGTACCTTACTAGTTGCCAAGTAAAAGCAAAATTCTAAAAATACAAAAGAAAAATGAGGTATCAGCCATATTTGAATGTTGATTCTAAAAATATTCAATGTCTATTATAAAAGTTGTCTGCAGGGAACAAAAAGAATGGAGAAAAAGAGATCTTTACGGGGTTCTGTAGAGCAAGAAAAACCCTGTGACAGAGGAAAGTTGTAACCAATAGCTACCCTGAAAATAACCATACATGACAATTGTGATGGCTTCACCTTGAGGGTTACAGAATGCTGAGAACTTATGAAAGTGATTTTTTTTTACCTTATCATGGAAGACATCCTGAAAGTAATGACAGGGAAATAGTAAGTGGGAGTTAGGTTGAGGTAGGGGCAGATAATAACTGGGACCAGGGTGGGGGTGACACACTAAAGGTCACTAGGAATCATGAAGTCAGTGCCATGTAAGGCTGAGAAGTGTGGAAGCCCATATAGCAACAGATAGAGTGGAAGTACATGGGTCAGTCATTGTGTCTGCAGTACTCCATTCATGAGCACACTGTCCTGAGAAAAATCATTTCAGCTCATGCAAACTTTCAAGAAAGAATGCAGTTGCAAAGACCCTTGCAAATGGGGGAGGGAGACAAGAAAATTCCGTAATACTGTGGACCAAGCCTTTGCTACATGGGCCTCTGGGAGATATCCCAGATCTAGACTATAGCATTCCATACCTATACATCTAATAACAGCAATGTTTAGACTACAGAGGGTTTCTTGAGAGCGACATCATGTATTATATTATTCATATAGCAGAAACATGGCTGGGATATGTCTTCATGGGCTTCTGACCTATCCTGCATTTTGGATTCCTTAGCCTCCATAGAGACTCATATGAATTATTTTCAATGGACAAGAAAAAACAACATATGATAATCTAGGCTAGTCTTCTAGGAGAAGCTTCATCTCCAAAGGCCATCATAAGCTGGGACTGGTGGCACAGTCGGGAATCCCAGCTACTCAGGAGGCAGAGGACTGCAAGTTCAAAGCCCACCGGGATAACTTGGTAAGGGACTCTCTCAAAATACTATTAAAAGACACTGGGGATAGATCCCAGTGTAAAGCATTTGCTCAGCATGAGGCTTTGAGATCAATCTGCATTGCTGCCTAAAATCACCCCACAGAGCAACATCATAATAGCCCCTTAGCTACCAGACAGAGAAATAGGCTGTATTATATTTGCGGCCCACTACCTAGCTGAGCTTCCTTTAACGTATGTTAGATAAAGACTGTTACAGCAGAATCAAAATGGGCCTTCAGAGATTAATTGAAATTTGACTGGATTCTGGGATACAATTGGGCTGCCTGAGAGAATACACACATTCAATGTACTCGGGAAAAGAAGAGTTTCTGAAATCCTCATTTGAGAAATGAAAAGAATCGGGCCATGGAGAGGTTAACTTGGGTGCAGGGCCAGTGTAGAATTGATGTACCTTGGCTTGTGCCAAATCTGTGGAATTCTTGACTTTTTTTGTGGAAACACAAATTTGCCGGCCCAGACTGGAAATGCTTTCTGCTTTGCTCATCCAAACTCCTGAGCTCTCTCCCTAGGGGTCTTCTCTGGCCCCCGCTGCCTATTTTTATTTTAGCTTTGGTTTTTGTGCTCTATATGAAAGCAAAGAAGCAAAGATCAACTGGTTAAAAAAGAGCCATCCAGAAAAAATAGTTGATTCTGAGAGCAGGTGGTAAGTATCAGGCTGATGGTGGGCTGTGTAGACTGGAGTGGAGGTGTGGCTATGTGACTGTGGTCTGCAGCTGTGACCTGTTGTTCCAAAGCTGCCTCCTTTCTCCCTGCCCCTTACACCAGCATTCCAGCCGTGTTCCTTTCATTTTTGCAGGCAGCAGGCTCTCCCAGATTGCTTTAACAAATGTGCAAGAAAGAATTGCCGCTTGTTCAAGGATAGACAATCCTCAGACATGTCTTAAATAGCCTCTTGTCCCCATCTTCCATGTGACTATGACAAGTCAGAGGGACCTTTGTATATACTGAGAAGCAAGGCTACCAGGACTCAACCTTTCAGGAGCCTAGCAGGGTGACTTGAAGGCATTCTCACCCAGTATGCTGGAGGCACCTCAGACAAAAATAAACAAAACAAAACAACAACAACAAAAACTACCACACAGGACTACTGAAACTGTCAGCTGTTGCTCCCCACCTCCAGCAATGAAACACAAATCCAGCACTTTCTCCTGTTTTGTCCCTCAGCAAAAAGCTCTAGCCATGCTTTATTCAAATTGAAAACCCAGAAGTCATCATTGAAAACCCAGAAGTCATCCTAGCTACTCCATCATCTTCACCATCAGGTGAAGGACAGCCTCAGAAACACTTTTCTAGTCCCCTATACTTCTTTCCCTATGTTGCTGCTCTGATTCAGGCTCTACTTACTCCTTTTTTAGAAACTAGAATAACTGAGTATACATGCATATGTATGCAAACACTTACACACACCCACACTACTTATCTTGATCATTTTTTTCTTCCACCATCACTAATCTGTATCTTAAGTGAAAGCCTGACATTTAAGGCCCAGTGGGATTAAAATGAAGGTCATTATTGCTTATAAACACTCATTTGCATTATCGTTTCATGTAACATAGGTTGAAAACCAATGCTAGGCTGGAGAATGAATGTCTTAGCCAGATACACAGGTCTTCATGACCTTGGACATTGTATCTTCTGCCACTTCTGGCTTCACAATAGGTAACCACCACAAACTGTACTTCCTCTCTTTAATGCCGTTGAATACCATGCTTTGGTTTTGTGCCTTGGTCTTTAGAGAGTCTGCCATCAGGAATATGCTGGAGATAAGCAGCACCAGAAGCAGTCTTCACAGTGGAATTTAAAATTATTTTTATTTTCCATCCTGTGAAGTGTGGAGCTGAAAAGCTTTAGAGCTACCCAGAGCTTGACACTTTCTTGTGCTTCCTCTTTCTTTTTCTGGTTTTCTGTTCACACACAACTGTGAGTCCTGGGACTGTCTGTCAATCTGTGTAGCTCTGTAAATACCAAGTCTTCAAGGCTTTCATGTTCTTCCTGGCTAAGGATCCACCTCAGAGCCATGTGCACATGCTTTCTCATCTGTGACACTTGTGATGGCACCCAGGAGTGTACAGAGTAAAGAGAGCATTTGCAAGTTGCTCCTCATGCCCTGTGGGGTAGGAAGAGAGCTGTTGCTTCTCTTCTTTACAGACAGTGAAATGACGGTTTTGTTCAACCCATCCAATATGTCTTACAAGTGCACATCCAGCTCTCTACAGATTGGATGTGGTCCATGATGCACAACTGGAGTTGTATGACCCAATTCAGTTAGAGCTGACGACTTATTTATTTTAAAAAATTAGACGAGACTTTTGTTCTTAGAAGCTCAGAGGAAAATAAGTGACTTGAGCAAACTTGATTTCAGACTATGTATTTAGATGCCTGATCGCCTTGAACTTTCCAGACTCCCTACTCCTCTCCTACAATATACTGTTATCTTTGGGTCAGTGTGATCCAAGACACCCCTGAGAAGGAGGAGGGGATAGGTCCATACAATGGGTTTTCTTTTTATCTATCATCTATCTATTTATCTTTGAGACAGGGTTTCTCTTTGTAGTCTGGCTATCCTCAAACTGACAGAGATCTGCGTGCATCTTCTTCCTGAGTGCTAGGATCAAAAGTGTGTGCTGCCACCACTCAGGGATAATATGATCAGGATAATATTATCCATTTTCAATGTGGATTTCTGAGGCTGTCAACTAAATGCAGCACTAAGACATTTGATTAAATCTTGAAGATTTCGAGACAGTGTGGTTGGGCCTAATCACAGTTTTAAAAACAGTTCTTTCCAGTGAAAGAAAAGGGAAAGGTCTCCAAGTCTCTTCATGAAGTGCTCGCAAAGGTTAGTTTTTGTCAGGCTGTGGCATTTTCCACTTCCTGTGGCCAAATCTAACAGGGTGCTTTTTTTTTCTGTCTAAAAGTGAAGTTCAAAGTCTCATTTCTAAGGCCATCCCTTTCTTAAAAAGACCCTGCTCTTCTTGAATTTAGCATTGGAAGAAGTAATGAACAACCCATTACAGTATTTGGCTCATCTTCTGAGCAAAGTCAAGCACACTAAGCAACAACAGGAGAATAAGGGTTTTTCCTTTCTGTTGCCTACACAGAGAAAGAGGCCATTTTACTTAAAACATGTCCGACTGAATTAGAGCTTTGATAAAGGATAAGGGAAAGGGAACTTTTAAGACTGCTTTTCCATTTATGAGTGTGTGTGTGTGTATGTGTGTGTGTGTGTTTCAAGCAGATGAATAATGGGACCATGCATTTTTCCATCCTAGTGTTTTCCACCCTGAGAATAATTTCTTTCCTGGCTTCTCAATGAATAAGGCATTATTTCTGAAACCCAAGAGGCATTCCTTTGATTTCCCCTCATGTTTAGCTTTCTGAGTGATTTTCAATAAAGGAAATTCAAGGGCTTGGAATGAAGGCTCTGTTAGCACTTTATTGAGGTTCAGATAGTGGTCTGGCTATTATCTGCTTATATTTGGAATATTATTTTCCTTCTCTTAGGAGCATCTAAGGTATTGTATTTATAAGAAAAATGAAGCACCTTGGATGGTCTTCAAAGTGCACAGCAGTTTAAAACCAATACACACTGGTGTTACAGAACAAAGAGCTTTATAGGGGACTTTTCTTCTCGCTGTATTTGTATTTCCCTGCTGAAAAGGTTCAAAGGGAGGAAGAGAGAAGAAAGAAAGAGTGAAGACTAAATTGCACTTGTTTACTTTTTATGAAACTCATTCCCTGAGGCTGGTCCAAGCTGAGGACTCCAGCCTAAGTTTGCTTCACTGAGGCCAGCACCTCTGTGTGCATCTGATGATTCAAATGCATGTGCGGGTTCTCCCTACTAAGACTCTGTTCACCAGATAGCTGTCATCTTGGACAGGGCCTCTTAGCTGAAATGTAATGGCACACACTTCCCCACTGGATACCACTCCTTCACTAGAAGACCTCCAGCACTCCCTAAGATAACACAGTCATCAAAGCTAATTAATCATTTCGCGACTTGCACATTACCTCAGATCCACGTGGAAAGTGATCTCAGAATCTAAATAAGATGGGATATCTTTTCCCATTTTCTTTTCCAAACCACTTATGATTATAGGAAAAAAAAAACCTTAATAATGCAGAGTAGTTGTGGGTAAGAGAGCAGAGAATTGATCTTAGAGAACAGATGAAATATAAAATTTTGTTATAAATATTTAACTTTATAAGTTGCAAAGAGCAGGATGATAATATAGTGCTTTCAGGAATGCAGGCTCCAGCGGCAAGCTCCTAGAGTAGAGAATCTGGAATTTGCTTCTTGTTTAGCACTTTCCAGTATCTTGGTCTTTTAGGCGAGGTCTTTAACCTTTCTGGGTTCTCAGTTTCTCTGGCTGTACAGTGATGTTTTAGTTCCCCTGCTATCTGTGCAGATTATATGTTTTATTGTTTGTCAAGCATATGAAAGAACTGTGATTGCTGGATTAAAAAATTAAAACACTTGTCCCTGGCAGCTGCTGCTTCCACAACCACAGAACTTAGAGTAACAATGTTGGGGTTGTTAACCTGCGCTGGGTGTTTTCTTAGCATCCGTTTACAATTGATAGCCAAACTCCAGAGCTAAATAGACCATGTGTAATTTCACATGGGAAAAAAAATGAGACAAAAATTTGATTTGCCTAACCCTCCCAGTTCTCCAAATGGCAAAGTAATCATTCCTGCACGGGTGAACAGAAACCAGAAACTGCACCTTTGCTGAACGAGGAGATGTGTGTCATTAATGATGTCTTTGGCCTCCAAATATCCGTACCTTGATTTTTTTTTTTTTAAGAAGTTATGTAGCATGTATTCCTAATGTATTTTCTCATGGAGAATATTTTTATCAAACCCCGTGGTCTGTTCAAAATTATTAATATTATCTCATATGTCCCTGGGTTTAACTAGGAGTTGAATCAACAGTTTGTTATGAAGGCAACTATTTCTTCGATTTCAGAAGCATTTCGTTTGTCTCCGGGATTCGTGGCTCTGGTCTCAGGATTGCACACAGACCTGAGATCGTCTCGCTTTTTTGCCACATGTTTCAAAATGATATTTATTATACTCCTTCTAATCTTCTGGTACTGCCCTGTCGTCCTAGGTGCCTTTATCGTCTGCTGGACTCCAGGACTGGTCTTGTTACTTCTGGATGTCTGTTGTCCGCAGTGCGACGTCCTGGCCTATGAGAAGTTCTTCCTCCTCCTCGCTGAGTTCAACTCTGCTATGAACCCCATCATCTACTCCTACCGCGACAAAGAGATGAGCGCCACCTTCAGGCAGATCCTGTGTTGCCAACGCAATGAGAACCCCAGTGGTGCCACGGAAGGCTCTGATAGGTCCGCTTCCTCCCTCAACCATACCATCCTGGCTGGAGTTCACAGCAATGACCACTCTGTGGTTTAGAAGGAAAGCCAGCCGGACTCTGTGGAGCAGTGAACCCCACCCTACCCCCCTTGCCAGGGCACAGTGGGGAGCCGGAGGAGAAAAAGACACTTAATGTACTTAAACACTAACCAATGGCAGTATTTGTCCCTAGACCCAAGAGACTTAGGATGAACCTATGAGGCAGCCCCTATCTTGTCCTTTGGAAAATAGAAGTGGAATGTCTTAGCGGAACCCAGAAACAGACTCTGGGGTGACCATGTAGCCTTCTCTAACTAGACTTAAAATATTTCATGTGGTTTGGCCTAAGCCAGAAAAAAATTCTGCCAAATCGAGTACACATCTTCACACAGGCTTCCCCTTTAACAAACAGACAGACAACTCTAAAAGATACATTTCATTTAATAAGTGTGCTCATGGCTGCCGGCATGCTTGTGGCTGAAAAGACTGTTAACCGACATAGGTGAACTTTTTCCACTATGGAAGAAAAATGTAAATTAGAATGATTTTTGGTTTTGTTTGTTTAGAAAGCAAGCATGCGATGTGTGAATACAGTATGATTTTCTTTGAAGATGAAAGGATACGATTTTTAAATCTTCTAGGGAATAGAAGAATCTCATAAAAATCAGTATTCATTTAGGCTATGAAAGAAGCAATATCCTAATCCGTTACCTTTTAATTAGAGTATTGAAACACACACAAAAAGGCAAGGAGCGTGAGCTTGCCAGCCAGAGTGTGTGTACTCTAAACACGTTAGAGGAGATGAAGGGCAGCAATGATGACCCTGCGCAGTTAAGATGCCCAAGTACGCTCTTCCTGCCAGATCATCAGTGGAAATTTTTTTAAAAGCCTGTGGTTTTCCAAGTTATGAAATACTACATACATACTATAGAAAAACTTGAAAATTGCAGAACTGTGTGAAAAAGAAGAAAAAAAAATTACTGATCGTACAACCTGGAAGTAACGATGCAGCTCACGCATGTATGCTAGACATATATTATATACTTTTTGTTTTACATAATTGGAGTGATGTTGTAAAATGTTTTTGTAACTTTTTCTTTTGGGATTGCCAGGTTTTCCTATGGCGTTTTTTTTTCTTTTTTATAAAAACAGTGTTAGTGGCTATATAATATTCCCTTTAATGGATGCAGCTCAGTTTATTTAACCATTCCTGTATTGTTGACTAGGTTTTTACAATTCTTTTCATTATTATAATATTGGAAGAATCTTGTGTACATACACTTTGCCAGTATCATCGGTTATTTACTTAGGACCTATTCCCATGAAGGATCTACTTTTTAAAATGTGAAATGTTGTCATGTGTTTTCACTCTATTAAAAGGGATGTTCTACTTTCAAGCTGCAGGCGTGGCAGTGATGACAAAAAAACCCTTGAAATTACCTTTTTACAAAAGAAACGCAGCAGTTACTTTAGTTGAGAATGACTTCTTAATAGGATTTTCCCCAATAACCAAGATGCCCTAATGTAACTAGCAATTTCACGTTAGTGTTTTGAGAAAATGGTTATCCCATTCGTGGTGGCAATGACTGTCAGATAGAGTAAAGAAAACAAAGAAATCAGACATCAGAAATAAATATGTTATTACTGTATGAAGTAGCCTGAGTTGGGTATGTTAGCAACTGGCTGCTGTGTGATATGCAGCAATTCCATGGTATATCAATGCCTGGTACATTGCCTGGGTGATTGTCATGTGATAAGGATCAAGGAGGAGGAAGTATAGTCCTGAAGCAGGTGTTGGGAGGTCAGGAGGATGTCTGAGAGAAAGAAGTCTTGAAGAGAGTGGCATTCTAGGAAGAAGGAAGGCAGAGTATGTGGCCTGTGTCTGGACAGAAGGTTGGCACGCGATGTGTGCCTGGTGGGAAAAAAAAAGAGTCAAGTGTAGAGCCAGTTATCAGGAAAAAAAAAATTGCTCAGAGTTTACACAAAATGCAAAAAAAAAAAATTTATACTGGAAATGAGTGAAATGAACTTGGATTTTATGATACTGGAAATGAATGAAATGAACTTGGATTTTATGGGGAAAATAAGGACTATTTTAATTGAAAAGCATACTAATTGAACCTTAATAAATCATTCTCAATCAGTGTTTGGTGAAGTGTGGTTCTGGCCAGTACTGTTTCTATTGTTTGAGAAACTTCTGGCTTATACTGTGCTGTCTTCACCCTCTGACCTTCTTTAACAATCTGGGGAGAGCCAACAACTGTTCCTCCAGCCCAGAGACTGATTCTTGTCCCATGAGATTCATGAAAGACATGTTACTTCAACAGAATGACTACTAAAAGTGAAGTGTTTCCAAAATCTTATTTATTTACTTATTTATTTTAAAGAAATATAATATAAAACAAAAACAACACATTGGAATTGGGCAAAACAAATATACAGAATGAAGAGAGCCCAAGAGAATTCACAAGAGACAGAGACCCACTTGTTTGCATACTCAAGAATCCCATTAAAAAACACTAATCTGGAAGCCACATGTGTCTTTGTAGTAGGACAAAGTGACTTTTGGGTATGTGGCCAAAGTGGTATTGCTGGATCTTGAAGTAGATAGAGTCTCATCTTCCTGATGAACTGCCACACTGATTTTCATAGTTTTTTTTTTAATTGATCTTAGTCTTTTTTTTTTTTTTTTGATGGGTGCAAGATGAAACACACTGTTTTCTGATAGGTATAAGATGAAATCTCAAAGAAGTTTTGAGTTGCATTTCCCTGATGACTAAGGATGTTGAACCTTTCCTTAAGTGTTTCTCAGCCATTTGAGTTCCCTCTCTTAAGAGCTCTGTTTATATCTGTACCCCACTTTTCAATTGTGTTATTTGTTTTCTTGATATCTAGTTTTTTGAGCTCTTGATATAGTTTGGATATTAGCCCTCAATTGGATATATAGTTGGTAAAAATCTTTTTCCATTCTGTAGGCTGCTGCTTTGCCTGAATGACAGTGGAAAAGCTTCTCTGTTACGTACGGTCCCATTTATTAATTGTTGACCTTAGTGCCTGCACTAATGGTTTTTTGCTCAGAAAGTTGTCTCCTGTGCCAATAAGTTCAAGCCTATTCCCACTTTCTTTTCTATCAGGTTCACTATATCTAGTTTTACGTTGGGGTGTTTGATCCATTTGGAGTTGAGTTTTATGCAGGATGATAAGTATGGATCTATTTTGATTCTTCTACATGCAGACATCCAATTTGGTCAGCACCATTTGTTGAAGATGCTGTCTTCTTTTCTAGTGTGTATTGCTTGGTTTTTGTTGTTGTTGTTGTTGTTTTGTTTTGTGTTTTTAACTAAAAATCACATGTTCATAGGCATGTCTGGGTCTTCAATTTGATTCCGCTGATCAACATGTCTGTTTATGTGCCAACACTATGCTGTTTTTATTACTATAGCTCTGTAGTACAACTTGAAATCAGAGATGATATTGCCTCTAACAGTTATTATTAATTCTCATTATTATTCAGGATTGTTTTAGTTATCCTGGGGTTATTGTGTTTCCATATCACGCTGAATTTGTACTTTCAAGATCTGTGAAGAATTGTGTTGAAATTTTGGTGGGAATTGCATTGAATCTTTTCATAGATTTAGATTACTTTTGGTAGGATAGCCATTTTTACTATATTAATTGTACCAACACATGAGCATGGGTCTTTCCATCTTCTGATATCTTCTCCAATTTCTTTCTTTGATGTCTTAAAGTTTTCATCACACAAATCTTTTCCTTGTTTGGTAGAATTAGCCCAATATTTTTGATATTATTGAGGCTACTGTGAAAGGTGTTGCTTCCCAGATTTCTCAGTCCATTTGTCATTTGTATATACAAGGACTACTAATTTTTGTGAGTTAATAATTTTGTATCCAGCTACTTTGATGAAAGTGCTTATCAAATGTAGAAGTTTTCTGGTGGAATTTTTAGCTTCACTTATGTATACTATTATATCATATGCGAATAAAGATACTTTGACTTCTTTCCAATTTGCATCCTTTTGATCTCCTTCAGTTGTCTTATTGTGGTAGCTAAAACTTGAAGGACTATATTGAATAGGTATGAGGAGAGTGAACAACCTTGTCTTGCTCCTGATTTTAGTGGAATTGCTTTGAGTTTCTTTTCATTTAAGTTGATTTTTGATATAGGCTTGCTGTAAACAGCCTTTATTATGTTATGGTATGTTCCTTTTATCCATAATCTCTTTATTTATCATGAAGAGGCATTGGATTTTGTCAAAGAACTTTTCAGCATCTAATGAAATGATCATGTGGTTTTTGTCTTACAGGTTTTTTTTAAAAAAAATTGTGAATTATATTTTGATATGTATGTTGAATATTCCTGCCTGTCTGGGATGAAGCCTTTCTGGCAGATGCTCTTTTTATGTGTTCTTGGATTCATTTTGCAAGTACTTTATTGAGAATTTTTGCATCTATGTTTATAAAGGAAATTTGTCTGCAATTCTCTTTCTTAGTTGGGTCTTTAGGTGCTTGGGGTGTCAGGATAACTGTGGTCTCATAAAACAAATTAGGCAGTGTTCCTTATGTTTCCAGTTTGTGGAATAATTTGAGGAGTATTGGCTTCAACTCTTCTTTGTAAGTCTTGTACAATTCTGTGTTAAAACCATCTCGTCCTTGGTTGGAAGACTTAATTATTGCTTCTATTCTACTTTAAATATTTCTTCTATTTCATCAGGGGTTATAAGTCTGTTTAAATTGCTTATCTGATCTCGATTTAACTTTAGTAAGTGCTATGTATCCATTTTGGTGGCGTACAGGTTTTTATAGTATGTCCTTATGATTTTCTTGATTTCTTTGATATCTGTTGTCATGTCCTATTTCCAATTCTGACTTTGTTAATTTGAATATTCTTTCTCTGCCTTTTAATTAGTTTGGAGAAAAGTTAGTCAATCTGATTGATTTTCTCAAAGAACCAACTCTTTTTCTTTTTCATTGATTCTTTGTGTTGTTTTTGTTGTTTTTTTGTTTGTGTTTTATTAATTTTAGCTCTGAGATTGTTTATTTCTTGGCATGTGCTGCTTTAGGGTGTGATTTCTTCTTTATGTTCTGGATCTTTCAGGTGTCTTGTTAAGCTACCAATATGAGATCTCTTGATTTTTTTTTTAATGTAGGCACTTAGTACTATCAACTTGCCTTTTAGAACCTCCTTCATTGTGTCCCATATATTTGGGTATGCTATGTATTCATTTTCATTCAATTGCAGAAAGTTGTTGATTTCTGTTTTAATCTTTTTTTATTATTATTCAGCTAGTGAGTTGTTCCATTTCCATGAGTTTGTAAGCTTTCTGCTTTTGATACCAGCTTTAATCTGTAGTGGTCAGATAGGATGAAGGGCATTATTTCAATTTTCTTGTATATGTTGAGATTTGATTTCTATCTGTTTATGTGGACAATTTTGGTGGAACTTCCACGAGGTTCAGAGAAGAAAGTATATTGTTTTGTGTTTGGGTGAAATGTTCTGTAAATACCTGTTTATTTGCTTTATACTGTCAGTTAGCTCTAGCATTTCTCTGTTTAGTTTTTGTCTGGATGACCTGTGTATTGGCAAGAGTGGGGTATTAAAGTATCCGCCTGTCCTTATGTGAAAGTCAATATGTAATTTAAGTTGTACTAGTGTTTCTTTAATGAACTTGGGTGACATTGTATTTGGTACATAAATGTAAGAATTGCAATATCCTCCTGGTGAATTTTTTCTTTGAGTATATAGTGTCCTTTCTTATCTCTTCTGTTTAGTTTTGCTTGGAAGTCTATTTTGTCAGATACTAAAGTGGCTAAACCAGATGGCTTCATAGGTCTATTTGTTTGAAATATCCTTTTTATCCTTTTACCCTGAGGAGATGCCTGTCCTTGATTTAAAGGAATATTCTTGATGCAGCAGAAGGATGAATCCTGTTTTCAAATCCATTCTCTGTGTGTGTGTGTTCCAAGCACCACCACTTAATTCTACAATATTCCATTTTCAGTTATCGTATGTTATCCTATGCGCATTGGACTGTGCACATTCATTGAAAGATGATGGAACAGTTTCCCACATTGTGTCTTACTCCTGCTCCAGTACACAGAGACAATCTTCAGTTGAAGCTTTATATTAAAGGTAATTTTATTTTGAAGTTTCATACTTACTAATCACTAAAAAAAATCTTTCCAAACATGTGTGTGCGCACATACCTATGGAAGCCAGAGGTTGATGTTGGGTATCTTCTGCCACTTAGTTTTTGAGACAGGGTCTCTCATTGAGCCCAGAACTCACTGACTGGCTAGGGTAGTTGGCTACCAAGCTCTGGGATCCATCTATTTCCACTCTTTCTCTACTCACATCTCCATCTAGCACTATCCACAATACCAACATTACAGACACATACCACCATGCTGTCTTGTATGTAGGTTCTGGGGATCTGAACTCATATCTTTAAACTTGTCAGCAAGCATTTTATCTACCGAGTCAATTCCCTAGTTCCCTTTTCATCACATTTTCATGGATAAAGCCATTACCAATGGCTTAGTACTGCAGAACTCTGAGAATTTCATGGTTATAAATTTCACAAATTGTAAGTTTTTCTAATGATTAGTAGGCTTGGAAATCTCCAACAAGAAATCAATGAAGTTTTAATTCTCTTAATTTCTTAGAAAGTCTCTGTGCAGGAATAAAAGTTTTTTTTTCTTCTCCTAGATATTCATTTAGCTATACTTCTATCATGCATGGCTTCATATTATATTCAGTAGTTGTTAATGTTATCATTTTTATATGACCTTTTCTTTTTCAATGATTATAGGCTCACAACCAGTAGAGATAATATGAGGCCAGACACTGAGACACACACCTGTAATCCCAGCATCCAAGAAGGCAGAGGCAAGACTATCAGGAATGCAAGCCCAGCCTGGGCTATGTGTGACACTGCCTCAACTCTCTTCAGTAGAGGAATTTTAATCAAGCAATATGGTTTCTTTGGCAAGGGATCACATCCAAAGACCTTCTAGGTCAATGTGATCCCACTGGAATACAGACATGCTCTGGATTGCAGTATGATCTGGTTAGAATGCAGACATGCCCTTAGTACACACCTTTAATCCTAAACAATGAAGGTAAGGTTTAGAGAAGGAAGCAGCCATGTTTGAAAGTGATGTCCAATTGAGGGGCAGGCAAAATAATAAATTAGAGAAAGATTTGACAAAATGGGTTGGAGATAGGAAAGAGAGGCTACTTAAGAGCCGTGCAGGGGGACTGGAGAGATGGCTCGGAGGTTAAGAGCACTAGTTACTCTTCTAGAGGTCCTAAATTCAATCCCCAGCAACCACATAATGGCTCATAACCTTCGATCATGAGATCTGGTGCCCTCTTCTGGCACACAAGCATACATGAAAACACTGCATACATAATAAATAAATAAATCTTTATAAACAAACAAAAAAAAATAGTGCATGGAGAGAGAAAGAGGTTTTTACCAGGACAGTTTTGCAGAGACAGGCTGCATGCAGAGAGAACATGCTAGACACTGGTGAAGGCAGAAAGAGCCAGAGAATGAAAAGGAGATAGAAGATTAAAACATATTGCCAGAATTAGTTTGAGGCCAGGCAGAAAAATTCAGTCAGAAGCTAAGAGAAGCCAGTTTGAATCAGTCAGTTTGTAGAGGAGTTTAGGCCAGAACAGCTTAATTGAGGCAGTGAGGGAGAGTTCAGAAAGAACTAGAATGTCTTGGGAATTGCTCTCATCTCATCCCCACATCTGAGGAAATAAAAACAACATTTATTCTCCTCCTCCAAAATGAAAGAGAGAGAGAGAGAGAGAGA
>CM053763.1:79027788-79042978 GCA_028658305.1 Pachyuromys duprasi
AATAACAAAGATCATAGAAGAAATCTTACTAGAATTTTTAAGATTGAAACTAAATGAAAACACAACTTATCAAAATGTGTGTGTAATAATGAGTTGAGGACTAGGAAAGAAACTCAAAGCAGTGAATTAATATATTGAATCTTCATGCATAAACACTTTAAGTCTCCATGTTAAGAAGCTAGAAAAATTTAAAAAAATTAAATCCAAAGCAAGCAAAAGAGTAATGAGAATTAGAGCAGAGATCAGTAAAATTGATACTAGGACATCAATGGGTGAACATCAAATAAGCTGAAAGCTGATTCTTGGTAGTGTTGAATGAAGATTTAGCCAACTTAAAAAAAATTAAGTAGAGATTAATCAGAAAAGAAAAAGGAGGCATCACTACAGATCACATGGATGTTAAAGAACTAATGACAGAATATAGTTAGCAACTTTGTCCACAAATTTGAGAACCTGCTTTTGATGTTCTAATTTCTCAAAAGACACTTTGCAAATCTGAGACAAGAAGAAATAGACAACCTCAGGATGATTCTATCTATTAAACACATTGAACAAATGATCAATAATCTTCTAAACAAAAAACATCATGCCCCTGTGGTTTCCAGAAACAGAAAACTATAACAATTCTCTATGATCTCTCTCTCTCTTTTTTTTTCTCTCTCTCTTCCCCCTCTTTCTATCTCTGTTTAATTAGGACTGAGAATACTTTATACTTCATCCTTTGAGGCCAGCATTACTCTGTGCCAAAATCATACTATCTTATACATACACACAACACACAGCAGTATTTTCATCGCTGATGCAAAAATCTTCAACAAAATATTAACAAAATGAGTTCAACGTGCATAAAAATAAATTATACAGAATGACCAAATAGCCTGCAATCCAGGAATGCAAATGTGGCACTCACTCATTTATACCATCTTTCAACAAATTAGGGTGGAAGTTTTCTCAAGCAAAACTTACAGGTAACCAGATTACTTGGTGTGTTGGTGTTTTACTTCTTCAGTTCTTTATATATTTTGGATATTAGACCTCTGTCCGATGTAGGGTTGGTGAAGATCCTTTCCCAGTCTATAGGCTGTCATTTTGTTCTAAAGACAGTGTCCTTTGCTTTACAGAAAGTTTCAGTTTCATAAGGTCCCATTTATTGATTGTTGATCTTAGAGCCTGTGCTGTTGGTGTTCTGTTCAGGAAGTTGTCTCTTGTACCAATGAGGTCAAGGCCCTTACTTACTTTTTCTTCTAACATATTTAGTTTGTCTGGTTTTATGTGGAGGTCTTTGATCCACTTGGACTTTAACTTTGTGCAATTTGATAAATATGGTTTTATTTGCATTTTTCTACATGTAGACATCCAGTTAGACCAGCGCCAGTTATTGAAGATGCTTTTTTTTCCCATTGTATGGTTTTGGCTTCATTGTCAAAAATTAACTTTCCATAGGTGTGTGGGTTTATTTCTAGGTCTTCTGTTCAATTCCATTGATCCTCCAGTCTGTTTCTATGCCAGTACCATGCAGTTTTTAATACTGTTGTTCTTTAGAACAGCTTGAGATCTGAGATGGAGACACCTCCAGAAAATCTTTTATTGTATAGGAATCTTTTAACTATTCTGGGTTTTTTGGTGTTTTTTTTTTTCATATGAAATTGAGAATTGTTCTTTCAATGTCTGTAAAAAATTATGTTGGTATTTTGATGGGAATTGCATTGAAACTGTAGATTACTTTCTCAACAGAGGAATATAAAATGACAGAGAAACACTTACATCATTTGGCAAGTACAAGTCAAAACGACCCTGAGATTTTACCTCACACCCATTAGAATGGCTAAGATCAAAAACTCAAGGGATGATGCATGCTGGAGAGAATGTGGAGAAAGGGGAACCCTCCTTCACTGCTGGTGGGAATGTAACCTTGTACAACAACTTTGGAAATCAATCTGGTGTTTTGTCAGGAAATTAGGAATAGTGCTACCTCAATATCCAGCTATACCACTCCTAGGCATATTCCCAAAAGATGCCCCACCATTCAATAAGAATATTTGCTCAACTATGTTCATAGCAGCTTTATTTATAATAGTAAGAAACTGGAAATAACATAGATGTCCCTCAATGAAGGAATTGATAAAGAAAGTGTGCTATATTTATACAATGGAGTACTACTCAGCAGTTAAAAACAAGGAAATCATGAAATTTGCAGGCAAATGGTGAGAACTAGAAAGGATCATCCTGAGTGAGGTAACCAAGAAGCAGAAAGACATATATGATAAATACTTACTTATAAGTGGATATTAGCCATATAATATAGGACAAACATACTAAAATCTATAGTCCTAAAGAAGCTAAACAACAAGGAGGACCATAGGGAAGATGCTTAATCCTCATTCAGAATGACAAACAGGATAAACATCAGAGTAGGACAAGACAAGGAATAGGATAGGAGCCTTCTATAGAGGACCTCTGAAAGACTCTGCCCACTAGGGTATCAAAGGAGATACTGAGACTCACAGCAAAACTTTGGGCAGAGTGCTAGAATCCTTATGGAAGAAGAGGGAGATAGAAAGACCTGGAGGGGACAAGAATGCCACAAGAACAGCAGAGCCAAAATACCTGGGCCCAGGGAGACCTGCAAAAAATGATATTTCAACCAAGGACCATGCATGGAGAGGACATAGACCCCCTGCTCAAAGGAAGCCCATTGGCCACTCAGTTTCCAAGTGGGTTCCCTAGTAAGGGGAGCAAAGGGTGTCTCTTACATGAACTCAGTGGCCTGCTCTTTGATCACCTCTCCCTGAGGGGTGCAGCCTTGCCAGGAAGAAGATTGTAGCCAACCTTGATGAGACCTGATAAGGTAGGGACAGATAGAAGGGGAGGAGGTCCTCCCCCATCAGGGGACTAGGGAAAGGGCATAGGGGGAAAAGAGGGAGGGAGAGTGGGAGTGGGAGGAGACAAGGGAGGAGGCTTCAGCAGGGATACAAAGTGAATAAATAATTTATTTTTAAAAAAATTAAAAAAATTCTTTTAACTTACAAGTAATTGTCATGAGCTTGTTATGTCTGAAACACAGGTGGACACATTTGTGTCTTTCCAAAGTGTCCGAACTTATCAAATACGCAGTAAGTTCACAGACCACACTAGTTTCTTTGACTGCAATTTTTTAAAGTGTTTCTAATTTCCCTTTAGAGCTGGCTGGCCATTGGTAATCAGAGGTTTTCTTGTAAACTTCATTCCTTGCAGATCACATCATAATACACAAACATGAAGATTATAGAATAGCTAAGAAAGTAATAAAAAGGTTGCAGTTCACAGAGGCTGTCCTGAAGTCCGGGAAGAGAACTGATAATGGGCTCAGAGGAAGAGTCTGTAGTGGCTACAGTAACAGGGATGAGCTATGCAGGTGCAGAGCTGTAAGATCCAGGTTTAGGTGGCAGGTCATCTGTGAGTCCGTCTTAGAGGGCTGACTGTCACAGTCAGGAGAACTTGCATTTGTGTTGGTATCTGGGGATAGAAGCAAATACCCCTTTATTCTGCCAATTTACCTGGATATGGTTTGTGATTCATGACAGAGGAACTAGTCTTCGAGTATCACCTATATTATAGTCCCAGGAGAGGGATTTTGACTGATATGATTAATATTAACTGGTCTGCTGTTTCTTAAAAGATTGGGTATACTTTCCTAGTGTCATTTATTGACATAAATAAATGATCCGTTAGTCTCTTCTGGTGTGCAGGCAGATGAGGTTGTTTACCTGGGTAAATAGATGAGAGTCATTCTTTATTGGCACTTATACGCGAAAAGGATTAACTTAGATCAAAGTTGTCGCATCATAAAATAGAGCCATTCTAGGTGAGCAAGACCTCAAAATAGATATCCCATACAGCAAAAAGTAACACAGAGCAGACTAGCCTGCTCTTATTACTAATAAAGGACTTTCTGATGTAAAGCTAGAAGCTTTTCCCTTAAAATCTGGAATAAAACAAAAATATCTCCCCCCTCACCACTCCTTATCATCGCGATCATAGAAGTATTAGCTAATACATTATGAGAATAAAGGGATACAAGAGCATAGAATTAGAATTAAAACTAGTTATCAGCATATAACATGGTGGCCCATATAGAATACTAAAGGAACTGTTAAAGAGAAACCCTCCTATAGCTAGTTATTATAACTATCATTATCTTGGTTTCTTTCCTATTGCAGTGATTAAAATACTCCAACACAAAGCAACTTAAGAAAGGGTTTGTGTTAGCTAACACTCCTAGGTTACCTCCATCATAAGGAAGTTAAGGTAGAAGGAACTTGAAACAGCTAGTCACCACAACCCAGATGTTCCTCAGTGGAGGAATGGGAACAGAAATTGTGGTACATTTAAACAATGGAATACTACTCAGCAATTAAAAACATGAAAATTGGGAAATTTTCAGGCAAATGGTGGAAACTAGAAAAGATCATCCTGAGTGAGATAACCCAGAAACAGAAAAACACACATGATATATACTCACTTATAAGTGGATAGTAGACATATAATATAGGATAAAAATAGTAATATCTGCACACCTAAAGAAGCTAAGCAAGAAGGAGGACCCTGGGTAAGATGATCAATCCCACTCAGAAAGGCAAACAGGATGGACATCAGAAGAGGGAGAAAACAGGAAACAGGACAGGAGCTTACCACAGACAGCCTCTGTAAAACTACTCAGCAGGGTATCAAAGCAGATGTTGAGACTCCTAGTCAAACTTTGGGCAGAGTGCAGGGAATCTTAGGAAAGAAGGGGGAGATAGAAAGACATGGAGGGGACAGGAGCTCCACAAGGAGAGCAACAGAACCAAAATATTTGGGCACAGGGGTCTCTTCTGAGACTGATATTCCAACCAAGGACAATTCATGGAGATAACCTAGAACCCCTGCACAGATGTATCCCATGGCAGTTCAGTCTCCAAATGGCTTCCCTAGTAAAGGACTGTCTCTGACATGAACTCAGTGACTGGCTCTTTGATCACCTCCCCTTGAATGGGGAGCAGCCTTACCAGGCCTCGGAGGAAAACAATGCAGCCAGACCTGATGAGATCTGATAGGCTAGGGTCAGATGGAATGGGAGGAGGACCTCCCCTATCAGTGGGCTTGGGGAGGGGTATGGGAGAATATGAGGATTGGGAGGGGAGGAAGGAGGAGGCTACAGTTGGGATACACTGTAAATAAACTGCAATTAACAAAAAATAAAACAGCTAGTCACATCATACCCCTTCAAGAGCAGAGAGAAGAGAATGTATGTATGTCAATGCTCAACTCACTTTATCACTCTTATGTAGTCTAGGACCAAAGCCTAGGGAAAGATATCACCCATACTGGGATGAGTCATTCTATCAATTAGATTAGTATGAAGACAATCTCCCACAGACATGCCCACAGCCAACCTGTTCTAGACAATTCTTTATTTACTATCTCTTTCCTGGTGATCCTAGATTATGTCAAGTTGACAATTAAAACTACCACAGAAAGAAATAATAGACAGCATAAAAATCCAAAATATTGATAACACCAAATGCTGGTAAGGGTGTGGGACAATATAAACTCTCATTCATTGACAATTCAGAGACACATAATGGCATAGTCACTTTGGAAGACAGTTTGGCAATTTCTCATAAAAGTAAACATATTGTAAACATGATCAAACTGTCATGAACCTGCTATTAACCCAAATGATTTGAAATGTTATTTCCATGTAAAGGCCTGCACACAAATGCTTATAGTAATTTTATTTATAGCTGCCAAAACTTAGAAGCACCTAATGTGATCTTCAGCAGGTGACTGTATAAATAAATCATGGCACAGCTTGACCTAGAAATGCTATTTAGCATTCAAAAGATATGAGCAACTAATCTATAAACACATTGAGAAAAGTCAACAGGATGTTCCTAAATAAGAGAAACTAGCCTGAAAAGGTTGCTGTAGAATTCCAACCATGAGACATTCTGGAAACACAAAACTGTGGAGGCAGCAAAATGATCAGTGTTCATCCAAGGGTTAGAGAGGAGGGAAGGATGCACAGATGGAACAGGGAAGTTAGTCAGGAGAGTAGGTTGGCCTGCTGCAGGCAATATCAGCTTTCAATATGTCTCACCTACTGAAATAGGCTTATGATTCAATGAACCTATTTTATATGTTAGCTTGTACATATTGGGTGCACTTGTCCAAGGCCATAGCATGTATAACACTTGGGAATGAGCTGCAGTGATGCATGAATGCTGGCTCACTGTCTTTAATAAAGATACTTGAAGTGCAAGATGTCAGTGGTGTGGAGTTCATGCATGCGGAGCGCTCCTAAGGATATTTGCGAACTCTGCATTCACTTTCTCAACTTTGCTGTGAATCCAAAACTAATGTGGGCGCAAGAGGAAGGCATGCAGAGACTGGTGCATTAACCAAGGACCGGGACCCCCTGTTCAGTTGTAGCCCATGGGCAGCTCAGTCTCCAAGTGAAACCCCTAATAAAGGAAGCAGGGGCTGTCTCTGACATGAACTCCATTGCCTGCTTTTTAATCACTTCCCTCTGGTAGAGTGGTCTTATCAGGCCACAGAGGAAAAGGATCCAGGCAGTCCTGATGAAACTTGATAGGCTAGAGTCAGATAGTAGGGGAGGAGGATTCCCCCTGTCAGTGGACTAGGAGAAGGTGATGAAGGGGGGAGAGAAAGAGAAGGGGGACCAGGAGGAGATGATTGAGGGGGCTGCAATCAGGAAACAAAGTGAATAAATTGTAAAAAAAATAATAAAATAAAATAATTTAAAAAACAGGTGAATCAAGCATGTGATATCTTCCCTGGTGCTCTTGGCTTTCATACATATCTTTATTCTGTTATTGGTAAGATCTTCATCTTAGATGTTCTAAGTTTCAATTCCCCACTTCTCCTGAGCACTGACAGTTCATGTTTCATCATGATTATTCTCTGCTTTTTAGTTTGAGCCTTTGTCTCTATCATTAAGCGATGGGCACCATTCACAGCTTCCCAGCAGGATTATTCTGGTGAACCTTCATCTGCTTTTCATTTATCACATTCTTTATCTTGCAATACTTCTCTGCTGAGCTCTTCTTTATTATTATTCATTGTACAAGCAGGTCATATAGGCAGGAGATAGGTTATGGTCTACAGTGGATAAGGTATAGAAAAATCTACTGTGTGCTTCAGGAAATCTCTCTTGGGGGCTGAAGAGATGGCCCAGTAGTTAAGAGAAATTGTTGCTCTGCAGAGGACCCAGGTTCAGGTCGCATACCCACATGGTAGCTCACAACCATCTTTAACTTCAGTTCTAGAAGACTGCACAAACATGGTGCATACCGCACACCTGCAGGTAGAACATGGATAAACATTAAATAAATAAATAAATAAATAAATAAATAGATAGATAGATAGATAAATAAATAAATAAATGCCAGAAAAAATATTTTTTAAAGACTGCAGAGACAAATTTACCTGGGCCTTAACTGGTACCTCTCTCTGTGTCTGTCTCTCTCTCTGTCTCAATTCTTCAATTAAGAACTTCTTTGCATTTCTGTTAATCACAGCTGGGTACCTTTCTATTTATATGTTCATTAGATCAGATCTTCTATACTCTAATTTCAAAAATAAATTTATACTTTCTTTTGTCTAACTCTTCAATTTTTTGTGGCTCCTAGCGGAGAATTATTAAAGCACGTGGCACATGTTTGAAAAAGAACAGTGAACATACTTCAGTGCCTTCTTTATAGAGCTATGGAAGACAGTCGTCAGGAGAGGAATTATTATGTGATGCAGTTTTCCAGAAATAAGTTTGTGTTGTAAATAAGGCTTTTCTGAGAAAGTAACTTTAAAGTTCACAGCTGATGACTAGGTAGAAATGATCTAGGTAAACTTAGGAGATTCAGGAAAGCCGATGGAATGTCATGTGTAAGAGTTAAAAGCCTATACTTAAAGACCTGCGAGATTATATACAAGGAACATGAAAAGCATTGAGATAATTGTCAGGAACTGTGTCAGGACAAACCCTGTAATTTATGCTAAAGAAATTTCTCTTTATTCTAAGGGATAAGCTGTTGAAGCATTTCAAGACTGGGAAGGAAAAAATGAGATATGCCATTTCAAAGACTGCTGACTGTGTCGTGGTGTAAATGGGGATACGAGTGGATAAGGGAGAGGGCCAGAATGCCACAGATATGTCTGATGGGGAAACTGAAGGTAGCTTGGATAATGATGCTGGCAGGGTGGATGAAAGGGTGTGAGCATGTTTTAGAGACAATAGGTAAAACAAAGCCACATGGAAATGAGATGACAAGGAAAACATCTTTTCTTCTGGTTTAACTACTTGAGTGAGTATTGGGGTCATTTACTAAGAAGGAGTATTTCAGAGAAAAACAGATTTTGGAATAAGAACAGGGGAAGAACGGAAGTTTGTGGATATATTTAGATAGTTTCTGCGTCTGGGATGTTTAGCAAGAACATCTTATAACATTGCTCTTGCTTAAAGGAAAGATGTCAGGGATGACGACCAGCAATTCACTGGCAAACCCCTCTGCAAATTCCTCTGCAAACAAATGGCTCTAGAAACATGGACGTGTTTCCAATTGCTCCAAGGTACATGCAGAATGGACAGGATGGGGAAAGCTGAGGACATTTATAAGTAGAAAAGAGTTTAAAGAGGAATCTATGAATCAAAATCTTTAGAGGAATAATTCAGAGAATTAACATTAACAGAGTTCAGTTTTTAGCACCCACCTTGGGTAGCTCTGCACTTATGTGCATCTTTAAACAAAGTTTGTAATTTCTCATCTAAGAACATCAGTTAGGACTCGTGGTTAATGTTGAAATAGTAATATCTTACCTTGGCCAAGTTAAATGAGAAATCAAATGAAAGGAACTTTAAGTTCTCCAAAATTAATTAGACTATTAAGAAATTAGGCTTGGGAACCAAGAAACACTGAACTAGGAAGTAGGAATTACAGGAATTCCCCTCTAACACAAATAATCTGGGTTCAGCTGAAATGAATGAATGTTCATAATTTTTGGTCAAAATCTAGATTCCATTAAGTCATATTTCAGATCACATCACAGTGCCTGGACTTCAAGGCATCAGAGCAGGTCATGGCATGGAAGAATCTACACCTAGATGTAATTACGTAAATACTAACTGAGAATCACAAGGTCTGCCTGTGACAACAATTCTTTTGTTTTTCACATGTCTGGCATTCTTTGGTTTCTTTATCCACACAGAAGCATCTGGGCAAACAGTGAGCAGATATTAGTTTGGGGAAAATAACAGTCACTCGGGAGAACAGCACCGGCATACTGTGTTAGTTTATAGTAATGTATTAGAGCAGAAGCACTATGATAAGAGTTCAGTAAACTAAGTTGCAAAGCATTTTTCAAATCACCTGTATGAGGCCAGAAGAGGGTGTCCTTTCCCCTTGGAGCTCGAGTTGGAAAAAGACAGGAGCTACCTTTGTGGGTGCTGGGAAGGGAACTTCGGTCCCCTGGAAGGGCAGTGTGTGCTTTTAAGCACTGAGTCAGCTCTCCAGCCTCGTATTCTCACATCTTGACAATAACTTCTCTCATGTAAGAACTAGGAAGCAAACTGCAGTTCAGTACATGCTGTCCGTTCTTCCTTCTTCTGGCTCTCCTTCAGAATTTCCAGTTCTGCAAGGTCAGTGCTTTCCCTTCCTCAGTACTAGTTAGAAAGCAATTCTTTAATTTTTGTCAAATTGGCATATATTTATTTCTCTTTTAATTTAATTTTTTGCTCATTGATAACACTATTTTTCATAATTTTCTTTACATAGCCTTTCTCTATTTTTATAAATTGGTTGGTTTTTAATTGGAAGCAATTTATCAATTTATAAATTCTTTCTTAGATGTTGTGAATGACTGAGTAAGTCCTTATTTAACCTTTTATTTTCTTTTGTTTTATTTTTGCATGAATTCACATTTCTTTAACCACCAGCATTTCTAAGACTCCAGTTCACTCCTTTGCTCACTTTTAATTTCTTGTTACTTGAGGAATGTATCTTGCAATCAGAAGAAATTCTTGGGTTTTCCCCCCTTTATTTCATAAGGCTTTGCATAATAGGGTTATTTTAGTTGACTCTCTTCGTTTCTTATTATGCATGTGTGCCTCCCTTTCTTCATTCTAATTTGTCATCTTGAAATTATTCGTCCAGTTACTTTGTGCATTTAAAAGATGGCTTTCAGAAACATTTTAATGTCTATCAAAGCAAATCCATGTGTCTCCCTTTCTCTTATTCAGTAATTTGCTACCAATTCACCAATTTACTTCCCTCCCACCCCTTTGTACAACAATGTTCATTCATTAAAATGATTTCCTTATTTTCCACAGTTTCATTTCACTTTGAAGAATTCTGCTAGCATGTACCAGTGAACCCCAAGATAACTTCACAGGTTGTTCACCTTGGCAAGGCTTTAGTTTATTTGTTTAAAAATCTCAAATTTCGTCTTCTCTTTTCTTTGCTTCTTTAGGCAAAATTATTATTATTATTATTATTATTATTATTATTATTATTATTCCCTAAATGACTCACCCCTGTCATGAAAATATACCTTGTGACAATTTGGATGTGTGACACTTTTCATCTTCCCTCTTTCATGGATGTTTTCAGCTGAGTGTGTAGTTTTGAGCAGTAATTTTTTCTGAAGAAATGTTAAGATACAGCTTGATCATCTCCAGCCTAGGTATGTATGCATTGATGAAAAATGATAATCTAAGCTGCGTGCAGTGGCACACACCTGTAATCCCAGCACTCGGGAGGCAGAGGCAGGTGGATTTCTGTGAGTTCGAAGCTAGCCTGGTCTTCAAAGCAAGTCTAGGATAGCCAAAGCTACACAGAGAAACGCTGTCAAAAAAGAAAGAAAAATAGAAGGACAGACAGATGGAAGGAAGGAAAGAAAGGAAGGAAGGAAGGAAGGAAGGAAGGAAGGAAGGAAGGAAGGAAGGAAGGAAAGAAGGAAGGAAGGAAGGAAGGAAAGAAAGAAGGAAGGAAGAGAAAGGAAGGAACAAAGAAACAAACAAATGAATGGTAATCTGGACCACTGACACTGACATACTTCAACTTTGTTCTGGACTTCAGAAACCAAAACTTTCTCTTGGTATCCATCTTCTCAATATAGCTAGATGGTTAAGAAGAGCTAGTATCCTTCCAGAGCTGGATGCAAAATGGTGCATTTTCATTAGATTGAGCATGTTGATTATGTATTAAAAATCTCTGTTGTTCTCTTGCCTTTCCTGCCATCTACTGAGAAAAGCAGAGAGAGGTCTCCCATTTTGACAGCGCCTTGTGCCCTTGGGGAGGGTCTGAATTTCTGTGTTATAATAAATATATTGTATTTCATTAGGAATATTCATGTTTAAAACATTTTCTAGTTAGTTTTATTTGATGCCATATCTTTCTTTTTGTAATTCTTTGAGTTTTATACAAAGTATTTTGATCCTATTCTTTTCTAGCTCCCAACTGCTCCTAGACACATTATTTCCTTACAAACCCAGCCAATTTTTAATGTAATTTATTTATTTTATATTAATCACAGGTTAGGTATTTTGCATCCCAGGTGTAGCTCCCTCCCTCATTCTCTCCCACTCTCCCCATCCCTCTCTCATCTCCTCCCTGCCCCCTCCAAGTCCACCGACTGGGGAGGACCTCCTGCCCTTCCATCCGACCCCAGTTCATCTTGTCTCCTCAGGGCTGGCTGCAATAATTTTATGTCCTTGTTTTCTGCTTGTTTGTTTTATTAATTTTTTATTATTATCATTTATTACTATTTATTCAACTTTTATTCTGGCTGTGTTCCCCTCCCTCATCTCTTCCCTATGCCCCTCCCCTAGTCCACTGATAGATGAGGTCTTCCTCCCCTTCTATTTGACCCTAGCCTATCAGGTTTCATCAGTACTGGTTGCATTGCCTTCCTTTGTGGCCTGGCAAGGCTGCATCCCCCAGGGGGAGGCGATCAGAGAGCCTGTCACTGAGTTCATGCCAGAGAAAGCCCCTCTTCCCCTATTAGGGAACCCAGTTGGACACTGAGTCCATGGGCTACATCTGAGCTGGGGTTTTAAGTCCTTTCCATGCATTGTCCTTGGTTGGGATATTGGTCTCTGCAGGACCCCCAGGACTCAGTTTTATTGGCTCTGTTGGTCTCTTAAGTTCATCAATTCTAATTTGTATTGCTCTTATAGTCTTGGGTGTGTGGCCATCCAGTGGAGTATGGTCGAACACTTGCTAGGGCCATGTTTTCAAAGAGAACCAACTCTCCCTCTCCCAACATCTATTAATTGCTGACAACTCCACAGCTAGGAGCGGGATTTTGTGTCCATGTCTCCGTTCTTGGAGATTTTGTCTGGGGCACAACAGGTGCAGAGACTTACGCTGTGGTTTGAACGAGAATGCCCCCAACAAACTCATGTGTTTGAATGCTTCGTCCCCGGCTAGTGGAACTCTTTGGGAGGACTAAAAGGTGTGGCTTTATTAGAGTAGGTGTGACCTTGCTGGAGAAGATGTGTCACATGGGGTGAGTTTTGAGATTTCAAAAGCCCACACCAGACCTAACCAACTCCCTTTCTTTCTGAAACTTGCAGATCATGTGTGAGCTCTCAGTAGCAGCTCTGGCACCATGCCTGCCTGCCTGCCTTCCTCCAACCTCCCTGCCTAGGACCCCCTGGGCCTAGGTTTTTTGGCTCTGTTGTTCTCCTTGTGGAGTTCCTGTCCCCTCCAGGTCTTTCTATCTCCCTCTTCTTCCACAGGATTCCAGCACTCTGCCCAAAGTTTGGCTATGAGTCTCAGTATCTCCTTCGATACCAAATTTGTAGGCAAATGGTGGGAACTAGAAAAGATCATCCTGAGTGAGGTAACCTAGAAGCGGAATGACACATATAGTACATATATGGATATTAGTCATATGATATAGGATAAACATACTAAAATTTATCATCCTAAAGAAGCTAAACAAGAAGGAGGACCCCAAGGAAGAGGCTGAAACCTCACTTATAAGGGCAACAAGATAGACATCGGAAGGAGAAGATAAGAAACAGGACAGGAGCCTTCCACAAGGGAACCTCTGAAAGACCCTATTTTATTTCTTAAATCACAGTAAAAATACATGTTATGTTCTCCAAAGCCTCATGCTCATTTCAGTCTTGTAGGATGATTCAATCCAACCACCACTGGATTTTACCACTAATATGGAGAGTCTGTAACCCTCTTTTAACCCACAGAGAAGTTCTCAGCCCAATTCTTCAATGTAGCTTACTACTCTCACATATCCTCTGTATCTTTGCTTATATTTTCAGGCAGTGTAGGCTTATATTTTTCACCAAATCTACTTTATTTAGGGTTCTTAAATGCTTCTACCTCCCCTCCACCCACTGACCAGAGGCAGGAAAGAAAGAAGGTTATTAGGTAAAGGGGTTGTAGACCATTTTAGAAGTAGTTCTTTGGGATGAGTCCACTTTTTATTGTCTGGATACCAGCAGTCCAGTCCAAAGGCCAACACCAAGCAACTACACAAATCTGCAAATCAGCATGATTCAGACGATTGGGGTAAGTTAGCAAAAGCCACATGACTTAATTGGATTTCCCTGAGAAGTTCTCTAGAATGTTTCTCTCAGTGAAGTCAAGTGTTGAAGCACAAAGATCAGTTCATCGATGTTGATCCAAAAAGTGATGTCTCATTGTCCATGGGCTTCTAGATATCTCCTCTCCTCAGGGTCCACCCATGAATGTTCTCAGCTTGGCAAAGTCACAACCCTTGCACAAGACAGCTCACAGCAAAACCACATGCCTTCTCACAAGACAGCTTCTAGCAATACATCACATGACTCAACTGAGTCTTCAAAGAAACCATAAACTTCCACTTCAGAGCAGCTTCAGAGGAAATATACCAACTTTGGTCTCTCTAACACCCAAGAGATGCAAATGTCCTCTCCCTGCCTTTCCATGTTCTGTTGAAGCTAGAGGAGAAAGGGAAACTCATACTCCAAGATGTCTTAGGGAACCATGCTTACATTATTTTTTTTTCTATGTGGCTTTTTGAGTGTTTCACTTAAGGGCTTCTGGAAATACATCTTTTATCATTACTGTCATCATTATCTTTTAAATTTGGTAATTATGATAGTTTTACACTCTTGAAACATTCTTGGGTGGACACAGAACTTTGGTCACAACATTTCATCCATAAAAGGTTTTTCAGCCAACGTGATCAGCTCACACCTGCCTTGGCTGGTTAAGTTTTCAGCCTGCCTTTGTCAGGAAAAGTTAGTCATATCCACCACCTTCAGCCTTGGTACCCACACATGGGCTGTGGATATATTGGTATTGGCCAACTGCCACCAAAAGTTTTGGGTATAACCATTCATACCCTAACAGGAATGGAGCAGTGAGGCCAGCATGCACCACAGAAATAGATAAGGAAAATCAAGGTCAGGGTAGAGAAACTCTGGGGCTTGAGAAACTCTGATGGGTCTCTCAGTAGAAATTCGCATGGATGCAATCATGGTTGACTTTTCTGTGCCTTCTACATACATGAAAACTGATTGGTCTTAGGCAAATCTATAATATGTTATAATATTTATCTGGCTTCTTTTTTATGGTGTGGAAGTCATGCTCCAAGAGACTACTGAGTAAAAATCCAGGGTCCAAAGACATGTTCAGAATTTAGTTAGCTCCGGAGACCTTTCAAGTCAATATGAGAGGAATAAAAGAGTTAAAGAAGGAAAACAGTCCACATGAAAAGCTTTTTGGATGCAGGCTTCTGCCCACCCTAGTGTTCACCTGCCCTGCTAGGGGCATAACCTGGTGTGGAGGTGTGGGGTTGAGATGCATTCATGTTTTAGGCTGAGGAGAAGAGGTACACCTAGCGGTAGTTTGCAATCATGAGCACTCTTTTTTTAAATTAATTAATTTTTTAATTTATTTATTTTTATCTCAATCACAGGTTAGGTACTTTGAATCCCAGGCGTAGCCCCTCCCTCATTCCCTCCTACCCTCCCACTCCCTCCCTCATCTCCCTCCTCCCCGCCCCCTCCAAGTCCACCAACAGGGGAGGACCTCCTTCCCTTCCATCCAACCCCAGCTTATCCTGTCTCCTCAGGGCTGGCTGCAATGTCCTCCCCTGGGATCTAGCCAGTCTGTCACTCCCCGGCTTGTATGGGGGAGGGTCA
>CM053763.1:79043078-79069682 GCA_028658305.1 Pachyuromys duprasi
CACATCCACACATGGTCCTTGATTGTAGAAACTGTCTCATACAAGACCCCTGTGCCCTGCTCAGTTTGGTCTTTGTGGAGCACTCTTAAGGACACAACTTCAGTGCCCCAAATCAGACCTCCTGAAGTGACAGCCTATTAAGTATTAAATCCCTTCCCAGGAATTTATCCATCCCCCAGCCTCAAGTTTAGGAAGGAGGGACTGTGATCGCCATCTTTGAAGTTACCTGGGCACAGGTAGCTCCTATAGAAGACAGCAGGAAGCAAGACTGTAGATGAGTTTCTGGGATTCCCACTTATCTGATCTTATCTAAGAGTCTCTCTCTCTCTCTCTGTGTATGTGTTTGTGTACATACTAGTGAGTGGTAGAGTTTAATTTTTACTAGAGGAGCAGAGAAACTTAGCAAAATAAACTTATTAATCTACATAAACTGTTCAATATTTCACTTCTCCTAAGAGAAGACCTTTTCTAAGTTGCTTTCGGAGGATGGGAGGCAGAGATCCATATGAAGTTAATCCATGGTATCTCAAGAGGAAGACTATTTAAAAAAATTATTGATTACAGTTTATTCATTTTGTATCCCAACTGCAGCTCCCTCCCTCAACCTCTCCCAATCCCACCCTCCCTCTCTCTTCACCCATGCCCCTCCCCCAGTCTACTGATAGGGGATGTCCTCCTTTCCTTTCATCTGATCCTAGCTTATCAGGTCTCATCAGGACTGGCTACATTGTGCCCTAGTAGGGCTGCAACCCCCTCAGGGGGAGGTGATCAAAGAGCCAGCCACTGAGTTCATATCAGAGACAGTCCCTGTTCCCATTATTAGGGAACCCACTTGGAGACTGAGCTGCCATGGGATACATCTGTGCGGGGTTCTAGGTTATCTCAATGGTTGGAGTATTGAGAGGAAGACTTTGATTCAGGTACTATTTGCTGTTGTTGCTGAGGACCAGTGTTTGGCTCTTAGCTTCCACATGGTGGCTTACAACTACTTGTAAGCCCAGATCCAAGGGAGCTAGCACCTGTGTGGGCTCCTGTACTTACATTAGGCATATGTACTTGTGAAGGCTCACACACACACATAGATTAGTAATAATAATAATAATAATAATAATAAATTTAAAAATAAGGTGTATTTGCTCATGAAATATTTCAAGGTCTTCAGCAAAAAAAATGTGTATAATATATGCCCTCTTATTCAGTTGCAAAAGTAGGTTATAAGCACATTTCTGGCACATGTGTGCAGGAAACAACGATCTCTTTTTAATTTTTACTTTTTAGAATTTATTCATTTTATATCCTTATTTTAGGCCCTTTCCTCCCTCCTCCCAGTCCCATCCTCCCTTCCTTTTACCCGCTGCCAGCCTTTTCCCCTAGACCCCTAAAAAGGGGAGTTCTCCAACCCTGCCATCTGACCCTAGCTTATTAAGTCTCATCAGAATTGCCTGGATCCTCTTCCTCTGTGGCCTGGCAAGGCCACACTGCCAGGGGGAAATAAAAAAAAAAAAAAAAAGCAGGCAACTGAATTCAGATCAAAGACTGCCCCTGTGCCCCTTACTTGGGAAACCACATGGAGACTGAGCTGCCTATGGGGTACATATGAGGTCTGTGTTCTCTCCATGTATAGTCCTTGGTCAGTGCATCAGTCTCTGTAGGCCCCCCTGGGCCCAGATTTTTGGCTTGAAACAGCAATCTTTTCAGTGAATCTGCATTAGAAGAACACTAGTCTCCATGGAGTTTAGTGATCTGGAGCCAGAGAGTAGAGATTCATTACTCTCCAACCTAATTTGGAGAGAAGGCCATGACTGCCTGGAAGGGGTAGTTATTACCCACCAGGATGGTCCAGTAAGGTTTTTGTTCATTTGGTTGTTTTTTTCCCACTGTTTTGTGTGGGTTCAGTGATTTAAAAAAAAAACATTCTACATTAATTTTCAACTTTTATGTGCAGATATTATTTTATATGAGGTAGTTATCGTTTTTATAGTAAAGTTGTACTTTTATATGAAATATGTTAAAAATAGAAAAATAATTGATTATCCAATGCTAAATAGTTAACCCTAAAATCATATACTACAAGCAATACTAAATGAACTCAATAGGCTATATTTATATATTTATTCAATATATAAAGAATGATAACAATTAAAGAAAAAGAGGTCATGACTTTGAGATGGAGTTAGGGAAAGGGTTGGAGAGAGGAAAGAGAAAGGGGGAATGATGTAATTATATATATATATTTTTTTAATGGAAAGGTATGAAATGATGTAATTACACATACATTTAATTTAAAGATATGGAAAGTATTTAAAATTAAAAATCTGTTTAATTTACATAACAATCACATTGGGCAAGTATTTTATGTAAATATCTGATAATAGTGCCTAAATAATTTTGCCTTTGTAGTTTTCACAGACTATTATAGGGTAAGCATGTCCCCCATCGAGCTTTAACATTACCATGGTCATGACTCTTAGTGTCCCTGTAGCATCACAAAGCTTTCCACTTGTCTATTAATTACAAAGAAACTAAATACAAATTTCCCACATCGCCACAAGTAAACTGTTATAGCAGAGGTTGTCCTAATCTTACTAGTATAACTGTCCCCCATCCATGCTCAAGATTGCACAACTCTAAACAACTGTAGCAAACCTTTCCATGAGTGTGAGAATTGACTACCCAAATTGCCTTTCTCTGGACTCAAACCAAATTCTCCCACTGCCTGTTTCTCTGGATTTGGCAGTGAGTGTGGAATGTGAGCCAGTCTTTTAACTTTGGCATCTTCCCAACACCATGCCTTTCAGATTTCTCCACTTACTGACAAAGTCCTGACCTACAATCATTTTTATAAGACATAATTTTCTGGAAACTGAACCTTTGATAGACTAATTTTCAAATCTTTGCTCGTGGCAAAGAGAAACTTGAACAAAGCATTGAGAAGTTAATAGCCTTTTACTTGCAAAGCATTTTCAAGGTATTCCTGACTCAAAAGAGCTGATTTTTGTGACTAACCAAGGTCAACATTAGACAATCAGATGTTCCTTCCCACATTTCCTATTTGAAAATGAAAGACCTAAAAAAACATATACTTGAAAACACAGAGGGTAAAATTGTTTGGGTTAGAGAATTTACTTCTTAAAGAAAAGGGCTCAAGGTTCTATTTACCTGAGGGAAATGGTTCTCTGTCTGTCTGTCTCTATCTCCCTTCTCTCTCTCCCTCCCTTGCTCTCTCTCTTTCTGCATGTGTGTGTGTGTGTGTGTGTGTGGTGTATACGCAGCAGTGTGCCTTATGGCCAGAAGAGGACATTGAATGCCTTAAAACAGGGTCTCTCACTTTGAACTTGGCAGCAAGCCCTGGTGATCCCTCTCCTCTTCAGCAGACAGAGCTGGGTTACAAGTGAATGCTGAAGGTGGGAACTTAGAAGCTAACACCTGTGTAGCAAGTGTTCTCTCCCTTGAGCCATATTTCCAGCCTCACTTTTTCCCTTTTAAAGAACTATCTTAGCATACAAGATTCAGTTCACTGCCTGAGTTTAAGAAATGCTAGATAGGAATGGCAGAAGATCAAGGTGCCAGCATTGCTTTCTTACTTTTCTTGGAGAGAAATGGAATGGAAAAATGCAGGATCACTGTGGGAGAACGAGAGATAAACCACACCTGACACACCAGCTGTCTTAACTAATTCTGTGTCAACTTGGCACAAGCTCAAGTTATCTGAGGGAAGGAAACCTCAACTGAGAAAGTGTATCCAGAAGACTGGGCAGTCACAGGTAAGCCTGTATGCCGTTATCTTAATTGGTGATTGGGAGTGTCAGCCCATTATAGGTGGGGGTATGCCTGGGCTGATCGACCTGGGTTCTATAAGACAGAAGACTGAGCAATCCATGAGGAGCAAGGCAGTCAGCAGCAACATGCTGTCATCCGCTCCTGCATTTAGGTTTCTACTGGGTGTGAGTTTCCGCTTTGCTGCCCCACAACGGACTTTGAATGATTCAGAATGGATAAACCAAATAAACCCTTTCCTCCCCCCAAGTACTTTTAGTCATGGTATTTCACCATAGCAATAGTAACCCTAACAAAGAGACCAGCAAAGCTATTGCTATAAAAAACTGAATAGATATCAATCTCAATTTCAGATAACAGTGAGTATTCAAATCAGAATATCAACTGATTGAAGCTCGACTTAGTTAGGCCAACTCAGTGGAGAAGCTCTGGTCCAGGTGAGATCTCTTTCTTTTTCTTATATAAATTCAGACCCATTCTTTTCATAGTCATGTCAGCCGTTTGTTTAAACGGCTTGGGACTGGTAGTTTACCATCTCTGCTTCTGAGCTGTTATGAAGCAAGGCACTAGGCAGCTGTAAAGTGAGAGTGTAGAGAAGCATGCTTTGATTACAGTGAGGTCACAGCAAAGGTGTAAATAGCTCGTCAATTAAGAGCTAGCAATGCTCACAGAGGATCTCGATTTGGTTCCCAACACTGTGCTGGTCAGCTCACAACCACCTGTAATTTCAGGTGAGCTAAAATCCACTTCTAGCTCTGTCAGAAGTGCAAGATCTCCTGGCATTTGCATATACAGCCCCATCCCCACACAAATATACACAGCTTAAACTAAATTTAAAAAAAAATGTAAGTGCAGAAGCTTTGAATAGTTATAGTCACAAATGCAATCTATCACAGTGGTGATAAGGAATAACTTAGAAGAACCAGTGAGCTTGATCCCAGAGGATGAGAAAACAAAACAAACAAACAAACAAAACAACACATATTGGGGTCTAGAGTGGCGTTACATCAGAAAAAGCATATACCAGGAAGGAAAGTATGCATGGAACAGTATGTTGTGTTTCGGGAAAATGAAAGGCATAAGCAGAGAGCAGGGTATATGGGAAGAAGCCTCCTATATGAGGCCAGATCATGAAGGTCTCAAGTACAGACAGAAGTGCTTAAACAACCTTACAGACAGGGGGAACAATGTGAGACTCTCAGACTTTCCTTTGACAAAAGGCCCTTGTGGGAGGAGTCTATAAGAGAAGTTAGGGGTCAAGCAAGGTATGAAGGTGGTCAGTTCAGAGGGTAGGAGGCACAAGAGAAAAACTGTTGGGCAATCTCGAATTAGGAAAATGGAGAAAGGATAGCAAAAAGCAAAGTAATTAAGTAAGGTAGCATCCATATGACCTGACTTAGTTGTTGATATTATGAAAATTATCTTTGCTTCTCAAAATTTTTCCTTAAACTGTCAACCATAAACTACTCACATCAGCTTTACCCAAGAAATTAGTATGATTTCCTGGTTTGGGGAGTATGAGGAGACATGGGGAGTACTGATAGGTAATTAAATTTGGGGCCTGGTAAGGTTACTTTGGGCATTGCTGGGTGGGGTTGTGCAGGTTCTAGTCTGAGTCTCAGGATGAATGCCTGGGGCTTGAGTGTGTGGTTTGGGGTGAGGCTATGCAGAGAAAGTGATTTTAAAACCTGAAAAACTGAGTTTTGGATGCTGATGCTAAATGCTGTAGGTGGAATATGGCTAAGAATTAGCTGACAACGGGTCACAAAAATAAGCTCATGAAAGTAGGAGGGGAACTTTATGGGAAGGAAAAGAGTTTACCAGGAGAGGGAAAGGAATAGGAGAAAATAATGGGTTGTATATGGTCAGAACATTACATACATTCATGAAGCTGTCATAATAATCTCAGACAGGTGGTGGGAACACCCAAAAGGCACATCACGAAGGTGAAGGAGGAAAAGTCCAGAAAGTAGTCAAGGCTACAATAGAAAAGTCCACTTGATTTGGTAACCAGCAGGTGGTCAGTGACATTGAGGAGGCTGCTCTAACAGTATTAATGGGATAAGTGGATGGGCTGAGATCACACCCTGACATCTATGTGGGAAATTGGAGACTCAGACCAAGGCCTTTGACTCTCATTCCATTTTTATGTGGCACTCCCCATAAGCTTTTCTGTATGAAGCCGATCAATATGTTGATCGTTAGCCACTAAAGCCTCAGTGTGGGGGAGGCTAAGTAAAGATGTGTAAGTAGACAGTTGGTCAAATTATCAGTAAGTATGTTAGGTCTGAGTTCTTGGGGTACTGGTAACCCCTAGTTGAGAGAGGCATTTGAGCTCCTGGCTGCAAAAGTGGAAGACTCCCTTCAGAACAGGTCCCTAGCAACTTGAGTGGGCTGCAAGATGTTCAATGACAGGGCTACCCTGTACTCTGTCAAAGCCACAGACTTCAGAGCTCTCTGGCTCTTTTCTGCTTGCTTTACAAACAGGAAGTTTAAACTAGTAGGTCAAGGAAAAAGCGAATACGTAAAGTTGGCTTAGTTTTCCATGTTCTTTTGTAAAATATTTTCCTTTTCCTGTATTAGCAATAAATCCTGTAACTAAAAATGTCAAATCACCATAACTTGAGGATCTATGAAACTCCCTTCCAGCAAAAATACTGGAATATTGACGCAAAAAAATAATTTCTCCATCCAGCATTGTGGTTTCAAGTATTTTTCCAGGCATAATAGGCAAGGGAAAAGAATGTAAAGAATTTTAACTGGTATGCATTCTTGGGAGATGAAACAAGACTTACTGATTTCAAGTTTATGAGGACCATTCAGCCTGAAATATAGATTTGTGCTTTAACCCCGACCTCCTGGCTCCACATTCCCACTTCTGCCTCCACACATATTTATCTTCTTGGGTTTTTTTTTCAGTTTTAATTTTTTTTTACTTTTATTTTATGTGTATGAGTAGTTTGCCCATTTGTATGTCTGTACATATGTACATGCATTGCCTGCAGAGGCCAGAAGAGGGCGTTGGATTCCTTGGGACTGAAGTTACAGACAGTTCCATATGAGTGCTGAGAATCCCACATAGGTCCTCTGGAAGAGCAGCCAGACTGTTATCTGCTGAGCCATCTCTCCAGCCATATCTTGTTTTAATTTCTTGGATTATTGACTTTTTTTGACTGTCAAAAATGGTTCATAGATGACTTTTCTGTTTATACAATTTACTACGTAGAAATAACTATTTAGCATTTTCATTTTAATAGAAACTTCATTTTTACTAACTTGATATATTGATCAAAACTCAAACTTAAGACAATGAGAACAGATTTATCTCATTCTTAACTACTTTTGCCTGTCTTCCTACTTAATGTCACTATTAAGTGTTATTGCTCCTAGGGGTAGATCTTTTTATTCTTATTTACTAAGAAGATATTTCAGTCAGTTTTTTTTTCTCTTAGAAATAGATACTGAATGCTATCCAATGTCTTTGGACAGTCTTTCACAGACTCAACGCTGTTTAGAAATCCCAAGTGTCTTCTGAGATCAAAACAACTTCTCAGCTGCTACACACTATAAACTCAAACATCAAATTATACTTTTCCAACATACAATGTCACAGAATGTATATTGCCATTTCTTAAGGGAGGACCAGGAGCACAGTGGGAAATACTGGATCAAAGCAAGGTCAAATCCCAGCGGAACAAATTTCAAATCCTGTGGTATGTACTATAGCACTCATGTGGAGGTCAGAGGACAAGAAGTTAGGGTTGGTTCTTTCCTTGCACCATGGGGATCATCAGGTTTGGGTACAAGCATCTTTACTGGCTGAGCCATCTCACCGGCTCCTGTTAGTGTCTTAGTGTGTGAACTGTGGAAGGGTTATTCTCCTTCTTCTCCTAATGGTCTCGGCTACCTCTCTTCACCACCTCCCTTCAGACTAGAAAGTTAGAGCCTGCAGTTGTCACCCATAATGTAGAGCCAAGCATTTGGGTATGATATGCATTTTGTTGATTGGGTTTACTTTGTGGGACTTAGCTTTGCAAGGTAGACCCAGAGAAAAAGTGAAGGGCATCTATCTATCCACTGAGGGAGAAACTAGCATCCATCCAGCTTTCAAGTAGCAAGTATAGGAGCAGGTAAGCAATTTGACATGAAGCCTGCCTGCCTAGACTTGCTCCATGGCTTTGGGAGTAATTCCTGGAGATACTGTTGTAGTCCTTCCTTGCCCTGATCCCATGCCCTCAATGGTTCCGTAGGCCACTAAGTTCCATACAATAAATTCCTTTCTGCTTAAATGTGCTAATGAAGACACTGGGCTTTTGTAACTGACTGTGACAGATACACAATGGTTCTGACTTTAATTTTCCACAGTGCAGTTCAGTAACTGATCTATCATCTAACTGCTGATTTCAAATGGGAACTTTGTCACATGTCAAGTCCTTACACATTTGAAATTGTTAAGATGATTCCTTATTTGTTCTACTTCCAATATGACAGTATTATTTTACTTTTGAAATTGTTTTTCATTTATACTGTGACAATTCCTCACACGTGCACGCTGTGATTTGATCACATTCACCCCCTGTTCTCTTCTCTCTAGCCCTCTATCTGGAATTCTTAGCACCATCCCCTTCTGTTTTCATGTGATAGCACACCATTTTAAATGACTGTAGTTTTATGGAAATTTTAATTATGTGTTTGGGTAAGTGACCTCTTTCCAGTTAACTCATCCAATATTTTTCTAGAACCAATGGGCTTTTCTATGAGAATAATACTTTGGCTACATTCTAAATATGTCTTGGCAGAGTTTAAATTGAACTGAGGAAATAACATGAATATTAATAGGCTTATATCCACACATACCTCTATTTTTTCCTTAATTGTGATTCATGGTTTTGTTCTTGCTGAATTTTGTACATACTTCACATGAGATTTGCACACTATTTCCTAGATTGTTTACTTTTCCAGTGATACTTTTCAATCAGTGCCATTGAGGATTTACCATATTTATTTGTAATTAAAAACCCAACACTTTCATGGCTTTAAATGTTTAATTTCTCCTGGGTTATCAAAGCAGTCAGTTTTATCTATAAGCTAGTCATTTCTGGTGCTCAGTGGTTAGGAGCACGGGCTGCTTCTCCAGAGGATTTGTGTTTGATTCTTAATACTCACATGGTGGCTCATAACCATCTATAAATCTAGTTCCAGAGGATCTGATGTCCTCTTCTGGCCTCATAGGGTACAAGGTACTCATGTGGTACATAGACACGCAGGGAAGGCACTTACACACATAAAACAAAATTAATAGTTAAACATTTTAAACGAGCATTTTCTCCATTGTCGTCACACCCCTCTTGTTGAATGAACTTATACTTACATAGTGCAGATGACCAGGTGTCCTTTTGATGCACCAAGAGTATCCATCAGAAGCATCTTGAGAAGGGGGAATCCTTACATGCCCAGCAGTCTTAAGGAGACCCCAGTGACTACCGTGTTCTGTTCCTCTTTGACTGATGCAGCACACACCCACATACCCTCTCTTCATTCCTTCAATTGCTTTAATTGCTTGCTGTAATCTTTTATTCCATTTTAGCCACAAATGATCTCACCACTTTCCCAATGGAGGTAACTGAAAATTGACTAAAAGGGACCTCTGTTCTCTGTGTTTAAATCTCTTCCTGGTATTTAATCCTCCCTTTCTGTGTGTGTGTGTTAAGCCACAGTGTATAAAAGTTACATTTCAATACTACCAGCCATTGGCATATATCAAAGAATTTGCAGTAATTCAAAATCTAGAGTTGATATTTTAACAGTAGAGAAAAATGTTTCCTATTTTCAGCTATGTTCCTTTTGAAGAACAAGTTGACAACATGCTTTGGTATCTATATAATATGCATATGTATTATATGCTTATAAACATTCTGTGGCACAAGTAACGGGATGCAACTTGAATTAACATAAAGAAAAGTGGTAAAGATTGTAAAGAAGATGCTGAGGCCACCTAAGGACAGTGTCTGCTTGGCCTTCGAAGAGATGGGAAGGGCCCAATTCTTGAGTTCTTGCCTACTCTGTGTATATCTTTTACCTTCTTTTATCTGTACTTGCCATGGTTCTTCTTTGCTGTTGCTATGGAGCTTGGTTCTTTGAGGTAAAATGATATATGGCTTCCTGGTATTTGGCATCTGTTCTTCCAAATTCTATTGCCTTGAATTCCTGGGTTCCTAGTGGAGCCTGCTGTGTGGGCATTTTTGATGGCTACTTGCTGTTCTGAACTCTTGAGTTTTTGCTTTGGCAGGTCTTCACTTTTTTGTTTTTTCTCAGTATTTATATTCTGTCTCTCTTTTTCTCCTCCCACTCTTCCTCCTTTTTCCTCCTCCAGATATCTGTTCTTATTTTGTCTCTTGTTTCTACTGACTTTGTAAATGGGCCATGCTGACATTTTTTTTAAATCACAAAATAAATTGTCTGAAATTACTTCGATATAAGGATAAATGGCTTTTCAGACTTGTTTTATTTTTATATTATGAATCAATTTGTTGCATACTTTATCTATATTTGAGGTACATGTGACAATGGAAAGCACAAGCTGGCTTTTGATGTGGCATCTGCTCCTCTCTTGGAAGAGAAAAAGGGCTTGTTCAGATTTGGTGGTGTCATTCTCAGCCACAGGGCAATGAAGACGCAGTCTAGCTGGCTCTCTCAGTTTAGCTTTCTTGGCTTCCAACTACAGTGACTCAGCTTGGGAGTTTATAAAAGAGTGCGTCAACCCAAACTATAGAATGAAGTATGGTACTTACATTTAATTAGCTTGGTCATCCTGGCATCTCCCACCCTGTCTATGCATATCCACCATAAAGCTCTGTTGTTCATTATCTATTGTTATTATGAGGGCATTGTTTATCTCTTGCATGGGTTGGTGAGAGGCCAAGTTTAGTCTTCAAGATATATTTTGTTTGAACCTTATGGTGGCATCACCATGTTCCTGGCTTCTAAGCTATATTTTTTTGCTCTCTGTGAAACATAGAAGGGCTGGTGTTCTGTCTGTTATGCTATTTTAATGGTTAGGGGAGAGAGTGTGAGGGAAGACACTAGGTATACTAGAAGAAACTGTAAAAATTTCTTTGGCTTAAGGCAGGAAAAGGAGTATTTTTTGAGGTGGATGTTTCTGCTCAACCAGAAAACCCCTTTACCTATGGTCATTTCCTATTACAAATAACAGATTGATGAGCATCTGCTTGCCAGCATGCTGGGAGTCACTGAAGTCAATCAGAAAGTATCTCTGGGCTTGGAAGATAGCTCAGTCAGCCAAGTGCTTGCTTGAAAAACATAAAGACACAAGTTTGATACCCAGAGCCCACATTTAAGAAGCTGGGTGTGTTTGCACCCAAGTGGATCCCTGAATCTTGCTAAGCCAACCAGCTTACTGGATCACAGAGTGTCAGGCAGGTGAGATATTTCAAGAAGAAAAGATGGGTGGAACCTACGGAACAGTAGCCGACTCTGTGTCTAGCCTCCACCTACATATGCATTCATATATACCCCTACACAGACATGCATGCTCATGAGAGAGACAGGAAAGAGAGAGTGCATACATACACACATACAAACACATACACATACACACACACAATTCTCATTCATTCTGAAGTTTTCCAGAGACTGTTAACAGTTATGCTTGTTCACTTACACAGCATTTAGAGACACAAACCAACTTCCTCTTTCAAAACTGAGCTCTGACTAGCAGCCCTTTTCCTCTTTTTACCAAGTGAAGGGAGTTTTGTAGTGATGGGAACTCTGGAGAGAGAACTTGCTTTTCAACAGATATTTGTATGGAAGGTTAATCACTTTATTCTTTAAAGGAACATTCTCCCACATAGGCCTGCAAAAGTAGACTTTTAAGTTCTTGTGGGCAACTACTCAACTCACAAGCTGCTGAGCCTCTCATATGCTTTTCAGCTGCTGGTCCCTAGCCAGCATTGAATCATCTAACTGAGCACTGCCAGGGTCTTTGCTGTGTGATTCCCCTCCCCCATCACACTCACACACACACACACACACACACACACACACACACACACACACACACCTCTCCATTTCTGGAGATTTCTATTTCTCCTGAATGTTCCTGTCTGGGAAAGATTATCTTGGCAAAGAAGGGAGGACATTGGGAACTCAGAAAGACGGCTTCTCTGTTCCTGGGGAGAGGTGGTGTGTTGCTGACTTGGAGAAATGTGGGTGGGAGCAGTGGGGAGCTCAGTCTTTGAGCTCATTCTTTTCCTGAGATGACTTCAGCCTCGTTAGGCAAAGAAGGGTGTCTGAGAGCCCAATACTCAAGCTGATCAGGCCTCTTCCAACATAGCCTTGAAAACTGCCCTGTGATCCAAAAATAGCAGTGCACCGCATTTCCTGATATATTTACTTTAAAGCAATTTTTGGTATATATCTAATTTTACCATTTATTAAAGAGGAAAGCAATTTGCATGCTAATGAGATGGATGGGCTTATTTATTTTTACACTAATTGTTAAACCATGGGTGAACATCTGATACTGCAGGATATAGAACATCTTAAGCGTTTTCACAGTTTATTGATATTTTGTAATTGTCAATTATTTATCACGTGTTTTGGCAATTCTTCCTACTACCAATCTTATTTACTATTATTCCCCAAACTAAAGCATTCACTCTTTTTAAATGTATCTATTCAGCAAATTCTGCTCACCTGCCTAGTGAAAGGCATTGTTGCAGATGCTAGAAACATGTTAGTGATTAAGATAGTCAAGGTCCACTTCCTTCTCATAGAGAGAACTAATAATGTTTGTGAGCATAATATAAACAAGATTTATTTAGTTGTGTGTTATGAGTTAGACATGATGGAAGCTGAAGCAAGAGGATCATCAGTTTAAGGTGAACTATATAGCAAGACCCTGTCAATACACAAGGTAAGATTAGATAGATAGATAGATAGATAGATAGATAGATAGATAGATAGATAGATAGATAGATAGATAGATAGAAATAGGTGCTATGGGAACAATATAAAGGTAATAGAGCCATTGTCAAAGGAGGTGTCCTAAAGGAAAGACATTTCCTAGAGACTTGAATGGTAATCTTTTGTTTGCAAGGTCTAATAATATCTCCACAAGTTGTTAGGCTGTCCCTGGCTCTCTACATCTCACCTAAATCTAGAAGCCTGTCTAGAGAAGGTTTCTATGGTGATTAGCAATGTAAAAGAGAAGAAACACATCTTTCCAAGGTCTGTCGTGATTTGCTAGCATCACTGACTAAAGCAAATCACATGAACAGACCTAGGGGCAGCGAAAAGAGAAGCTATGAAGTGACATGGAAAGGACCCAGGAAAAGTGAGGGATGGAGGAGTGAGATCACCAGTGCAGCCAGCCAATTATATGCTTCACTTGATTTCTGTCTTTTTGCTTTTTACCGAAATAATAAAAGGGTTTTTTAGGTTCATTTTTCTTCTTTTTGTTCAATAGTCTGTTCTGTGCTTTTGAATATAGTGTCAGCATCTTCTAAGCTTCTCTGAGGATAAGTATTAGAGCCTTCATAGACTCTGAAGAGGCCACTTTTCCTTGGATTCATTATAACTGTTGCTGTAGCTGCTATTGTTTACATTTCTTGGTTCATTTCTGGTATCTCCTGTGTTGAGGTCATTTCATTTGTGGTGGTCCATACTAGCCAATATCAAGTAGAGCTGTGAGCTTTTTCCTCCTTTGGGCCTCCCTTGAATAGGAATGCTAATCACAGCATCCTTAATTTACTTGGCAGGGTTTGGTGTAGACAGTAAAAGCAATGACTACATGGACAAACACCAAAATGAGGAACATTTCACCTGAGGGTACCAGTACACATTAGTACAATTCTGACTGGCCTAGATAAATTACATGATAGTTCAGACAACAGATTCTACATCTGATTTGTGGTTAAACTGGAATCACTCATCAAGTCAGGCCCCTGGGAATGGAATGAAGAGCTAGAAGACAGCCCTGAGAGAAGAGATTCCTGGTTCCCTTTTGCCTTCCACTCTTTATCTGCACCTTTCTGCGCAGAACCCAACCAAAGTCTAACCAAGAAAGATGGCTCCCACGTTCATTACATCCTTTTCTTGTCTGTTTGCAATTATGTTGAGGTTGCTACGAGGTGATGAATACACACATTTCTCCTTCTTCTGACTTGGACTGGAAGTTATTTAAAACTTTGCATTCAAAACTCCACAATTACTTCCTGGCCCTACCAGCAAAGACTACCAAACATGAAATCCTCAAGTTCAGGAATAGAAATAACTTCACTTATATTTAACACTGTCAATTTCACTGCACTTATAGTCTCTTAGTCACTTTTTTGTTTGTAGCAAAATGACAACAAAAAAGAGTGTCAGTTTAAAATACTTTCCTTCAAAAGGTATATACCCACCTCATGAAACTGAAAAGTTTCTGTAAAGCAAAAGACACTGTCATCAAAACAAAACGACAGACTGGGAAAGGATCTTCACCAACCCTACATCTGACAGAGGGCTAATTTCCAGTATATATAAAGGACTCAAGAAATTAAAAAGCAACACATCAAATAATCCAATTAAAAAATGGGGTATGCTCCCCCCCCGAGGGAGGAGTAGCCTTGCTAGGCCACAGAAGAGGACATTGCAGCCAGTCCTGAAGAGATCTGATAAGCTAGGGTTAGATAGAAGGGGAGGAGGTCCTACCCTATCAGTGGACTTGGAAAGGGGCAGGGAGGAGATGAGGGAGGGATGGGGAGGATAGGGAGGGAATGCAGGAGGGGGCTATGGCTAGGATACCGAGCTAAACAGAGAACTCTCTGTAGAGGATTGTAGAATGGCAGAAAAACACTTAAAGAGATGCTCAACATCCTTAGTCATCAGGGAGATGCAAATCAAAATGACCCTGAGATTTCACCTTACACCCGTCAGAATGGCTAAGATCAAAAACTCAAGTGACAACACATGCTGGAGAGGTTGTGGAGAAAGGGGAACCCTCCTCCATTGCTGGTGGGAATGCAAACTTGTACCACCACTCTGGAAATCAATTTGGTGCTTTCTTAGACAATTAGGAATAGTGATTCCTCAAGATCCAGCTATACGACTCCTAGGCATATATCCAAAAGATGCTCAAGTACGCAACAAGGACATTAGTTCAACCATGTTTGTAGCAGCTTTATTCGTAATAGCCAGAACCTGGAAACAACCCAGATGTCCATCAACAGAGGGATGGATACAGAAATTATGGTACTTTTACACAATGGAATACTACTCAGCAATTAAAAATGAGGAAATCATAAAATTTGAATAAAATGGTGGGACTTGGAAATGATCATCCTGAGTGAAGTATACCAAAACAGAAAGACACACATGGTACATACGCACTTATATAGACCTATAAGATAGGATAAACATACTGAAATCTATACATCTAAAGAAGATAAACAAGAAAGAGGACCTGGGGTGATATGATCAATCCTCACTTCGAAAGACAAATGGGATGGACATTGGGTGTAGGAGAAAACAAGTAACAGGACAGGAGCCTACCACAGAGGGCCTCTGAAAGACTCTGCCTAGCAGTGCATCAAAGCAGATATTAAGACTCATAACCAAACCTTCAGCAGAGTGCAGGGAATCATATGAAAGAAGGGGGAGTTAGTAAGAGGACAGGAGTTCCACGGGGACCAAATATATCAGGACACAGAGGTCTTTTATGAGACTGTTTCTCCAACCAAGGACCATGTATGGATCTAAAACCTTTGCTCGGATGTAGCCCATGGTAGCTCAGTATCTAAGTGGGTACCCTAGTAAGGGGAACAGGGACTATTTATGACATGAACTCAATGGCTGGCTCCTCGACTCCACCCCCCTGAGGAAGGAGTAGCCTTGCTAGGCCACAGAAGAGGACATTGTAGTCAGTCCTGAAGAGACCTGATAAGCTAGGGTTAGATGGAAGGGGAGGAGGTCCTCCCCTATCAGGGGACTTGGAAAGGGGCAGGGAGGAGGTAAGGGAGGGATGGAGGGATTGGGAGTGAATGAGGGATGGGGCTATGGCTGGGATACAAAGACCATAACCTGTGATTAATATAAAAAATAAAATATTCACAAAAATGTATATACCCATCAAATCCATTATCGGTCACCTTTTGGTGTTACCAAGTCTAGATGCAAATTGCTCAGAACAACAACAAATTTAACATTAAGTGGATACTCTTGCTCTTAAACCTCTTCGAGACCTCTATGATCTACCATTTCTATGATTATTCTGGAAAGACATATTTAGAAATGAACAGAGGTTCTTCTGAAAAGTTCTTAACTTAAAATATCTCCAGACTGCAGACCCCCTCGTGCTACCCCTCACCACCTGTTCCCAGAAAAGAAATGTCCTAGAGATAAATTGTTCTCAAAGGGATGATCCAGCCTTGAAGATCTCAGGCTCACAGCTATTTCAAGCAAACTACCCACCCTACACTGTTGGTCGATAGCCAGGGATTGTCCAAATCCCAAAGCACTTGAACAAGAATTTCCATCTTTGAACTTCAGGATTAGGGAAGTTGAGTGATTGTTTTATTCCTTTGTCTTCAAGGTTTGGTGGGAGGCTTCTCTCTTTTTCTTAGGTTGGAACTTTGAAATGCAATTCCAAACCTTGAACATGGTGTCATTGTTGAGGAAAATTTCCATTTTTCAGTACAATGAAAAGTTTAGTACTGGCTGGAATTTCATTTGATCATTGAATCATGATCAAATGATCAAAGTGATATAACCACTAGAACTTTAAAAAATGGCATTATTTTGGAATGTATTAACTTCAATTAACTAGCACCTTTTAAAAGCAAAGAGTCTATGTTAAATTCATTAGACATTCACTCTTACATGTGTGAAATTATGTAGTGGCTACTCTGGTGTCCTAAGTATTTCTCAACATTTGTGCTATTTCTAGCTAAGCTACTGCATTTCAATTGAACTACTTTATGATTTGACTATAACAGATGCAAACATTTGTGGTCTAAAGTTGAATAATCCATGATAAGAGCAGTTATAACTCAGTGGTCACAATCCAGGACACAGACAGATAAGCTTTAAGATCCAGTGGCATTGGATATCATCATGGATGCCCAGCTACCATTTCTCTATTGTTGCAAGGTCACAAGATCCTTTTCCTCTTGTCTCATTCTGTAGTATGGAGGACGCAGTCATCAATTCACTTGTAAAAATTTAGAAAACCAGCTGGAGAGATTATATTGAATACTCACAGCAGATTGAAGATCAAAGTGTGTCCTGTGGAGCTGGGTATTGAGACAGCATTGGAAATTGGGGAAGACTTTTCTGGGTAACAAGAGAATAGAGATCTTTGTGGTCCAGTAATAGAGAGCATTTACTGTCCACATACCCTATTAAAATGGAAAGACTCCTGGAGATATTGGGTGCTCAAAGAGACTGGGCTTTAGATTCCTAAGTTTCTAGACTGAGTTTATAATAATTTAAAAGTTCCTGTGTGTCATGGGAAAGTGACTGAGTTCTTAAATTTAAGTGGTTCCATGAATTTGAGTAATGGGCACATCAGCATTGGTCAGTATAAGTCAAATATTAGGCCATTCTTCCTAAGCACTGACTAAGCTCTCAGGCTCTTTCCCTAAATGCCTAAAAATGACCAAGAACAGAAATGCAATTCTGCTTTGAGTCAAGAGTTCATGTATTTGTCAACTATTGGTCCTGTCACTTTTATGGTCATTTTTTATTGCTCATAAAGTAAGATTATGCATTCCTACAAGCCTGACTTTGAATATTCAAAAATACCTAAACCTAGAGAGGACAGCTACAGGTCTCTCTTTGCCTTCAGATACATTTTTATTTGGTGCTTTTTTTTTTAGAACAAACTCCACAAGTTTAGAAACATAATTGGGCCTTTGGCTTTGAGTCTTCCCTGTGTCTGTGCATGCACATAGGTAAGGGCCCTGCCCTGATTTGGTTTTGTTTATTCTGCTGGTAGAAGCTGGGATAGATGTCCCTTCTCTCCCTGGCCTATCTAGGGTCTATTCTTTAAGATTTAATTCAAACTTCATCCACCTCAGGAAGCCTCCAAACTCCAGACTCATGGCTTAGAGGTGAGTTCCCTCCACTGCATGCTCTTGCTGCAACCAAATGTTCACTAGCACCTCATTCATTCTCTTGATATTTTTCTCCAATCTAATACTGATTTTTAAAACAGTGATTCCACAGAAGTTTCAAATGCATTCCATGTTTTTCCAAAAGATGCAAAGTTGTATTTGGATGGCAAAATAGTCAGGAATGTGGGCTTTGAAACCTTATTGCATGTATCCACTACTTACTGTTTGATCTGTTGTAGATTACCTGGCTCCCTGGAGGCATATATACCATAATGTTGTGGTAAAAGTATGTGTCTGTGTGTGCATCAATGCACATGTGCATACAAGAGCATCTGATATAAAATGTCCCTCACAGGCTCATATTCCTGAACATTTGGGTCCCCACCTGATGGTTCTGTTTGGAAGACTGTGGGAAGTTTAGGAGGCGAGACACAGCTGGAGAAAGTGGGTTTCTAGGGAGAAACTTGAGGATGGATCTGCCTACTGTCCCTTCTTTACTTCCTTATTTATAGAATTGTAACGAGCTATATTGGCAGCTCCTGCCACCGTGGCTGAAACCTCACCCAGCAGGCCCCCAACACTGTGAAATTCCTGCTTAAGATAAATCTTTGTCTGCGTTGCCTCTTGTCAGTGTTTTAGTCACAGTGAGGAGAGTGACATGTATGGACTTCACAAGATCTGCAGCCTTTGGTTGAGTATGGTGATGTGGAAGAGCTGAGCTGTGGACCCTGACCCTTCCCATCCTTAGGTCTGCCCAGCACATGATGGCCACAGATATTTATTTTCTTTTTATTACAGCTCCCTTTTGGCCAAGCTCTGGCCTACACAGTACATCAGGGCATAGTGCACTCCAGGGTTCCAAAGCTTGCAAGAAGGGTGATTTCTGGAGCTGAGATTCTGAGGTTCCTGATAATAATGACGTGGTTCATAAAGGAAGGAGACAGGCTCTGGGTAGGCATGTCTTCTTCCTGAAGGCTTCTCACACAAGCTCCAGACTAGAGAAGAACCTGGTAAAGTTTGCTTCACCACATTAGGGCCCCTCTTGCTCAGGCCCTTGAACTTGGTGCTGGTCTCTGCTTTGGGAGACTCACTGTTAGCAGTTACTAAACTGCATTGTTAGTGCCAAGTTTGGCATTTTCTTTGCTGAACAATTCCTTTTGTGGTCTTTGTGAAGTATTGTCAAATCTGCCTGGAGAACTTTTCCAAGTGTGGGTGAACATGTGCTGTACTTGACAACAGGAAGAATTATGGTTCACCAAACTGTAAATGGGACACTCCCCCTTTGTCATTTCCAGCACATAGAGACATAACCCTCCAGGAATGTTCTTCAGCAGAGTTGGTGAAAAACATCAATTTCTTCTTAAATTCTGAGAACACAGACTACACAATCAAGAGAATTTAGAGCTATCCTATACTTTATAAATAAGGAAGGGGCTCAACTTGACTCATTACCCTCTCTTCCTCCTCTTTCACCATCTTCTTTCTATGTCTGCTCAGAAAATCTGTTATACTTTCAGAACTCCAAGGAGACATACACACATCCAACACTAGTGACTAGTAGTTGCCTTCTTGTAGTATTGAGTTACTGGGTTACCATTCTAAAAGGTAAGATGGGAAGTCTCTTCCTCATTCATTTTGTAGTCAAGATTTACAATTTTTGCTTTTTTTTCCTGCCTTGGTGATCAAATATCTCACAAGAAGCAACTTTCAGAGGTGAGGGCTTGACTTGCTTTACAGTTGGAGTAGATTGACTCCATCCTGTTGAGGAAGACATGGTGGCTGGAGCCTGATGTGCCCAATCATATTGGGTTGGTAGTCAGATACAGGTGGCAAATAGGGCTAGGTTATAAAAAAACAAGCCTTTCCTAGCGACCTCATGCCTCTCCAGTAAGCTTCACTCTTGGGCAGCGCCGCCAGCCAGGGACCAAGTGCTCAAGCATGAGCCTCTGGGGAAATATTTTCCATTTGTACCACATTTCTTCTGAAGTTCAGTTGCTTCTTTAATACGAAAGGAAAGTGATGTCCTGAGCTTTACCCAAAAGACTCAACTTTATTGCCCTTGCATATGTGTTATGTTAAGATCGTCAATGAACTACAGCCCCACTCCATTCTTCACACATAGCTTAGGCAATCAAATATTCATATTATTCTTGCCTTGGCTTCCCAGATGTTGGGGTTATAGGCACATGTCACCATGCCTGGCTACTCTGTCACTATAAGAAGATAACTCTATCAAAATGAGACAGATAGAAAGGAATCTTGATTAATCAAAAATTTGGAAGTCAACAACCTCCAGACATTGAATCCAAGATGGTGACCTCAACCTGCTTACATGCCCTTATCTTTTCCAAATTCTGAGGTCATATATCAAGATTCCTGCTAAGGGAGATCATATCTCAGCAATGGCAACTAGAGGAGGGTGTCTGAAGGTGTCAGTCACTTTGAGAATCTTTCAGTGTGATAACAGGTGAATCTGGATGTAGACACATAAAAGAGAGCTGCCTAGAGGGAAGATGAAAGATAAAAGCACAGAAGAACCCTGTCAGGGCTAAGGGTGGGAGTGGAATGCCAGCCTTTATCCGGAAACCCATCTTAAGCTCCCTCAGATATGATGGCTAACACCTCACAGCACACCTTCTCCAGCTGATTGCTCCAAGTGACATAAGATGCCTGATACATGACTTTCCCCCACAGCCTCCCCCAAACCACTTGTGGTGGCTCCACTCAAGACCTGAACAAAGCAGGAGTCTAACTGTTCGGTCCCCGTTGTCTGGGGAAGTACATTCTCCACAATGCAAGTCACACTCTGGAGCTCCTGGAGGGGCAAGCTGAGGCAGGCTCCAGCTGACAGCCTGTACTGCCTTCCTGCTCCAATCAGGCTCTTTCCCAGAGCACTGCCTCAATTAGCTTCACAGGAATCCTCAACTCAACTTTAGCTCTTATGGTGCTCCAGGAGTGGTCCTGGGGAGCATCCTAAAAGAATGAGATTCTGTTGTCAGATCATCTCTTGGGGCAGGTGGGATTCAACAGCCCATGACATGTTGTAGTACTGTGTTTAATAAAGTTATGGGAACAGACAAAAACTGCACTAACTTGTGTAATGACTGTGCCTTTAAGGTACTGTGTGTTGGAGCAGGAGTGTGTGTCAGGAGGTGGGGGGTTGAGGGAAGAGGAGGTGAGTAGGAGGGACTGGGAAGAAAGGAGGAAGGGAAACTGGTCAAGATATAAAAATAAATAAATAAACCCATAAATAAATAAAGTTCAATTTGTAATGATCTTTGATGTTTCTGCCCCCCTTTTCCCTTTAGAATTGAAACACTGACAAACTGTGTATCTTTCTTTGCACCAAATCTTCCCCAGGCTCCCAGCCCTGCTACTGTCCGAGAAGATAAATCGAAAGTTAATGGATGGGTGGGTGCTGGAGGTGATAGCTTAGGTGGTAAAGTGCTTTGCTCCGCAAGTTTATGGACTGGAATTTGGATCACCTGAACCCAGGTAAACAGATAATCTTTGCAGCGCATGGTTTAATCCATTGCTAAGGATGGGAAGGCCAGAGGATCACTGGGCCTAGCTGCCCAGCCAGACTACCTAGTCACTGAGCTCCAGGTCCAGTGAGAGATGCTATCTTAAAAAAATCAAGGCAGAGAGTAAACAAGGGAGACTGCTGGCTTCTGCTTACACATGCACACACATGAACAAGCACCCTCACAAGCACATGACAGGCGGGGGGAAGAGGAACAAGAAGAAAAAAGGAGAAAGTTAATGGCTGGCCAAGCCATTGGTGCATGCCAGGAGCCTCAGGGCTTGGGAGTGGAGACAGGAGAGGCATTGCAAGTTCTAGGACAGCCTACAAGGCCAACCCGGGCCATGTAGTGACCTCCCATCTCAAAACATAAAGCAATGAATATTACTGTATGGTTTCCAGGAACGAAGAAAGGAAAGAAAGGTTGGTTCTAGTAAATGACAGTTAAGATGCATGCTGCTATGTCCTGACGTCAACAACAGAAAATTCACCTTCTGGAAGGCTGCAGGCCTCCAGAGCCCTGAGACAGCAAGCACTCTGCTTAGTAGATGTGGGGAAGCAGTCTCTAGCCCTTCTTAGGGGCAAGGCCCAGTGCAATGGTAGTCTGTGCCCTGCTGCTTGTCAGTAGGAACCCGTATTTTTCCTTTCTTATAGAAATATATTCAGATGTCCACTCTATTGGGACACCAGGTGGTGAGGAACTGCAGTGTTCTCCCTCCATTGTGAATTGGAAGCCTTCATAAGCACGAGAAATTCTGAAATAACTACATTTAATGTATCGCTAGGTTGGGACTCAAATCTGCCCCTGTATTTGTTGCTTGCTGTTTATCTTCTGTTCTTCTGGACTCAGTGTGGGTCACCTCAATATGGTTTAGAATTCTGTTTTGATTTACAGGTAGTGCATAGGTTTGTCTCTGTGTGTTGCTTTGTTAGTGATGACTGTGTGCTTGCATGTATGTGTATGTCTCTGCATGCATGTGTAGAAATGATGTTTTGTAGTTCCTTTAGCCTTCCCTGATTATAATACAGATGCCTTAAATATTTCTTCTCCACACATTTAGAGACCAGGCACAAGGAACGAAGTTTCTGCTTCTGAAGACTTCCAGGGCCCCTGCCCCATGGAGAGTCTGAGCCCCTCATTATAGCCTGGTGAGGGAGATATGTGGGGTTTCCAGTTGGGCTAGGTGTGGGTGGAGGTCAGGCCTTTCCTGTGGTTGTTTGACTTAAGACGAGCAATTTCTATTTGAAAGTGTTCTATCCTGGTAGCTGGCCCTTTCCACAGTTCTACTGAAAATAGCAGGCTTTCTTTTGGCTCTTTTGGTACTTGTCCACTGGCCTTTCAGTATTTCCAATTTCTCTAAGGTCAAGTCTGTGCTAGGTATGGCACAAGGGAAACCTGGTGAGCTCACAAGCATGCCATGCAGTGGATCTGTCTTTTCCCCACACAGTGAATGCCTCTTTTTCTACACCCTTCATCACCTTTTTGTGGCTTCTATGTATGCAATATTCAGGGATTTTGTTACGGAAAAACACATTCACTCCATCTTCCTAAGAAAAGTCTGATGAGAGGATTTATATAGTACTTGATTGTTGACTTTGTGAATGATCCACTAGATAAGTAAAAATCAGGATATTGCAATGGAAACCACAAAGAGAAGTTTGAATGTTTTAGATGGGAGGTGCGAAAGAGTTGAAATATTAGAGCTGGAAATTTTCCCTATCTCAAAATACAAAACAAAATTAAAGCAGTGAGAAGAAAAATAATGACTAACGGGCCATGATGATTAGAGTTTGAATATATATTGTTCTCGAATTTTTTAAACGAGGCTAATAGTGATGGACTCAGTAGAAGAAAAATTAAAAGTGATACTGCATACAAAGTCAAATTCATAAAAATAATTTTAAAAAGTTTTTAAGACCATTATATTACAAATGATAATTTCTCCAGTATCAAACTGGCCGCAAATTAAATTTGATGATATACTAAGCTATCCAGAGTATAAGAAATGTCCACTTGCATAAGTCACTGGTGGTTGTATAAACTGTTATAAGCTTTTCTAGAGGGTAATTCTGAAATGTGTGTTAAGATTTGTACAAGTGTTTGTTGAGTCTGATTAATTGTTTTTCTCACTTTAAGGAACTTCAGGAAATAAGCAGAGGGCAGGATAATAATGGAACTATAGTACAATAGAAAAGAAATAGACAAAATCATATTACCAAAACCCTCGTAGTACTGTATTCAAGGCACTTTCCTAGGCTCTTTTGACTTAAGAAACAATTTCATATTAGAATGCCCTGAAAACTTTGATCAATAAAGAAAACTAAAGCAGGGAGGAATTCTGTCAATTGGGACTGGAGTCAGCTCCTGAGTCCTTATATTTATCTCACCACTGTCTTCTGTCAGTTTTGATTAAGCATGCAATGTTAATGGAGAAATTTATTATAAAGGCCCTAGATGTTTACAGGTCTTCATATTTTAAGTGTATGGCTAGTGGAAAAATTTTTACATGACCATCTTGTAAGAAAGATCTAAGTGCAGATTTCAAAACTACAGACTCTAAATGGAGAAGTTTCACATCAAACAAGTGCCGGTATTTGCTGTGAACATTTCCTCCAAAATTGTGTAACTAAATGTGGCCTGTCTTTCAAAATCATACTAAGTATATAACATTCAGTCTTTACATGTTATGCCTCAGGCATAACACTGGAGTTGTGTACTGTGTCTATCAGCTCTAGAAACTGAGAGGAAGCTCTTTTCTCTCAAGTGTTAGCAGCTGATTCTTTACAACTGTATGTAACTTCATTCATTTCTTGGAGGTAGCTTTTCTGTTGGAAATAGGATATTTTGGTCCTCTCCTCTCTGGGTATCATTGCCAGGCAAGTCTTTTTCGTCTCTAGTAGGCTAGTCATTCTTCACTGACTGTCTCTTCTTAGAACAGTTGGGGGAACAGACTGTAAACATGATGGTTCATTCCACTTTCAAGGCAACTTAACAGAGCATCCTGAGACAGGATTTGGAGTCCCCCGAAAAGGTAGTCTCTAAGGCAGGTGTGTGGAGCCAGTGAAGATAAAACAAATACAAGGCACCCAAGCTCATTTCCCAAGATTCTTCAATGCAACCCATCCCAATTATTAAAACAAACAAACAAAAGACTAGACAGAAAAAGTAGGGTTAGCTTACATTGGTCTATACTTGGGTAAGGCGTCAGCTGAAACAAGAGAGAGCTTTAGTAACTGTCATATTACCAACATTGCTAAAATCAAAAACACACATGAAGCAGCATCATGCCAGCCCTTCTAAGTCTAATCACAGCTCCAAAGAATGAAGAGAGCACTCGAAACCTGACTGAATATGGTGGCATGGTATTTTCTGTGGGTGACATTTGTCTGACTTAACTTTGGACACCAAAGATGGTTCCTCTTCTTGGGAGTAAAATTCTAAACATGGTGTGTACTTCCCAGGAGGCTGTGCTTTGAATAAAAATAACAATGAGCAGTTGTTAATCACAGGTGTGGTGATGCCATTGATAGGAGAACTATCCTTGTTGAATTACCCAGGAATGAAGGTGTGAAAAGTGTAGAAGTGATTAGATGATTCTCTTTATTATGCATCATATTTAGATGGCATGTCCTTTTAAATGGTACTCCTCCCCTTAGAAAGCCAGGAGAACATCTGGACACACATGCATATTTTATTTTGACAATGGTACAAAGGACATTAGTCTTCTTACAAAATTTGATAATATTGAGCCCCATTACCTTTTCTTGTCCTTTCCCGTTCCCCATGATTGCTTTCATCTTCCTAATTTCCCTTCTACTTTCATGTGTCAAGTGTGCATGTGTGTGTGTGTGTATGCACTCCAATGAACTTTGTCAGAGTTTCTCCCAAGTTAGAGGTTATTTACAAGAGAATGGACAACTAACCAGTGACCACACCACTGAGAAAAATGTTCTTCCTCCAGCAACCATTATCTACCTATAGGTCTTCAGAAGATAGTGGAGACTCATTAGGGATGCAGATTGACAGATGTTGTGCAAATAATATAATAATAAATGCACAGTTGCTGAGAGATCCAGCAACAGCTGTGTCATGCCTGGAAGAAAGTGTTCCACAATTCTCCACCCCTTTATCTGGCTCTTACATCCTTTCCAGGCCATTTTCTAAGATGTTCCATGAACCTTGGAGTGGTTTTTATAAATGTTTCAGTTGGGAAATTTTGGCCCATTTTTTAAAAAATCAGACTCTCACACCTGTGATTTCTTTTTTCCTATTAACATAGATTTTGGCTGTTCTGATATGTAATGATTCAATACTGAAGGCATGCAAGAAGCACATGGTTTGTATGATGATCTAGGCCAAAGTGAAACTTTATAGATGCCCATATTTTGGTGACTGTGTATCTGAAAGAAGTCAAACAGCAAGCAGCCTGAGATACTCCAGCTATAAGGCCAAGGCATCATCTTTCCTGATAGATGGATAACTCTGCTGAAAATGGCAGAGCGAACATATCTGTCAAATTCTTTTACTTCAACTCTCATAAAGTAACAACTAGACCATTTTTTAAAGAAGCACCTACATCATCCTGCAAATCAGTGACAGCCCTAGGTAGCTGAGGACGTCCGGCCATCTGCAATGGGAACGGATGAAGGCACTGGAAACTGCTAACACAGACATAGTCTTGCTTCTTGAGAATAAGCTGAAACCTCAGGGGCACTGGAACACTGTGGTGTTCCCTTACTAGACAGTTCCTTAGACTCCTAGAACTAAATGCACTCCCAAGCTGAGAAGCAGATTGCATCTTGTTGTAGTAAATTTTTAAAAAAGCTGTGGGGCTATATAACATGTATTATTCGCCCTAAGATTATCATGGCATATGATAACCTGCTAGCACAAATAATAAGACACAGACACCTGTTAGATTATAATTGCCTTATTCATCCAGCCATCCTTCTTTTTTTTTATTTTTTATTTTTTAATTTATTTATTTTTTTCTCAATCACAGGTTGGGTACTTTGAATCCCAGGCGTAGCCCCCTCCCCCATTCCCTCCCACCCTCCCACTCCCTCCCTCATCTCCTTCTTCCCCGCCCCCTCCAAGTCCACCAACAGGGGAGGACCTCCTTCCCTTCCATCCAACCCCAACTTATCATGTCTCCTCAAGGCTGGCTGCAACGTCCTCCCCTGGGATCT
>CM053763.1:79069782-79096407 GCA_028658305.1 Pachyuromys duprasi
AAGAAACCGTCTCTTACAAGACCCCTGTGCCCGCCAGCCATCCTTCTTAACCATCTTACCTTCCATCTACAATTTCATAAATACTTACTTTTATTCTTCATCTGGGACTTTTCATGCCATTACTGGAGTCCTTCCTCTTAGCCCCACATGGTCTCTTCTTCAGGCTAATCCATCATCATCCTCCTTCTTCCTCTCCATTTCTCTCCTGATTCTCCTGGTTCTTCTGCCTTCAAAATCCTGGAAACTTCACCATGCTTACCCCAGTTACAGGGCACTTAATGAACCATGTATATATACAGGGAACAAGGTAGGAGCCTGCCACAGAGGGTCTCTGAAAGGCTCTCAGATATAATGGTTTAGGCAGATTTACACAAACAAGGATGGGTGTATCCACTGGGCAGTAACCAGACCTTGAGGGCCAGTGATTAGCATTAGACCAACCTCCAACAGCATCTCTACTGGCAGGTCAAGTGAGCAGAAAGAGCAGAGCCAAGCCTTGGAAAGGAAGGAATCTGAATTCCTCATCCACATAGATTATTAGGGAAATAAGTACAGCTTGGGAGAGATGTTTGAGCTAAAGTGTAGCATGTAGTATTTAGAGCAGGTGAGGCATAGAGAGAAGAGAGTTATTGTCTAAGGCATGGGCTAACAGATGTACCAAAATCAAGAGGCTGAGAGGAAGAAGAAAAAAAGAGCCTTAAAGAAGTGTGAAGAGGTAATACCTAAGCTATTTCAACTGCCTGGAGAGGGCTCTTGATCAAGATGGTGGACTGAATCTTTTATACCAGTATTTCATTGGGATGATAAAAATTATGTATAAATAAGAACTGACCTTCCCAGTTCCCAACATTTACCTGCAAATTTCATTATATCCTTGTTTTTTATTGCTGAGTAATATTCCATTGTGTAGATGTACCACAATTTCTGTAGCCATTCCTCAGTTGGCGGGCATCTGGGTTGTTTCCAGGTTCTAGCTATTACAAATAAAGCTGCTACAAACATGGTTGAACTAATGTCCTTATTGTGTACTTGAGCCTCTTTTGGATATATGCCTAGTTGAGGAAGCGCTATTCCTAGTTGTGTGAGGAAGCGCCAGATTGATTTCCAGAGTGGTTGTACAAGTTTATATTCCCACCAGCAGTGGAGGAGGGTTCTCCTTTCTCCACAGCCTCTCTAGTATGTGTTGTCACTTGAGTTTTTGATCTTAGCCATTGTGATGGGTGTAAGGTGAAATCTCAGGGTTGTTTTGATTTGCATTTCCCTGATGAGTAAGGATGTTGAGCATTTCTTTAAGTGTTTCTCTGCCATTTGAAATTCCTCTATTGAGAATTCTGTTTAGCTCTGTACCCCATTTTTAATTGGATTATTTGATTTGTTACTGTTTAACTTCTTCAGTTCTTTATATATTTTGGATATTAGCCCCCTGTCCAATGTAGGGTTGGTGAAGATCCTTTCCCAGTCTGTAGGCTGTCATTTTGTTCTAAAGACAGTGTCCTTTGCTTTACAGAAATTTTCATTTCGTGAGGTCCCATTTATTGATTGTTGATTTTAGAGCCTGTGCTGTTGGTGTTCTGTTCAGGAAGTTGTCTCTTATGCCAATGAGTTCAAGACTGTTCCCCACTTTTTCTTCTAACCAATTTAGAGTATCTGGTTTTATGTTGAGGTCTTTGACCCACTTAGACTTTAGTTTTGTGCAGGGTGATAAGTATGGATCTATTTGCATTTTTCTACATGTAGACATCCAGTTAGACCAGCACCATTTGTTGAAGATGCTGTCTTATTTTCATTGAATAGTTTTAGCATCTTTGTCAAAAATCAGGTGTCCATAAGTGTGTGGATTTATTTCAGGGTCTTCTATTCTATTCCATTGATCCACCATTCTGTTTCTATGCCAGTACCATGCAGATTTTAGTATTGTTGCTCTAGACTACAGCTTGAGATCAGGGATGGAAAGGATCATCCTGAGTGAGCTATCCCAGAAGCAGAAAGACACATACAGTATTTACTCACTCATATAGACATATACTATAGGATAAACCTACTAAAATCTGTACACTTAAAGAAACTAATCAAGAGGGAGGATTCTTGCTAAAATGCTCAATCCCCATCCAGAAAGGCAAAGCAGATAGACATCAGAAGAAGGAGTAAACAGGGAACAAGGTAGGAGCCTGCCACAGAGGGTCTCTGAAAGGCTCTGCCCTCCAGACTATCAAAGCAGATGCTGAGACTTATGGCCAACACCTGGGCAAAGTGCAGGGACTCTTATGAAAGAAGTGGGAAATAGTAAGATCTGGAGAGGACAGGAACTTCATAAGGAGTGCAACAGAACCAAATAATCTGAGCACAGGGGTCTTTCCTGAGATTGATGGTCCAACCAAGTACCATGCATGGAGATGGCCTAGGATCCCTGCACAGATGTGGCCAATGGCAGTTCAGTGTCCAAGTAGGTTCCATAGTAATGGGAACAGGGTCTGTCTCTGATATGAACTGATTGGCCTGCTCTTTAATCACCTCCCCCTGATGGGGGAGTAGCCTTGCCAGGCCACAGAGGAAGAGAATGTAGCCCCTCCTGATGAGACCTAATAGACTAGGATCAGAAGGAGGGAAAAGAGGACCTCTGCTATCAGTGGACTTGGGGAGGGACACAGGTGCAGAATGGGGAGGAAGGGAGGGATTAGGATGGGAGGAAGGAGAAAACTACAGGGGTATATAAGGTGAATAAAGTATAATTAATAAAGAATTTAATAAAAAATTTTTAAAAAGAATTGACTTAGGGTTGGCCGAAAATTATCTAAGTGCCATCCTGTTAACAAGATGTTGGGAAGGAAGAAATATCTTAATGTTCTTATCAGTTGATAACATGGAGTAGTATTGGACCATTTTATGCTTGCAGTCTATGAAAGCAAGGTATCAGTGGAGACAAGAAGTGACTTCACATGGATAAAATCTATAAGCCCTGAGACAGAGGATGCAGACAGCAAAGGATGTCAATCAAGATAACCAACTACAGGGTTATACATAGAGGAGAAAAAATCCTCTATGTATTGCTAGTGGGAGCCCCATGACATTAATAGATTAGACTGTGAATAGATTGGAGGATTTGACTCACAAGCATCCTAAGTAAGGATAGTGAACACATGGGTGTGTGTTTAAATGGGGTTTTAGAGAGAATAGAGAAAACAGACAACTCCAAGGGAACAGAAACAGTGAACCAGTAACAATCTCCTCCTCCAGGACAGAACAAATCAATGCTTAATGTACCCAGAGTGGAGATTTCCATTGTTTGGGCTATTTAGAAGGTTCTGACTCCGATCACCTAGATACTTCCGTTGGGTAAATACAACAAGAGAACTGCAAAAGAAACCTACTTCAGCCAACAATTAGAATCAGAAAAATTCTGGATTTGAAATTATAAATAGTAAATTTAAAAAGCCTCTAGACATTTATTTAAAAAAAAAAGCAAGAAAGGAGGCCAAAGGAAGAGGAAGAAAAAAATAAAATAAGAAAAAAATATAGTGTGATAATTCTCTGATGTTTTAGGTGCTGTTTCATCAATATAGACAATAGAATTAAAGCATATTTTCAACTTAAAATGAAATCCCATTATTTGTTTGCAATGCATAAATATTTATATGATGATGTAATTATGATTAGATTTTTTTTGCTTTTACCATTTATAGTCAAAGTACCCACATCTAAATAATCTAAAAAAGAAATGCAAACAATACAGATTCTGACAGCATACAAATACACCTGACTGATGTTGCCAGCAGAGGGAAAAGTTATGGATAATAATGTGGAAACTATAATTTTATTGTACTTAATTTATAAACAGTGGGAAACGTTTCTTTATATTACTGAAAGTCATGGTGAATGTGACTGACTAAGAAACTTGCTTTCATGTCTCAGGATGTAGAGAGAATTGAGTAAAAGAGTTTTAAACTGCCCATCTTTAATGAGGGTTGTATTAGGCAGAATTCTCTAGAGTAAAAGAATTTACAGAACTTAACAGAACTTATATATACATACATGTATGTGTATATATAGAGATAAACATACAAACCTATATGGGATTTTTTAGAATTACTTACAGACAGTGGTTCAGCTAATTTAACAGCGACTGATGTGAGTGGACAGTCCAAGAATCCAGTAACTGTTCAGTCCACAAAGCTGAATGTTTGAGCTAGTCTTTAGTATAAAACCAAAATGCTGAATAAGTAGGCTCTAATGCCATTGAAGGAATGGACTTGCTAACAAGGCAAGAGACAGCAGGCAAAGAACAGAAACTTCCTTCTTCCATATTCTTATATAGGTTTCCAGCTGAAGGTCCAGATAAGAGGCTGGTTTTTTCTTCCTTCTCAAATCTGGATCAAAGGTGTCTTCCCACCTCAAAGTCCAGATTAGAAGTAGAACTTCCCTTTTCAAACTAAGAAAAACTTTCTCACAAGTATGCTCCCTTTTTAGCTCTTAGTTAATTCCAGATGTAGTCAAGTAGTCAAGTTGACAGCTGAAGATGACCATCACAAAGGGAGATCCCTTCATACCTTCACATATATATATATATTTATTTATAATTTATACACCTTATATCCCAATTGTAGCCCCCTTTCTCATCTCCTCCCAATCCCACCCTCCCTCTTCTCCCTATCACCCTTCTCTAGTCCACTGAAAAGGGGAGCCCTCCTCCCAGACCACCTGACCCCAGTCATATACTCCTAGATGCCATTCTCCCTCCCCGGCCTTGTAGCAGTTCCAATATTTCTCAGCAATGTCACCCCCAGGAACAAAGCTTCTAGAAAATGATCCTTGGGGAATTCATCCAAATCAGAGCCAAATCATAGCATAAGCCAATATCATACAGAAAATTTTCTTAAGTTTATGAAGCTATCAATATGCAGATAAAACTGTAACAGAGAAGAAAATGATGAGTTTTCAACTTAGAAATGTTGGTGTAAAATTTTAATAGATCAGAAGTTACATATAAGATTGATATCCAGAATACAAGGTTATTTCAATATTAGGAAATTATTTATATGTTTATATATCAATAACATATTAACTAGGGAAATATTGTTTGGTTAGATGAAATTCAGCATCATTTTCCAATGAATAAAAAGTAGAAAACAAAGATACATGGAAACCTAGTGTATATCAGTGGCTCAAATATGTATACCAAAATTTAATACTTTAATATATACGGTCCTTTCATGAAGCAATGAGAAAGTGATGCACTCAACAGAAAACTGCTAGTATCACACAAATCATAAGTCAACTGTTCACAAAAACTGAGAAATGTTTAATATAATGAGTATTTAAATATTTTAAGTACAAGTTGCAAAATGAAGATTTTAAGTTACTATATTGGCAGTGATTACAATGCTAATGTACTTACTATTTGTGAGGCTGAAAGAAATGGGTTCTTCCATTTGTCTGGAAAATATACGCATTGACAAAATAATCAAGAAATATAATTGTCTTTATCTTTAAGATCAATAGTAAAAGTACAAATACCTTTTCATCTAGAAATTCCACTTCTAAGAGTGATATCTAAAAAAAAATTACTTCAGGAGAATGCTCACAATATCTAGCAACAAAGATTATGAAATATTTTATTTTATTATGAAAATAAATATAAGCTTAATTCCAACAATGGACTGTGGCATTGTAAAAACTATGATAAATTCATATAAAACTATACAATCATTACAAGTGATGTTGAACATAAATATTTTTATATAGACTATATTATGGTACATTAGATAGTAAGAACTCAGCAGCTTAAACCTGTATACCAACACCCTTCTGCATGTTTAGCTTTAAATTATCTCTGTCTGTCTGTATATCTATGATCAGTTGTATCTACATAGCTTTCATCTATCATTTATACACCTACCTATATAAAATCTATCTTTCTATCATCTTTTATCTGTCTTTTTCTACTTCCCTATCTACTTATTAATAAATGGTGAAAGTATATTTTAATGATATTAAAATTAATAAACATAGCTGTTGTGTCTTTATTCTCACAATAGTTTATTATTATTATTGTGAAGATATGTTATTAATATATGTTGCTTGTTATTTTTTCATAAGAAATGATTACCTTTGCAAGAAAGAAAAGCAACACTTACATTAAGGCTATATATATATATATATATACATATATAATTTTTCTCTTTCATATAAAGTAAAACAAGCATAATATGCTTTTTATAAGATAAATCTTACATTTCAATTCTAAAATAAACACAACAGAATATTAGACTGTAAGCAATTACTAAAATAAAACTATAAATGCTCTAGAAAAAAGAAAATTTCAACTCTTTCTTTTGCTTTTTGAGACCAAGTTTTGCTAAGTATGTAGTTGAAGCTGGCCTGAAGTTTATGAGCTTTGTGGCTCAGGCTCCCAAGTATTGGGATTGAAGGCTTATGCAGCCATGCTTAGTTCAATTTCACCATTAATTAAAAAAATTAAAATGGCATTCTCTTTTTTTATTTCAAAAAGACAATATTTGGGTGGGTAAACTTCTTGGCACACAATGGTGTGACCCAAGTTCAGGTTTCCAGAACCCACACCAAGTTAGATGAAGTCAACTCTGTTGTAATCTCCAAGATTCTACCACAAGATAGAGGTGGAGACAAGAGAATCCTGGCTTACAGGTCAGCTAGCCCAGCAATACAGAAGCAAACAACCGGAGACCTTGTCTCAAACAAAGTAGAAGATGAGGACCGACACTAGAGGTTGTCCTCTGCTCTCTCAATGTGCACCATGACACTGTGCACACAAACACACACAATTGATGTATTATTTTATCATAGCAAGTGCTTAGTGTTATCTCAAACAATGCAATTATGAAAACATTCTAGAGACTATGATAATATATAACAAAAGTTTATTTTTATTATTATTTTAATTATGTGTATGTGTGTGCTTCTGTGTGTAGGTATGTGCACATAAAGGCAGGTGCCCTTGGAGGTCAAATGAATTGACCCCTGGGACCTGAAATTACAGGTGGTTGCAAGGGGAACTGAACTTCAGTCCTTGCAAGAGATGTATGTGCTCTTCACCACTGAGCCATCTCTCCAGCTCCCATAACACAAGTTTTAATATTGTGCATGCCATGAGGTCCATGCATCTCCTTCCTTAAAATTTCCAAAAAGGGATATGTAAAGAAGTGTACAAATATAGGTTATCAGACTACTGTTTATGATGACAAAAATTAGGAGAACATCACATGTTCAAAATCTAAAATTGATTAAATGATGGGATATCCATATAAAGTTGATATTATTCAGAAAGTACAATAGTTTTTAGAATAATTACATATAACAGATACTTTAAACAAACATGAAATGATGGAAAGTTTTTCTTTTCTGCCCTGTCCTAATACCTACCAGAGAATGTGTGCAAAATAACCTGGTAATTTTGCTCTGTTTTGTGTCTGGACACTTACATAGCCTTGCTGATAACTTGCTGATAATTGTGCTGCATTTGGTAACATGCTTCCCTTTTTAAATTGCTATAGTGAGTCTGCAGTGTGAAAAACCTTTGTTCAGAAAAGAAAGGGATGCTGGACCCATGTTCCTATACTACAGCATACTATAACCAGCTAATGGTTTAATACTTAGTGATTATAGAATCACTGAGGAAATAACTTAGTGATTTTTAACTCAAAAGCGCAATTAGAACTCATGCTGAGACAAACATACCATCTAATGGATGTTTAGACTGGTTTAAATTGATAATACTAAAATAGGTTTTCTTCCTACTCATTGAAAACACTTAAGAGAATAATAAGAAGGCATACAGTGTAGGCTTTGAAACCACATACACATGACAAATCATCTCCACAGAGTCCTTATGTATGTGGGGAGGTCTCCACTAAGCAATATAAAGCCCTGGAGGACCTAAGTCCTGAAAGTGTAAAAAAAAATCTTATTAAGTAACAAGATGGTTTGATTCACTGTGTGGAAGCAACACACTGCTAATCATACGACCACTCAATCAAAAATGCCTTCTAAAAGGTAGCAACATCAGAATACACAAAACAATTCCTTGTGAAAATGCTTGGAACTACAAGCATCTTGCAATACCAAATATTATATCTCATGCCTTACAATAGTTACTGGCCCATGGCAACAGAATTACTGTATGGCAAATTCAAGAGCACATACAGAAGAAAAACTTGACTGAGGTGAACATTTTATCTGTTGCTTATGCCATTTTAATGAAAATGTGCCAGTACAGTTCTCAAAGAAAAAAGGTAGACTTATAAGTTATGAGCTATTTTTTCCAGAAAAAAAAAAAAACAGGAGGAATCGAGGCAACTCACATCCATGATTCCTGCACACCAAGGAAAGACTTCTGGGAAGAGCAGACAGTAAAAGGAGCCAGGAAGTGCAGTCAGCAAAGAGCTTGCAGGTTTTCCACTTTTTATTCTTTAAAAACCTATCAGTAAAATAGACACCCGACTCCAGAAGGCAAATACGTGATTATACAGTCAATGCAGGAGAGAAGTAAAACAATAGAAAGAACCCATCAAGTATCTTGAGTAGTGGAAAAATGCTTTCCTGTCTTTAGTTTTGTTCTTTACTTAAAGACACTGTTTTTGCAACGGACACAATGTCTTCCATTAAAAAATGAAGCCCCCGTCCTGTTTGGGACTCAACAGTTTCACTCTGAGGGATGATGTAGGAACGGAACCAGGGATGTTCTTATTATGCAGTATGTATTAGGAACTGTTCCTATGAGGGAGAAGCGGAACGTGCTGTCCTCTTAGCCTGTGTCTCCAACTACCTATTTCAAAGTGACCTTTAACCCTGTGGGTTCTTCACGATTCGTTTCTCCTGGCGAACAAGCAAATGGCTCGTGATGTCTCCATTGTACTCTTTCCTATCTGATCTTACCCGGCCTCTGCTGTAGGATTCCTCCAGCTCACCATCTGAAAAGAGCCTACCTGGTGTTGAGCATGGTTAACCTTAGACACCCACCATTCCCTCTGCTCTTTCGCACATGCGCTGCAGGATTCGGTGAATACTGCAGAAGCTGGGTCTGTCCGCAGGCAGTTTGCTCCAACACAGGCGCATGAGATTGTACAGTTCCAAGGGGCAGTTCTCAGGGCAGGAGAGAATGTTGCCATCCCTCACATAGTAAATGACCTCCTCGTGGGCCATTCCATAGTACGGTTGCAATCCGTAGGAGAAGATCTCCCAGAGGACAACTCCATAGGCCCACACATCTGACTCCGTGGTGTAGCGGTTATAGAAGATGGACTCAGGCGGCATCCAACGAATGGGGATGGCGTCATTTTCATTAGCTTTGTAATAGTCTGCGGAATAGATGTTCCTAGAGAGGCCAAAGTCTGCAATTTTTACCACCATGTTTTCACCCACTAGGCAGTTTCTGGTAGCCAAGTCCCGGTGGACAAACTTGCGCTCCGACAGGTAGGCCATGCCGGCTGCCACCTGCCTGGCAATGCAGAGCTGTTCTGCACAGGACAAGGGTGGAGGCCCAGGGCTGGACACCTGGGCTCCTGTGGACAGATCACCGTTGCTGAGGCTGCATACGGTGTGAGGAGACATGCTTCGGAGAAACTCATTGAGGTCACCATAGGCCATATATTCAAAGAGCAGACACATTGGCTTCCCTACTGCACACACACCTGCAATCAAGATAATATCTTGGTTAGACTGAGTCTTTCAGCAAGGAAAGAGCACTCCGAAATGATAGACCAGACTAGAAAAGATGGGGGGTCCTGTTTATTATGGAGAGTGTGAGTCCACGCCCCCCCCCCCGACACACACGCCACCACTTCTTTGCTTAAACATCCCCATTACCTGGTAAGGTTCGGTGTACTTCTTTCTCCAGGATGTCACAATTCCTGACCCCTTGATTCTTAAATGTTCCCTCCGTTATATTTCCACATATACTACCACCTGATCTCATACCCATTCATTGTATTAGACATGCTCCCCCAACGTTTTGTCTCATGGAATGGAGAGATTGTGCCCTCTGTTTCTTTAAATTGCTCAGACTTCCTGTAACATATGGTCAGTGGATTAAGGAATGAGTATTTGTTGGGGATGTGTGATGCAATCATTCTGTTTGGGGCTCTGAGGAATGAGAAGAAAGAAGAGCTGCCGAATTTAGGAAGGACAATAAAAGAATCCAAGGTTCTTAGAGGAAGTTCTTAGGTGGCTATAGTAAACTGTTTTGGAATTTAGATTTTATCATTGATGTTCATTCTATAAAGAAAGCAGTTTTCATACGCAGAGTTTTACACACAGTGTCAGGAAGGCATTTGAAAAACCTTAACATATTACTCTATATGAGAAATAAATGTAGAAGCTGTATTGTTAAATCTGATGGGCATAATTTCACCTCACAATAAAAATAGATTGTCAGATTTCCCCCCCCCCCCAGGAAAAAAGTCTCAGTTTGAAAAAAAAAGAGAAATAAGAAATAGGGTCTTTTCTAGTTATTTTTGTAATCCAAGAGATTTTAGCAGACAGTATATAGATTAAAGAGGAAATCAAATGTTGGTCACACTTTCTGGTGCCTCCTACAATCTTCTTTGGGTCTTGTCAACAATCACTTACCTGTATCATCAGGTGTCTATAATGTTGGTGCACTAGTTACATTGGTTTTGAGAGAATTCCTGCATTGGAAAGCTCAAGACAATATATTTCTCTCAAGAAAAAATAGTGTGTGTGTGTGTGTGTGTGTGTGCATGTGCGTGTGTGCATGTGCGTGCGTGCGTGTGCGGGCGCGAGCAAGGCAGTTTCATGGCTGCCTTCAGATCCACTTTGAGGCAGCTGTGACTTTGAATTCCTGATCCTTCCTTTACCTCCAAGCACTGGGATTATAGTTCTTGTTGGGTAATAGACTTGAGAGAAACTCTTACTAGTGATGTAGAAATGCACTACCCAGTTGCCACAAGTCAGGGTATTCATTGTACCTGTCTTGAGTTGGAATTGGCCTCAGGGACCAGGGATGTTGTAAAGTTGCAGACACACATATGAATGCAGTCAGCATTTGAAGGGACAGTTCAAATTCTTTTGCAACAAAACAGTATCTCACTTTGGTTCTCATTGTGGATCACTGACAAAGACTTTCAAGTTATACAAAATTAAAAGTCAAGCATGCCACCTGTCTCTTCTTTGTACCTCTTTTAAGCTCTACTGTTATATTTTCTGAGCCTGATCAGTGTTTAATAAAAAGTTTAGACCAACACAATAGGAGGGATCTGGCTTTCCCCATGTATTTTCACCTCTTCTGGATACTTCAAACCTACAACACTTGAGTGAATTTTCTATCACTGTTCTTACTCCAAAATTCAGCAAAATACAAAAAAAAAAAAAAAAAAAAGTTGTCTTGTCTTCTTCCTAGCTGCAGAACTCACATTTGTACATTTGTTCTATCCAGGGATTATTTGGCTCCACCTTCGAATTGCACCCAGTCCCTTCTCATTATCTCCATGGCCCATGCCAACACCTGCTTTTTCTGCATATTAAAAGATCCCATTCACCATTTCATTGTTTTCATTTTGCCTCCCCTTCAACTTCACTCAACAAACCAGACAGAGATGTTCTGGAAAAAAATGTGAATCATTTCATTCCTTGGCCTGGTACATCTTGGCTCAGACTTCCCATTTGATTCCTATTTTACTTATAGTAAAGCCAGTTTTTTTTTAATTGAGGTACACACATGTACGAATACATACATATTCCTAAATACAACCTGTCAGTCAGTCTATATAATGTTTCTTGTATTTATATATTCAGGCTGACCATTTGGCATTGAATAAGAGTTGGTGAGCTCTTTCCTGAGGAAGACTATTTCTTCCACTCTTAGTATCCTGTAGTTCTTTGTATGAAGGCTTAGGAGGACTTCTAGCCTCCCCACTGTATTTACTAGCCTTACCTAACTCTCTCAAAATACCCTCATCACCTTTTCTATTTCCTTCCCTCTTTGTCCCTCCCTCCCTCTCTCCCTCCCTCTCTCTCACTCTTTCTCTCTCTCTCTCCTCTGTGTGTGTGTCTGTCTGTACACATATGTTTGTGTGTAAGGGTATATGTATGTTCAGGCACCTGTGTACATGTGTGGAGTATAAACTCAAATGTCAAGAGTCTTTCTCAGTTGCCCCCCCCACACACACACCTTATTTTTTTGAGACAGAGACTCACTGATCTTGAAGCTCACCAATTCTACTACGCTGGCTGGATTCAAGTCCCAGGGATCCTCCTGCCTCAACTTTCCCAGTATTGGGATTTACAGGCATGTGTCACCATGCCTAACCTTTCCCTGGGTTCTGGGAAGCCAAACTCAAGCCCTCATGTTGGTGCTGTGGACATTTTATACACAGACGACCCTCTTCCCAGCTCCATCTTGTATTCTTTAAGCACTGGATAAGCTTGCCGTGGGGCCTGTGCAGGACCACCCCATTCTCCAACAGTCCACACTGCCATCATCTTCCTCTGCCAGGTCTTTACACAAATGTCGCGTGGCCACTTCAGTCTTCAAAAATATTAGCTCACATTCCAAAAAGTTTTCCTTTGTGTTGACTTTTAAAAAACACTCAGGAGGAATATAAGCTACGTTTACGCATGTTTACTCCTACCATCTCCTGAAAAGAATGTAAGCTCCATAAAGCTGGATAATTTTGAAAGTTTTGTTTATTTCTATGTAATTGCATAAACTATTTAACCAGTACTTGTTAAATTTATGAATCTGTGATGAAATGGGGACACAACACTTAACATGTATATTATTTAAATTAAGATATTCTAGTTAAGAAAAAATAAAACAGACAAATGAGATATACACACTTTTAGGCCTTAATAAATTCTGTGATGGTGAATTAGTATCAAAGAAATTTTCTTCATGTGGAAACACTTGAAAAAATTTCAAACCAGAAAAAAAGGGCAAATGCCAGAGAAAGTCAGAAGTGATAGAATTAAAGTGGATATCTCTGAGACACAGAGTACCCTGAAATCTGGGTACAAGGAATTTGGGAAGTAGGTGAAAAGGCTAAACTAGGATCAGAGAGTAAAGCAAAAAGGGGAAATAAGTAAAAAAACAAAAGAAGAAAAGCTTAGAAAAGCTCTTTGCTGAGGAACATTTTTTTTCAGCTATGTTTTCATACCTAAGAGCTTCACAATGTTGGGGTGGTCAAATTCCGCCATGAGGGCTGCCTCCCTCTGGAAGTCGGCTTGCATGTCTGCTGAGGCCTCCTCCTTGAGCATCTTCACAGCCACCATGGTGAAAGGTTCATGAGGAAGTAAGCCTGGAGCCCTGAGAGATAAACCAAAGATGGGGACATTTACACCGCAGTGATTGTATTTACTCATATTTATACACCTGAAAACACTTATGCACCTTTTTCCAGAGCCACAAAAGTGAGGGAAGATGACAACAGTAAGCCATGCTTAAATTTCTTGGTGCCAAATTTTTAAAAAATCACTAATTATTCTTAATATAGATTATGTTTAACAATCCATTTTGTACCAACTAGTAATCCCCTACTGGTTAGCCTGAATCTAAATTCCTTGAGGATGGAGACTATGGCTGTCTGCTTTTATGACCCCCTACATCCTAACGTCACATCTTATCAGTCTCATAGTAAGCATGGGAGACTTTTCATGTTAAATATAACTTCAATATCAAAGCTAATTTAAGTGGAAATAGGGCTACATCTACCCAACGACAAGACTGACAACTGGTGAGTAAATCCAAGCCCTATTGCCCAATTTTGTGTCTATGGATCTGTGTATGCACAGAGTGGATGGAGAGAGAGAGAGAGAGAGAGAGAGAGAGAGAGATGACTGGCTGTAATATACCCCTTTCCTGAGCTGATTTTTGGATTTTTTCAATTTCCCTTTGTTTTGTTATTCCATGAATGTCTATTTAATGTCTATAGAAGCCAACTGAGTTCTTAAACACGAATCCAAAGGGAATTCTAAACAAAGCAGATAATGACAATAGAAAAATAAAAAACAAGCAAGTAGGGATTATTACCAATGCAATGTAAGAAATTATGGCTGAATGTATGGAAAATTATTTTCTAGAAATGAAATATGGTTGGATTAACAGTAGTTTTTGTAAGCTGATTATTAGATTTCCTATAAATTAAGAATTTAAATTCCACAAGCCACATTCTTTGTAGGTATGTTACTTTCAATTAAAAATGAGGCATTAAGATTTACAAGAAAGCATGTATATGTAGAGAGATGGCTTAGACTACTAACTGCATTTCCAAAGGAGCCACATAGTGGCTTATACCTACCCATATCCAGTTTTAGGGGATCCAATGCCCTCCTCTGGCTTCAGAGGGCACTGCCCCCACATAATACATACATACACATATACATACATACATTCAGACATATAGTCAGGCAAAATTCCAATACATGCAACATTTTTAAAAATAGCTTTCAGTACAAACAAATGATATACAGAATTAAATAACTTGATAGTAACTTTTATTTACAGTAGATCAGCCTAATAATATGGTAACTTTTAAAACATAGTGAATTTCAGCAGAGGTTTTTTTTTTTTTTTCCATAGTTAACTTTACCTTGCTTGAAAGACCCTTCCAAATGCTCCCTCTCCGATATCTCTGACATACTCAATGTTATTCCTGGGATACTCCAGGCTGAGCAGCTTGGGATTCAGAAGGAGTGGCATCCTCTGGTACATGGGGTTGGGATGCAGCCTATCCAGCAGGAGCTCAGAAGGCAATGTGGTGAGGGTCACTGCTGTTGACTCTCTGCAGGTGAGAGAGGCAAGATCAAGAATGGCCTTTGCACTTAGACCTCGAACCTCGAAGATATTCAGAAATACACAGAGCTGGAAATACTAAGACAGCTGGGAACTCCTGGGCTTGAAAATGATAAACTCTGTTGCTTGTGCTCCAGTCCATAGACACATTTTGTCTCTATCCCTATCAGCAGCAGCAATGGGAGAAGATACAAAAGTAGCCATTCCCATCAAATGATTATTTAATTACTATCTCTTATAAACACTGACTTTGGTACATATGACCTTTTTAAAGTTCAAAGTAGGGGTGTCAGATTTTAAAGCCAGGGTATAAACACCAGTAAGGTAGTGGTGGTGTGATAAGACACCTCTCATCCCCAATTACAAAACTGAGTATGAGGGTTATAGGGCATGACTTCATGTGATAGGCTTCAACTTGATTCTCACCTTTTCTTATTTTTCCACTCTTTCCTTCTTCGGCAGCAATAAAGAGTAGCAATGGTGAGAAGAGCAAACACGGCAAAGCTGGACATGATGAAGATGATGACTGTCATGGAGTATGCAGGCGAGACAGCGAAGGAAGAAGTGGAGGAAGGCGAATTTGGAATGTCCACACTCGGCTTGGAGGACACTATTGATGGGAATGCTGCAAACAAACAATAGTCTTTGTGCTGATTTTGGAACCTTTAAAAGTTAGCTTTTGTATTAAAGCTCTCACTATCACAGCCTCTCCTCGGTTATTTATCTATAAAGCCGAATATTAATAACCCAATAAGGTTCACTTGCAAAGAAGAGGAGACTTGGAGAAGAAATATACTTTCCTAAAAGAAATGCAAGTCCCAGGCTCCTTATGCACTATCTATGAGTGAAAGAGCTCAGAAAATTATGCACTAAAATGTTTTCATGTAATGAGACTGAAGTTGAAGTGAGAATGTCTGAGGTGAGCTTGTGTGTGTGTGTGTGTGTGTGTGTGTGTGTGTGTGTGTGTGTGTGTGTGTGTGTGGTAGGTTTACAAATAATAAAGATAACCAAAAAGATGATGAAAAATGAAACCATTGGAATATAAATGAGCTGAAAATCATTAATCTAAAACTTGAACTCTCATCAAAGTCCCATGTAAAAGACCAGTGAGATTTAAAAACAAGTAAAATCTGCATTTATGCAGGAAATGAGCACATGCCACACTTCTGTCGCTCTGCTTGCAGCTTGCAAGTCCACAGTGGACATAGTTAAAAAAAACTTATTACACATACCTTGATTTTTTTTTGTAGAGTTAACACAGAAAAAAAAGAAACATGGAAACAGAAGTTTTATACATGACTAAAGAGTCTTGTTATTAAGAATCAACTTTGTAGCCTAAAAAGAGAGAAGATTATTATTATATCTGGGAAACACTAACAAAAGTGGCTAATGCCAGACCACAGAGGTAAACCTCAATAAATTTCAAAAGCATACATTACAAAGCTCTGTTCACTCACCAACATGCATATAGTGAGAGATTAAATAAAATCCAACAGGACTATGAAGCATAAGATAGATCTGTTTAACTCTACTGGTTAAAAATTATAAGTCACCAGCAAAAAATAGTTTGTAATGATATTATTACATCACATTATCACAATTACATGTAATGGTATGTATGAAATTTGGCTAAAATTGTATTCATTGATAAACTCATGGTTTTATCTTGTTCTGTTAGACACAAGTAAGAGGATGAATGGAATATGAGACTTTAGACAAGCAAAAGTAACTCTTGAGAACAAAAGGAAACAGGACATGATACACATTTGCAAGCAGAGGTTACTAAGTGAGACCACATATACCACAAATGACAGAGATGAGTAAAATTTCTAGTCTTTTAAATATTTAGAAGATGGTTTGATGAGTGGAATTTTAATTGGGAAAGACAAGAAAGCCACAAATGTAGCAATTAAGAAAGAAGTGTTATCTCCATATACTCACAGATCAGTAAAGACAAAAATAGTACATAATTATGCAATCACACTAAAGTCTTAGGGAAAATGATAGGAACACAGTAGTTACTAAATATGAATAAGAAATATACATGAGTAGAACCAGAAACTAGAAATTGCTTTTAAAAACCATTGTATAATGACAAACATACTCCTTGAGACTTGGGGGAGGTAAAATTCTAGTATCACAATATGTCCCATTTAGAGAACACTCTTTTAACCCTTTAAGGAATCTACATCGCTAATCTGAAACCCAGATTTTAAAAGGAAAAGACACACAGCAGTTATCTGACAAGGATTTAACTGATCCCAATAGAGAAAGAGAATACAGGTTTCACAAACAGGAAGATATTAAGATTTAAAAAAATGAAAAAGAAAAATCTGTATTCCAGTAGGAGCCAATGGCATTTGGAAAAGGCCATTTTTAAAATGATGGGCCTGTGTAAACAGGGCCTGTGTCTGCCTCTTTAGCTTGGAGTGGGGACAGCTCAGCACCGCTAGCTGAACAAAAGAAAACCTTTACTACAACAGGTGTCCAGGGCCATTTGAAGCACAACATTCATGAAAGTACAGGTTTTCAGGGGTGTTTATATATGACTTCCAGTCTAGGAGTGGACATAGTGAGTACCCCTGACCCCCACTGGCTAAGCAAGTGTTTTGAACTGTAGAAGTCAAATGTGGTCACTACTGTGACTTAGGAAGATATTTAATACAGCAGTAAACATCTGCATGATCTTGCTGACAGCTTGCCTTATCAAAGCACAGCAGTGGTGGGCTGAGACTTCCCAGGTTCTAATGCTGGTCCGAGTCTTCAGTCCGAAGGGAGCTTTAAAAGAGTCAGCTATCATGAACTCAGTTTACTGCTCTCTGATCACTCGCCCCTGCCAGGCCACCAGGGAAGATAGTCTTGATGAGACTGAAAGGGAGAGCTCCCCCTTTTGGTGGACTAGGGGAAGGGGATGGGGAGAAGAGGGAGGGAGGGTGGGACTGGGGGGGAGTTGAGGGAGGGGCCTTCAATTGAGATATATAATGAATAAATTGTGAAGAAAAAAAATTAAAAATTAAACCTCCCGTTCTAAATACAGTAGGAATCATTATTAAGAGATATAGATCAATGTTTATTTTTATACCCGGATTTTACAGAGCTGTTCATATTGTTTATAATATAATTTGTGAAGCTGATGTGATGTAATCAAAAAGTATATGGGTAATTCTTTTCTCAAAAACTTATCAGAAAATTGAGTCAGTGGATAAAGCCTGTGGTACACAAAAATGAAGATGGGGGTTTGTATCTCCAGAACCCAAGTGTGGTGGCATGCACTTGCAGCCCAGCGCAGGGGACAGAGCACAGACAGCTTGGTCCCAGAGCTCACCCACTGGCCCATATAACCAACGGATGTGTCCCTGTCTCAAAACAATATGTACGGTGGATGTTGATAAAGGAATGTCTGATCTCCACATACATACACGGGTGTACCCACCCACGTGTAATATATATATATATATATATATATATATATATACATGTATGTATGTATGTATATATATATATATACACAAACCACCCACCCCACATACATACATACAAACATACATAATTATTATAAAATAGATTTTAATGATGCGTTCTTTAAAAATTCATGATCGCTCTGGAAGATTTATATTTCAAAAGCAAGAATCTCCATTGTTTGACCAGTAGTTCTACTGTATGAATTCAAACACTTCTTCCTTTCTGGACACTTCTATTAGGATTCTTTGATTGTTGCTCACAAGAAGAAGCTGACTGGGTTTTCTCCTGGGCCGTATCAAATCACCTCTCCAGAGTCAAATAACCAAATCAGATTTCCATTAAATACCCCTTTTATCCTTAATTTTTCATTAATAAATTTCATATCTCTATATTTTCCTTATGATAACCAAGTATTCACTCATTCTACACTAATCCATGGATTATTATTAATGTTTTTTTAGGAATCAGGAGCATTGTGGATTAACTTGTCAAGGAGGAACCAATCCATGAGCAGACTGTTCGCAACACAATGCAGGAGGATGTTCTAACAGTGGCAGAGGGGAGTCAGGAGCTACAGGAGTGGTGACAGCACAGGCTTGGGCATGCTGGCGGCTCTTCTAATGTAAATTTAAATTACTTATAAATAGTGAAGAGGCAACAGCAGTAGGAAGCTGCCACAGTCTGAACACTTGTGTCTTTTCAAGAGCAATCTGTGATTTATACCCTTATCAAAGAGGTCTGAGAGCCTCTTTTCTCTCATGTGGAATTACAATGAGAAGATAGTGATATCTGAAGTTATATCTACAGCAGCCATATGTATGATCCTCACTGACACCAAATAGGCCTATGCCTTTATCCTGTAAAGCCTACTTTCAGAAGTCTGAGAAACAGATTTTCCTGGCTTGCAAGCTGCTCCCTCTATTGTTTTGCTATTGTAACCTAATAGGCCCAAGAAGAGATGACTGCAGGGGAGGGGGAAGCATTACAAGAGTTGAGTGGAATGAGAGTGGGAAGATAATGTTTTTACAAAGGAGAAATAGCTTGCACTGGGTCAGAACCAAGCTGCTGTGGTGCTTCTCCAAAAGCACACCTGACAGTTTCTTTCTTGCAGATGGGTATATCTACAGGTAAGGCAGACATCAGCTTTGGGTCATAAGAAGATCTCACATGCCGAGGGGGGTTATTTGGCTTCTGCCCTGCAGAAAGTGGAGAAAACCACAGAAGGGTTTTAAGTGCAGCAGTTGGTCAACTTTGTGCATTAGAAAGATGTCTTAGTTGCAACCCAGACCTCCATGATAATCATTCCCATTATGGCTGATCTCAAGCTCCTAGCATGAACTCCTAAGGAATCAGAAAGAGATGTCTGATGCACACCATTGGGTAGGATTCTTAACACACACATCACAAATTAAGAGAAAATCTAAAAGCTTCTGTCTAGACAGAAAAAAAAACAAATATAAGGAAAATAGGCAAACGAATTAAACTATCACATTTTCCAAACTAGAAGCTAGAAAGGATGCAATTACATCTGCAGTCTGGTTAAAGACATGCAGTGTCACTCAAAATCTTCATATTTTGCTATTTCACCTCAGTTATTGAGGTAGGATAAGACTATTGGATAATACTTGCTCCCTCAAGGATTCACTCTCAAGACCTCTTATGAGAAAATATACAAAGCATCTCTTAACTAAACACCAACTGAATCTGAAAGAGACTTTGAGATAAGAATAAAGAGCAGTAATCCAACATGTACTTCCAAACCTAAATAGATAATGATGACATGACTGGGAACTTTGTCTAAGTCTCAAAATAAGAATCAAAAGAGAGTCATTCTTCAACGAAAAAAACCCCAATAACGCTGGTGAGACAGAGAACAAGATAAATGTCTTCTGGGGACTCTCATTGCAGATTCTAAAGGTTTCCTGGTGGACAGAATGAGGAATGGAAAGGGAAAGCTGGCATCTGACTTTTGTAGAACAATGGCAACATAACCAGCTCAAAATCAGTAAAAACCGAGTCCTAGGAATCTCCCCGACTCTCGCGGTGCATCACTGGGATTGCATGTGTACGCCATCACACCTCTCTTTTACAGCTGTGCTGGGGATTGAACTCACATCTTTGCGCAACAAACACTGAGCTGTTTGAGTCACTTTGCCAAGCCTCTAAAGAGAGACGATCAGGCAGTGAGCATGACTTCATTCTACACTAATGAAAGAGCAAGCCTTCATCATAGAAAATTACTGCATTCTAATTCTTGTCATATCATGATCTGTTCAGAACTGTATTCAGTTCTGAACATTCCTCCATCCTCCCTACTGACCACACAGGTTACACATAAAGGCAAGAGCTTTGGAACTCTGCTCACAAAAGAAAAAGTTGGAAACTGGGAATGTTTAATGTAAAGAGGAAGAAACTACAAGGAGCAGTTTGTGCTACAAAGGGTGCACCAAAGGAATCGAAAATATCAGCTATTCAAAGCTATAATGGACCAAGTTTAGTTCAACATGGCCAAAATGTTCTCACAACTAATGGATTGAATTTTATTTGAGAAAGCAAATGCCTGCATAGACAATGCAGAAGAGAGTCTCCCTGTGGGAAAATTTTAGGTGAAAGAACTATTAAAATCATTTCTAACTCTGTTTCTGAGTTTCTAGCTTCCCCACCCCCACAAGATGGGCCCAAACAGCATTTCATATGATTAAATTATAACACATTACAAAACTCTCTCTTCCTCCTTTCTTCCTTCCCTTCTTCCCTCCTTCCTTCTCTGACCTCACTTGTGGCCAAATAGTAGATGATGGCCATTATGGAAATGGAATTTTAGAAGCAAGCCATATATTATGTAAATGCTGATTAAAAGATTGTCAAGTTGTCTACATAATTTTAAATTAGAATTTACATATTTATTTTTTGCCAGTGGGGCACCTCAAGAACTAATAGAATGTGAAAAGCCATTGGCATCTCTTTTTGAATGAATCTGTTATAGCAATCAGGTAAGCTTTTCATGTGATGTCTTGAATTAAAAAAGAAGATGAGAAGCATAAGCTGAAACAATTTTAAAAATTAGACATTGATGATGAAGCCAGAATCAGACAGGCTGGGGATTGATTACTGGCTAAACACACACTAGATAGGTCACAAGTGGCTGGTCGGTTGACCTGTTTCTCATATTGACTAGGATGTAGAACAGAGCATGTTCACAGGGCTGTTGGGAAGCATGAGAGAGACTGTGTATATTAATCAGTTTTTCAGGATTGGGACAAGCAGTCATTACCCTCTAGGTACCTGAAGAGAGAAGAGAATTGACAGTACTCAGCTCTCGTTTTCCAGAATAAGACACATCGCCTCTTTCTTCAGAAGCTTTGAAACAGAAGGTAGGCTCACTGATGAGTGTGCCTGGAAGGTATGTGCAATCCCACAAAAGAGACAAACAGTATGCTTAGCACAGAGTAATGTAAATATGACAAAGTCACAAGGTGTTTTAGTTCAGCAAAAGATGATTTTAAACTAAAACAAAACCAGAAACTACTGAAACTCTAGTTCCTGCGTTTGAGCAAGTAGAAAGCAATACAAAGATAAAGAATGATGTTTAAAAATTCTTCTATTGCCCCTTAAAATGAACTAGGAATGATATTTGGAATTTCTTAAGAAACCACAAAGCAGGGCCAGTAAGATGGCTCAGTGGCTAAAGGCATTTATCACTGAGCCTGAATTGGATTCTCAGGATCCATATAGTAGGACTGACTCTCACAAGTTATCCTCTGACATGCACACACGTACACTCACGTGAGCACACACACATACACAGTAAATAAATGTACTAAGATCTTTTTTAAAAAATTCATAAAACCAGGACTATTTGAGGGCTTAATATATACCGTAGAACACAAGTTGCTGTGAGTAATAAGGGCACTTTCTTTGTTAGGTTAGTAACCCACTATAAAATCATAGAGACAACTTGCTTTTAACTCAGAGAACACAGGTATAACCCACGTTATGTGCAGACAAAATGATTCTCTTAAAACATTTGGAGCTAATTTTCTCAAATGTATCAACTATCTTATAAAATTGTTTTCTAAAGACAAGGAAATTAGTGTCCGCAGCTACTTTGTGCTGCTCAGTATTTCAACTTGCAGGAGTTATTTCTCTTCTTCATGTGGGTCCCAGGGATTGATTTGTCAGGATTGGTAGCAAGCACCTTTACCCCTTGAGCTGTCTTCTGGCCCTCCACATGACCTTTTTAAAATCATTTCCCTTAACATTGCAAACACTCTACTGAAAAGTGGTTACTCTAAAGCAACAAAAGTAATAAAAAAGCGACTGTGGTGGTATAAATAGGACTGGCCTCCATAAACTCATGAGTTTGAATGCTTGGCACATAGGGCATGGCATCATTAGGAGGTGTGGTGTTGGGGGTTAATCTGGTGCTTTGTGCATTCAGATGCTGCAAAGATCTAGTTGCAATCAGGATGAATTCTTATGTACACTGGTCTTTGGCTCTCTGTTGTGTTAACCTTGCTCCCCAATTATCTCTGATTGGTTAATAAAAAAGGCTGGACAGCCTATAACTGGGCAGAAAAGAAGTAGGCAGAGCTTTGGTTCCCAGGCTTAGGGGCTCAGGGGGAACCACAAGAAGAGAAGAAATAGGGCAAAAGAGAGGAAGCAGAAGATATAGCAGCAGAAGAAACGAGAGAGGAAGGAAGTATAGCGATGGGGCAGTATGAATCAGGACATCAGGGGCTGGTCTGGTAGAGCAGAAGCAGCACGGGCAGTACAATCATGGCAAGTAAGATTGGGGTACAAGGATGGGAAATAGCAAAATCCCTTAGAAGACTGGTATCTGCCCAGCTCTAGTGCTTTAAGGTTCATTATAAATCTAAGAGGTCTCTGTGTTATTTATTGGGAATTAAATGTTTGAAGTGAGGTAGAAATCCCAAATAGATATTTACAAGCAAAGGCTGGTGTAGCAACCCCATTGAAAATTAATTATTGCAGTAGTGTGGCCTTGTTGGAGTAGGTTGGAGGATGTGTGTCACTGTGGGGGCTTTGAGGTCTCTGATGCTCAAGCTATGCCCAGTGTGCAGATCAAGATGGAGAACTCTTTATCCTTCTCCAGCACCATGTCAGCCTGCATACCACTGTTTCCCTCCATGATGATAATGGGCAAAATCTCTGAAACTGTAAGCTGGCCCCAATTAAATGTTTTCCTTTATAAGAGTTGCTTCACAGGAGTAAAACCTTAAGACACCTACCAACCAAACCAAAAACTAATCCTTGTTCTATTCCACACTCTGAGGATGGTATTCTATATTACAGATGAGTTAGGAGAAAGGATTTTAAGTCTCTTTACCTCAAAGAAATGATAAATGGGTAGACAGGATATAGGCTTATCTAGATTTGAACATAATGCAGGATATATTAAAACATGACACAATACTCCTTGAATATGTCCAGTTTTATGTGTCAATTCAAACAAATTAAAATGAATCTCAAGTTCTTGCTTGCACTCCACACTAAATATATCAGAATGTAAACGTGGGAGACCCAGGCAGCCACACTTTTATAAGTTTTCTAGCTCATGTCAGTGTGCATAACGAATAAAGAATCATTTTGAGCCAGCCCACTGTAGTACACATCTGCAATTCTAGAATTGCAGAATCAAAGCTAGAAAGTTTGAGGCCAGCCTGAGCTACTTAGTGAGACCATGTTTAAAAACAGCTAAAATTCAGGGTGCAGCTCAGATGTAGAATGCATGTCTGGCAGTGAAATGGCCATGGGTTTGCTCCCCATCACCACCAAATCTCCATTCTATCTGAGAATCTTTTAAGAAGGATATAAAATTTCAAGTTCCTCAGATAAAAACAATGGGATTGATCTTGAAGGTTTCATTTTTATAGGACTTAAAGTTGGGTAGGTAGGGAAGGGAGGTGGAAGGGAGAGAAGAGATGATCATGATCAAAATTGCGTCTCAATGAACTACTAGTAATGAACACAATAAGAAAATGAGATTCCAATAGTGTACTAAGAACTTTTCTCTTTGTTACTAGTAGAATGGTTAATTTCACAATTGAAGCAAAATATTTTGAAAAGTAGGATTATAGGTGATTTATTGTCCTTTTCATTCCCCCCCCCCATGCCAAATGACAAGAGGCTCTATAAGTAATAGAGAGTTTGTGTACAAAAACTCAAGGACTAAAAGAAGACAAAGAAAAGGGGGAGGGGGAGTATACCTAATTTCAAAGTGGAAAGACTTGTCACAAATGAAGATTACAAATCAGCCCAATAGAAGAAAAATGGCATTTGTTTCCATCCAAAAATAATTACGTAATTCAGAATTGTGACTGCAGAATCAAAAGGCTACATTTAACCTCAGCTGAGTTTGCAAACATGAAGTATAAAAGAGGCCAACCGTCTTGAGGTAGGAGATAGTATTTGTCCCATTCACTAAGTATCACACATTCTTCGTGTTCTACTTAAAGGCTATGAGCCGAAGGAGTTGATGAGCTCCGACCCTGTGTGGATTCTGAAGATGCTCGGGACATTCTGTTCTGGATATGGGGAAGTATAATGGCAATGTACATGCATGAATCCACTTACAGACACAGAAGATATCAGAAGCACAAACGGAATTACTTACTTGTTATGTTTTCTTTTTTATAATCTGAAGGGGAAAGGATAAAAATTGGTTTTAAGTAAATGTTAATATATCTCCTAGATTCTGTGTGCTACTGCTAAGAAATGTGACTTTCCTGGTCAGCATTTAAAGGAATGACAGAATAGCATTTAAACGTGAAGAGTGCGGCTTTGAAATGAAAACAGCCGTTAGGGTAACAGTCTCACAAAAGAAATTCATACAGCACCATGCAGTGGTTGTGTTTTGTGAAATCAGCGTTTTCAAACATGTGGCTTATTTTCTGCATGCTTAAAACATCTGCATGGTTGGCTAAGAAAAAGGTTTATTCCTTTATGTCATTCCTCTGACAAATTATGAGATGTTTCTTAGCCATTTCCCCCAGACACATTCCAGGAAATGTTACACTTGTAAGATCCCCTATGAAATGAAGCAAGATCCAAGCAGCTAAAAGTGTCCTTTGATTTATTTGAAAACAAACGAAATGAGTATTTATGGTAACCTATGCAATTAAAATAGCATTAGGTTTCTATTACATGTAGAGAGAAGGCAAAGCGAAAAACATCAGAACAGCCCAGAAAGCCTAAAAATGTTAGGAGCTTTAAGTATACACCTTATTTGACTGAAAACAGTAAAATTTCCTTAAGTTCCAAAATCTGGAGGGGAGTCTTCGTTACCTAAATATGGCAGTCTTGTGCAGGCTGTGGGGTACCCGTGCATACTGGGAAGTTTGCTGCAGTCTGGCACCGGGAGGAGATGCATCCCAGATCTGTAGAGTCCTTGGTGCGTCTGTCCTTCCATGGCCAGCCACTCCTTTGCACAGAAAAGCTCCTTTACTGCCACGCAGTACTCTCTGAAATGTCACAAGGCAAGAAATACTTGATGAATTACGACAAGTTGAAGCCAAATTTGCAGTGGGGCTTAAATTTTGTGTCATTGAAACTCTATCACATCGTAGCGGTTTTGCCTACAAAAGCATTTTGTAGGACCCTTTTTGGCTTAAATAATGTAAGTGAACTATAAGTGTACTTTACCATAAAATGAAATGCTATCTTTTTAGTATTTTTTAAATTTAGAATGAATTAGGTAAGAGTCCCTGATATAACCTTGCTGTGGACAGAAACATGTTTTTGTTTTGGTCCCAGGTGTGGGATGTAGGACTGATTCAGATGGTCCACAGCAGCAGACTATTTTCTTTGCATGGGCTCTAAGAGGGGCTCTTTGCCAGCTTAAATATGAGGACTCTGGAGAGAGAATAACTACCAGAGTCCTGAGAGTGTGGAGCAGAGAGAAAGAACAAGGCTGCCCCTGCTTCCCCCTCTCTGCTCCTCGTTGCTGTTGTGAGACAAGAAGTTGGAGACCTCCTGAAACCAGGATTGGACTGGCTCGTAGGAACTTGATGATCCTGACCAGCAGGAAGCAACTAAGAGAACTGTGTCCCCTCTCCCAATAACCCTTTCTCTACCTGGTGCTGGGGTGTTGGAAGGGATTGGGGTGGAGTAGGGAGAAAAAGATATAAGAAACAAAATTAAAAGAGTTAAAAAAAAAAGAAGACAGGGCACAGGGGTCTTGTATGAGACGGTTTCTACAACCAAGGACCACGTGTGGATGTGTCCTGGAACCCCTGTGCAGATGGGACCCAGGATAGCTCGGTGTAGGACTGGAGGCCCTAGTGAGGGAAGCAGGGACTGTTTCAGTCTTGAACTTGATGGCTGACTCTTTGACCCTCCCCCATACAAGCCGGGGAGTGACA
>CM053763.1:79096907-79119522 GCA_028658305.1 Pachyuromys duprasi
GTATGAGACGGTTTCTACAACCAAGGACCACGTGTGGATGTGTCCTGGAACCCCTGTGCAGATGGGACCCAGGATAGCTCGGTGTAGGACTGGAGGCCCTAGTGAGGGAAGCAGGGACTGTTTCAGTCTTGAACTTGATGGCTGACTCTTTGACCCTCCCCCATACAAGCCGGGGAGTGACAGACTGGCTGGATCCCAGGGGAGGACATTGCAGCCAGCCCTGAGGAGACAGGATGAGCTGGGGTTGGATGGAAGGGGAGGAAGTCCTCCCCTGTTGGTGGACTTGGAGGGGGCGGGGAGGAGATGAGGGAGGGTTAGGGAGGGTAGGAGGGAGTGGGGGGGGGGCTGCGCATGGGATGCAAAGTACCTAACCTGTGATTGATAACAAAAAAATAAAATATTATAAAAAAAAGAAGAGTACAACAACATATCCTCTCTCGAAGTTCATATTAAAAAAAATAAAGGTACAAGGGTTGAAGAGATGGCCCACAGGTTAGGCACACTTGTTGCCTTTGCAGATCGAAGTTCAATTCCCAGCAACCATATGGTGGCTCACAACCATCTGTAACTGTAGTTCCAGGAGATGCAATAGGCAGTTTACATGATATATATAAATGCATACCGAAAAAAAAACATTCACACACATAAAATAAACCTTACCTTAAAAAAATTAAAGATACAGAAACAAGGTCAGTATGTTAAGAACATATGAACTAAGAGGCATGAGGCATGGCCTCGGGGCTGATGGGCAGGGCTTGAGAAAGGAGCACACTCTGAGCTTCCACTTCCTCTGCATCCTGGAACACAGCGGCAGCTTCGGCAACAGTTTCCGGTAGCGCTTTGGGTTCCTTGGCCAGCTCTTCCCTGGAGAAGCAGGGTCCCTCCTGGAGAGTGCCAGCACGTCCACCCAAGACACCAGATTCATGAGGGAGTGTGAAGCCTTTAGGTTTAGGACAGGTTGTGTCATAAGCAGAGAAGGCAAGGACTGGTTGGACTCATTGGAATTTGGAAGTTAACATTTGTCTGAACCTACTAGGACAAATTGCATCAAGGAACTCTAGGTAATTCCAAATTAAGATTGTTAGAGCTAAAAATAAACAGACAAAAAATTTCAGAGGAAAAATAAAGTATATGTGGACTTGGGGGTGGCCCAGTGGTAGATTGTTTGTGCAGCATGCACGTGAGTGTGTATATGTGGGCACACACACGCCCACGCACGCACACATACAAAGAGAACATAACGGCTGTCCTATGTCCCTACGATGGAGGGAATTTTGTTTGTGTGTGTGTGTGTGCACACCTATATCACAGGGCTCTTTTGTGGTGGACAAGGCACTTTCTGACCGAGACAGACTAATATTTTCTTTAAGTTCAGACTACTAGTATCACAGATTGCCATCAATGGTATAAACGGGAGGAATTCTGTCCTTTTCATCATTTCTTTGGGGTGAATGGCAAATTTTGCCTGACCTGCTGCAAACAATTGCATACAGAAAATAAAATGGAGGTTTTTACTCATTAATTTTTGAAGTTTCACCTGCAAATGGGCATGGGAGTAGGTACCACTCCGGGGCTGCACTCTTGGAAGAGGTGGTTACATAACAGAGCTTCAGCAGCTGGCCTGCAGAACTGGCTCACAGCCTTCAGTTCATTCCATGCCGTGTGGATCAGCAGCTCTTGGGCCTCCTCAGGGTCCGAGTAGGAGGCGTTGAAAAACACAAGAACATCTTTCGCCAGGACCGAGTCACACACCTCCCCTCTGTACTGAGCACAGTAGCCTTTGCTATCTTTCTGTGGTTTACTGAAAGAAGCAATAAACAGCATAGCCCAGTCATATGCAATTTCTTTGCATCCATTCTGCCCCCACCACACCTCACATCTGCATCACAGAAACTTTCCTGGCAATTGTGTTGAGATGTTTACATGAATATTCTCCCCATTTCCAGAATCTCAGACTATGATAAAGGCTGTGGAAAGCTTTGGAATGGTCAAGAGCTGAAGGAATTTGGGCATTTTTGTTGTTTATGTTATACACAGATATGATTGTTACTATAGTAGGCTCACAAACTTCCTGTACATAAGCTAACATAATCCAAAAAATTCATTTGTTGTGATGGATAGCAGATGAGAAAAATCTCCCATGGAAAAAGCCTGAAGCTTTAAGAGCAAACTATAGGTAGCTAAGTACCCAAATGCTTAGTACATTGCTATCTTGGTTATACCACTTGTTTACTGGGAAAGTGGTAACTCATAAACTCACTGACAATACTTATTTGTCATGTGTAGACACCATCATAGCCAGTCATATGCAATTTGTTTGCATCCATTCTGCCCCCACCACAACATATTCTTATTCTACCACTACTATATTCGAACAGTTTCCATTAGATCTCTATCACTAACAGGATGGAAAACTGAAATCATATATCTAATGTAAATTTATACTTTTGTTTTTAGATGTTTACTATTTTAGTTTTTTTCTATCTTTTTAATTTTTTAAATTTAAAAAAATTATAATCAGTTCCTCTCTGAATCTGCTGCTTCCTCCATGAAACCATAGCAAATATTTGGAACATAGTTAATGTGGCTTAAAGAAATGAACCCTCACATATTTTCAATATTAGCCACACCCCAACAAAGAAAAAAATGAATAACAGAAGGGAATCAAATAAGTTTTGAATAAAAACTTTAGATAGAACACATAGATTCTGGTTAGCTGCACAATGCAAGTATTTGAATATATCTTGTGCATGTGTGAGTGTGTGTAATCATTTTATATAACGATATATCATATATATCTAGAAATCACCACACTACCTATCTGTGAACTGCCTAGTCATCATTTTGACTTTTTAACTTTTTTTTGGAAGATATTTATAAAACTCAAATTTTACACAGCTATCAAATTTTAGATATGAGACATGGATGCAAAGTGAATTATTTAGTCCACAGGCTTCCTAAGTCTACCATTATTAATAATAGTAGTAGCAATAATAATAATAATAATAATAATAATAAATGACAACAGGCTCTGACTCTTGCTCCCAGGAAGAACTGGGAGTTGAGGTGTAGAGAAAGCCCTGCCTCATGTTCTGAGGGTTTTTCACTGCCCACCTGAAGCTGTGTCTCTTTCACTCCTGGGACTGCTGATAGGGCAGGCTTACATTCAAGTGGCTCTATTGCTCTTTTGAACACTGGGGCAGAGGTCACTGAGATCCCTTTACAGAATGCTGGTTATTCTGGAATGTTCTGGTAGACCATCTCTTAAAAACACGAGCTAATGTCGAACATGGCACCATTCCTGTATTACCTCCTGGCAAACCAAACCTAGCTGAGATCCCTCTGTAATGGTAAGAACAGATCCCTCCTCCGCCGCCTTTTATTAAGAACAGCCCTGTAGTCAAATGGAATATCAGTGCGGGTTGTCCTCCCTTTTCTGTCCACTAAGGCATGTCTGAATCACATTTTGAAATATTACCTTCCGGTGTCTGTGAAAGAGGCACCCTCTATTCTCTTTGAACTTTGTCCAGAGGCATATACAGAGGACCGGCTATGTCCTGTTTGGCTTAGGACACCCCCTACTGTAGTGGTGGTGTACTTGACAGCTGGTTCTTTCCTTGGATCTTCCCTTACATAGCCACTGCTTCATTTCCTCTACAAAGGTGACCGGCTGAGGTTTTGAGCCATTCCCCGTCTTCAAATCAGCTGGCAGTGTTTCCTTTCTATCATGCCGTTGTCTGTACATGATTCATTTACTAGGGCAGAGGCCAGCAAGTACAACTCCACTTGTCAGACTCAAGTCTTAAGGAAATACCCAGATTCAAAAAAGGGACCTAATGATTTTTGATAATATTTTAAAACTTTGGAATGTGGTCAATTACAGTTATTCATAATCACATGTACTTAAAACTAATTTAAATGTTCATATATATGTACCATGAGGGACACTCTTTTTTACAAAGTAACATACATGACGTTTCCTCAGTCTTTTGTTTAAGCAAAATTTTGTCTTTTTAACTAACATTTGTCTTTTTAACTAACATTTAATTGACAAATTTTGTATGGTATGATATGAAATTCACATATATTGCGGGATGGCTAAGTTGAACTAATTAACATATGTACTAAATCAGATGCATATTACTATTTGTGGTGAGAACACTTAAAATTTGTTCAGCGATTTTTTTAAATGAATTCTATACACAGTATCAAACTACTCGCCATGTCCTCTAATAGGTCTCTTCAGCCTGTTCCTATGTCTGACTGAAACCTCCTATCCTTCGTATTTTAAAGTTTACTTTTTTTTTTACAGGCTTTACAGATTCTCTTCTGAAAGCTAAGAATAATATCTACATTTTAAGTGGCTAAAAGAATATTCAATGAAATGTGAAAACTACGTAAGACCAAATGTATGTCCACAAATGAAGTTTTATTCAAAAAGAAGCAATTGTACCCATTTATACACTTCCCATGGCCATTTTTGTGCAAAACCAACAGTGTGAGAAGTTTAAATAAGGTCTCCATGGCTTACTGAGGAAATATATTAATATCTGCTCCTTTACAGAAAATGTTTGCCAACCTCCACTGTAGTGTGCTGATCAAATGTCACTTTGCTGAACTGCCAAGCACAATGTCCTCAGTGAGAAGGACATGACCTCCTGAAAAACCTCTTGTGCTTCCTGTGAGCCGAAGTCAAGAGCTGTTTACTATACGAAATGGACTATAATATAAACAAACAATACTTTTTATTAAAAACTAAAGAATGGAGAAAATTGGTTTTACTTCTCCCAGATACTAAAAGAAAGACTATGAGGTTAGGTGGATGGTGGGGGGATTTAAGAGGAGCAAGGTGACAGGGAGAGAATATGATAAAAATACACTATATGAAATTCTCAAAGAACAAATAAAAAATAAAATAAAATATATTTCTAAACTAAAATGAATTATATTAGTCTCACAGATAGATATTTTATATATTATATTATATGTGTATAATAAATTATATTCTTTATACACAGAAATATCATAATTGAACTGTAGATACATTTTTGTATCCTGCATTTTTTCCTCTTAGCATATTATAAACGTTTGCCTGCACCTTTAAAAACAACAAAGCTTCTAATCAATTTTCTTTATTAGTAGATGTTCATGCATGATTGTAAGCAGTTGTGAATTGTGTTCATAATTCTTGTTTTCCTTGAATAAACTTCTAAAAGTGGATTTTTTGTCTATAGATACAAACATTTTAAGACTAATAATAAAATTCCTAAGTTGAAAATGATAAAACAGCAATTTTCTTGCTTTTCACAGAGCTTGGTAATGTTTACATTATCACAAGAGGAAAGTGGACAGGGTTGCTCTTTTTATTTTTTGAGACGTGATCTCACTTTGTTGCCTAGGATGACAATCTTCTGTCCCAGCCTTCTGAGTTTTGGAAGGACCCGAAGTCATCATATCCAGGTAGAAACTGTTCTCTGACTGGCATGTATTTAACTTTCTTAACAACTTTAAACTGCTTTGTTTTAATTTAGTTGCATGGAGATTATTTCTGTCTACTCTTTAAGCCCTTAGAATTTGTGACTTCAGTATTACACTGTCTTACCATTAATATTATATGCAGAAATAATACATCTCCAAGGAGGGTATAATTGGTGTTCTGTCTCTACTTCTAATACATTTTCAGGGATGGAGTGCCTGGTTTTAAAGGAGTCAGATAGGGCAGTTATGTTACCAGGCATGGTGGTGAGTCTTCGTTGTCAGATGGTTTGACTCTTATGTGCTTGCATCACAAGGCCCTTCAGTAGACAGTGGGCTGCACTGTGGAGTTCCTAAGAGTCGGTATACTATCTGCGAGATCTCTGACAACCACTTAATAACTAACAATTTATCTCAAAATGGAGTATTACAGCTATGTAAAACCAGAAATGAGATTCAGAAGGAATTACATTTTATTGTGCATTGAGCTATTTTACTCCATGGAAATCGAATCGGTGTCTTCTCAGTTTCTGTGCTTCTTGGTAAGATGCTTCTGAGCAGTGCTTGTGATTCTGAATCCTGGAGTCTGTCTGTCCAGACTTTGAGGGAGGGCTAGCACTTTGTGACCTGTGTAGTCTGGCAGCTCTTGCTGCACCTGGATCCTTGTATGGAAAAGTACGAATAATGACACTTTCCCCTAATGTCCCTGCAGTGTCAAAATGAGAACAGGTACCATGACTGTAACAGTCATACTTGCTATTATGGGTTAATCACTTGTACTTATGACACTTACTAGGATTTCTCAAGCTTTTTGTTTTGTTTATTCACTTGTTTGTGTTTTGGTTTTCTGAGACAGGGTGTCATTTAGCCCAAGCTGGTTTTGAACTCCTGATCCTTCTGCTTCGCCTTCCATGTCTGGCAGATATACCGAGCTTACCTAGTTGTTTGATTGTTATTTTTTTTCTCTCATTTGTTTGTTTTGAGACAAGGTGCCATGTATGCAGATTGTCCTTAAATTCACCATGTAGCCCAGGCTATCCTCAAACACACTTTGTACCACTCTGGTCTTAAACTTCTGATCTTTACTTACTTCTGGGATTAGAGATGAATCCTATGGCTAGGTTACCACATAGAGTTTTTTGGAAAGTTGATTTTAGAAATTCTGTATATAAAATACTGTAAGTAAAAGCTTCTATAAATTGATATTTTTCATCTCTTGGAAAAATGTATGAGGCAATTTTGGAGTCAGTATTAAGTTGTATTTCGAGATGCCTCATTTCTAGCAAATGAGTCAGTTCCTTTCCTGAAAATCAGGACAACCAATAGACCCTACTTGACAGCGATATCTTGAGACTATCTTGAACAGCATCTGACACACAGGAAATATTCAACTGACATTCGCTACCTTTACCTTCATTTTTATAATCATCTTATAAAAAATACTAAATGGCTCTGGACATTAGGAATGTCCAAAAAGCTTATATTGCTCAGTAGGCAAAATATTGACATGTTAAATTAAAACCACAAGTGACATGAAACATTGTAATAATAATGGATTCTTACCTCCATTCTGGCAACAGGAAAGGAGTGGCCATAGAAAAGCACAGACCAAAAGATAAAAAAAAAAATTAACAAATTAAATGGATAGAAGAAACTCAGCACACATTCAACTTACAGTTTAATCACTAAAACAAAAGATATGTGAGGCTCTCTGTTTTTACAAGGAGACTAAAAACTACATTAACACATGGAATTAGGTGAGATTAAGACAGTACTGTTCCAGGGAGCTGTAATCTTTTCATATATTGGCAGCCATGGGCACCACTGGCCACACATGAAAGAAAATACTTATTTCACCAAATTTTGTGATTAAGTTAATAGATAAGGTAGATCGATAGGAAAGTAGAAGGGATAGATTAGAGAGAGAGAGAGATGATAGAGGTAGATATACGTTAGATAGTTAGATAAATAGAGGTAGATATACATAGTTAGTGAATAGATAAATGATAGATATTAATCAGTATTACTGGTACTGGGAATGTAGCCTCTAACTGCTAGCTGTATTATTATTAGTAGTAGTAGTAGTAGCAGCAGCAGCAGCAGCAGCAGTAGTCAGAGAAACTGCATCAGTCACAGAAGGACTGAATTCAGGAAATCCATTTGCTCTTTTCCCTATAAATCCTCTTCTCCTTTGATATAAAGGAGCTAGAACAGAGGATGAAGGGGAACTGGCTGTACAGCAGCAGCAGGACGTATTTCATCTGTTCCCCCAGTTCCTGAATTAATAGTTGCTTATCAGTGGGCAGACTGAAGGAGAAGTATTTATAAGTGAATAATAAAACTGGAGGTTTAAACTTGATTAGATTGCTGCATTTAATCTGTAAATATCACCCAAGAGTTGCGAAATCTGCTTAAAAACTTGAAATGAGTTTGGTTCACTAATGGAAAAGAGGATTCTAGAAAGCATAATTTCTCAGTCCCCAGTGACTGGAGAAAAGAAACAGTTTGCTCTGTGTGCATGTCAAGTCTAGATCTCAGTACATTGGTTGCACATGTCATCTTGAGACCTTGTCACTTCTCTGTTTCCAATTGAATTTATGAGCCACTCAAGCTTGTTTTCAAATTTACAATATAAAAAAATTGCACTTTTAGTACAGATCATGGTTTTAGCAACAAAGACCTCCAAACTCTCATCCCTTCTGACGTGGGTTGCTTAGTGTGCATGCATCCTTCTGGGCTAAGGAAAGCTGTATTCCTTCAGGACAAATTGCCATCACATTCAGAAACGGGAACTGGGAAATGCATCTGTGTGTCCCTGTGATTATTCTAGTTGTCTCCGGCTGACTCAGGAAAGTGATCATTTCAGGGATCATGGCTGCCTTGTTCTCTACTATAGGTCTGAGGGGCTTTAGAGAAGGCATCTTGCCAAATGCATGTCATCCTGTGAGATTAAATCATAACTGAGCCTTTGGGGGTTGTGATGATGGGAAACTAAGCTTCCTGGCTCATGGGGACAGGCTCAGGAACATTTATCATTCCTTTTGATGACTGCTATCAGGTGTAATGCCCCAGAAAGGGATGTATGATATTTCTCAAACATCAAGGGAGGGACTGAAACATATGGATGGTTGCTGGGAAAGTGAAGGCTGTTCTTTCTTTTCATTGTCCTTCAAACACTAGAAATATCATGAGACCTGAAACACATAAAAATCAGGTCTTTCCACATCCAGCTTTCCTGCTGGAATGAGTAAACAAACAGGTAAGGCTTCCAAGTGAAACAATGGCTGTGCCAGGGAACTGTGGACTGCAGGGCATGAGGGGAGGAATGGCCGGACTAGGAGGTAACAGTAGCGGAGCTAAAGGGGCACTGACAGAAGGGCCCCACTTTTTCTAGCAAGGCTAATAGAGGCCATCAGAGACAAGGCTACTGGAGAGGAGGCATCATTCTCAAGATCTGGGAAACCTGAGGATAATATGGACATCATCACTACAAATACCCCCTTCTCCAGCCCCTGAATGAAAGTGGTGCTCAAGATCCCATTTTCATCTCAGTGACCTCACCTCCTGGGAATATTAACCAATGGAGCACTCTAGAGTTAAAAAGGTAATTTCCTTGGGATTCCAGAGGCTTCCAGCAGGTCTAACTGACAAAAAGAATTAAGGAGATAATGGCATACGGTCCTGATAAATGAGAGGTCTTAGTCAACCAACAAGGGGTACTCATCAGGACTGCCTCAGGAGAGGGGAGGAGGGTCAGATCTCAGTCACTGACGCCTACCAGAGGACAGGTGAGGAGCTGGACAAGAGGAAGGTAGAGAGGTGAATAATTTGGATACACATTTTTGTAGATTGTGAACCCTAATCTCTATATACCAAATAGTTATTGATTAAGATAAAAGCCAAATGGTTTAAGTTTTATTAATGTTTCTTTTACAAATGTGGGTGCCCTTGTATTTGGGGCATAGATGTTCAGAATTGGAATGCTTAAATCTCATTCAGAATGGCAAATAGGATAGACACAAGAAGCAGTCGAAGAGAGGAAACAGGATGGGAGGGTCATCGGAAAGGCTCCACCCAACAGGGTATCAAAGCAGACTCTGAGACTCACAGCCAAACTTTAGGCAGAGCGTAGAGAGTCTTATAGAAGAATTGGGAGATAAAAGGACACAGAGGTGACAGGAGCCCCACAAGGAGACCAACAAAGCTAAAAAACCTGAGCCCAGCGGTCCTGCAGAGACTGATGCACCAACCAAGGACTATGCATGGAGAGGACCTAGACTCCTTGCTCAGATGTAGCCTATTGGCAGCTCAATTTCCATGTGGGTGTCCTAGTAAGGGGAGCAGGGGCTGCCTCTATCATGAACTCGGTTGCCTGCTCTTTGATCATTTGCCTCTTGCGATGCGGCCTTGTCAGAGCACAGCGGAAGAGCATCAAGGCAACCCTGATGAGACTTGTATAGCTATAGGCAGATGGCAGAGGAAGAGAATTCCTCCTTTCAGTGGACTAGGGTAAGGGGATAAAGGAGAAGAAGGAGGGAGGGTAGAACTCAGAGGAGTTGAAGGAGGGGACTTCAATCAGGATATATAATGAATATAATGTAAAAAAAAAATAAAAAGAAGAAAAAGATAAAAGCCAAAAAAGAGCTTTTTGTTTTTGTTTTTTTTTTAACTCCTCACGTGGAATTCTAAAACAAATCATAGTACAAGGATCTCCTACCCTGACTTGGGCGACAACACTAGAATCAGTGGAATGGTATGGCATGGTCAGCAGGCTGGGTGAAGGAATCTGAATTGTGCTTCGACTTCTGACACCCTGCAAGAGATGCAAAGGTGGTTTCAAGCCCACAGAGGACACATACAACTGAGCAGCAGGCCTACCTTCAGGTCTTAGTGAGGATCTACAGGGCCACCTCACTGCTAAGGTAACAGAACAGACTCTATGTGGGGATTTGGAGATATTTGGCTGAGCTGATGAGAGGTGACTCTCTAGAAGGTTCCCAAAAGCAGCGAATCATCCAGGGAAGTCCTTTGGCTTCCATCCTGGCTAAGAGATGAAATCACAAGTTCTTCAGCCTCAGTTCTCTTTCATTTTTTCTTGTATTTTTTCTTTTTTATATTAATTACAGTTTATTCACGTTGTATCTGAATGTAGCCCCCTTCCACATTCCCTCCCAATCCCATCCTCCCTCTCTCATCTTCTCCCAAGATCCTCTTCAAGTCCACTGATAGAGGAGGTCCTCCTCCCCTTCCATCTGACCCTGGCCTATCAGGTCTCATCAGGACTGGCTGCATTGTCTTCCTCTGCGGCCTGGTAAGGTTGTTCCTCCCTCAGGGAGGAAGGTGATCAAAGAGCCAGCCACTGAGTCCATGTCAGAGACAGTCCCTGTTCCCATTACTATGGAACCCACTTGGAGACTGAGCTGCCATGGGCTACATCTGTGCAGGGGTTCTAGGTTATCTCCATCTTGGTTGGAGAATCAGTCTCAGAAAAGACCCCTGGGCCCAGATTTTTTGGTTCAGTTGCTCTCCTTGTGGAGCTCCTGTCCCCTCCAAGTCTTTGTATCTCCCCCTTCTTTCATAAGGTTCCCGGCACTCTGCTCAAAGTTTGGCTATGAGTCTCAGCACCTGCTCTGATATCCTGCTGGGTTGCCTTTGGTCTTTAAAACCAGGGATTGGCAGACACCATTGAAGTATAAACTCCTCTCTTACTTACCATCTAGGTAAGTGATGGAAGAAGGAAAGAGGGGGAACTTTAGCAAGGATTATAAGTTAAAGATAAAGAATGGAACAGAGGGCCTCTGAAAGGCTCTACCGTACAGTGCATCAAAGCAAATGCTGAGACTTATGGCCAACCTTTGGGCAGAGTGCAGGGAACCTTATGAAAGAAGTAGGAAATAGTAAAATCTGGAGAGGACAGGAGCTCCACAAGGAGAGCAACAGAACTAAAAAAATCTGGGCACAGGGGTCTTTTCTGAGACTGATACTATAACCAACGACCATTCATGGAGATAACCTAGAACCCTTGCACAGATGTAGCCCATGGCAGCTCAGTCTCCAAGTGGGTTCCATAGTAATGGGAACAGGGACTGTCTCTGACATGAACTAATTGGCCTGCTCATCGATCACCTCTCCCTAAGTGGGGAGTAGCCTTACCAGGACACAGAGGAAGACAATGCAGCCAGTCCTGATGAGACCTGATAGACTAGGATCAGAAGGAAGGGGAGGAAGACCTCCCCTATCAGTGGACTGGGGGAGGAGCATGGGTAGGGAAGAGGGAGGGAGGGTGGGGTTGGGAGGGGTAGCGGGAGGTAGTTACAGGAGGGATACAATGTGAATAAATTATAATTAATAAAAATTAAAATTATTTAAAAAACAAAAGAGATAAAGAATGCATAAATAAGACTCTGAAGAGTGGCAACACTAATATTCATCTTCCATCTAGCAAGGAACAAGCTAACTAAATCATATCAGTTTATATGCCTGAAATACCCTATTTAAATGTGCTCATCCATCCCTCATGATATGTTGAAATTTCAAGCATGTGTTAACTAGTTTTTCCACTAAAGTGCCATCTTTGAGCCCTTGTAAACCTCACTTTGATCCTGGCAGTCCCTCCTTTTCTCTCAGTCCCTGTCATGCCATTGTGTTATGGACGCCATGTCTTTTCTAGGCTCATAGACCACATTCAACACATTTAATAAATGCACATAAAGCCCACTATAAACACTATAATGCAGTGTAAATGGTAATTTTTTATTAATACTTTAGTATGTTGAGTCCTGTTGGTGTCTTGTCATTGCCTGGATGAAGTGGTACTCTTTAACTGATCCAGTGACCAAAGACCCTATAGACAGGCAGATCCTCCAAGGAGATGGTGGGGGGACCCTATTTCTCACCTTTGTAGGAATGTCCCTGAGGGTCAGCCTTGTCTACTGCTACTTCTGTGGTCTCTGTTCATTTCAGATTAAAAATTATAGGCACTATTGGAAAGTTCTTCATTGGGGAAGATCAAAAAATAGGCTGTAATAAGAAGCAGCCGCTCCAGGAGCTGGCCCTGAGTCCTGGCAGTACTGGCTTTTACCCGTCAGGCCAAACACCTCTTGACGTGCCCTTACACAGTAGGTCTGCTATGAGTCTAACATGCCTGGCATTTCCTGATACAAGGATTATTTCCACCTTTAGGAATTCCATAAATGTGCCCAGAAGCCTTTGGACATTTAATTTTTAAAAATAACCCTTCACAACACAATGCAGATAGCCTAGAGACCCATGTCAGCTGTTTCCTGCAAGTCTTGCTGTCACTGGATAACATAAGGAAGTGAGAAAAAAAAAAACACACTTAAAATGCTGTTAAGAAACAGCAGTGTAGAAACTGACTCAGCCATGGTAAATATCTACCAACTTTCTGAGATCATTGTGAAGTTTGCTTAGCCCAGAAAAGGGGGCAGGAGAAGTTCTTAAAAACAAAAACAACAAAAAAAAGGATGGAGGAAAGAAGGAAGGGAAAGATAGAAGTATAGAAGGAAGGAATACAGAAAGGGTCTGATTCCAAAAACAGGTGGGGTAGGGGAGAAAGGAACTAGACAGAAGCAGAGAAAGGAGAAAGAGAGAAAGGGCTTATAGATAGGGACAGAGAGAGGAGAAGGAAAGGGAAGAAAAAAGAAAAAAGAAAGAAAAATAGGTCCTATGAATTGGTATCTATCATTTGAGCAATAATGTTGAGATTTAGTTTTTGACACAACAAAATCTATATCTCTTGAGGTAGTGCTATTCCCAATTTTCTGAGAATGCACCAGATTGATTTCCAAAGTGGCTGTACAAGTTTACATTCCCACCAACAATGGAGGAGGGTTCCCCTTTCTCCACATCCACTCCAGCATGTGTCACTTGAGTTTTTTATCTTAGCCATTCTGATAGGTGTAAGATGGAATTTCAGAGTTGTTTTGATTTGCATTTTCTGATGACTAAGGATGTTGAGTATTTAAGTGTTTCTCTGCCATTCTATATTCCTCTTTGAGAATTCTTTGCTTAGATTTGTACCCTATTTTAATTGGATTCTTTGGTTTGTTGGTGTTTAATTACTTGAGTTTTTTATATATTCCGGATATTAGTCCTCTATCGGATGTAGGGTTGGTAAAGATCTTTTCCAGTTTCCATGTTGATCTCTGAGTGAGGGGAGCAGGGACTACCTCTATCATGAACTCAGTTGACTGCTCTCTGGTTACTTGCCCCTAATTATGCAGCCTTGTCAGGCCACGGAAGAAGAGGATCCAAGCAGTGTTGATGAGACTTAACAAACTACAGGCAGATGACAATAATAGAGAACTCCCCCTTCAGTAGACTAGGGGAAGGGGAAGAGGAGAAGAGGAAGGGAGGGTGGGACTGGGGGAGTTGAGGGAGGGGACTTCAATTGGGATATGTAATGAATAAATTGTGAAGAATAAAAAATCCAGTTCATGCAACATAGCCGTGACCAAAGGATCTTTTCAACTTTTGTTATTTTTGTGTTACGAATATATTCATGAAGATAAATTTCGTTTCTCAAAGTGGTCCAGAGATAGGTAGAAATGGGGAAGAACATTGTTAAAAAAAAAAAAACTATGTCTCCATCATCCATGAGTGTCAAAATGAAGAAGGGAATAGCCTCAAGGGGACTAGAGTGGTAAAAGAAGCTGTCACTATTCCAGATGCTGTAGAGTGCCCGCTGGCCCCCTCTCCTGGAGCAGTGCAAACACAGAGCACCTACCTGCTATACTGACAGTGGCTGCGGCCTTTGCTGTACTGTATTTCTCTCCATGCTTATTGGTAGCTATGCATGTGTAGAGTCCTGGCTTGGTAATAAAGAGCTGGAGTCTTGAGTCAATCACTCGGTCTTTCACACTCTCTTGGATGGAGCCTGAAGAAACCTGGTGGGTGGGAAGAAAAATAAAAGGTAGAACTAGCTTACCCTTTCCTAACTGCATAGGTAGTCTGGAAGGATAGAACATTTCAGTTCTGATCAACTGGCATGAGGAGAACTGCAAACAGACACAAGTTTCCTGTTCCTAGGCCCTTGTCTTTGCACTTGTTAATCCCTCCCTCAAGAGGTATCATTCTCCACACTTTGATCTGGGCTAGTGATGTATTCTGAGATCACATACAAAGCTCTGGTGCATTGTGGCTTTCTTTGTCTTCTCCTTTTTCTCCTTTTTCTCCTTCTTCTCCTTCTTCTCCTTCTTCTTCTTCTCCTTCTTCTCCTTCTTCTCCTCCTTCTCCTCTTCCTCCTTCTCCTCCTCCTCCTCCTTCTTCTTCTTCTTTCTCTTCTTTTTGAGTCTGGATCTTTCTGTACATAACCTAAAGAGAACTTGTTGGATATAGTGGTTTGAATGAAAATGGTCCCCATAGACTCATAGGGAGTGGTACTATCAGGAGGTGTGGCCTTGTTGGAGGAAGTTTGTCAGTGGGGGTGGGCTTCAAGATTTCACATGCTCAAGCCAGGCCTAGTGTCTCTTCCTCTTCCTTCTTCCTGCCTAACCAGATGTAGAACTCTTGGCTTTTTCCCCATCACCATGTCTGTCATCATCACACTGTCATGTTTCCTGTCATGACAATAATGGACTAAACCTCTGAACCAGTAAGCCAGCCTCAGTTGAACATTTTCTTTATAAGAGTTGCCATGTCATGGTGTCTCATCACAGCAATAGAAACCCCACCTGGAGGATGAAATAAACATGGCCCATCTATCCCCCAGTAAAAGCCCTATACCACAAAATATATGAGAAAAGATATTCTGGACTAGCCAAGACCTACCCAAACTGCCAGACCTCCTAGCCTAGTATTTGGCAATCCTGGCTCAAATCAGCAAAACCATCCAGTTGACCCACAGACTTATGACTATTAGCAGTTCTTGTTTTAATCCACTCAGTTATAGCTGGTTTGTGAGATAAAAACAGGTAATTAATACAAGCTCCAATGTTACACTTAGTAATGCTCTAAGATTTATCCTGACCACAAATAGGAGGAGACATGAATAAGAGGTTTTAGACTCTATAACGTCTGATCACTTCTCTATAAAAGGAGATCAGATTGACAGATGTGTAATAAGAAAAGTGATTTGTGAAGTCAAGCCACTCTAAGGCACAACATACAAAATGTTATGGAGCCTCAAACCAAAAGTCAAATGCCACTGAAGAGCCAGAATACCAATATACTAGCAATTGACAGCTTAATTACACAAATGCCTATTCATTATTCCAACTATACATTTCTTTTTTAATATTTAAATTATATTTTCATTTATTTACTTTACATAAGTGTGTGGACATGGTTGAGCTGATTTTCTCCTTGGTGTAACTCACAAGAATTGATCATCACATTTGGTGGCAGGCACCTTTACCTACTTAACCATCATTCTACCAGCCCAAGACTGTCCATATTTTCCATTCAGCTGGGAGTTAGAATCTTTACTCCTGTTGATATGACACCAAAGCCAATGACTTTTAATTATTATGTTCCCTAGTCCTTGAAGAGAAGGCAAATGAGTTGTTAGCAAGCAAGCCTAGTAGCTTGGATCTTGAATGCTTTCAAAGCTCCCTGTGTGAACAGGTTGGTTGGCAGCCTTGGTCATGTTGGGAAGCTGTATAAGTGTTAGCAGGTAGGACCAAGAAGTTACATCATCAAGCATGTGGCTGAGCTGTCCTAAGGAGATCGGCCTCACCCATACATTCTCACAGCAGGTGCAGGTATTGTATTGAGTCATATCCAAGACAGAAATCCAAATGACTATAGACTCAGACCTCTGAAACCATGAGCCAAAATGAATCTGTCACCCTTGTTATGTTGTTTCTCTTTGTCACAGCAACAAAAATAGAAAGCTACAACCCTAACAAATCAACAACAAATGCCATTGTTAAGATGATAGCTTATTTTGAAATAACAATTCTTTCTTCTGTTTTCTTAAGCCTGTGACACATTTTCAGTAACTATTCATTAATCACCACTATTTAGGCAAAGAGAAAAATGATACTAGTTTGAAGGAAATTCAAGAGATTGAGGAAAATTAGATTAGATTGAGAAAAATTAGCCAATGATATCTTGGAGGACTAGATGTCAGCATCATGCTGACTTGAGCTGGGTTCCCTGGAATAAATTCCTTCCTCAGTGTGAGTATGGCAAAGAATGGGACATTTGAAGAATGTTAGCTTATTATTTTGCATGCAGATTTTTTATAATAGCAAGAGGAAAGGAAGTTCTGAGATGTGACCAGCTTTTTTAAATTATTTAAATCTCTCTTTCTCTGTGTGTGTGTGTGTGTGTGCACTCAAGTGCTTGCCCACGCATAGGCAAAGGTGGAGTGCCACATTGCATACATGTAGGTCAGAGGACAACTTTGGCTAGCCTTGTTTTCTATATTGCGTGAGACAGGATCTCATGCCTACTGTATACACCAGTCTCTGCCTCTAACATCCCTTTGGTGGCTCTGGGATTATAAATGCAAGCTTTCACTTCCAGCTTTCATGTGGATTCTGGGGATCCAAACTCATGCCCTCATGCTTATATGCTCATTCAGATACTCTAGTTCCCCGTCTATGACTAGCATTCTTCTTAATGCATAGCATTTATCTCCAGCACCACACACTTTCTCTAGCAATTAGGTTATGAAAATTTGTTCAGTTACGTTCTTTGTCTATCATCCTTTATCTGCATTACTAGACTCAATCAGTGGAAGAACTCTCCAGGTCAGATCAAACATTATCACACCCCCCCCCACATAAAGTAGTCTGGTCTCTATGGGAAACTGACAAAGCAGAGAAAATATTTTAAGAGGTATGCATCCAGGCTAGCAGGATAACTCAGATAGCTTGTTATATAGTAAGTGCTTGACTTACTAGCATGAGAACTGGAGTTTGAGCTCCAGAATACGCATAAAAAGAAGGGAAAGAGAGAAAGAAAAGACTGGGCTTAATGATGTGAGTTTGTAATTCCACAGCTGGAAGCCTAGACAAACAACACTTTGGCCTCACTTTCTTGCCCTCCCCATACACGAGTATGCATTCGGAAATTTCTGCTGAAATATCATATTTCTCAGAAGCTCAGCATCTTATAGATACAAGTTTCCATTTTAGGTCTAAGCAGATGGACATCTTTAGACACAAGCTCTCTCTGATGTTGCTACAAAACAGTAATGAGAAACAGACTGAGGTCTGAGCTTCCATGGGCAGTCAGTGTGCTTGGTGCATTTTGCTTTTGACGTCTTGTGTCTGAGGATCATCTCTTCCCGGTTTATAGCTGTGGAGCTGTTGTCTCCTTCCTTGGAGAAGAAGAGCTGTGCAGGGCCGTGAAGCAACTTAGAAACAAGCAACTCCCCTCCCCCCCAATGCTGCCCACTGGTTCCTGTTCACAGGAAGCGTGTTGTTCCTAAACATCTTCCCAAGGTTATAAGGTCCCTGGAAACACGCCTCACAGAAAGGAGAAGAGCTCTTCAAGCCGCCTGAGCTCTCCAGAGGACTCCATCCAAGTGCTGAAATAGTTCAGTGGAGAGCCCTGGCCATTCTGAAGCTTGCTGCTCAAGGATGATGTGGTTTCTACATGCTTTTCCTCCTGTGTCCAACGGCCTCACTTGATTCCCTCGGTGACTCACTCACAGCAGGCCTTGTTAGTCATAATTTGAATTTGTTTTTCGTTCTTCATAGCTCATACTGACCAATGGTTTAGTATTTTTGATGATCTAAAAATAAAACCAACCCTCTGCCCTCTATGTGGATCATATTGTTTGTCTCTGCATCATAGAAAAACAGGTACTCAATGAGAGACATTTCCCTGTTGCTTTTATTTCCAAAGCCATAAATATTGCTCGCTTTCAAGCTGGCTACTGAAATATCCCACATAACACTTGTTATACGTAATTACTTTGTTTTACCATTTAATAATATAAAAATGACTCCAAAGCTCACATACTTGAACCCAAAATTATGTCCCTTTAAAACTCTGGGTGAAATATGTTTGTCTGTAAGAGTATTTTAAAAATCACAACCTTCAAAATATATGTACTGCCTGCATATTTTACAAAATTCTTCTAAAAAAACTATTTCAACTTTTACAATTTTTTTAGGAATCTTGTATTGAACAAAAAAGAGAGATGAATAATTCTTCCTAAATTTTTAGTTAAATGTCTATGTAACAGTTATTATTAGAATAGCTTTCAATAAATGTTTCTATGACATAGAGACTCTCTTTTTAAAAATAGTAATCTCTTGTTTATCCCCATTAAATTACTATATTCACTATTTTAAAAGGAAATAAAGGCTACCTGTCACTCTCAAGTTTATTTTACTACAAATTTCCATGAAAAAAAATTACAAAGGAAGAAAAGAGACACGTCTTCATCAAGTTGGGGGCCATTCTTTTACTTTCTTCTACTCTTTGTCTCGGATTGGTCAATGTTTTGGTTTGCATGGGAGAAGAAAGGTAGTCTCATCTTTTATACTGCTGTACGTTTGTAACCACTTTGAGAATTTAGTTTAGTTTGGCTCTAGTCAGTGGCTAGCCAGAGTGCATCCTGTAAATACTTTTTATGTAACATTCTTAGTTGATGCTCTGATGTTTCCTCCAGGGTGAGTTTAAATCCAGTCACGTTGACACTGAATATTGTACATAAGAGAAAGGAATCTGTTCACGAGGAGTCTGAGTAGAGAGAATGTGAAGAGAGAAGCTAGCCTCAAAGCCTCAAAGGAAATTGTCTCAGAGCATTAGAAACTGCCATCTCACCCTTTCCACCAAAGAAAAGGATGCAGATTTGCTAGGTAAGCCCACAAGGCTGGCCCAACGCTGTCCTTGGAACATGATCTTGGTAGCTCACTGAAAGAACAAGCTGCTCCCAGTTTAGAAAACAAATACAATAATCCAGAACAAAAAATAGAGCAAGATGAAACAGGACAGTAAAACAAAAAAGAGGTGCTTTAGGGAGTGAAGAGCTAGGACATCACAAGCAAAACAGCCATTTACTGTGAAAATGCTTTGTTCACCAATAGTTGATCCAATTGCTGATGAGGGATTATATTGATTTAAATTGCCTCTGTATCAAAACAATAGAAACATGTTTCTAAACACAATTTTAAAACTGTGGTAGTAATGTTGTCTTTTGTTTTGTTTTGTTTTGTTTCATCAAAGTGATGCAAGCTAGAATTACCTTGGAACAGTACTCTCAGCTGAGGACTTGCCTCTCTCAGACTGGGTAAAAGTTTTCTTGATTAATGGTTGATATGGAATGGGCCAGCCCACTGTGGGTGTTACCATCTGTTGAGGCTCATGTGAGAGGAACAGCAAAGGGCTTTAGAACTCATGGCCCACTGGTTAGCACTATAATGATGGGTGGGTATGCCTCAAAGACTACATGTCCTGAGGACTTTAACTGTTTAGAGCATCGCTTTGCTTCCAGCCCCTCACTGGGCAGCATCGTTGGCACTCACAGTAAAAGTGTTTGATCTTTTTCAAGCGTTGCTGCTGGAGCAGATTAATGATTCAACCACCACCCTTAGAAAGAACTTAGAGATGAAGATTGTTAGCAATGACCACCAGCCTTGGAAAGAATTTGGAGAAATAGATTGTTTAGGTTACGAAGCTTTTTGTCAGTGACTCTGATATAAAAAATCTTGAGGAATAATTTGAGGGTCAGAAAGGCATTTTCTTAATAGTTGAGCTAGGGACTTTTTTGAAATTAAGGGAGCAAGAACAATAGCCCAAATTAGCGCTGGCTGATGTGACTCTCTCACTGAAGTTGGGCTAGTGGTCAAGGTGATAATTAATTTCTTGTACCCATTTTTGCCCTCAGCTTACTTACACGATTTAATAAAACTTATTAATAAGTAGATGTGCACCTTGAGGATTTAAAGTAGAAATGGATTACTTTTTTTAATATAAAAGCTTAGATTTGTGCCTCAAGATTTTTGTAGGATTACTTTTAAGATGATTGACTCTTTCTTTATAACTGCAAATTACGCCTGCTGGTAAAGAGAAACCAACTGAGAACATTACCTTGCTTGTGTATAGTTTGTTAATTTATAACAGGTTGCTTAGTTACAAAAGTATGTAGGGTGTTGGAAATAATTTGTTTTCTTCACCTGTAATATGTAAAGTGTTTCTTATGTAAAGTTATTTGGAAACTTGCTGTTTTTCATGCTCATTCACTAAAAGAAAAACAGAATGTAATCACACTGTTATTTTTATACTGCCTGAAAGATTTTTATGGGATATATAAGCTGTGGGGAAAAAAAACAACTTTGCTAGTTTATTGTCATTTGCTCCTTGAAGCTTCTTGAAGCTTGCTTAATCCACCAAGTGTGTGTGTGTGTGTGTGTGTGTGCATGTGCGCGTGCCTGTGTGTATGTGTGATTCCTTTCCCAACTTTCTTTTTTCTCTTCCACAACCACAAGGCCCACACTGGTTACAAGAAGCAGTTCTGACACAAAAAATCAAGCTTAGTACTCTCAAAGAAAAGTCTGCTGGGTAACAAGTCAACGACTAGACTGTACAATCCAGTTCAGTTTATCCCTGACCTGTCGAAGCTGGCCTTTGACAACCACCCCTGTGCAGGTGGTCCATGCTGGATAAGAAAGCAGAATAAGACAGCCTTGCAGAGTAAGCCAGTGAGCAGCATTACCATGTGGTCTCTGCTTCAGTTCCTGCCTCAAAGTTCCTGCTTGAGTTCCTGCCTTGACTTCATTTCATGATAGACTGTAAACTGTCCGCTTAAATAAAACCTCTCGGTCTCAAGTTGATTTAGTCACAGTGTTTCATCACAGCAACAGAAAGCAAACTAAGATAAAATTAGAAGGATATTCACACCAAACATAGACAAACAAGAAGCAGCATTTTAAAATATGACAATAATTCTAAATAATTTCCCTTTCTAGATACCAATAAACTAGCTGTTACAGATGAACCTTCACACTGAAAACAAAACTCCAGAAAAATTTAACATATAAATTTTAAAAACATAACATTTAAAAATGTAGAGTATTATCCTTCCCCTGAGAGACTTTGAAACTATGGGAAGTTTGATTTTTCTTTTGTTTGTTTTTAAGGAGTGAGAAGAGAAGTTAAAATGTAGTGATTATATAGTATAGAGACTAATTAGATACAATAAAGAGCTCAAAGCACTAGGTACCAGGATCATGTCAATGTAAGCCATGAGTGAAATAGTCCACATGAATTGTTATACCTATGCTATAATCACAGACATATACACAGAGCTCCAGACCTTAAGTGTTACAAGATTAGATGCAGTCCTATTCTGACAGAATAAAGCAAAAATTATTTCCAAAGAAAGGTATCACCCTCAAGTACTCAAATTAGACATCTTCATTTCAGCACAATGAATAGTGGTTACTCAAAGATAACCAGACACACATAGGAACAGGGTACAATACAGAAGAGTCATGGGACAATAGACAACAGAAACAGACTTGCAACTGAGTCCCACATCAGAAAAGGAAAGCTGAGGTTGCTTCAGTGGCCTCTGCAGGCCTTTTGGACTGCCAGCCACATGCACCCTTATCTCTGCATACTCTACTCATCTGTAACCACACTGACCTCTTGCTGCCCCTCCAACAAACCGTGTCTGCACCCTTATCTTAGAGACATTGTCTGGTGATCTTCCAGCAGCTCTCCACGTAGCTTCACCATCATCATATGCAGACCTTTGTCCAGATGTCCTTGTCCCAATTAGACTCAACTGCTCTACTGAGACTGTAATCTTTCTCCCAAGGTCCAACTCTCTGTCTCATTTACTACTTTATTTTGTTTGTTTGTTTATTTTATCGAAGTTGACACAATCCACATACGGCGTACATTTTCTCTGATTTTGTTCTCTGCTCTTTCCCACCAGAATGGAAACTGTTTGACATCAGGGAGGGTCTCCCATTTTCCTTGCTCTTCTTACCACAAATCCTAGAATAGTACTTGATGCTCAGATGCTCAACAAGCATTTGCAAAATGACAGAGCGAATGCTTGTATGTGAAGTGCTTAGAGGAGGGCCTGGCTCAAAATAACCATGTGATTACATCAGCCATTATTAGCACTGTTTTTTTTTTAATTTATTTATTTTTATCTCAATCACAGGTTAGGTACTTTGAATCCCAGGCGTAGCCCCTCCCTCATTCC
>CM053763.1:79119622-79132036 GCA_028658305.1 Pachyuromys duprasi
GATCATGACTGAAACAGTCCCTGTTTCCCTCACTAGGGTCTTCAGTCCTACACCGAGCTATCATGGGCCCCATCTGTGCGGGGGTTCCAGGCCACATACACACATGGTCCTTGATTGTAGAAACCGTCTCATACAAGACCCCTGTGCCCTGCTCAGTTTGGTCTTTGTGGAGCTCTTGTTCTCCCCAAGTCTCAACAACCTCCCCCAGATCTTAGCACTGTTAAAAATGAAGAAAAACATATTGATATTGAACTGGTACAGATCAATTATAATTCTGGATTATTTTCCATTAAAGTTTCCTCTATCAGTACTCTGGTCTTTTCCTGGTACATTTTATGAAAATTATTTTAGTTGTAGGAAGAACTTGGAACCATTTCTCTTTTACACACAAAAAGCAAAGGGAGTATGCTACTATTTCCATGATACAGGGAAAGATGCAAATTCCCAGGGTTCAATGTCAGTGGTTTCTGGGACCAAGGACATCTTTAAACACTGATTCTAGGAGGACCAATGATACAGACAAAAATGTTAACACTATGTCTTAGTTACTTTTCTATTGTATGACAAAATACTATGACCAAGGCAATGTATAAAAGATAACATTTAATTTGGGGCTTATGGTTTCAGACAGTTAGAGTCTTTGATGATGGGACAGTTGAGAGTTTACATCGTAATCCACAAGTTGGAGGTAGAGAGAGTGACAGAGGTAATAGCCCTTTAAAACTACAAAAGCCCACCCTCAGAGACAGACTCTCTAATCCTTCCCAAACAGTTCCACCAAGTGGGGACTCAAACATACGAGGCTAGAGGGCTGTTCTCATTCAAATAACCACATACTATAGGTACATGCTGTGTAAAAGATTCACCACCAGTGACTCTCCCCCAAATAATCCCAATCACAAGACACTCACAGCATTTCCGTTTTCAATCCAGCTGATGGTGGGGACAGGAATGCCTATTGCTGTACAGCGTAGGGTTACAAAGGAACCAAAGGTGACATTGTGGGATTCAGGAGCCCGCAGGATTCTTGCAAAAACTGTTAGGAAGACAAAGGGCATGAGTGATTTTTTTTTTAATGAAATGGCTAAGCAAGATAGGATTTTTAAATCTGCAGTCACACTGTGTGGCAGAGTGCAATCAGTCCTTTAGTGTTGGTTGCTGTGTTTGGCCTCCATGCTCTTTCTGTTATGATCTTGCAGTTGTTACCACCCCAGAACACACTGAGCTTATATTTAACATAAAAGTTTGTCTTTGTTGATCCTCAGTCTAGAACATCTTTGCTCATATCTTTATGTGATTGGTTCTTTAAATGTATAACCTCAGGTCTCATTTTAAGGGACACTTCCTTAGAACCTTAATCCACCTCCACACAGAGCAACTCTCACTCACCTTTGTCATTCTATTTTATGATCTTATACATTGACGCTATTTGATATTCTCTTAGTCAGTTCCTACTTCTCTTTTCTTTGTCTCCCCCATTAGATTGTTGTAGCCCATTTTGTCACAGCTGGATTAAGTGCCCTGAAGCATTCTTGATCAAAATGAACAACACAGGACGCCATTTTTATTAAATAAAAGAAAATTAATATTTTATACCCTAAATTCTAGCACAGTAGCAAGAACAAATTCAAATATGTCACATATTTCAGATAATGAGATGATATACTGGGAGAAATGAAATTAATATTTTAGACAAAAGAGATACTATTTTAGATGTGAGGAGGAGAATGAGTCATTTGTATTCCTTATGGTTACAATTCTTCACCAATTTAAAAATAATCAGTTCTTTAGACTCAGTACTTTTACGTTGAATTAAAGACAGAGGTGGAAACTCAGAATATATGGGCGAGCACAGTTTACAAGATGTTCTGCTCTTCTTTATAGATGTGGAAACTGAATCCCCATTAATTCTATTTATTTTCCCTGAGTAATAGCAGTGAAGGTAATCGGCCTGGTCTCATGTCTTCCGATGTCAAATCCAGCTGTTCTTTTTTAAAGCTATTATGAAATCCTTTTTGTTTTCCTATTATATTGTCAACATATTTTATGCTCTTTTCTGTTGTTTTCTGGAGCCAAAGCCCAGAACAACACTTTGTTCATGAATTCATGGAAGTCATGTGGACAAGGCAGGAGATGCACAGAATAATCACAGCAAGTCTAGAGCTTGTCAGCAGTACCTCTGGCTTTTGATAACCTCTTTAAAAGGTTATATGATTCAAGGATACAGAAATTTGATGATCTCTCTTGACAACTGGATCTTTGCTGCCAAGGTGAATTAACTTGACTTCTTATCTTTTGATATTGAGGACTCTAAAACATGTGTTGTTTATAACAGCATTTGGGCTCCCCCATTTTAAACATGTAAATGTTGTAACCAAAAGCCAGGAGAACAGAAAAATAATAAAAGCATTATCTTCAAAATCTCTGTTGAGATTTAAAAAATACAATGTTTTAAAATAATATGTTGAATGTCCAACATGCAGTTGAACCTGCCTTCTTAAAACCATAATTAAGGGCTTGAGGTGTCATTCACTTGGTAGAGTGATACAAAGCCCTGGGTTTGGTCCTCAGCACCACATAAACCAGGCAGTAGCACATGCCTGTGATCTCAGCACTGGGGAGGTGGAGGCAGAAGGATTTGGAATACAAGGTCATCCTCAACCACATGGGAGTCCTACGCTATCCTGGACTACAGAAAATGATGTCTACATGAACCTGGCTTTAGAAAGTCCTGGGATCTAACTAAACATCCAATAAAAATCAGAATTCTGGAACACAGTAAACAATACCCTGAAGACCACGCCTGTGAAACTCAAAACTAGGAAACTTAAAACAGCAAGTATTTAGTTGCCTAAATAAATAAACAGCAAGAGGGAAGTAATCTGTTACAGGCGGAAAAAAAATTTAACGGCCATTATTATCCAAGTTCTTGCCTTTGGATTCTTATTTTCCCAACTTAATCTGAGTTCATAAGCTGTGTACTTTTGACAGCCAAACTTGGGCTGACAGGCATTGTAGCAGGGGTCAGCCATGCCCTATTCTTGTGTTCTGGTGATAATAATGGAGAACTAAACCAAGCCATACATGTGTCTCATTTATAACATGTGGCTAGAATACTGTGTGCAGAAGCTGGTACTACAGTGTTTTGAGTTGAGTCATTGTAATCAGTACCACATGGGGACCCTGCCTCTGAGCATTGAAAACAGTGTGATCCTTGAGAGACTTGGAATTGGATCATTTTTATATATCAGTCATATTAGAAAAGTACTCTAATGACCTGACTGTGCCCTTGGATTTTAAATGAGGGCCTTTTGGATGAAGATTATGAGAATAAAAACAAAATGGAGAAGTAAGAAATCTAGATTCTTTCTCCTGTTTTGATTAATAGAAGGAAATGTTTTAATTTGGGAACTTCACAATTTTTTCTTGGAAATTTAGTAATCAGAGTGGGTTCACCGTGTTTTGATTGACAGCCTTTCTTTTTCTTTTGGCTGCTATTGCATTATAAGGATTGTCATTTAGGTCCATTGCAAAACCCTTGATGATATATATTGCACAACACAGCTAAGCATAATGTGAGATTGTGAGTAAATCAGCCATCTATTTTTGCACAGTTAATCATAATGTTGAACTTATTTGATTCCCTATACTGCCTCATCCAGAATTTTCTAGAGGCTCTGTTTGGGCACACATGATGGGTACTATTGGTCACCCAAGAGGCTCCATGAATATAAATCTGTTAATAAATAGTTGTTCTTTTCAAAGTGGGTTTCATCCTTAAGCGCATTGTGTTAGAAGAAAATGACCAGAGATGACAGTGAAGCTAATCTACCCCACACTGCTGAGTTCTTGCCAAAAGATAAGACTCAGCCCTCCGTTTGATATTGACATCTTCCACCCTTCCTTTCACTTTTCCTCTCCTCCCAAAGGAGGTTCTTAATATCATTCATTTCTTTTGGGTTGCACTGAAATGTCTTCTAATCATACTGTCTTTCATTCTTCCTCACCTTGTTTATGTTTCATCTTAGTACTTAGGATCATTGACAACTGTGGGTCCCTTTAATTATTGTATTTTGATTGTTCCTGTCCTGGGATAGAAACATATCAAGGTCCGGCTTTGCTTTGATCATTACTGCAGGCTGACCTACGTGTATATGGGTCTCTGTCCATCTCCAGATATGCCCTGCCTGGTTCAGGGTGAGTAATCAATAAGTACTTATTAAGTGAATGGGTGAGGGTGTAGATGAATGAGTGAATGAGAGAGTGATTGGGTGAGTAGATGAGTGACTGAGTAGGTAATGGAGTAAGCAAGTAAGTGAGTGACTTAAGATCTCCCAAGTGATCCATACGAGTGGGTGAGACCAGGTAAATGAAAGGTATCTATAGTTTGTGTATCTCAGCCCTGCTGTGACATCATTCTTGTGACTGTTCCACCTATATGAAGGTAAAGAGCTTGATGTGTGGTTGGAAGTTTACCAGGCCAGGACTTCTCTATCCAAACACTAAGATGTAAAATGTGAAAGGTTGGGAAGGTAAGAATGAAAAGCAGAAGTTATGTTAGACTCCTTGTTAGTTGGGGCAGAACGCTCTGTTTATCCATCCAGCTTTATCAGCAATAAAGCTCATGTGTTTTTACCCATCAGTATTTCCTTTTTCTAGTTCTAAATTGAAAGGTAAAGATGGGCTGAGAGAAATTCCAACCACTTAATAACTGTTGACAACAATCCCAGAAGCTGCAATCAAAAATAAAAGTAGTACTAACTTCATCACCTGAGGTAATGAACTTGAATATAATTCAAAAGCAAATCCCATTGCTTCAGTGAGTACCCGCAAACTGAAACTGCATTCTAGGTCATCAGTTCAAAGCACAATGAGATCAGTTTCTTAGCCAATAAAATGTACATCAAATGTCTTTATTTTGTAATTTGTTTTCATGTAAGAAAATATTTTGTTATATAAACAAGTAAACTGCAGACTAAAATGAGTTTGGAATTAGTTAATGATTTGAGGACTTTATAAGTATTTTGATATTATACAACTCCTCTTGTTATGGATAATCTGATTTATCACTGTCCAAGTTGCTATATACTCTTTCTCATTCATGTTCTGTGGGCAGATATGGTGTTATTTACCAGTGCAATGAGAAATAGGCAAAGGCAATGTTTAACCTCTGAATTTTCTCTTCAGGAGTCTCTTCATGTGTTTTGGGCATTAGGTCTCTTGGGCAAATTCGCAGACCTATCTAAAGGTCTAAAGGCTGGGAATCCTACATCAAAATTGTTTCTAACAAACACAGCTATACCCCCTTTGTCCCCACCTCAAAGACCTGTCACCTCCATTTTAAAAAATTATTTTGGGTCCATAGTCAGTCTTATGATTGTCATTTTAAAGGCTAGTATGGGTTCAAAAGACAAGGCTATCATACAGTCTCAAATTTTTCTTGTAATGTCATGAAAAACTCAGGGAACAGGAGATATAGACCAAGTCCTGAAATGACAGGTACTCTAGTCCTTCTTCTTGTATACAGAGTTCTGGAGGATTTCTCATATTTGGGCCAGTTTCTTATTTCTGAATGGTTATTTCAAAGATACAGTGAGAATTCATACATTTATTTGCTCTTACTTTTTTCTGAATTATTATTTCTTACCTTCCCTTGAAAAATTTTTTGTTTGTTTATTTTTAAGGTTTCAAACAATCAATGATTGGCAGGAATAAAGGGGAAAGGGGGATGGTTTAAACTAACACAGACTACCCAGTGGAATGCTTTTACCAGAGGAAAATATTTCAAATATGGGTTAGGCATCTCTTATGTCTTAAGTCTAACATGTCCTCCACATGCTCATGTGGTTAGATACTTTGCAACTGGTAGTGCTGCTTTGGGAGGTTTGGGGTCCCCCCCCTTTTTTTAAACTTTTTTATCATTTTAATTATGTGTACAATAATTATGTGTGGCTATACGTGTACTGTGTGCACATACATGTGCAGGTACCTGAGAAGTCTAAAGAAGAATGGCAGATCTTCCGCAGCTAGAGTTAGAGGCAGTTACGAGCCTCCCAGTGTGAATGATGGGAATCAAATTTGGATCCTTTGTAAAAGCGGCAAGTGCTCTGAACCACGGAGCCATCTCTCTGGCCCAGGTTCTAGATCCTTTAAGACACATAGGTCAGCTGGCAGAACTGAGCCACTGGGGCAGACCTTCAGCTTTGTAAGCATTGTGTGGTCCCGGTCCGGGCTCTCTGCTTTCTGTTCCATTGTGATGCATGGGTCTGTCATCTCACATTCTTGCAGCTACAGTTGGAGCTGCTCCAGCTGTTGTGTCTTCCCTGCCAAGATGGTTTGCATTCCCTGGGTCTCTGGGCCAATGAAACCTCTCTTTTCTGGTGGGTATTTCTGTCAGTTATCTTGTCAGGGCAATGAGATAAAGAGCTAATACGGTGTCCTAATCTGACATTTTAAAAGTCAAAAACTCTTGGAATGCCAACCTGACTCTCAACAAGTTTCAGTTTTGAAGCATTCTAGATAGACTTCAGATCTCTAGATTAAGGATGTTTGGCTGGTCAAGTCTGAGCAAACATTCCAGAAGCTGAAAAACTCTGAAACCTGAAGCACTTCTGATCCAAAGCAATTTGGGTAAAGGGCATTTAATCTATTGTATTTGTGTCTGTAAAACGAAGAGGCACTGCTTAAAATTAGCAGCCTAAGATATACAAGACAAGTCTAGAACCAAACTGTGTGAATTAAGGACTTGTGGTTTTTAGCCTCAGACTATCAAGGTTTGGGTGAGAAGAGCATCAGTCATAGTCTTCCTGGAATACAAGGTAGCTTTGGTGTACATGAGGATAGTCCCTGACAAATTCTCTTTCCAGATTCCTTTTTTCCTGAATATATTTCATAAAATACACATGTCAATGTCACTTAAAATACAATCACTTTTTTATTGATTTAGAGTAAATAAGTTAAACTCCCCAACAAATTGAAATGTTGGTAACCAAACACTGAAAGTCAGCACCTTGAATTTTTAACAATTCTCTAAACTTTTAATACTAGCCCCTCCCCCCCCGAATAACTTTCTGTTCTGACCTATGTGGGTTAATTCTCTTGTCTGTTCTTTTTTTTTTTAATTTTATGTTATGATTCTAGAATTTGGAACATGCTATTCCAACACTTCTCTGGATTCAATATTCTCCTAAGAAATGTGATTGGTCCATAATTCAAGCCTATGGGAAAGCAGCCATCTTCAGTGCTCTGTTAAATGCTATGACTTCTTATTCCCACAGGTCATTTGTCATTTCTTGACAAACTAATAATATTTAAGGTCAGAAAAATGACCAATCGAAATATACTGTGCATCTAAAAAGAAGCAGCAATGCAGAAAAAGGGTGAAAAATACCTTTAGTGTCCTGCTCAGGTTCAGTGTCTTCTGTTAATGGGAACAGGACAAAACAGACAAACATATAACAAAGACAAACAAAACATTGCATCGTGAGAAGGGAGATCTTAGACTGCAGCACTTCAATTGCGCACGATTCATTAGAATCTACTTGTTTCTTATTTCAGTAAGAAACAAATGCCATGAAGGGAAAATGCTGACCTTTTTTGCAAGGAAACTACCACATGGCATAAGATTCCAAATTACTACTTGTAGTCAGGCAGTATTATACAGAAAATAAACTACAGCATACCCGAAGACGTAGCTCACTCATGCATTTTTGTTTTAATGTGGACAAGGACAATCCCCCCTTTCTTTCAAGGCAACAGAGTCCCTACTATTCTAGTGAATTCTGTTCCTCTGCTCCCTTGGCTTCTCGTCTTACCAGGCCCTGCTGTGAAGTCAGTGTTGTGGACTGTGGGATCTCAGCTATCATTTCTATGGCAATAGACTCATGTTGTGGTAAACAGGGGATTAGAGGCTTTTTGCAAAACCAGAGGCTACACCAACAAAGGTCTCCAGCTCTCATTTAACCCCCCAGAGGCAGCTCAGAGAATAGAAGAACAAAGCATTCTGGGAACAGACTGGCCAAAGCTGCTCTGGGAAGAAAGAAAGGGAAAAGAGAGGGAGAAAGAGGAAAAATAGAAAAAAGAAAAACAAAACAAAAAAACAAAACGCCAAATTTGACAGAAATGATGAAAAATTTATATACATTTTTAGAAACCCTAACCAAGGGGAAATAAAAAACAAATTAGTTGTTCAAAAATGTTTACTATGACCATATCACATGCAAACACCCACACAGAACTCTAATTTTTCCCCAATTTGTTCAATCTATTTAGATTTTTTGGCATTAATTAAAGATAATCCAGTTGCAATATATGTCTGTGTGGAAAAAAGTAGTGATGCTATTGGCAACCACTGTTTCTGACAGGACTAGCTTTGTGCTGTTCTTCATAGATGATGGATATTTCCATATGCACCATATACCACTCCCTCAGCTCCCTCCTGTATCTCTGTGCTTAAACATGATTGATGTGACTGGGGCTATTTTACAATTAAAACAACACCAACAAACCAAATCTAAGATTCAAGAATCTAGAGCCAAGACAGACCCTGAAATGCAACATCCTCATTCAGATTCAGACATGGAGTCCTTTGCTGTAATCTGGTATCATAGTGACATCTCCATTTCATGCATGCAGAATCTCCTATTTAGATCGGACTCTCTGAACTCTCCTGCCTTCACCAAGGAAGTCAATGGCATTTAGTTTTATTTTCTTGCTTTAAGAATCCAGGCTAGAGGCTACTAACAGTTTATAAATTGATACAATTTACAAAAAAAAAAAAAAAAGATGTTTGGAGTTGTCTTTAAAATGAACCTTGAATCTAGTTAAAAGATGAGGTTTTTATGATATTCCTAACAGTTCCAGGTAAAGCACAAAATAAGTATTAGTTTCTCCCACATTGTACATGGTTAAAGCCTTGGGTTTTTTGTTGTTGGTGGTTTTGGATTTTTATTTTTTGTTTCATTTTGAGACAAAGTCTCACTGTGTGTCCTAGACTACACTTGGACCCTGTGTCCTCTTGTTGAGTAATAGGAAATGTAGGGGTGTCTCACCATACCCAGAAAGAGTCCCTGCTTTTATTACAGACATTACCAGAAGACACAAGCAGAGGTCCATTCTTGTCTACCAGATTAGTCCTGACAAATTGCGAAAGGATGTCCTCCCCAACCTGCTACAGCTAAATAGATCCAACCAAAGAGATACAACAGTATTTGAAATTCGCTGTTTTCCAAAGAACAAGCTTAGAGGTTGGCCGAGAAATCTCACTTTCATGTATATATATATAATGAAATCTTTCTGTGCATAGTTGCAAATATCGACAAGTGTCTCACATGCTTTAACATTAATACAAACACACACAAATACATGCACACACAAAGTTATTTAGAGAAAAAACATGAAAGGTTGAGAACCTATTGAAGCTTGTATGCAACCTGTGGGGATGTTTGCTGCTCATTTCAAGGACAAATTGCCGTTCTAAATTCTCCATGTGACCCACTTGTCTATAGTGATCCCTGGTAACTTCTGGACTTGTTATCTGCCCATTTTGAAAATCCTACCTCATAGTGTTCATTCTGATTTAATTGTTAAAATTCTTACCTAATTGCTTTACATGTTGTTATGCTCTATCTTGCCTTCCAAATAGATTTCCAATCTTCTGGGGAAGGCATAATGTTAGAACCAAGGTTACTAACAAATTTCTGTTGTTGCTTTTCTTCCTGAAGTACAGAACAATTTCTCATAGAAAAAAAATAAAACACTATTATTTTTTTTAAAAAAGATCTTTTGTCATGTGTATAAGGGATGACATGCCTTCTGCTTTCTTAGACTAGTTCAGGAGGGCAGTTAAGACAATCAATCAGTGCCTGCTCTAACTCACAGGGTCTACTCACTTTACTTCTGTATCCAAGTTCAGTAGCAATCAACTCTTTCTTCAATATGTTCATTTATAGGGAACTCAGGATCATTTTAGTAACTTATTTTGACCAATTCTTTTTAAATTTATTTTTATTTTATGTTCATTGTTGTTTTGCCTGCAAGGTAGTCTGTGTCAAGTGGTCAGAAGCCCTAGAACTGGACAGGAATGAACTACCACATGGTTGCTAGGAACTGAATCTTGGTCCTCTAGAAGAGTAGCTAGTGCGCTTAACCACTGAGCCACCTCTCCAGCCCTTTATGGGAAAAAAAAAGAGGAGAGGCATATATTCTAAATCGGTCTCCTTATAATGACTACTCATAAGACATGCTTCCCACTTCTATTCATGGGACAAAAAGTATAAAAAATTTATTTTCGTTTTTCCAGATGTAATAGCCAAGCTTCTCATTCTGATTGCTAAGTTTTAAGCTTCCTTAGCTCTTCTTTTTTTTTTTTTAGTTATTCAGCATTCACAAATATACATGATGAGTCTAATATGTTTAAAAGAAAGAAGCATTGTATACACTTTATTTCTATGAATATAAATCTGCAAATGTTTTAATCTGATGCCACTGAAAATCACAAGTATCCACTATTCATTTTTATCCTTTTTCTTATTAAGTTCTATCTCCTTAAATTCATCTATGTGCGTGCATTTGTGAGATTAATTCATTGACTGAGGAGAAAATTGGAAGAGCTATCACAGGTTATGCAGGAAGAAGAAAAGTGAAGATTCCCTGAGAAAAGATGAAAAGGATAGACATAGTAAAATCACACAGGACATGTAGACACTTTGGAGTGAATGAAGAACCAGAAGAAAAGCAGACAGAAGTACACAGATAGCTTGCATTCTTCTGGCCACAAGAGGGAGATGAGCCAAAAAGATGAAAGGAATACAACAGGAATACAACTCGTGAGGCTGAGGTCTCCGATGGGCTGGATGCCCACATGTGTGTTCCTGGCTGGATGGCACTGATACCTCCTGTTTCTGGGAAAGCGTTATCATGAGAAAAAGAAGTATGAAAACAAGATAGAGAGAGCTTGAAGGAGAAGCCTGGCCAGCTCTGTGGGAGCATGTGAGGTATTTTAGAGAAGTTTGAGCAATAGGAGAGTACTGAAATTATGAAGGGAAAGCATCTGAGACATGTGTGAGATGGCTTTGAACATAACCATCTCAGAGTTTCCAAGTCTTAAGGTCCTTTTCTTAGCTCAGTGACTAGGACCCAGTCAACACAAATGATGCAGCAAATAGTAACAGCACAGAAGTTACAGCAGGCTCTGGGTCTAGACCAGTGGGTTACAAGTTCCCACTGTACAACAAACTTGTAATGGGCATGTTTCTATTACAAAAAACAAATGCTATTTTGTATGTACATGTACTTGTCTTTTGTTTGTTAATGATATCCAAAAATGCCAGCTAAAGTATCATCTGTTTTCTACCTGGATAAAAAGAATGCCTTTAAATAGCAATTATCTTTATTTTTTTTCAAACAATAATATATAACTTCTTACTTATTTCATAAGATACAATTTTCATGAGGCTGGAATTGTATCTCACTCAGCCTTTGGCTAGCATCAAATGTACATAATGATATATAAAAATAGCACAGATGCTATACTTGAGACAGTGCTGAGTTCATTTTATTAGAATAAATTTATAGCAGTATCAGAGAGAATGAGAGCACTAAACCAATACCTCAGCCAACAAGAAAATAGGCAAAACACAACAGGTAGTCAGGAACCATCAAGTCCCAGTTCTCTCAGCAGCAATTGAGTTCTGATTATGTGTATGCATGTGTATATGTATATATCAGCATATAAATGCACACAGACAACATACACACAGTGTCCACCTGGGTTTGGGAATGAGTAGCTCATTGCTTGAAAACAAAGACAAGAGTAAAGTGTCCCTCCTTATAAGAGGAGGAGGAAGTAGTAACAGTTTTGCAGAATTTGTGTGCCTATAGGACTAAATCTTGATTGGACTCCAGAACAATACAGATTGAGGCCTTAAATTCTTCTCATAACATTTTCATTAGGAAGAAGGAACTGGGAGGCTTTCTAAGGGAAACCTTCAAAATTACTGGAAAATGGGAAATAAGAATAATTAGGAGGAGATCCAAGATGGCTGCCACGAGAGAACACTGTGTCTGAGGAGTAGGAGAGCAGAAACAACGCAGCGACCAGGAGACTGAACTCTGGGACCTAAAACGCCAGCATTGTGAGTGCCAGGTGAGCGGAACTCCTACGGTGAGAAAATCAAGTGGGAAAACCCTAGGGACACCCAATTATTACCTGGAGAAATTTCCCTGTGACCAGCGGCGCACAGCTCTGATCTGGACGAGCGGCTGCGCTGGGCGCCCGCACCCGCCATTATAGACTGGATCACACAGCCTCGCGGGCAGTCTCAGGAGGAACCAGATGCCGTTTTCACTGAACTGCGCCCTACGAGCGCACACTGCACCTGGGTTCTGCTTCGACCCAAGGGTGTGCTGCGGGTT
>CM053763.1:79132536-79234781 GCA_028658305.1 Pachyuromys duprasi
AAGTCCTCCTGACATGGGGGAGGGAGCAGAGAAGCAGTGTGTGAAGAGATAATGGTTGAAACTGTATTGGCTTGAAGCAACATCTGGATCTCTGGAAGCACTAAAGTTGTGGCTTTTAAAATCAGGAACTTGCAGTCACTTGTGAAGCTCTTAGTAATGCAGGCAACGCTACCTGCATGGCAGAATCATGTGGTTTTGCCTAGGTCTCTGAGAGCCTTCTCTGCAGAAATACTTAAAACCACCGTGGTCTTTCCAATGAGTAGTAGAACTGTAATCCATGTAGAAGATGAGTGTGTATGAAAAGTAATAAAACCAAGTTGGCATTTGTGGTTTGAAAATGTGTCCTCCCTGGGGGAGTGGGGGTGGGCAGGGTTGTGCCTGACTATTCTCCTATAAGAGAAGGTTGAAGTTAATGACTTATTTCTAACAAATAAAAGATGGCAGAAGTGACTGCATAGTTTCTGAATCTGGGCTTTTAAAAAAGGAAAAGAAAATTCTTGCTGTTCTCCATGAGACCTCAGGCACACACTAGGAAAAGCCATAAATTGCTGTAAGGACACTCAGATTGCACAGGGACCCACAAGAAAAGGAACTGAGGATTGTCACCAGCTGGAATCAACTAATACTAACCACTGGGCATGCCAAGTTAGACCTGGCTCTTCCAACTTCATCAAGCTTTCAAAACAGTAAAGAAGTAGTCAACATTTCAACTGTAAATAGGACCCAGAATAGCCCAGCAAAGGCACTGTATAATTCCTGCTCAATGGGAATGATGTGTGTTTTTATGTGAATTATTACACACCAATAGACAATTGACTCAGGCCCTGTGGCAAGCTCACACAATGGCACTAGTTGTCAAATATCAGGAGAAAAATGCCAAAGCTACCAGAATGTAGAACTGGTTTACCAACCAAAGAACAAAAATAGCCCAAGAACTTCTCCTCATTCAGCATGAGAAGTCACAGGATAGCACTGACAGAAAATACTTGCCAACTGAGATTTCAAAACTCACATAAAGCATAAGGGTTAAACAAGAATGATGCCATGTAAAAAGACACATAGAAATGTTGGAGAGCCAGATCAGTGGGTAAGAGTACTGGCTGCTCTTGCAGAGGACAGGGGTTCGATTCCTAGCTCCCAAATGGGAGTTCACAGAAGAACTCCAGTTCCAGGGGATCTGATGCCCTCTCTGGCCTCTTCAGGTTCCAGGTAAGCAAGTGGCACATGGACAGACATGCAGTAGGAGCACCCATACACATAAAATACACTTTAAAATATTTTTAAAAGGCAAAGAGAGTCTAGTAGCCATGGTTCACCATGGAAAGAACTAATGAAGAATATATTTAAGGAATGAAAAATTGAATGCATAAAAAAAGAAACATGAAAAATAAACAGTGGATACAGAATCTGGTGGTTCATCTTAACAAGAATATTAATTGTAGTCTATAAAATTACTTAATTTTAGGACTAATAAATATTAGATAATAGGGATTAGATATTAGATATTAGATAATAGGTAGGGAGAGTGGCATCTGTTAAAGAGTCAAGCTGTTAAAGAATAGAATCTCTGTCCTGCTTGAGAAGACTAGAGAGAATACTCTGGTTTTAAACTCTGTTAGAATTAAAGCACCATCTCTGTTAAAAATAATGTCAAAGTTGTCACTAAAGTAGAACATGATGGCCCTAACGTCAGAACCAGCAAGCTGGGCGCAGGGAGGTGAGGAAAAATAAAAAATAAAAAGAGGAGACAAAAACGAATTCAGTAGGAAGAAGGACTGGATTAAAAAGGAAGCAGAATAAAGAAACAGTGTGATTAACATAATAATGGACAGTAAAGATACAGTAGAATCCTGAGGCTGAGGCAAGAGGGTCACAAATTCAAGGCTAGCCTGAGCTACCTAGAAAGGCCTTATAAATTAATTAATTGGCATTTAACTCTAGCAAATATTAGAAATAAATTTTCAGATTAAGTATAGATGACTAAATGTATCTACTAGAGATGACAAAATCTTTTGGACTGGATTATTTTTTCAAAATCAAGCTGTCTTCTACTAACACCATAACAGGAAGATTAGAAAGGAAACAACTTAAGACTACAAAGCTATGGGAAAACCTCAAATTAAAATGCACCAACAAAATTATAAAATACAACAAAATTAATGACAAGTACTCATAGAAAAAAAGAGAAACATTGCCCAAAGATTAAAAGCACAATTTATAAAGAGGGATTTACAACACTAATGCACATGTACTCAGAAAATAAAAAAATAAAACTTTCAAAACATGTAAAACTCAAACTGGTGGAGTTAAGAGCGATCATTATCAAATGATGCTGCTATCACAAGCTATTGAGAGTTACTCATACTATGAAGGGCTAAGGGGCCTATTTTAGATGACAAGGCCAGCTTTTAAAAGGGAAAGTCACAGTGTTTTAAAAATGTAAATGAAGGAGAAAAATAAAATTATGTCTTTTACTCCTGTCCAAGTGCAATTTACTTTTCTGCCATGGTATAAATTTATGGACTATAAAACTAAAATAGAAAGATTACAAATGCTACAAAGCAACTTCTCAAAATAGTGGGTTGCAAAGCCCAGTTCTCCTGGTCTCTTCATACACCTTCCAAACAGAGTTCTTGGCTGTTCTTTTACATGAGGAGACTTCACACAGTGATGGTATTAAAATGGAAGAGGAAAGAGAAATACAAATTATCCCATTCATATAAAACACTGAGATTTCATTTGCCTTTTGCTGTTTTCTTTTTCTTTTTTTCATTTTAAGACAGTCTGTGTAAAACCAGGTTGGTCTCAAGTGTTCCCTTTGATGCTCATTTAAATAGCTCATATTCTCCTTTGCCCATTTCTCTCTCTCTCTCTCTCTCTCTCTCTCTCTCTCTGTGTGTGTGTGTGTGTGTGTCTGTGTGTCTGTGTGTGTGTCTGTGTGTCTGTGTACAGGTACCCACAGAGACCAGGAATGACTCCGTAGTTAAGGCACTCGCTGTATGTCCAGAGGTCCTGAGTTCAATTCCCAGCACCCATGTTCACAGCTCACAATCCCCTGTAAATTCAGCTCCTGGGGTTTTGATGCCCTCTTCTTCTGGTCTCTGTGAGTACCTGTACACAGACATATTTATGTGCCTTTTGAAAAGATCCTCTTGACAGGAGCTCCGCAAGGACCAAATATATCAGGGCACAGGGGTCTTTTATGAGACTGTCTTTCCAACCAAACACCAAGTATGGTTATACCCTAGAACCCCTGCTTGTATGTAACAAATGGTAGCTCAATACCCAAGTGGGTACACCAGTAAGGGGAACAGGGTCTATTTTGGACATGAACTCAATGGCTGGCTCTTCGACCTCCCTGCCTCCCCCCACCCCCCAAGGGAGGAGCAGCCTTGCTAGGCCACAGAAGAGGACATTGCAGTCAGTCCTGAAGAGACCTGATAAGCTAGAGTTAGACGGAAGAGGAGGAGGTCCTCCCCTATCAGTGGACCTGGAAAGGGGCAGGGAGGAGATGAGGGAGGGAAGGGCGGGATAGGGAGGGGCTGGGGGAGGGGGCTATGGCTGGGATACAACCTGTGATTAATATAAAATAAAAATGTTAAAATTTTTTAAAAAGAAAGCAAAATGGTATGCTTACGTAAGGAAACAGAAGTTTATTTTAAATAAAAAAATAAATAAACTTGTGACCATCAAAAAAAAAAAAAAAGATCGTCTTTCCTGAAGACTGTATTTGTAGTTTTCTTCGTGTCCGTGTCTTAGGGAATCCTGACTCTTTGGCACCGCAGCTGTATCTAACTGCAGATTTTGCAAAAGACAAACTCAGAAATTAGACAAAGTCAGAAACTGGGAAACCCATACTTGTCGCTAAGATAACGTCCTTGCATTGATATATGATATCCTGGGAACCACCCCGGTGATAGATCTGGATTAATCATACTGCTCATTGTTGTTTTGTTTTGTGTTTTGTTTCGGTTTGGTTTTTTGATCTGCTTCTTGTTCAACATCTATAAATTTGTGGATTAGATTAAAAATCATGAAAAGATGGGAGATATTTGGGGGCAGATGGGGGAAATTTGAGGGAAAGAGGAAGGGAAGATGCATATGACCAAGACACATTGAGCACATGTGTAAATTTTCCAAAATACTTTTAAAAGTATGAAACAAGGATAGAAACTTAGTGGAAAGAAGGAAAACTGAGTGAAGGTAGGGGAAATAAGAAAGAGCAAAAATGAGTGGGGTGATCAAAATATATTACAAATATACAAATCTGAAAAACTGAATTAATAAAATATTAAATTTTTATGAATTAAAAGGCATGATTTCTATGAAGCAGCTAATAATAATAATAAATTATTGTTACAAAACATTGATTGAGGATGCAGCTACAAAGCACGGGAAGCAAAGTTTGAAGCCAGATTCATTCTCTCTCTCTCTCTCTCTCTCTCTCTCTCATCCTTTAGATTCACAAATGCTGTTCTGTCCCTTCAAGAGACTTCACAGCGAGGTTTTATTTTATTTTTAACATCGGCCTGCCTTAGCTCATGCTTCCCAGATACTGATGTGATACTATGTGCTGCTTTTTCATAGTTGTTGAAGGCATGTTCCCATCACCACTCCTGAGCTAAAAACTATCCAAGAGAGGAACTACTCCGTGAAGAGACAAGTTTGTCCTCTAGACATTGATGCTGAACCACTATGGGAATCTCTGTAGGTTTCTCGAATCTCTTCTAGAATTGTGTTTTCTAAGAATCATTGATTAGGATTTGCCCATCAGTAGACAAATGCTACCAACAGCCTAAGGGGTCATTTTACTAGATTTTAGTTATTTACTTTTCATTAATTGGACAAAAGAGGGCTGAAGAGGAATCGTGCTGCGGTTCCCTAGTACTCTGTTTCTCCACAGGCTCCTATTTTGTTATTTGATCATTAAAAGAAAATCTGGAAATAATAACAAACCGCTAAAAAAAAAGAGAGCCTGGATTCTCTTTTTGACTCTTGGTAGCTAAAGCAAAGCAAAGAAAGAGGATCTTTGTATGTGGCCACTGTTTACTTTTCTGTCTCTTTTGAAGCAGGACAGGAACATGCATGAAGCAGTCCCCATTGTGGCTTCATCCTTAGAGGAAGTGGAACCAAAACACACCATTCTCACTGTGACTCTCTGTACCATGTCCTCCAAGGGAACGCTACCTACCTCCATGAGACCAAGATTCTCTGCTGTAGCTGGCGTTGAGGACATGTCTATGGCCATAATGATAATAACACTTTCCTAGTTCATAAGTAAAGATTGGTGACTAAAAAGCATGAGAAAAATATTTAGCCGGTTAATCAGTGCAAAGCTTTTTATTGTGAAAGCTCTGGAGTTTCCATGACTTTTCACTGTTTGGAAATATTTAAAGCATGAACCAGTCTATTATAGGTTGGATCTTGAATGTCTCCTGATGGCCAATTGCTATGATGGTCACCACTCTGTGGTGCTATTAGGAAGGGATGAAACTTTTAATAGGTGGGACTTGATGGAAAGAATTTCAGTCCCTCAGACCATTTCCTTGGAGAAGATATCAAACTTCTTCAAACTTCTTCCTGTCTAATTTGCTTTCTGGCCACTGTTAAGTAAACACAAGTCCCCTTTCTTATATACTCCCTACATGATGTAGTTGTTGCCCTAGAACAGTGGTTCTCAACCTGTGTCTCATGATTCCTTTGGGGGTCAAATGGCCCTTTCACAGGAGTAGCCTAAGATCATTGGAAAACACACATATTTACATTATGACTCATACAGTAGCAAACTTACAGTTATAAAGTAGCAATAAAGATAATTTTATGGTTGAGTATCACCACAACATGAGGTTCTGAGTTAAAGGGTCACAGCATTAGGAAGGTGGAGAATCACTGTGCTAGACTCAAGGTCATGACAAGGCCAAGTGACCACTGACAAAATCCTCTGAAGCTGCTAGTCAAACCAAACCTTTCCTTCTTTTAAGTCAGTTATCTTAGACATTTTATCACAGTAATGGAAGCTGACTGACATAAATCTTTATTTTTCATATCTTTCTAAGCTACCTCATTACATTAAACATAGTCAGTACTAAACAAATGTAATAATTTAAAATTATAACATTAATGTCTTACCACTTAGACTTTTAAGACTTATCAGGACTGATGATGTTCTGAGTAGACATTTCCACTTCAGTGTTTCTCAAAGTGTAACTCAGGAATCACCTTCAGGTGCTCAAGGAGGCCAGAAGAAAGATCTGGGCTCCTTGGATCTGGAGTTGTAAGTGGTTATTAGCTACCTCATGGGGATGCTGGGACCAGACTCCAGTTCTCTCCAAGAGCAACAGCAAGTTCTTTTAGCCACTAAGTCCTCTTTCTAGCTAGCTCTTCCATATAGATTTTAAGGTGGGTACATCCTGGCCATGAAAAGATAAAAAACTGTTTCTGAGCCATTTAACTTAATAGACACAACTAAGCTTCTAACCCTCTTCTGAAATACATCCCCAAAGGGGCAGAAAACATATGAGACACCACTGTGCATGGCTGAGACACACAATTTTCTCATGGAAGTCTCCTCATTTCCTTCAGCCGTTGAAGTTTTACATCAGTTTCTCATTTGAGATTCACTTAGGAACACAAAGTGACAGAAAAATCAATATTTCCAATGAGACTTTTGGGCAAATATCTGTTTTTATAGAGAATTTTAAAATGATATAAACTTGGGAAACACATGCTTTTTTTTGTTTCAGTATTACATATTTTTTTCCAGACAGGTTGTCCCCAAATACCTCCTTTCTAGTTTGCTGCTAAAGACCAATTCCTATTTCATACACCTCCTTTGATAAGCTTTCTGACAACACTCATCACAGTGGGGCCAAAGCAAAGCTATAATCTCTAACAAGCAGCAGGCATGCAGGTGCAAGGCAATGCTGATTGAGGGTGGATTTATGTTCTTTGGAACCCAGATGGGCAGTTGGGAATGTTGGCGTTGTGTTTATGAAATATGAGAAACCTAGCCTGAAGCTTTCTCTGGATAGAGGTCACCCTGCTTTGTGACAATGCTCACAGCAGACAAGAATTCTGAGCACAGCTAGAACTGATGGAGAAACTGCTGTAGGCACTGTGTGCTCCTTCCATCTGCAGAACTCTTGGCTCTCAGCAATCTCTCTCTCTCTTATACATGAAGTTATTCAAACTTCTGTAACTAGTAAGTAGAAGAACAGACAGGATCAATACCCAGGGTCAGCCCATTAGTATGCAACCCATCTGAGGACTGATCTATGTACCTTATGTACACACGGAGAAAGGAGTCACAAGTGCATATTGGAAGATGTGCTAAAGAACTAGGACCATCTCTTTCTATTGTTAACCTTGGCCCCAAGTCTCATTATTCACGAGTTAAGAGTTTGAATTTGTTTCTTACAGTCCCCATTCTAGATGTAAAGTATGATTACAATTCTGGATAGACTCAAAGCTAATAAAAATGATCTTCGATTTTTTTTGAGGGTTTCTCTGTGTAGCCCTGGGTGTCCTGGAACTCACTCTGTAGACCATGTTAGCCTCAAACTCGGAGATTCTCCTGCCTCTGCTTCCCAAGTGCTGGAACTGAAGGCATGGAGCCCACACCTGGTTAAATGTTATCTACTTTTGATTAAAATTTGCATTTTTCCATCGGTAGATTGTATTGTTTCTGCCTCAAAGATGAAGCTGATACATGAAATCAAGGGCTGTTACTATCTATCTTCACAAATGTTAATATTGTTTTTGGTTGCACAAAATAATTCATTAACCCTGCAAATAGTGTTGAAGACATTGGTTGTGTTCACAGCAATTACTCTTATGAGCGTTATCTAATTTATTATTCTATAATTTTTAGGTAGATAACTTATTCTATGAGTATAAAAACTGAAGCACAAGGAGAAAAATGTTTAGGGTAAGCTACTAGAGCAGCAAGTGGAAAACCTGGGTCTTAAACCCAGGAAGTTTACGCCAGGCCCTGGAGCCTATTCAGTTTCCATGACAATCTGGAGCCAGTGTTATTAACTAGAACAGTATGTTCCCTCAAATAATCATGGCTGTCATAGACTATCATTCATGAAAGCAACATACTAGTTCAAATCGCAAAACTACTACACACTTGAGATCTAAGGAAAATAACTGAAGGCAAAACAAACTCCTGCTTATCGTAGAATTTAAAAGGCTTGCCAAGGTTTCTTTGTATCCAAAATACATAATTTACAATTTAAATTTAAGCCAAAAAAACAGTAGCTTTTTCTATCACTTAGCACTTGGAACATCTTTGTTAGGTATATTATTTTATTAAAGTTTTCTATGCTGTACATGTGTATTTGAACCTATGAGTCTCATTTTAATACACAGAAAATTAAATTAAAGCTTCCTCCAATTAAAGGTCATCAATTTCTGTTCACAATGATGTTTTATTTTAAATAATTAATAAATACAATTAAACACTACCCCAAACAATTTACTTGTTTTCAAACCCAGTTTCTTCAGCAGTTCAGACTAAAAAGTCCTAACCATCCTCTGACTTACATGGTTGTTGGTACAGTACTATAATTATTAATGTACCTTCTTTTCCTTGGAATCTTTATCAACAAGTCTACAAAGAAAGGGCCATTGAAACATTTTTCCCTAGAGTCTTATAGGCAACTTTAGGCAACCACATCATAATGTTCAAATAAGTATATCAAACTCTTCTTGGAGCATGCACCTATCAAATCATGCAGATTTAATTATGTCAAAGGGAGCCCCTAGGGGTATCAGAGGCTTGTGGCTTTTTCTTTTGTTTGACTTTAAAGTGCAGGTTCTACTCATGACAGCAAACCAAACCTGTTAGTGGCATCAGATCTTTGGAGCGGATGCCTGAACAGGACCACTGCACATCTATTAAAACTGCAATCAGTGAGTCACAGCACACACAGCGTTAAATACCTCTCTCTGTGGCATTTGTCATATTAAGAGCTGTAGCATAAACAAAGGAAAGAGCAAATCAAATGTGGTATAAACATTGCATAATTGCTTCCACTCTTGCAGATTCAACAAGAAAATCTGACCTCCAACAGAGGGGGCAGGCAGAAGTCTAACATGGTGAAAACAGTACCAACTATTATATGTATGTTTATTAATATCAACTTCAGAAACATGATAGATAATAAAGAGATTGAGGGGTTGGTAGATAACTAGATAGATAGATAGATAGATAGATAGATAGATAGATAGATAGATAGATAGATAGATAGATAGATAGATAACATATAGAGATAAGTGAACAGATAGGTAGACAGACCTATTAAAATTCGTGAGTAGATAAGTTTCTAAATAGACATGGCCAGCTGTAAGGGTTTGCAAGTAAAACCTTTCAGACTGCAGGAAAACTAATGACAGCCCTCGGGTGCCCTGGAGCCACTGAAAATTTCCACACTGCTTGCCTTCCCTCCCAGCTGCCAACATTCCTATCCGTGTTGAGATAAGATGTTGTTTTTCAAAGCCTATGGAAACAAGAGATGCATAAACACTAGAGAAGCACACAGTATTCCTCTACCTAGAAGGACTGTGTACACATTCTTGTGTGCTTTCTGCCCTGCACTGGCTCTCATTTGCCCCTTCTGTGTAGCAAACCACTTCACACTATGAGGTCTCTCGGAATGTTCAGGAAGCTCAAGCTTTCTTTCTCTCCAACCTTTATTTCTCCATGGCTTAAAATGCCAGAAAAGGGCCAGATCGCAATAGACAATGCAATCACCAGGGATCTTGGTACATTCTAGCATCCATTTATTGAGGACTCTCCACGCATTTTGTCTTTCTGCATCTAATAGGACTCATGTGAATGTGATATTTACATGATGCAGTAAGATCTATATTCCTATATTCAGTGCCAGATAGATAGATCCTGTTACACATGGTAAGGTCAAAAACCTTGAGGAAAGGAAAAAAAAAAAAACAGAAACAAAAAAAGTGCATTATAGCAGGGCCTTTCCCAATGATGAAAAAGCTTGTATCAAAGACCCACAAAACCCAGGAAAAAATACAGAATCATTCTCAAAATATTTCAGTTCTATAAGATTAAATCCTATTTATATATATATATATATATATATATATATATATATATATATATACACACACACACACACACATATCACCAGTTAAAAATAAACGCAAAGGGGCTGAAGAAATGGCTCACAGGTAAAGAGCAGTTGAAGCTCTTGCAGAGGACTTGGGTTCAATTCCTAGCACCCATAACCTCTCAACTGATTGTAACCCACCTCTGAGGATCTGACACTCTCCTCTACAATCCATCATTATTTGGAAGCATGAAATCTACACACATATGCTTAAGCACACAGATGCATTCATAAAATAAAAAAAATAAATGTTTAAAAAGGCAACAGGAACAGAAATTCCATCTTGCCCTGTAGAGTTGTCCCCCACTGACCACATGACTTTGAAAGCTAGCCTTACCATTCAGGTCAGCACCTTACTCTCATTTCCCTCGGCCCCATGGCTCAGAGGGAAATTTTCAGATATACAAAGAAACACTTTGGCTCACTGCTTGGCTATGAACCATATTTAAGTAAAATGTAGAGCTGATTAGAGAGACAAACAGGATCCTCCCTAAAGGAAAAAAAACAGCCCCTACTATACAGTACTGGAAAGGCACTTTGTCTCTGATTCAACCAAACAAAAATAATATGTGGATAACAATTTTTTGAGGATGAAAACATTACGTGGCATTATTTTACTGGGAAAAATAGAATTTTTGAGTCTACATAACTTAAAATAAGTCATGACACACAGAAGAATAACTTCCAGTCTAAAATAAGGTAGTCGTATAAGATAGTATGGTTAACATATGTCTTTTGATAGTTGCATATTCATTTTCATATTAGGAGATAGTTAAGGGATGACTGTAACTAAAGTCTGAAAGCCATGGTCCAGGTATGAGACTTTCTTTAGCTTTCTTTAGCATTTGTAGGATCGATGCTAATAGGCATTGAAGTATACAGCAAAGGAGTAAAACATAGCCATCCCTGATTGTAAGAAACCAATAATTCTGTATTATGACCCAAATACAGTAAAATACTAAAAGTGAGCATCTTAGGGTTTGTGTAATAGGTCAAGTAGACTTCCCTGGATGTATCCATTGTCCCAGAAGACCCAGAAACATGAGTCACTTTTCCACAGGGGCATGGTCACAGTAATGAACTAGCTCTTTTTTTGCATTCCAGATGACTGTGAAACTTGGGAAACAAGAGACTCCCTGTCAAAGTCTAATCAGTGTACACCATAGGTCTCACGTAGAAAAGCACTCCACTTTTCTACAGGAACTTACATTTGTTTTATATTTCCCTTTTTGCGACAAGACAGTAGCCAGTAGAGCCGGAAAGCACTCAGAGAAATATCAGAACCCCTCACTTTTCCACTGCACTCCCTATTCTTTGTCCAATGTTTGGCTATTGAGTCTCAGCATCTGATTTGAACCATTGCTGGCTATCACCTCTCAGAAGACAACTCTGATAGGCTCTTGTCTGCAAATAGCTGAGTATCCATGGGTTGGGTCTTGGGTTGGGCCAGGAATTGGTTGGACATTCCCTCGATCTTTGCTCTATCTGTTCTATCTCTGACTTTCCAGGTCTTGTAGGATAGGCTTTGGATCAAAGTTTTTGTAGGTGGGTTGGTGTTCTCCTCCCTCCACTAGGAGTCTTGTCTAGTTAGACAGTGTCCTCTTCAGTCTCCATGGCCCCAGCTACTAGGAGTCTCAGCTAGAATCCCAGGGGCCTACTCTGATTTAGGTCTCTAGCTTATCATAGAGATGCCCCCACCCACAGTTTCTCTTTTCTCTGCAGGCCTTCTCTCCTCCCACCTCTACTCTCCTCAGGTCCAATCTCCACCCTTATTTCTCTCTGCACTCCCTCTTCATTTACTACCTCTGTGTATTCTATTTCCCCTTCTGAGTGAGATTTAAGCATACCCCCTTGGGTCCTCCTTGTTACTTATCTTTTTTGGTCTGTGAATTGTAGTCTGTTTATCCTGTACTATATGGCTAAAATGCACTTATAAGGGAGTACATACCATGTATGTATTTCTGGGTCTGAGTTACCTCACTTAGGATGATCTTTTCTAGTTCCATCCATTTGCCTGAAAATTTCATGATTTCGTTGTTTTTAATGGTTGAATAGTATTCCATTGTGCAAATGTACCACAGTTTCTTTATCCATTCTTCAGTTGAGGGACACCTAGGTTGTTTTTAGCTTCTGGATATTACAAATAAATCTGCTATGAATATAGTTGAGCAAATGTATGGTGGAGCATCTTTTGGGTATATGCCCAGGAGTGGTGTAGCTGGGTAAACCACTGAGTATACCACAGGTAGAGCTTTCCCCAGTTTTCTGAGAAAGTGCCAGGGTAAAAGGACCTAGAGGTGACAAGAACTGCACCAGAGCCCAGAGGAGCCTGTGGAGTCTTGAGCACCAACTAAGGACCATGCATGTACTGGATCTAGATCCTCAACATATATGTATCTGGTGGGCAGCTCAGACTTCATGCAGGTCCACTAGTAAGAGGAGTGGGAACTGTCTCTGACATGGACTCTGTTGCCTGCTTTTTGATCACTTTCCCCTGATAGGACTGCCTCTCCAGGCCACAGGGGAAGAAGACAAACTCAGTCCTCACGTGACTTGGTGAACTGTGGTGGGGTGGGTCAGGGGTCTTTGCTTTTCTGAGGAATAGGGTGGGGACGTAGGGAAGAGAGAGTGGGACTGGGAGAAAAGGATGGAGGGGGCTACAACAAGGATGTAAAGTGCATAAATAAATTAATTAAAAAGATAAGAAAAATCAGAACTCAAACTAAATGTTCAGGCTGGAGCCTCCAAACCACTGGAGAATCCTAACAAAACTTTCAGGTTTCTGCTTGTCAGCAAATGAGACAAATGCATAGAGAATCCAGGCATGTACCTATCCTAAGACCCCCTTCATCTACTCTATTTAGGAAGCTCTGTTTACTTCCTCTGCAGATCTCAGGCAGGATGTCTTCATGGGTTGATTTTCTTCCTGAAGGAAGAGCAGAATTTTATATTCTGCTCAACCCCAATGTTCTTCAACTGCAAGCAGGTACTGTGAGTGCCAAGTGAACTTCTAGGCTAGATCAAGGGCATTTAAGTAAACTGTCCCTATCCTTGAGTTTGTTTTAGAAAAGCATGGAACAAGAAGACTGAAAAACAGCTCATGGGTGAATGGAAAAGTTATTGATGCCTTTATCAGAGCAGTACAACACATGGGAGATATTTTTCAAAGCATGAACATGTATATTAACTGTTCATAATTATAAAAGTCTCTTTACCAAAGTTCAAAAAGTATACAGCTATTTAAATTGTAGAATTCAAGTAATTCACGTATTCTATAATTCTATAAATAGAGATGCAGGCTGTTAGCTTTGCATTCAGCTGGTTTTAAATTTATTTTTCACTTATGAAAATATTATATAGGTAACTATTTTTTCAAATATATAGAAGCCTCTGTGCAAGGACATATTAAAAAGAACTATAATAAAGCTGGAATAATTATCTATTTTTCACCAAGGGCCTGTATGAACCAATGCTCACAGCAACCTAAGATGTGGGTGGGATTTTTATTTGTATTTTAGAGATGGGGAAAATGAGGCTCAGAATTTATATGGTGGATATTCTTAGACATACAAATCTATTTCACTCCCTTTCAATGGCTGGGTAGAATTTCATCAGTCTTTTTTATTAACATACATTATAATTATTTTATTTTTGTAATTATATGCAACTTTGTAGCAGCTAATCTCAAACATAAACTTATATCATTTTTAGTTAGATAAATTGTCAGAGTTTAAATTATAAGAAAAATCTCTATACATCTTAAAGGTTTAATTTTTTCCCCCCTAAAAGACACAACTAAGCAATCCTAATTTATCAGGTAAGTTGAAAGTGATTGCTTGGCCATTCTGCATGTTGTTCTTTGGATGTAACTTATCTTTTCTTCAACATTTTGATAACATCTAATTCTTATTTTATTCTGATATGCCTAGATAAAGTTGCGCCTGTTGACTGATTAGGACTTGATGTCATTGGCCTTCTTTTTTTCCTTTCTTTTTTTTATTAAATTCTTTATTAATTACACTTTATTCACCTTATATACCCCTGTAGTTCCCTCCCTCCTCCCATCCCAATCCTTCCCTTCCTCCCAGTCATTGGCCTTCTTAAGGAATTAAGTCTTCCATCACTTCTGGTACATTCCCAGTCATGTTCTTGAAAATAGATTCTTATTTATTATTTTTAGATGTTATTTATTTGTATTCCTCTCCCATGTTTTTCATTATCTCTAAACTTATTTCATCTTTTCCACCTTTTAAAATGTAGTTGCACTGGTGTCTAAATTCTCAAATGGTCTCTTTAATGAGTAAATGGCCTCTATGTCTCTACCATATCATTACTCATCCACCAGATTCCAATTTCATCTGTTACATATTTTCATTTATTACAACTATCTTTCTCAAAATTGCCTTTCATCCTCCTAAATTATTTTTGACTTATTCTTTGAAAAATTCACACATATATACAATGTATTTTGTTCATATCCACCTTACTTTTAACTTCATATCCACTTCTGACCCATTTTTTTAAATCTCACAATTCGTTTATTTAATGATTCTGTTATTTGCATGCATGTGGGCTCATCCCCTGAAGCATGACCACTTCCCAAAGGGAAAGCCATCCACTGCCAATAGCTACCCAGCAGGGGTGGGGCCTTCAGGCGCTCCTCTCCTCCAGGTTGCAGTGTTAAACAGGAAACATAAATTTTGTTTCTATCCTCCATATTCACTTATGTTTCCTGCTCTGTTACTCTGTTGACTGAATTCCTTTGTGTACTGTGCTGACTCACAGTCAGGTGAGTCCCTTCTTCCTACACAGCTACAATTAAAGTTGTAAACTCTTCATCCATCACAACGCTGTGTCCCCCTGAGTGTCTTGCTTTCATTTTTCTTGTTAAACATTTCACTTATAACTGACTCTATGTTAATTTATCCTACCAGGGAATCCCTAGACTGTGTTGCTGTATCAATTTAATATCATACCTCTGTGTTCTGAGTGTTTAATATGCATTTCTAAGATGACTGATATTTTTCTATTTAATCTTTTTAAAAATCATTTCTTACAATTTATTCAATTTGTATCCCAGCTGTGGCCCCCTCCCTCATCTCCTCCAAATTCCATCCTCACTCCCTCTTCTCCCTCTATGCCCATCCCCTAGTCCACTGATAGGGGAGGTCCTCCTCCCTTTCTATTTGACTGTAGCCTATCAGGTCTCATCAAGACTGGTTACATTGTCTTCCTCTGTGGCCTGGCAAGGCTGTACTCCTTCCCCTACCCCCCATGGGGTTAGTGATCAGAGAGCCTGCCACTGAGTTGATGCCAGAGAAAGTCCCTGACTAACTAGGGGACTAACTAGGGACCCCACTTGGAGACTGAGTCTGTGGGCTACATCTGAGCTGGGGTTTTAGGTCCTCTCCAGGCATTGTCCTTTGTTGGAGTATCATTCTCTTCAGGGTCCCCAGAGTTTAGTTTTTATGGTTCTGTTGTTCTGCTTGTGGAGTTCCTGTCCTCTCCAGGTCTTTCTATCTCCCCCTTCATTCATATGATTCCCTGCACTCTGCCCAAAGTTTGGCTATGAGTCTCAGCCTCTGTTTCAATGCCTTGATCAGTAGAGTCTTTCAGAGGCCGTCTGTGGTAGGCTTCTGTCCTGTTCCCTGTCTTCTCCTGCTTCTGATGTATATTGCATTTGTCCTTCTGAATGAGGATTGAGCATCTTCCCCAGGGTCTTCTTTGTTGTTTAGCTTCTTGAGGAGTATAGATTTTAGTATGTTTATTCCATATTATATGGCTAATATCCACTTACAAGTGAGTATATGCCATGTGTGATGACTGATTTTTTTAAATTCCCTCATAATTGGAATTCAGGTAAAGACAGACAAGTCTTTACATATGTGTGTGTGTGCCCATGTCTGTTTCTGTGTGTCTGTGTCTGTGTGTGTGCCCATGTCTGTGTGTATGCCCATGTCTGTGTGTGTGCCCATGTCTGTATGTGTGCCCATGTCTGTGTGTGCCCATGAACTTTCCTGGCCTCTCTTGCCATCACTGTGCTTCTCAGCCTTAAGCAAAGGTCTCAGTGCTTTCCTCTACTTCTCATAGGGTCCAAAACCTTTTCTCCTCTTCTCTACAGATCTTAAAACTGGAAGACATAATGGGCACATCACTTATTGCCTCATAGCAACAGGGAACATGCTCAGGAGCCTACTAACAAAGTTGCTCAATCTTTAATCATTTCTGGCGTCCAGATATTTATATTTTATCCCTCTGAGTAGTGTAGCTAATCTTGAATTTCTAAGCCTTTGTAGTGGGAAGGTACTATCATATCTGACCTATGGATTATAAGATTTAATCCCAGGTTTCAACCCTCCTAGATTCATTGTTTGGATGCTATGCTGCTTGAATTCCATGTATAATGATTCTGGGATTCGTTGCTTTACTCTCTCGGGGAATATTCTCTTTTGCTCTGTTCTCCTTTCTGGCAAGATTCCAATACTCACGTCTTGCCTTTAAACATAACATAAACATACTTTTTCTAAATGTGTATCTATAGAGTAGATCAAAATTCAAGTAGTTGGGGAGGGGCGTGACTGGGCCATCCAGAGGAAGCCTCTCCTTCCATATTCATGACCCTGTCCTCTGCCTTAAAGTTGCTTCACAATCCCATGTTTCCTTCTGAGTCATCTTTTCCATCCCATAGCTATTTTAAAATCTTTCCACTCTCCTTACCCCTGCCTCCCCTGCCCCCACCATGCCCTCCTTACAGAGGATAACCTACTATCTACTTCCTAAAGGAAACAGAGACAGTGAAAACAGCCTTCTTAAATTCACTATGCCTGATTTATAAACTGATTCATATCGGAAATGTCCCTATTTCCTTTCTTACTCCAAGGAAGAAAATCCTCTGTCCTCAAGGACAGCTGTATAATGTGTAATGTATCATAGAAGCCTCAATGCTTTAGAAAGTAAAAGTGGGATTCTATTAATAATTATTCTTAGACAACAGGTGTGAAACAGAACTGTCCTAGGAAAAATGGGACATGTAGTGTCCCTCCATATAAAGTCTGTAGTTCCACCTGAACCCTGGGTGCAACCTTTGCGTGTGCCAAAGAACCTCATTCCTTTGACTGTGCACCCCCTCCTCTCTATGATCAAAGTTTCCTTCTTATGATGTTTTAACATGGTCAGTATTTATAACTGTTCCCTATTTTGATTGCTCACCTTTTTTTTGCCAGGTGGATATGTGAACAACTCCCCCCTCCCAACACACATTTTTTTTTCTGTGTGCATATGGGAACTTGATTTCTTCTCTCTCTTTCATCCTGATGTTGCTCTAGACAATGTCACAAAGAACTCTCTCATTCTTTAATGGAAGAGACAACATTGAAAATGTCTCAATTTCTTAGACTCTCCCATCGGTGTGACCATATATAAATGGGTCACCCTCACTTTTTATTTCCTAAAATGGCACAGTATAGGAGCTTCTTATTTCAAAAGTCACTCTGAGTGACAAGTACACAAGATACTCCATGCAAAGCATCTAGCATCAATTGCTCATTTCAACATTCTAGCCATCCCATCCTTTTAAAAAGACATACATGCTGCACCAGCTTGAGTTTCATCAGGAATTTTGTATGTCTGAAGACAGAAAGGTAGTGTAGTGGTTTGAATGAGAATGGCCCCTATAGGCACCTATGAGTACATGCGCCCCCCCCCCAGCTGGTGGAACTGTTTGGAAAGGATTAAGAGGCCTTGTTAGAGGAGATGTCTCATCGGCCTTTGGGCTTTGAAGTTTTGTTCCCAGTGTGTCTTCTCTGCCCTCTGCTTGCAAATAAAGATGTGAGGTCTCAGCTGTTCTTGTTGTCATGCCTTTGCTTTCTCATCATGGACTCTAATTCTCTGAAACTGTAAGCCAAATTAAACACTTTCTTTTGAAAGAATGTGTTTGGTCATGGTGCTTTGTCACAGCAGCAGTAAAGTCTCTAATACACGTAGACTCTGTTCTTTTAGAGACCTGGAAACCTGAAGGTAATTTAGAGAGAGAGTGTGTTACATCCACGTGACAGGTTGTTTCTTTCGTATTGGTTTTGGCAGCTAAGATGGACTGTACACTCTACCTAGTGTGGTGACATGCCTGGCATATTTTTCCTTGGCTAGAGGCTCCCAGTGCCATGCCCATCCGGAGTAAGCATAAAACAGCCTCAAACAGCAGTGTAGAATTGTGCTTCAAAACAGCCAGGCCATAGCTAACATGTAGTTACTAAATGTTGGATGTGTTTGCAACTGAACATGGCCTAGCCTTACCTTCAGCCCGCACCTCTTTAGAACCAGCGGACATTAGAAGGTATTTTGAGGCTCCTCTCAATCATTTCTCTATCTTGTTTCCATGAATTTTGAGTTGTAGTCTGAGCTGACTCCTCACTGAGGATGTTCTGTCTGAATTGTAACTTGTGCATATACCCAGCTCCTTGTACAAAAGAAATCAACATTTTGGAACTTCCTGAGCTAAAACAGATTTACTGTGGATTTTATATCTTCATGGCAATAAAAACCATGATAGATATCATTTCTCATACACTTATTATGGACTAGCAACAGTAAGTCACATATATTGAGTATTTTGATCAGAAGTAAAGGACATAGAATAAACATAGGCACTGAAATTATGTTCTTACCAATTGTTAGAGAAGCTTCAAGTAGTAGCATGAGCTCTTAGCCAGAGCAAATTTTAATAAAATCTCCAGCATATGTTAACAGTCACATCAGCAAGCATGATCATTTCAATGTTAGGAAGAAGGAAGCAGTATTCCATTATTTTGATTCACAACTAAGTGGCAAGGAAAGAGCAGACTGTGTAAGAGTCTCCAATGAATTAATATTGGTGGTGACTTTCCCTAAGCCAGATTGAGGCAATGTGTTTTAATATTGGGGAAGACAGAAAGCTTGAGGTTGATAAGGGAATCTTTTGTGGAATTTTATGCAATTGGACAACGTTCATTCTACATGGCATTCAAGGCAATCCCAAATCCAGGGAGGTATTCAGCACTTCTGAATAGGTATCTGAATGTAGTTGGATATTCGTTTAGATTTCATTGGGGAAAAATGTCAGTTGAATTCTAATTTTTAAATAGAACTGATAATTTAAAAGATATTAAATTATACCAACTATATCAGGAACTATGCTGATATATTTAACATATGTTCTTATCTGAGATATATTGTAAATTATATATGTATATACATATATAAATATATATTATTTGTCATTTCCTAATGGATATTTATGAACACTTGGTGTAATAACAGCATAAAAATGTTGCCTCAATTAGAGACAAATATGAAAAAAAGAGGTCATTAAACTGTGAGAAAAGGGACATGGGTCTACTCAGGCAATAAAAATAACTTTAATAAAAGCCTGAGTAAGCAATAGAGGGAAATTGCAGGCAAATATAGAGTTTGGCCAAAGCAGAATGGTATGGCACAAAGATCTGGGATCCATCAAAACCTTCTTTTAACTGCTGTTTCTTCTTGTATTCCAACATTTTATCAGTCAAAAAAGGAAAGTAAATGCAGAAAAATCTGTAGCTATCTTCTGTGAAGTACATTCAAGGCCAGAGTGCTGAATGTAATCAATAGCTTATTAATTCCTTAAACTCGATTTTGCAGAGAAGAAAAAAGTCAGAGCTGTTGAACCTGCAGTTCTGAAAGGGGAGATTTGGGAAGGACCCGTGTCACTCACCTAGCACAGGAGTGCTGGAAGTTCCTTTTCTCTCCCCACTTACTGAAAATATTTTTCTCACATTATATATTCTGATTGCAGTTTCCCCTCCCACTCCTCCTAGTTCTTCCCTACCTCCCCTCCCATCTGAATCCTAATTCTTATTTTTAAACCAAATGTGATAAAAATTTAGGTAAAGAAGCAGATGAGCAAAAGAATAGAACACTAAAATCTGTTTGGATTCTGAATTCTCAGTGAAGATCTTTCCCAGTAATTTATCGAGCTAAGTAATGAAAAAATGTATTTACAAACTTACTATGTTCAAAGCATTAATTGCTACATGAATTACAGAATTAGGACCATGTTTTATAGGTTTGATTCATTATCTTACTTACTCATCTTTTGTGAAGCTATAATTTTAAAAAGATTATTTTTCCATCTTCCTATTTTTAGAAGTCAATCTAAATACATTAAAAGATAAAACAAGAGAATTGTCCAAGACGCACTAAAATGGTGTCATAGTATTAGCATTTTCATGAATTTTGTTGACTGCAATGGTCGAACTTAACAGCAATTGGGGCAATAGATAGAAAATGGTTTTTAAGGCCATGGCTCTATGCCTTTCTGCATAGCTTTGCCCTCAGAGTTGATGAACCATAGCTTCTTATACCATATCTTTGTCATTCCAAAGTTCAACCTTCCAGGCATGACCCTCCCGGCGTGATACACCATGATAATGCATGCTGCCTCTTACCCTCAACTTCCAGCTTCACCAGTTTGGAGTAAGCTGTCCCCAGGCTGTTTTTTGCCACACATCGGTACTGTCCTGCATCTTCCTTTTGCACATTATGGATCCTTAAACTCCCAGATTCAAGAACTGCAATTCGGGAATTTTCCTGCCAAAAGACAGGGCATGAGTTTGAAAACAGCCTCAGTCAAAGACACACTTGCCTTATTTCATTGATTTATCACTGTCCGTGACACCCAGAATACCATCCTCTGTCCTGCCTAAGCATAGTAACATATACTACTGAGACAATTAAGATCAAGATCAAGTCGTGCTTACATCTGCTTGATTGAAAGCACTGCACTTTGGGGCTGGAGGGAAGGCATAGCTCAATGATAGAAAATATGCTTCTCATATACACAGCCCTGATTGCAACCCCCCAAATAAAACACAAATCAATGCAAAACTTTAAAACATTGCTTTCAGTTGCTATGCTTTACCATAGATCCTTAGGTTATCCTTAGAATAATCTATATCCCTTAAGAATTTTTCTTTGATCAACTTTCCCTGAGGAGGGAGTAGCCTTACCAAGCCACAGAAGAAGACAATGCAGCCAGTCCTAATGAGACCTGAGAGGCTACGGTCAGAGGGAAGGGGAGGAGGACCTCCCTTATCTGTGGACTTGGGGAGGGGCATAGGAGGAGATGAGGGAGGGAGGATTGGATTGTAAGGGGGCAAGGGAGGGGGCTACAGCTGGGATACAAAGTGAATAAACTGTAATTAATAAAATAAATAAATAAATTTTAAAAACATTTTAAAAAGTATTTTAAAATTACTTTTTGGAGTTCAGATGTGACATTTCTCTTCTCTTTTTTAATTCACTGTAACTTCAGTAAGGTACACAGAGTCAATCACCTTTAACTTTTATTGTAGAAAATCCACCAAGACTTATAACAAAAGGAAGGCCAGGGATTGTAAATATTGCCATTATAGATGCTAAAGCTCATCAAATTTATAATTTATCTCAGTTATTTGACATATCATGACAACTATGTATCGCATGGCATGTGCTGAACTTTGTAAGATGGGGATGGAGTCTGTCATCTCATATTTAGGTGAGACAAAGCCATGCAGAGTAACAATTTATTAGTAAGCATGTGGACAATACACAAAAGCAGTACAAGCTAAGCCAATGAATAGCGCATCTTGTGTCTGTCTGTGTGTGTGTGCAGATGTGTGCATCCACGTGCATGTATGTAGCAAGAGGAGAACATCAGATGTCCTGATCTATTACTCTTCACTTAATTCCTTTGAGATAGGGTCTTCCCTGAGCTTGGAGTAAGGTTAGCTGGCAGCAAACAAGCCCCAAATCTTGTCTCCTCCTCTCAAAGCACTGGGATTACAGAGTCATATTTATGTGGATGCATACGCCCTCAGACTCTCATACACAGCAAGCATGCTGACCATGAAGCCATCTATCCATTCCAAACAACACAACTCTAATCCAACTCTTTGTTACTGAGATGTGTTTGTCTCTATGCATCATTCAGAGTCTCCATGCTCTACTTTCTCACGTGTTTTCTCATTTTCTTCCTTCCAATCCTCATTTCTTTTCTTCCCAAAATTGTCAGTTCTCAAACTTGAGTGTTAGTTCAGCTTTGTTATCCTTAAAGTCTTAAACAATCAATGTTAAAATACTACTGCTACTAATAATAACAACAACAATAACAATAATAATAATTCAACTGACCAAGAAAAACAAGCCTTGCTTTACTTTGGATCTGCCCCCATTTTATCTCTAATTTTTCGATTTATATTGCTTCTGCTTCCAAGCCAGTCCGTACTGGAATGCTCTAGAGTGAGTGTGCTTAGTTAGGAATAGAAGAATTTAAGTTTGGCTCATGCACATATATATTGATATTATGCATATATATAATGTATAAACATATACATATATAATATAAATATGTTATATTATATGTTACATTATAAAAGTATAAACATTTATGTATATGTTTATTTTATATTTAAATATACATAAATATATAGATATAAATAACATACACTAGAAGTTTGTTAGTATGTAAACATATGTTCAGGGATCAACATATTTACAACATAACTTATGCAGGTTGGAAAGAGAGCCGGGCCATTGAGAGGGCCTTTTGCTCTTGTAGAGGACTGGAGTTGATTCCTAGCACCCACACTGGGTAGCTCACACTATCTGCAACTCGGATCCAGATACTCTCTTCTGGCCTCCATGGGTACCCACGCGCGCGCACACACACACACACACACGCACACACACACACAGTAAAACATAAATCTTTTAAAATGATGTCTTATACATAGATTTTAATACAATAATCACTTACTCTGAGAGCACTGTCCCCCTTGATCCAGGACACGGATGGCTTGGGATTGCCCATTGTAGTGCATGGTAGAACTGCTTTCAATCCCTCTATTATTTTTACATTAATAGGTGGACGAGTTATTTTGGGTTCTGTGGGTAAAAGGAAAAACAAACATGATAAAATGTACCTGTATTGAAATAGAAATTTTAGCTTTCTAGTTAAAATTTTCTTGACATTTATTTCAAGAATCATCTTAGGGATATTAAATTACAAAATTTACCAAAGGTCATTAGTTGGTATCGAATGGAGATCAATCTTAGAATGGTTAGATCTGTTTTGTTAAAACAAAACACCCTTCTATTTTCTTTTTCAAAGCTCATATTTATGAAGCATACTAGATATCTGAAATTTCTTAGTACTATTTATTTTAAATGACACTTAATAAAAAAAAAAAAAACAATCACTCAGCAAGCTTGGGTGTGTTGGCACACTCCTGTAATCCCAGGATTCAAGGAGGCCAGAGGCAGGTGGATCTCTGAAAGTTTGAGGCTACCTTGGCCTACAAAGCGAGTCCAGGACAGTAAGCTACACAGAAGCATCCTGTCTCAGAAAAAAATATCAAAATCAGCATCAACTTCTCCCAAAATTATATATTATATAATATATACCAATAAATGTGAAGCATTTGAAAATTGTCATAGGTTAGTCTTATGTCATTTTGAATTATAACCTACTTTCTTTCTAGTTTCTATCTTTTTATTTGCTTATTTATGTCATGTTTTCTGAGACAGGGTCTCATTACATATCTCTGGATAACCCAGAGAGCTCATATATCAAAGAAGCTGACCTCAAATTTGTCATGATCCTTCTGCCTCTGGCTCAACAAGTGCTGAGACTTACAGGCAAATTGTGTTCAGGTCTAGTCCCCACCTAACTTTGACTATTGAAAGCATGTAAGCTGCTGTTACATTAGTAACTAGAAAAAAAATTCTGACATAGTTTGTAGACTCAAAATTCTACAAAGAAAAGTTTACTCTTCTTCCAACACTGAGGTTAAATTTTCTGAAGAGATGGGTGTTATTGGTTAATTTTTAGTCTTCTACTATGAAGCTTTGAAAGAAACAAGTTATTAAATCTAACATGTAAAACTGAGAAGTTCAAAATGTCTAATAAAATAATTAAACTGCCTTATGTGATCTTATACTACAAATACAATGCAAAGAGATGTCTTTGGGGGGAATATTTCTGAGAAGTGTGTGTGTGTGTGTGTTAGGACACTTTGATTAAATATGAGTAAGGGATAAAGGCTTCCATATTTCCTAATGCATGAGTGTGTGGGAGGGCTGTGGAGGCTTGTGTGTCAATTGTAAGTCATATTTACAAAGACTAAGCACCTTTAACCCAGGGATTTATTTCCCTTTACACTTAATATGATTTTACATTGTGACAAAAGCACAAGACAGGCTTAAAATATAGCATAGGAAAATGTGAACCTTGGCCATTCTGCTGTATTTTAGAAGTTACAGTTCTGTTTCATATTCACAGTGGTGAACACCTAGGGTTTAGGTGGTTGCCAGGTACGTAACCGTGAGTTGTATTGATACACACCCTTTGGCAAAGCCTTGCCTTAGGAGTCAATATTTTTACTATTATCGAAGAGGAGGTTTCAATTCCTTCCATCTGCTTTCATGAATAAGAGCCCCACAGTGGACCTGAGTGGTGGACAATGTTTATGCAGGATGCTTAAGGAACTATCTACTGTGCTGAGGGCTCAACACCTGGCATCTCATGAAACGGTGGTCTCAGTTATGCATGCAATTAGGAGAGCTACACGAACAGGCAAACCTCCCCAAGGTGAGGATGGGAGAATGAGAGGATTTGGTCTAGAACCAAGCTAACAACATCTATGGAATATTCTTTGGAATAACAATTTCCAAAGAAAAGTAAAAACTGAACTACTGGAATTGGCTCCCTTCTTCACAAATGAGCCTTCATCTTTAGAACTGAGTCTTCATTGCTCATCCAATGGACCTGGCCTCTTTACTTGATTCCTTTATGGCTTCATATATAATAAGAACTCTGCTGTGGATACATAACTTCATCATGTTAAGTATAAAATCTGTCTTTCACCGTTACAACACTGCCCCACCAGCTTCTACTTAAAGTAATCTAAGACTCTGTTAAACTTATACTCAAGTAGTATAAGATTAACACACATTTTAGGGGAAAAACAAAAAAAATGAACTGAGGTGAGATCATAGTTTATCTTGGATGAAACAAAGTAAGAAAATGCCTTTTTAATAACTTCGTTGGCAATTCCCTTAGAGAAGTATGGAACAATGTGTCATCCAAGAAGTAATGTTCATTATGAAAAAGAACCCTTAGAGACAAAGTAATTTTTAAGAATTAAAAACATCCTCTTTAAAAGCAAAATATTGAATATGACAGAACACTCATACTGAAATCCAAAATTATATGGAAGAAAGAGTTAAAGAAATGCCATAGTGACCAATGCCAAACACTCCAGGTAGATTCCTCCCCAAGCTCCATGCCTGACAACCCCTCTTAAAGCACATTCAACAGCCTCTAAGTCTGCACCCCATCCTCTGACCTCCATTTTTCCTGCCTATGACTACACCTGTTTTCCCAGAGGCAAAAATCACTGTCAAAAAGACAAAACAGTATTCTACAAAATGGAAAATGATCTTCACCAACTCCACACCTGACAGAGGGATGATATTTAAAAAACATATATAAAGAACTCAAGAAACTAGACATCAACAAATAAAATAACCCAATTAAAAGTGGGGTTCAGATCTAAATTGAGAATTCTTGACAGAGGAATCTCTAATGGCTGAGATGCATTTAAAGATATATTCAACATCCTTAGCCATCAGGGAAATGAAAATCAAAATGACTCTGATGTTCCAGCTTACACCCATCAGAATAACTAAAATAAAAAGTCAAGCAACAGCATATACTGAGAAGGATGTGGAGAAAGGGGAACACACCTCCATTGCTGGTGAGAATGCAAATCTGTGCAGTCACTTTGTAAATTAATTTGGTGGCTTATTAGAAAGTTGGGAATATGTCTATCTCAAGACCCAGCTATACAACTCCTGAGCATATACCCAAAGGCTGTTCCACCATACAAGGACATTTGCTCAACTATGCTCACAGCAGCTTTATTCCTAATAACAGAAACTGGAAACAACCTAGATGTTCCTCAACTGAAGATTAGACAGAAAAATGTAGTACATTTACACAATGGAGTATTACTCAGGTATTAAAAACAATGACATCATGAAATTTGCAGGCAATGGATGGAACCAGAAAAGAACATCCTGAGTGAGGTAACCCAAATCCAGAAAGACAAATATGGTATATACTCATAAGTGGTTATTAGCCTTAAAGTAAAGAATAACCATGTTACAATCCCAAAGAAGCTAAGTAATAAGGAGGACTCAAGAGGGGACACTTGAATGTCATTCTGAAGGGGAAATAGAATAGACATTGTGGGTGAATGGGGCAGGGAGAGGACTGGGTGAGTGAGGAATGGGGAAGGAAAGAGGAAGGATCGGGTTGTGGAAAGATGAAGAGAGTACTGGGAGAGACAACTGGAATAGGGTATGGAGAGTAGACCATCTCAGGGACAAGCTAGAAAACCGGGACAATGGAAACTCCCAGGAATCTATAAGGGTGACCCTAGCTAAGACTCCTAGCGATGTGAGATATGGAGCCTGAACAGGCCATCTCCTGTAACCAGGCAAGACTTCCAATAGAAGGATTATGACACCAACCCAGCCACAAAACCTTCAACTACAATTTGTTCAGCATACAAGATATGCAGGGGTAAAGATGGAGCAGAAATTGAAGGAATGGTCAGCCAATGACTGGTCTAGCTTGAGACCCATGCCATGAGAGGGAGCCCACACCTAACACTGTTAAAGATTTCCTATTACACTTGTAGACAGGAGCCTAACATGGCCATCAACAAAGAGACTTCACCCAGAAACTGATGGAAACAAATGCTGAGACCCACAGCCAAACATTAGGCAGAAGTTAGGGAATCCTGCAGAAGACAGGGAAGAATTGTAGGAGCAAGAGGGGTCAAGGACACCTCAAGAAAACCAATAGAATCAAACTCAACTGGTCCCATAGGGGCTCACATAGACTGAATCACCAACCAGAAAGCATGTATGGGCCTGACCTTGGTCATCTGCATATATGTAACACTTGTATAGCTTGGTCTTCATGTAGATCTCCTAACAGTAGGTTCAGGATCTGTTTCTGACTCTGTTGGTTGACTTTGGGCCCTTTATTCTAACTGGGATGCCTCATCTAGCCTCAATAAGAGAAGATGCATCTAGTCTTACTGCAACTTTATATGCCAAAGCTAGTTGATAAAAGAGGCCTCCCTTTTCTACGTGGAAAGAGAGAAAGAGTGGTTGGGGCAGGGGGAGGTGAGAGATAAAAATTGGGAAAGAAAATCAATGTAAAGTAAAGCAAAGCAATGAATTAATTAATTAAAAAAAGAAAAAGAAATGTCTGAGCAGAGAGAACATCAAGAGATGTAGAAAATATGAAAAAACAAACAAACCTGAGTACCAGAAAAGGGGAGCTGATATTTGTTGAATGCAAAAAATAAAATGACAGGTAAAAAGAAAGAGAATTGAATGAAAGAAATATGTTTCGTTTTGGAAAAAAACTTTAGTTTCTAGGTATAAAAGTGACTAAAGTACAGCAGGAATGAGAAAAGAAACACATATTCTGGTGAATTTGCAGGATTTGTGAACTCTGAAAATAAACAGGAAATACTTGAATTTTAAAATCGGTAAATCTGAGTTTTACTTATAAAGAAATAAAAAGAATTTCCATCTACAACATAGTGTTATGGGTCAACTCAGGATTTTCTCCCTGAAAGCTGAAGGAAGGAGCTAAGGCTTTAGACATACCTAGCAAAATTTCTATCCAACTGGAAGACAAAGTGAAGACTTTCATTACTGTGTAGATTCAGAAACTATCTTATTTACTCTCTGGGAAAAAAAAGTACATACTGATTTCTTCCAATAAGACAGCAGTACAAAGTAATAAATAACAAGGGGGAAATGAAGACCTAAATCCAAAAAGATTCCAATTCTATCAGGTGGCAACAATGTATGCTAATATGATTTTTTTCCTCATTAGTAATGAGAATGTGAGGTTTGCAATATTGTAGGGTTGAGAGTGTTGCAAACAGCAGGCACCTACAATGCAAGGGCTCACAAGACTAGAGAGTGATGGCATGACTCTAATCTGCAAATAGACTAGCAAGCTTGTGCCTACTCCATGGAGGCAAGTCATGAGTGTGGGAAAGCTTTCCACATCCAGTGAATCGGTGCAAAAGTGTTCACAATCAGTAAGTGGCATATTGGAACGGATGGCTTTGAATCCAGTCCACTGCCAATGGGTGGCAAGGCCAAATATCAGTCCTCAACTGGGCAGACTGGCAAAGAGTTCAGATATATAGCAATGGAGTTTTTCAGGGTGAGGACTTGTGAAGACGAAGTAACCAGTTCTATTAAAACCCTCTGGGATGATTATAGACAAAGACAACAGAAAAATACCAAGAATGGAATCAGAGTCTCTAATGAGTATGAGAGTGTCTAGGAGCAAGTGCTTGATGGACTTAGAGAAGAGATGATCATAGTTCCCATGAGAGAAGAGTTTGCACAGGGATACAAGAATAATGGCTTAAAGGCTGGCAATAAGGAATAGGAGATTTGCTCCCAGTAGTGAGGTAGGGAAACCAGAACAACCTCCATTTAAGTAGGAAGCCACACAGAAGAAAATAACTTTAAATAAAGCAAAGAAGTAGAAGTATCTTCAAAAAGAGGAGAGACTTAAGCAGGGTGATTGACTGTGTGGTGGAATGATGCTTTTAAATGTACAGTAAAGAGCTGGACAGGTGACTCTTCAGTTAAGAGCACCATTCGCCTTTCCAGAGGACCAGTGTTTGCTTTCTAACACCCACGTCCGGTGGCACACAACCACCCATAACTCCAGCTCCAATGGGTCTGATGCCCTCTTCTGGTCTCTGTGGATACCTGAACACATACATCACACACACACACATACACACACACACACACACACACACACATAAACAAAAGAAATGCACAATGTTTTCAGAAGTAAGTTCCCAGATATAATCAAGAGCTGTGTGAAGTCGAAAACAAGTAGGAAAGATGAGAGATCTAAAGGACTACCTTAGGATGGGACTGTGACAGGAGTAGGGGATTTGGAACACATTGGCCCTGGAGGTTGTATTTCATGCTTGAACGTGGTTCACTGCTGAATGTTAGGTTATAGAATACTCTGTTATCAACTGTTACAAACTGTGTGGAGACGCCTTTAAAATCATAGATGATTGTCAAGTAAGACATGGTTGTGGAAGCAGCTGCTTGACACAGTTCCGGCTGCTGGAACATGGTCACCCTGGAGAAAACATGTCTGGTTTATCAGTCCTCAAATGGTGCATCTTTTTCCTATATGTCTGCCTGCTTTGTTTCTTACTGCAACTCCATCTTTTTCCTCTAATTCAACCTTAGTCGATGCAACTGGGGGAAAAGGAAATGGCTCAGGAACAACCAGTATGGATGAAGCATTGTTTTTGGCTGTAAAGGCAGTGAAGCCTGAAAATCTGAACAAGAAATTGAATCCAGAGAGGCCTTTTGTGCTAATTGCTCGCTGAAAAACTTAAGTCAGCTCATGGATATCAAACAATATCAGGAATTGTTTGAGTTTCCACACTCAGGCCCCAGATTGCTGCAGTCAGAAAGGGATTAGACTCTAGAGAAGCTACTGGACTCATACTAACTTCCTTTTCTAGAAAGACTTGGTCACATGGACATGACTCCTTGGGATAAGATAAGGAGATTACAGGAGCTTTGTATAGTTCATGAGGAAGGGGCTAGAGACTGTCTGAATGATCACTGCTATTGCAAAAGATGTTTAGAAAGAGCTCAGAAAGAATTTATGCAGCTACAAGCAGCAGCTGAGAGTTAAGAATAGTCCAGTTTCTTTAGCACCTCTTTGTTCTTATGCCACTTATTGTAACCACAAGATTTTGCCCATGTATGAAGAGTACAGCTGGCTCTAATCTATTTATTCTCATCTGTGGGTCTTTGGGGAAAAGCTTGTACCCACTCCCCTGTGTAAAGTGATTCTCTCTTGTAGCAATCCAGTCCTCCCAATAGAGAGACCCCCACTGCCTGAGGTTGGTCCTTGGCAGATGATGTTCTTCCTACTCACTCATCTTCACTTGCAGGGCGCCACAACTCTCCACAGCTCCTCCCACTCCATTGTTGGCTATGCAGCAATAGATGCCATCATCACTGTCTTCCACGCTCAGGATGGTGAGGAGCTGGCCATTCTCCCGGATGCTGTAGCGGGTATCAAACAGCCTGCAGGTCACAGAGGAAAGAGGAGGGTCAGTGCACCATCTGTGATTTTACATACACACATATACATACATGCACACACATTAATACAGAAAAACACATATATTCATATTACATACACATACACACATACCTACATACACATACATACAAACACACACACTCACACACATAGAAACACACACACACACAAACAAACACTTGTCTTTGATTAATTAACCAAATAAATGACTGGTCAGTGAGGAAGCAGAAAAAACATTAGAAAAAAAAGAGTTTGAGGAGTTTGCTTAGTACAGCAAAATTCTATATTCTGATCTTTTTGGGATCCACAATCAAAGCATCACTGACTTGTACAAAACACTTCTATGAGGTGATGGCTGCTGTTAAGAACAAGTGTAACATTTACACAGGAAAGTGTGTGCTTGCATGCCATTTTGAACTTACAAAGTATGCAAGGCTGTCTGACCAGCAAGCCCCAGGGATCTGCCTGTCTCTGCCTCCCTAAAGGCAGAATTACAACTATATCTGACAGAGGGCTAATGTCCAGAATATATAATGAACTCAAGAAGTTAAAAAGCAAGAAATCAAATAATCTAATTAAAAAATGGGGTACAGAGATAAACAGAGAATTCTCAATAAAGGACTATCAAATGGCAGAGAAACACTTAAAGAAATGGTCAGTGTCCTTAGTCATTAGGGAAATGCAAATCAAATTGACCCTGAGATTTCACCTTACACCCATCAGAATGGCTAAGATCAAAAACTCAATTGACAGTACATGCTGGAGAGGATGTGGAGAAAGGGGAATCAATCTGGTACTTTCTCAGAAAGTTAGGAATAGTGCAACCTCAAGATCCAGCTATACCACTCCCAGGCATATATCCAAAATATCCTCAACTATACATCAAGGACATTTGCTCAACCATGTTTGTAGCAATTTTATTAGTAATAGCCAGAATCTGGAAACAACCTAGATGTCCCTTAACAGAGGAATGGATATGGAAATTGTGGTACATTTACACAATGAATATTACTCAGCAATAAAAAAACAAGGAAATCATGAAATTTGCAGGCAAATAGTGGGAACTAGAAATGATCATCTTGAGTCAGCTATCCCAGAAGTAGAAACACATACATGGAGCTCCACAAGGGGAGCAACGGAACTAAAAAATATGGGCCCAGGAGTCTTTCCTGAGGCTGATTCTCCAACCAAGGACCATTCATGGAGTTAACCTAGAACCCCTGCACAGATGTAGCCCATGACAGCTCAGTCTCCAAGTGGGTTCCCTAGTAATGGGAACAGGGACTGTCTCTGACATGAACTCAGTGGCTGGCTCTTTGATCACCTCCCCTTGAGGGGGGAGCAGCCTTACCAGGCCACAGAGGAAGACAATACAGCCAGTCCTGATGAGACACGAGAAGCTAGGGTCAGAGTGAAGAGGAGGAGGACCACCCCTATCAGCGGACTTGGGGAGGGGAATGGGAGAAGATAAGAGAGAAAGGGTAGGCTTGGGAGGGGATGAGGGAAGGGGGCTACAGCTGGGATACAAAGTGAATAAACTGTAGTTAATAAAAAATAAATAATTTAAAAAAAGAATCCCCTAAGCCCAGGGAAATATGCTATAACTAAGATTTGTGAATCTTTTCCCACAAGGAACAAACTGGAAATGGAGTGCATGTATAAATGTTATTAACAGAAAGAACGGTTGATATTCATAGCCATCAACAGCAATTAACTGAATATTCAGTAATGCATTAAATAAGTACTTTTCATTCTTATTATAATTTTTTACCTTTATTGTATTTTATGTGTATGGGAGTTTTGTCCATGTTATTTCTGTACACTACACCCAGGCCTGGTACCTGTGGAGGCCAGAAGAAGGTGTTGAATCCCTTTGAGCTAGATTACAGACAGTTGTGAGTTACATGTGGTTGCTAGAAATCAAACATGGGTCCTCTGGAATAGCAGCCAGTGTTCTTAATGCTGAGCTACCTTTCCCTTCCTTTTAATTCTAATATTATTTAATAATCATGAATATTGTGGCATGTTTTATAAATGTGAATATGAGTGATGATTTTATAAGTAACTAAATAAAATTTAACAGAATCTTATTTTTATTTTTTGAAACTATTAATGGCTGATTAAATAGCTTAACCAGAACTGTATCCATTGCCTTTGTGCTTGTAATTTCCCTTCTTTGTGTTTTCTAAATGTGTTATTGATACAAAACAAAAAGTTTCAATATGACATTTCCACACAGGTATATAATTATTTAATTATAATGTATAATTATTTAATTATACATGTCTCTCATTTTTCTTTCCCCAACTGTCTGTCCCCTCTTTCCTCTCCAAAACCTCAGTTCTTTCCTTTTTATAAACAAGTAACATGTCTAAAAAGTGACAGGCAATTCTCTGCCAGTGGCTTGAGAAGCATAAGGAAATAAAAGAGCTTCAACTATAAAATCATACTGTGTGTTTGTATGTGTGCACATGCGTAGTCTATTTAATTACACACAATTGCCCACTGAGAAGGGATTTAGGGAAACAGAAAGAAGTTTAGGGGAATCATCAACATAAAATCAAGTAGTTTCTGTGGTTGGATTTTTTCTATTGTTTATTTTATAGTAGAGATTCTCAATATCAAATGCATATGTTTCACAGAATGACTGTCTCCAAAGATCCATATCTTAATCATCAGCCCTGGGGTGCACTGCAAGAGAGATCTGGGCATATTCAGAATCTTAAAATGGAACATTGTAGGTTATTTACACAGGACGAATAGAATAACAGATTCTTTTTTGTTTATTTATTTTTTTATTAATTACACTTTGTATTCACTTTGTATCCCACTGTAGCCACCTCCATTGTCCCCTCCAAATACCACCCTTCCTCCCTCCCTCCCTCTTCTCCACCCATGCCCCTCCCACAGTCCATTGATAGGGGAGGTCCTCCTCCCCTTTCCTCTGACCCTAGTCTATCAGGTCTCATCAGGACCGTCTGCATTATTTTCCTCTGCAGCCTGGTAAGGCTGCTCCCCCCTCAGGGGGAGGTGATCAAAGAGCTAGCCACTGAGTTCATGTCAGAGACAGTCCCTGTTCCCATTACTAGGGAACCCACTTGGAGACTGAGCTGTCATGGGCTACATCTGTGCAGGGGTTCTAGGTTACCTCCATGAATGGTCCGTGGTTGGAGAATCAGCCTCAGAAAAGACCCCTGGGCCCAGATATGTTGGTTCTGTTGCTCCCCTTATGGAGTTCCATGTGTGTGTTTCTGCTTCTGGGATAGCTGACTCAAGATGATCATTTCTAGTTCCCACTATTTGCCTGCAAATTTCATGATTTCCTTGTTTTTAATTGCTGAGTAGTTTTCCATTGTATAAATGTATCACAATTTCCGTATCCATTTCTCCATTGAGGAACATCTGGGTTGTTTCCGTCTTCTGGTTATTACAGATAAAGCTGCTACGAACATGGTTGAGCAACCGTCCTTGTTGTATCCTTGAGCATACAAAGAATATTCTTTAAAGGTGGAAAAGAGAAGAAGAGTTGGATAAGGAGGTCTGATGTGCAAGCAAGGATCAGAGTCACGGAACTGTCAACTTTATAAACAGAGGAAGGGCAGAGAATGCAGGTAGCCTCTGGACTGAAAGCTGAGATCACTGAGCCATGAAGTGCTGGAAAGGGCTACAGCAGGGGGTGTTTTTTACTCACGCTCAAGACCCTGGAACTATAACTAATGAGAGGAGTGTGCTGTGTGAAGTCACTACATTTGTGACAGTCACAGTAGAAAATACAGATGTTAGTACCTGAAATCATCGTGCTATTGGGACAAATACCGGAAAACAGAAGTGTGGCTTTGCAGTTAGGGTCTAAATTGGCAGAGTTTGAGAAGCATCAGTAACTCCAATTCCAGGGAATCCAGCACCCTCTTCTAGAGCCCTTTGGGCACCAGGCATGCACAGGGTGTACATAGAGACTCAAAATACAAAATAAAACTAAAACAAATCTTTCAAAGATTTGAAAAGAAGAAAAAGTAATGCCAAGTAAAAACAGAAATTCAGGCTTCATGAGTTGGAAACTTCTCAACCTATCCAAATTCCAAATGATGTTAATGATGTTTTCCAGTCTCTGGACTGTTTGGACTCCAGGCCTGGCCTGGAGCTTCTAAGAGAGCTGCCTAGCAGAGATCATGAAGGCTCTAGCACACAGTGATTCTCCACAGAACTTCAGAGGATGTGTCACAAGAAGGAAACATGGCATTTCAGTCAGAGGCAGTAGAAATATGCATGTCCTTTCTCCCTCCAAGTTCATGAGTCCCAGTCTATGGACACCAGTTTAAGTACTCACAGTAGTCGAAATGTTCACATATCCCCCAGGTTGATGCCTAGTGTCAGATGTGAGAGTATTTGAGATGTGGACTTTGGAAGAGGATTAGATCATGAAACTGGAATTCTTGGGAGTGAGACTAATGTCCCTACCAAAGAGAGCCAAGACAGCTCCTCCATGCTCTTCCCTCATATAAAAGACAGTGGGGGAAAATGGTCATCTGTGAACAACAAAAAAGTAAGCCCTCATCCCCTGGTAATACAATGATGTCTTCTTGTACTTGGGACTCTTCATCACCCAAGGCTGTGAGAAATAACTCCTGTTATTTATAAGTCACCATGTCTCAGCAATTCTATCACAGTAGCCCATATGGACTAAGAACATTCAGCCTCAGTGCAAACTACACTGCCTGCTAGAGAGCCATGTGGCTCACTTTGTTTTAGATATTTTTAAGAAGTAATTTTGGTGAGATAACTATTGTAACAAAGGAAGAAAAGCAGAACCTTTGTCTGTCAAATGGGACTTTTATACATTTGAGAATGTCTCATTTTGGAAGAAAAATATGACAATGACTAGAAATCAGATTCCTAGAAAACCTCATAGTTTAGGGACACACAGGGAGGACAGGTTGGACACTCAGATCGTCTGTGTGTTCTGAAACATGTGCCCACACACTTAAAATACCACGGTGCTTCCTAATTTCTAAGAAGCTTCAGGATTCTCATATGCTTTTCCCCTGCCCAGCACTTCAGACCTTCCATTTACAAAGAATATATTTTCACTTTACCTATTCTAGAAGGTGACCTTTAATGCCACTAACAGTATAGGTGTATTTCTGTGTATAAGAAACTAGAAGACAGAGCAGGCATCCTTAGCATAAGGATGCTTAGGATGATACAGAATACTTACTTAATGAGAATTTTATTTCTGGTCCAAGAAATCTCCGGCTGAGGGTAGGATTCCACGGCACACATGAAAGTTGCTACTTCTTCAACTAAGGCATCTACAGTTTCAAGAGGTGTGGTGATGACAGGAGCTAAACAGAGCAGAACCAACAGAGAACTTTCCAGAATGTTAGTTAGTGCTTGTTCTCCTGCAGCCAGAAGCTATAACATACCTGTATGAATATTACTGTTCAAAAGTCCCCTAGGCATGCAATGACCTGTCTATAACGTCAGCACTCTAGAGGAGACAGGAGATTAGCGGCTGTCTAGACTAGCTGAGTCAGCAAGAAACCAAAGGAAACACCTCCTGTCAGCCTATGACTTCCACACACTTGTGTGATGATGTGCAAATATGCATGAAGTCACACAAAAGCACACATGCAAAAATTTTAAAAGAAATGAAAATGTAAATCAAAACTATACTCATAGGGGTGACAATAAAGATTAAAAAAATAAGAAACATTGGTGAAAATGTTGGTAGCCTAGACCCCTGTGCATTGTGGGTAGGAATTAAAATGGTGGTCACTGGGGAAAAGAGTATGGAGGTTCCTCAGAAAGAAAGAGAATTGTGATCAACAGTTCTACTTCCAGGTACATATTTAAGAGAACTGAAAGCAGAGACTCAAATACTCAAACATTTGTACATCTTTATTCATAACAGCACTATTCGTAATAGCCAAAAGATGAAAGCAACCTATGTGCCCACCAACAGATGGATAAGCAAAATTAATATACATATACAATGGAATAGTATTTGGCGATGAAAATAAGGGAAGTGTTACATTCTACAACATGGAGGAAATATGGAAACAAAAAAAGTATAAGAAAATAGGCACAAAAGATCATGTTATAAGATTCTAGTCACAAAGTGTCTGCAATTCAAAAATCTACAGAGCAAAAAAAATGCATTAATGATTGTCTAGGACTGGGTGGCAAGGAAGAACTGTGTCTTATTCTATGGAGCTGGATTGCAGGTGGTTATGAGTCACTAGACATGCATCCTGGAAACTGAACCCAGGTCCTCTAGAATAGCAGCAAGTGCTCTTAAGTGCTGAGCCATTCCCCCAGCCCCACAAAAATAATTTTAAGTCGTTATGATACAATAGAGTAATTTTATAATAAATACATAAATTAATACAAGTAGCTATTGATACTTAAGAACCTACTACAAATGAATGATCACACACAGAGAAAGGTACATTTGAACTGTGCTCAGCTGCACTAATTGAAAAAAGTGAGATAAGTCGCTAGCTTCTCATTCTTGCTACGGTCCGCTGGAGCTGGCTTGCATTTAAAACAATGTTCTTTTTTATTTTTCCGGGAATTTTGTATTTGTTAAATAGCTGTTATTGATAGATTAAGTTGCATAAATTTATAGTTAAGTTATAATTGCACTCGATATTAGCAATGTTTAAAAATTAACCACTTCAAAGCTGGAAAGATCACTTGAGTTCAGTCCCCTAGGATCTATGTGAAACAGCAGGACAGGGAGCACATGCTGATAACCCCAGTGTTAGGGGGACAGACACGAGAATCCCTGAGACTTAGTGGCCAGCGATCTAGCTGAATTAGGAGTGAGCCACAGATTCAGCATGTCTCAAGCAATATGGTGGAGAGCAATGAGGAAGACACCTGGACACCCTCCCCCAAACCATCACTTGCTTTTTAACTACACTGTATCTATGTTCTGGGGTTACTTTGGTGGTGAAAACTACCCAAAACTGGCACACGCAGAGTGCTGTATTCTGCATGCTGTTTCTTGACGAGGCTTCCAGGATTTGTTCGTCATTTGAAACTGGACGTGGCTTAGAATCTTTTTCTACTGCAGAAAGAGAACATATCAGAGAAGGGTTTCTTTTTCTCCCAGAAAGATGGATGGTAAATATATTTTCAGTGCACTGTCTGATACATAAGACAGGATGTGATTATTATCAATAGTGCTTTGAAGGATGTCAATAACAAAAAAAAAAAAAGCGTTCAGGGTTTTGTGAAAGAAAAACATGTCAGGCAGCAGAGTGACATAGAAAAAAATGTGGCAAGCCAAAAGTCTCAGAGGCAGAAGTAGCTTTTTCTGTTTTGTTTGTCAGCTTTGTCTTTTCAAAATAAATCTTAACTACCATGTGTAATTTCTGGGTTCTTTTTTTCAGTTTTTTTTCTTCACAATTTATTCATTATATATCCCTACTGAAGCCGCCTCCCAGAACTCTCCTAGTCCCATCTTCCCTCCCTCTTCCCCTTATCTCCTTCCCTATTGCCATCTGCCCATAGTCATCAGCACTGCTTGGATCTTCTTCTTCCATGGCCTGGCAAGGCTGCATCATCAGGAGCAAGTGATCAGAGAGCAGTTAACTAAGTTCATGATGGAGGCAGCCCCTGCTCCCCTCATTCAGAGATGGAAAATTAGCTACCAAGTGGCCACACCTGAGCAGAGGGTCTAGGTCCTCTCCATGAATGCTCCTCTGTTTGTGCATCATTCTCTGCAGGATCAGAGACTGGGCTCAGGTCTTTAAGTTTTGTTGGTCTCCTTGTAGGGCTCCTGTCATCTCCATATCCCTCAAATCCCACCCCTCTCTTCCTCCATAAGACTCCCTGCACTCTGCCCAAAGTTTGGCCCTGACTCTCAGCATCTGCTTTCATCCTCTGTTGGGTAAATCCTTTCAGAGGACCCTCCATAGTAGACTCCCATCCTGTTTCCTCTCTTCTACCACTTCTGGTGTTTATCCTATTTGCTATTCTGAATGAGATTTAAGCATCATCCCTATGGTGCTCCTCAGTGTTTCACTTCTTTAGGTCTGTAAATGATTATCCTATATTATATGGCTAATATCCACTTACTACAGAGTGTGGACCATGCCTGTCTTTCTGTTTCTGGGTTACCTCACTCAGGATGATTTCCTCTAGTTCCATCAAATTGCCTGCAAATTTCATGATTTCCTTGTTTTTAATTGCTGAATAGTATTCCATTGTATGGCTATAACCACAATTTCTGTAACCATTCCTCTGTTGAGGGACATCTAGGTTGTTTCCTGATTCTGGCTATTACAAATAAAGCTACTATGAACATACTTAAGCAAATGTTCTTATTGAATGGTGGGGCATCTTTTGGACATATGTCCAGGAGTGGTATAGCTGGATCTTTAGGTAGTACTTAGGTCTTACTTCAAAAGCCTATATGCCACAAAATTTGAAAATCTAAATGAAATGGACAAATTTCTTGATTGATTCCCTGTACCAAAGCTGAATCAAGACCAGGTAAATAAATTAAATAGTTCTATATCCTCTAAAGAAATAGAAGCTGTCATAAAAGTCTCCCATCCAAAATAAGCCCATGGCCAGATGGTTTCAGCACAGAACTCTACCTGACCTTCAAAGAAGAGCTAAAACCAATACTCTTCAAACTATTCCACAAAATAGAAACAGAGGGAACATTACCAAACTCATTTTACAAAGCTGCAGTCACCTTGATGCCTAAACCTCACAAAGACCCAACAAAGCAAGAGAATTTCAGGCCAATCTCCCTTATGGACATTGATGCAAAAATACTTAACAAAATGCTCACAAACCAAATCCAAGAACACATCAAAGCTATCATCCACTATGATCAAGTATAATTTCTGTTTTTTTTAAATTTCTGTTTTAAAAATAAACTTTATCCATTTCTTTTTACTCTGCATAGACAGAAATGTAGACAGTATAGTGACATACACTCCCTAAGAACAACTAAGATCAAAGAAGGTAAGACAGACCCAGCAAAATTTGAAAATCTTAGACATAGAGAAACACATGAAGTGTCACTTAGAGCAGTATTATGATGACAGTTTCCCACAATGTTCAATGATATGACAGTTTTGGGTGACATCTGACTCTGAAATTGTTTAAGAACCTTCTATGTGCTCCATCTGATGCTTCACCTTTATTATTTTATTTATCAAAACAAACAAGAGTTAAATACAATTAAGTATCTATAAATGAGACAAAGACTATTTAACTATCAGTTAAATAATTCTTGAAACTATTGCAAAAGTAGCAAGGGATGGAGATGAATTTCAGGATTAAGGTTGGCTTAGAGGTCCTATGTCTTGGGGCTGGAGAGATGGCTCAGTGGGTAAAGTCCTTGATACACAAGCATGAAGACACAAATTCAGATTTCCAGATCAAACGTAAAGCTGAGCATTGTAGCAGGTTAGTCTGTAATCCTAGTGCTGTTATAGGGATATGGCAGGTGGAGACAGGAAAAATATCTAGAAGCTTGCAGGCCAGCTAACACAGTGGCAAACAAGAGATCTCTACAAACATGTCTTGGCTTGCATTTATCGATACTTACACATGACAACACAGAGAGAGAATCTATCTCTGAACTCTAAGGTGGACAGTGTCTTATGGTTATGCACAGAAAATGGGAGGCTTAAATATTAATAATCAATATTAATTTCTTAAAAGCAGAATATAATTTTGAGGTGCAATGTTCCCATCCTCCAGAGCTATCCAAACACCCTTTGAATGTTCACTGATCACATAGCTGTGCTGAAAGGCATGGGTGATTCATCAGGTCTCTTCCTATTTACTCACCTCCATCACCCAGCTTTCATCCCAGCCAGAGCCTGTTTAAGCTGGAGCTCTGTCTCCTCTCCTGATCCAAGAACCACATGAAAAATGAACACATGAGGATGAATGCAGCACTTTTTAGATCCACAAAAATCTTAACTTGGATTCTAGCTGTTGACGAATAAGGCATGATACTATCCTCCTTTTGTCTTTTATGGGCTTTAGAACAGGACACTGACACACTGACTTCTGGTTGAACATTACTGATAGATGTGCCAAAATGCAAAGAAGCCAGGTGCATTGTTTTTTAAAAATAAAATTAATTTTGAGACCTTAAAATCCATGTTTTTTCTAATTATTAGCAATACAGCATTGGTTGTTTTTTCGGTCTAAGAAAACACTTTGGTATTGGAAAATTTTCAGATTCTCCAAAGAGAATAACAGGTAATATCAGACCTAATAGCTGTCTCATTTAATTGTATTGAAATAAAAAAATTTTGTCATGATATCTTTGAAACTTGTAAGATTAACCTGTAATGACACTAAACCATTTTTTAAAGCTGTGTCATTAATTCCTTAAAACTGAATGTGCTCTTGGTTTTTCCCATCAGGGATGGATTTTCACAGGAGTTCTGTGTACCTTTTGAGAATGTCTGAGTTTGTATCCCTTGGAGGTGTTCCTTTGGGTTAAGCCATAGTCCTGTAAGGACTGAGGTAAAGCATGATACTTATTCCCATCACAGAAATCATGGGTAATCCCATCACAACAATCATGGGTAGTCATTGTGTGACTGTGGATAATGGCCTTGCTTCATTCTGTGAGGAACCCAAGGCAGAGACTATGTGCCTCCTTTAAAGATATACAGTAAGATGGTAGGGACAGGAAAGGAGACATTAACTGTAACACCCACCCAAGCCTTCAATATCCTTGTTTCACGTTCTTCATTGTTTGGCTGCTAGCATCTGGTATTTTTCATATAACCCCTCAAGTTCTTCAGCTGCATAAGCCCTGAAAAACATCTGAACACCTGCCCTCCCTACTCCTATGTTCACACAGTGCTTGGTGGACACAGGAAAACAATTGTTCAGGTCTGAGTCACTCTTCAACTGCTGTCTGTAACCCTAGCTTAATGCTCTACTGGGCCTGGGTACTCCTGTCACCTTCCTGAATGGACCAGTCTACTGGCCTCCCTTTACCCCTCCTCAGTGACCTCAAGTCTATAAAGACCTCAGTGTCTTTAGAGACCTTATGAAATTGCCACAGGTTCCTTCCTCACATTAGGGCAATGACATAAAGAAACTGTGTGTTCCTACACATGCAATGAGTAACACTTGAAATGTGTGTCAGTATGAAACACTCACCCAGGACTTGCTGTCCTAGATGAAGTTCAGAACAGCTGTGCCAGCTCTAACTGACTCATAAGTGGAATCCGTGAATTCTATCCCTGCATACATGTGATTTTTAAAGACAGGGCTTCTCCATTTTATCACAAGAGAAATTTAGTTAGACGTTAAACACTCTAGGTTTGGTAGCAAGTAGGGTCATTTTGAAGCTGGGGTTTTGTGAGGAAATCCTGTGCATATTAAATAAATCCAGTTCTGCCAATGTGAATTGTTAACAGCCCACCATAAATCTAACCCAGCCTGATAAACCAGCAAGTGCTCTAAAAATATGTGGCTAAGGAAATTCAGTAAAACATTGACCACTTTCATACATGAGGATCTCTAAATGTCTTACTTGAGGTGAGGAAATTAAAATTTTTTTAAATCATTAGTTTAAATGATCTAGAAAGACAATGACCTTTCCTTGGTGTCACAATGTTAGGTACTTTAATTAATTTAAAGCTGAAATAATAAGCTATTAATCTACAAAGCCAGACATCTTCATAATCATCAACGATATTAAGAGAACAACAATCGAAATGGCTCTTTTCTATAAAAACATGCCATATAGTACAATGTTTAAAATTTTAAGGATTTCATTTTTCATACTGTTATTTACTTTCAGAATTCGTTTTGTGTAGTGATCACCAAAGGGTAGTGTTTGGGAGTAAGGCCGACATGGGCCCAATGCTAATTTCAATTTTTTCAATAGAGTAGGCTAAGAGAAATATTATTTTGGTTTTAAAATTTTGCAACAAATACACTGTAAAAAAGAAAAAAAAAGAAAAAAATGGATTGATTTTCTGGTGGTTTTCTCTAAAAGCCAGAATGTTTGGTATTGTACCCTGTGCCATCATAGTCTGGAATTAGCAAAACAGAGATGATTAAATGCATTTGAATGAGGGCTTAGGTCAGTTGGGGACTTTAAAAAACATCATTTGTCTCAGAATCTAAATTAGCATATAAATACAGAGGTGTTTTGTGGAGTTTTGTTGTTACTGTCTTGGGCACCCAGGAGTGATTTAGAACTCATAACAGCTGCGGTGCTCTTAACACACTGGGTTCAACATATATCCTCTTCAATTGCTGGTATAGATTAAAACAAGTAAGACCTATTAGAATTCACAGGCCCAAACAGCCAGGTGTTGCTCTACCGGACATCCATGTTTTGACCAGGAAGTATTAAAATAACCCGAAGCCAATGTTAAGTCCTTATGGCTATTATTAGCTATTTTAAAAGGTGCAGATTCTTTTTTTTTATCTAAGATATCTTAAAGTATCACTGTGGTGCAAATGATTTAGAACATTAGAAGATACAAACCCACTTTGCCCCAGTGAAATGAAAAAGGGGGATTAAGTAAATAAACAAGAAAACAAACCTGTATAGCCAGATAGTTCAGAAAGAATGCATTCTGTTATGTGGGATCCATGACCTTGTGGTTCCAGAACTGTAGGTGAACTACAAAATCTAAAGATGTGTTTCCCATGTACGTACAGATGTCACATTCACTAACTACCCAAGATAAACTTTTTCAGTACTTTGGCAACCTGGCAGAAATGAGAAATAGTTCATCTAAAACCCAGAACTCTTCATAACTCTGTTGTAAGACACTTAATACACTCTTTGATAACATTTAGTCTGCCTCTTTGTGCCTTACTTTGAAAAGATTTCAGTGAAGCCCCAGAATCTTTGCAAATCACATATTTTCCACTCTTCCTGATTCTAACTTTCATAATACTCTGGCCAGAAACCACAGTACTGTGGACGTTCCTGCTGTTGCAACAGGTGTTTGTCACTTTCTTAAGTTGCTTTCCCCCTTAGGTGGTGTTATTTCCGGTACATTCCAAAGGCACTGAAAAAAAATACTAGTACAATCTCTTGTCAAGCCCAAATCATGACCCCAGTAGCAAAGTGACAGAGAATCTAATGTCCCTGGGCTTTTATCCGTAGGCACCTTCTTCTGTGTGTCTTCCCCTGGGTTTGATATTTAGCTACTAAAATGTTCATTAAGAGTTTGGTAAAAAAAAAAAATAAAATAAAAATAAAAACTGAAAATAGTAATGACTTTTGCTCAGGAGCAAAACACTCTGGCTATCTGGAAGTGTGATGGATTATATTCTTGGCAAACCTAGTGTGGAATGGTTTTTATCACCCATTTAGACCACTCCAATGTTTGACATCCACAGAAACAGAACAACCCTGAATAATTCACAGTCTACCTGGTAACATCTCCCTAGAAGGGAGGGCTCTGCATGCATCACGTTGTCTTTAATCATCAGAGAAGTCACAGTCACTCTGTATATAATTTTCTCTTTCTCCATACATTTCACTCCTAAGTCTCCTAAGCACACCATAATATGAACCAGTCACCATGAAGCTCACGCACTCTCTGGGGCACGATTGTACAGACCAACCTTTTGGAAGTTTCTCAGTCCCGCTGAAGGCAACCAGGGTGAGAATCTGTAACAGTGGAATGTTGGCGAGCTCTCTCATGATTAATCCAGGCTCAGGATGAAGGTTGCTTCTGGACAATTCGAGGAAAATGCTCCGTGGTTTACATTTTAAGGCATAGGTTGTTGCGATAGGGTCGTCTGCTGGTGACTGTGTCTGCAGCGCCACGAGCTCTAAGTATAATCAGGAATCCTTAGACCTGACTGCAATGATGGACATGGCCAGCTGGGGAGTATCCACTTAGGCCAGTAATGCAAGTGGAGGACTGGAGGAACAAGGGAAAGAAAATCCCTTCAGAATCCCTTTTAAGACAGTGGCAGAAGGACAATACCAGATGCATTTTACAGCCATCACAATTTGCCCTGAGCTACAGCATTCCTAATGTGGTTTTGGTCCACCACCTCCCGTACACTCAGTTGAGGAATCTGGATCAAACTAATTTTGACTCTCTCCTTCTCTCACCAGACCCCCAGATGACAGCCAGCCTAGCCCAGCTGCTCCAGATTTCACCTACCACACACTCCTTGAATTCTTCCCGTTTTCCCTTGCACTAGTATGATGTGAGCCTAACCTGTTTCTTGGGCAATTGCTAGAGTACTGCACCTTATCCCATAAATATTCGTGCAGAGACAGCTCCTCCTGCCCCCAAACCTGCAGTGATTTCTTGCCACATGAAAATGCAAGAAAGCTTCCCTGCTTTTACATAGGGGGACTCGCTGGCATCTGGTTGTCTCCCTAGCTTTATCTTTTATAATCCATGTTTCTTATTATTCTGTATTATATTTGATGACCTGCTAATACTGCTCCATTCCCAAGCAACCCTACCTGGCCAGAAGGCAGACATCTTCTCATATTTGTGGTCAACTGCATGAAACCATACCTACTACCTACCCCAAAAGGATGAAGGATGGACACACTGGTTCTTTTGGTAGGACACAATCATAAAGATGCTGCTGAAGTAATGTTTCTTGTTGTTATGACCAAATAGCTGACAAACCTAAGGGCTTATTTTAGCTTTAAATGTAAAGCCCATCAAAATGGGGAACCTCCCCCACCTCCTTTGCAGGGAACACATTCTAATACACCCCACCCAAGCTTAAGGCACCTGGTCACATTGCCTCCATACTTAGCAAAAACAGAGAGAGCTGAAAGTTGATGATGTTCAACTTGTTTTCTTCTTTCTCCTTTTTAATTTAATCCAGATGGCCCAGGGAGTGATGTCACCCACATTCGGGGTGGGTCTTCTTTCCTTAACCTTTCTGGACACACCTTTATGGATATGCCCAGATGTGTGTCTCCTAGGTAACAAGTCAAGTAAAAATGATAATGAAAATTACAACTATAGTAATGAGGACAAAACTCCATCCCCCGAGTCCCACCTTGAAAAACAATCTAAAATGAAGTTCATATGCATCCTATTAAACAAAAACACAGTAAATGATATAGGTAGGCATAAAGTGAAAAACTAGCCTTTCAGTAGGCACTCAGTTTCCATCCCAAATTATAGCAATCACTATAACATGTGTTGGCAAGAATATGAAGAAAAAAGAACCCTTATACATTGTTGGTAGGAATCTAAATCAGAGCCACACTAGCAAATAACATGAGAATTCTCTAACAAGCTAAAAATAGGATTAGAATACAATCAAGCAACCCCCCTTCTCAGATTTAGCCAAAGACATTGAAATTGCCATGTCCAAGAGGTATTTGCCTATGTCCATTACAATACTGTTCATGACAGCCGAAACAGAAAGTGACCTGTGGATAAGTGTCCACCGGCGTGTGACTGGAGAAAGAAAAGGTTGTACATACACCACAGGTAATGCTACCCAGGCTTGAAAAAAGGAGATTCTGCGGTTCACATTATGAGTGAACCTGGAAGGCATGAGGTTAAGTGATACAAGCCAGACACAATCAGACAAATATTGTGTGATCTCCCTTATGTGTGGAATCTAAAAAGGTTTGCAGAAACAGAGAGGGGAGGGCTTTGTCAGAGTCACGAGGAGAGACAAGGAAAGGGGAGAAGGTGATTTAAAAAAAAATACACATTTTCTGTTAGTGTAGAATGGTGAGTTTTCACTATCTCGTACTCTTTGTGGTAACCACACTTAATAGTAATCTATGGTTTTAAATTGATATTGTATCTTTTAACTACTTGCTGCCTCTTGGTGAGATGTTATGTGTGTTAATTAGCTTGATTGGATCTTTCTGCAATGTGTACATAAAAAACTGTTCCCATACATATGCATGAGGCATATTGCCAACTTAAACAGAGTAGGAGATAAGGAAATGAGCTAGCACATGAATGTAAGCATCTCCAAAAGAGTGGGAAAAGGAGGAATAGTAGCAATGCTGGAGGAAGAAGTTGGTTGAAAACAGAAATTTGTTGTAGGACTGTATTATGTAAGATCCTGTAAAAATGAAGAAGACCATGGGCACTGGGCAGAGGAGGCAGATAGAATGTTCCATGTCTCAGGGAAGGCAGAAGGAGTTGGGCCTTTGAGCACAACATCTTGATGCAAAAATTGTCAAGGAAGCAGAGTAGAGGGATGGCTGAGCAGATAAGAGCACTTGCTGTTTTGCAGAGGTCCCAGGTTTGACCCCTAGCATTTGCATCAGGAAGTTCACAACCTCGTGTAACTCAAATTCCAGGTAATCTTAACGCCCTCTTTTGGCTTCCATGGGAGTCTGCACATACATGGTGCACATTCTACAGACACTCACACTCACGCATGCCCACATGCAAAATAAGTAGATAAATAATAGTCTTTAGAAATGCTGAAGATGAGATGACTAGGAAAATATGTGGGCAAGGTAGCAAAGAGCTTTTGGAGTCCCCATCTGATAGCCGCTGCTGTCTCTATAAGTTAGAAAGCACAGTGTGAGATGATTTAACGCTTTCACCTCATAGATTAAGGAAGCACAGACTGAGGTCATTGGCTTTAAATTTAGACTGACACTCATTTACTCTGGCATGATACATCTTTTTCACCAGTACTTGTCACTTTCCTAAATAACACACATTGAATGGTTGAGTAGGTTTATCTGGGCAATTGAGGGAGGAAAGGGTATTAGTTGGTGATACATTAGTCCAAGGAAGCAGTGTTCCAGAAAAGAGAATGGAAAGGGATAAATGCTAGAAAGCAGCTCGACGGATTTTAGAGCAGTCAATTAGCAAGTGGTGGCACAGGTACACAAAGTGTCCCAATAACAAGTAAGACCTTTGGTTGAGAGATGCAGTTCCAAGGACGGCTTTGATTTCTAGAAAATTCTTTCCAGCTGGGTAGTGGTGGCACATGCCTTTAATCCCAGCACTTGGGAGGCAGAAGCAGGTGGGTCTCTTGAGTTTGAACCAATACTGGTGTATAGATCCAGTCCAGGATAGCCAAGGCTACACAGAGAAACCCTATCTTGAAAAGCTAAAGGGAGAAAAAGATCTAAGAAAATTCTTTCCAGCTATAACAAATAAAGCTGCTACAAACATGGTTGAGCAAATGTCCTTGTTGCATATTTGAGCATCTTTTGGATATATGCCTAAGAGTGCTATAGCAGGATCTTGAGGAAGCACTATTCCTAATTATCTGAGAAAGCACCAGATTGATTTCCAAAGAGGTTGTATAAGTTTACATTCCTACCAGCAATGGAGGGGGGTTCCCCTTTCTCCATATACTCTCCAGCCTGTGTTCTCACTTGAGTTTTTGATCTTAGCCATTCTGATGGGAGTAAGGTGAAATCTCAGGGTCATATTGATTTGCATTTCCCTGATGACTAAGGACGCTGACCACTTCTTTAAGTGTTTCTCTGCCATTTGATATTCCTTTATTGAGAATTCTCTGTTTAGCTCTGTACAGCATTTTTTTAATTGGGTTCCTTGAGTTTTTGCTGTTTAATTTCTTGAGTTCTTTATATATTGTGGATATTAGCCCTCTGTCAGATATAGGGTTAGTGAAGATCCTTTCCCAGTCTGTTGGCTGTCGTTTTGTTCTGACGACAGTGTCCTTTGCTTTATAGAAGCTTTTCAGTTTCATGAGGTCCCATTTATTGATTGTTGATCTTAGAGCCTGGTTTGTTGGTGTTCAGTTCAGGTAGTTGTCTCCTGTGCCAATGAGTTCTAGGCTCTTCCCCAGTTTTTCTTCTAAGAGGTTTAGTGTGTATGATTTTATGTTAAGGTCTTTGATGTGCTTGGACTTTAGTTTTGTGCAGGGTAATAAGTATGGATCTATTTGCATTTTTCTATATGTAGACATCCATTTAGAGCAGCACCATTTGTTGAAGATGCTGTCTTTTTTCCATTGTATGGTTTTGGCTTATTTGTCAAAAATCAAGTGTGGGTTTATTTCTGGGTCTTCCATCTGACTCCATTAATCCACCATTCTGTTTCTATGCCAGTACCATGAGCAAAGGGGATGGACATCAGAAGACAGACAAAACAGGCAACAGGACAGGAGCCTACCACAGAAGTCTATTGAAAGACTTTACCCAGCAAGGTATCAAAGGAGATGCTGAGACTCATAGTCAAACTTTGGCAGAGTGCAAGGAAGCTTATGAAAGAAGGGGGAGATAGAAAGAGCAGGAAAGGACGAGAGCTCCACAAGGAGAGTAACAGTTCAAAAAAATCTGAGCACAGGGGTCTTTTCTGAGACTAATATTCCAACCAAGGACCATTCATGGAGATAACCTAGAACCCCTGCACAGATGTAGCTCATGGCAGCTCAGTCCCTAGTAAAAGGAACAGGGGCTATCCCTGACATGAACTCAGTGGCTGGTTCTTTGATCACCTCCCCGGAAGGTGGAATAGCCTTACCAGGCCACAGAGGAAGACAATGCAGTCAGTCCTGATGAGACCTGATAGGCTAGGGTCAGATGGAAGGGGAGGAAGACCTCCCCTATCAGTAGACTGGGGGAGGGGCTGGGAGGAGATGAAGGAGGGAGGGTGAGATTGGGAGAGGATAAGGGAGGGGTCAACAGATGAGTATACAAAGTGAGTAAACTGTAATTTATAAAAATGTAAATAAATTTTTTAAAAATGAAGAAAGAAAGGAAGGAAGGAAGGAAGGAAGAAAGAAAGAAAGAAAGAAAGAAAGAAAGAAAGAAAGAAAGAAAGAAAGAAAGAAAGAAAGAAAGAGAATTTTTTCCATTTTCTAAGCCCAGCCAGAAACAAAAGACCCATAAAACCCAGTGGTAGAGCTGAGATGGCTCAGTGGTTAAGAGCACTGTCTGCTCTTCAAAAGGCCTCAGGTTCAATTCCCAGTACCCACATGGCAGCTCATAACTGCCTGTACCACCAATTCCAAGGTATCTGACACCTTCTCAAATAAAATAAAATTAAATAAATTATTGATAAAACAACAACAACCCAGTGGTAAGGTTCATAGAAGTCATTTTCCTGGGTCACAACTAGTGAATATGGCTGAAGAATGGATCTGGAGGGAAAATGCAGGGTTACTACTGCAGGAGTCTTTAGGAAGTTTTAACCTTCCCTGGAACACAGACAACCTACCGAGTAGTATTATGGGTCTGGGGTCCTTCAGAGATTCACCAGTTTGACCACTAATACATTTTAACAAAGAAGCTTTTCTCATATACTCATGCTAGGTCTACACACCCAGTGCAGTACCCAGCTTGACCTCAGTCAGGGGCTTTTAAAGGCAAAAAACACAAAGTTACATTGTTCTGTCTGGGTGTACAGCAGAAGGTCATCTGTGCAAAGCAAGCTTTTGTTCACAAAGGCGAAACCAGCAGTTTCCTTAAAATTGAACAAGCCAGGCAATTACAAAAATAAACTCTTAGCAGCTCTTAACATTTTTACTTTTATATTTTACTTTATTGTTCCCTTAAGCACAGTAATTTTTAATTTTTTAATTAATTTATTTTTATTAATTAATTCAATTTTCATCTCAGTCATAGGCCCGTTCGTTCTCTCCTCTCCTCCCATTCCCACCCTCCCTCATCCCCTCTCTCCTATTTCTCAGAATAGGGGAGCCCTCCACTCGGACACCCCAGCTCACCTATTTCCATGAGGACTGAGTTCATTTTCCTCCCCAGTGGCCTTGTTATCCATCAACATAATGTTATCCACCACAGTAGGATAGGGAGACATGCCCAAACCCTCATTTGTTGTCACTGCTACATATTTTAATCGTTCATTTAGGACATCTCTAGCCTCTGTACTTGCTCCCCAGAGACTGGCTACATGGTTTCTGACATACCCTTTTCCTCTTCCACCATTGTGTGATAAGGGCTTTTCCACAATATTTTCTGAGCACCATTGGTCACATTCCTAAATCCAGAACTCTTTGGCTCAAAATCGTCTCCATAGATATGGTTCATATTTTACTGGGCGTTTTAATGGCTCAGCAAGCTTCGCTTGATCGGTCTTTAAGAGAGCAGTCTGAAAGCCCAAGGGAAAGAGAATTGGAAGAGCCTTCAGTTTTCACTCCTGATTTGACAATACTGAAAGAAGAAACACTCTGCTCCACCCACTGCGGATGCTGCTTTGGTCGTCTAAATACTATAGGGCTGTGATCTCCCTTCTCCCTTCTCCCTTCCTCTTCTTCTCCTTCTTCTGGAGGTTTCATCTTCCCGATGTCGTATCCTTCCAAGGGCTATTCAGGTGCTCACTGATACCCTTAAAGGACTTTTTAAGAATGTTAAAATGACAAGTCTAGATGCCATTCTGTGACCAGGTAGTAATTATGAAAGAAAAATCTTAGCACAGATGCCATTGTCTTTGACAGTGAACTCATTCTGAAATGCTGTACTTGAATCTTTACTTATGTTTACATGTGTTCTAGTAGAAGTAGGTTGTCTGCCGAGAAAAGCAAATACCTGCTCTTCTCACCCAGATGATTGGATATGGATAATTTACCTGAGCTCAGATGGCGGGCTGCCTTTCAGGGACTTGGAATCTGGAACATGTAAGAAGGGGAAGTTGGGGTTCATTCTAGCAGCAGTGACATCAAGTATCCAGTGGCATTCATGCCAGCAGCAGAATGAGCAGTATGTAGTCATGGCAGTGCCTTCTGCAGTATCCAGTGTCCAGAGATTGCAGAGTCTGTGTCCTGGCTTCAGCAGAGCTGCGTCATCCTGACCAGGCTGTCCCTCTTAGCAGATCTTGGCCATTGTTCTAGACACCAGATGCTCTTCATTCCTGTGTGGTTTTCTTGAACTTCCTAGCTTTCCACAAGCCAACCAATAGCCTTTCAATAAGTTATTTTTTCCCTAAGTTAGTTACTATCTGTCCATTGCACTAACATATGCAACAATGTCTACTTTGCATTGACAAAAGGTAGGGCTTTAAAAACTATGGATTGTGACAAGATTCTTGTAGCCATAAACAATAGAGATAAATTTATTTTTAATTTAATTTTTTCAGAATTGTTTACATCAATGCTGTAATTTATATCATTTCTTTCCCTCCCTCCCCTGCTTCCAACTCCTCCCACATCTCCTCCACTCTCTCTAACATTCATGACATCTTCTTTAATTATTAGTTATATACACATTTATACTACTTATATATTAATATGTTATTAATATATACATAATTAAAATTAAAATTATTTAATTTATTTAATTGATAGTGAATAATTTATCATTGATAATATGTTAATATTTTAATATGTGTACTATATATTCTCCTGAGTTCTTCTCGGTGTTGTTTGTATGTACATGTGCTTAGGGCTGACCACTTAGAATTGGGATTGGATAACCCATCAGGAGTTTTGACCATGGAGAAAACCAATTCTCCCCATTAGAGGTAAATTTCAAATGCAGAATTGATTTTTGAGGATGATCTTTTTGCTCTGAATTACTACATCTATATTATACATACAGACTATGTGTTTTAATAGACATTTACTAGCTTAGCAGGCTTAGATGCTAAACCAGTCAGAGGTATTTTTACCTTCTTCCACATTTTCAGTTGTGCTCAGTTACTGTTATGTACTGTTGGAAATATTAAATATGACTACCCAGTGATGCTGGAAGGCAATTAGGACTAGAATGTGTTGTACACAGATCACACTAGGCAAGGCTGACTTACAGATCTCTTTGCAAAGTGACATGAGTAACCTGGCAAGTAAAAAGCACATATCCTAACAAGGTTTTTAATACATACAAGTTGCGGATGAATTCAAAAATTTTCAAATTGAAGTGCATGAGGCTATGGAGCAGTCAGCAAAGCGCTCGCTTTGAAAGTTTGGGAACTTAAGTTTGTTGTCTGAAACTCATGTGTGGGTCCATAGTTTGTGGAATATAAGGATACACATTTGTTGTTGGGCATGCTTCCCCTCCCCGTTCACCACATAATGCCAATATTTTGATTCCCCTCTCTCTTTTCACTCACTCTCTCTCTACCTTCTTTGTGCATTTCCTCTCCTCTCTCTCTCTTCCCCACCCATGCCTTTCTCCCTTTCTGCCCTGCCGTCTGCATGGCAGCCAAGAGCTTCTCCCAATAAATCTGCATTTATATACTTTATCTTGTCTTGCATTAGCTCATTTCGGTACCTCAATAAGATTTATCAATGGCTTAAGATGGTCTCTAAAACATGCTTTCTCAAGGTTAAAGTGCTCATCAGGAGGCAGAATTAGACAGCTCTCATGCAGCTCTCTGTATTCCCAAGCAAGATCATGTCAATGTTGGTTCCCCTAATGCACTAATTCCTATATAAATGGGGGAAGCTATTTTGGAGAGTTTGGGGAAATAGTTTCTCAGAGCTGAGTCTAAATTTCTGCAGTGCCAAGAATATGTCTTAATTTAATTAATCCAATATTGAAGATGCCTAGTGTAGCAGAAAGGTTTGTCTCTAGATCCCTGTAATATTAGCATGTCCAATAACAAATTCACCATCCTCCCTGAACTCTAGAAATTGCTTAATCTCTTATTCTAATGTGTGTCATTATATTCTCCTCAACTTTCCAGCATCTTCATGCTGGGAGTGATCCCTGATGCCCATGTCTTCTCCCTGTATTAAGCCTAGACCCTATCATATTACGTGCTAAAGCTGAATTCATACCTTCCTCACCACTCTTCGCCTCATTTATGGCCTCATTAATTTGTTCTCTGTTCACTATAGCATCAGCCTAGTGGGTGTCCCTACTAATCATATCTCTATTCCAGTGCTACAGTTCAAATATAAAATTTCCCTGTACAAGGAGTGTGGTTACATTAAGCACATCAGAATTTTTTTGAAAATTTTATATATAAGTTTAATTATTGCAAATATAGGTAGAGAATTTTGACTTACATTTGGGGTGCATGATTGTCGAGGATACTCTCAACGCTGAAGAAAAAGGAAGACCAGGAATTCTGTGTTGAGTATTTCTGTGTTGAATACTTGAATCTGTACTTTTGATAGAAAACAAAGGAAATTGTTTTCTACCTAGCTTATCAGGGAAAAAATACCAAGCTGGAATTCTGGGTATATCCCATGTATAGGAAAAGAATGATTTGGACTTTCCCAAGCCTTTCTCCTTTGGAGTCAGAAGGGCAGTGCTACGCAATTACTGTACCTAGCTCATCTTATAATGCAACTGCTATCTGGTTCCTGAGTACACTATAAGCCCCTGTTCTGCATCCTCATTTCCTTTGCCTCCCTGAATTATAGATCTCACCCAGAAAGTACTCATTTGGAAAAACAGATAGGAGAGACTGGAAACCGACATGTGAAAGTCTCTATCAGAACAACAAACCCTCCCCATCGCTGCCTCTCTTCCTCTTCCTGCTCCTCCTTAGCTGGAGTGCTCCACACTCCAGACACACATTCCTTAAAGGATTAGGCAGGAGGCAAGAGTAAAGTGCTTGTAGTCCTAGACACTTAGAAGGCTGAAGCAGGAGGATTTCTTGAGTTTATGCATTCAAGATGAGTATGAGCAGTATAGCAAGACCTCATCTCAAAACAAAGTAGCTATGTTTTGAAACCCCTGAGGAAAACAATGATGAAAGCCTGACCTACACCATCTTCAAAAGGAACACCCCAGCAATAAGCTTTACTTCTACTTTCTGTATTTGTCAGCTTATTCCTAGCCCTCTGCACTGTTTACATGTTCTGATTGTGTCTTACAGCTGTACAGTGCAATTCAGTTCAGCAAATCACAGCTAGGCCCAAAGCCAATGCTGGAATCCAAAAGCTACATGAACAACCACATCCATCTGGCTGTGTGGCCTTATGAAAGATGTTCTTGGCAAGGCAGGAAGCACTGAAGGAGGATGAGAACAGTTCTCACCAAGCCTGCCCCCAAAGTAGTAGAATGTGGTCTAGTAACCTTTCCAGTGAACCCAGTATAATCCCCTTTCATTGAGTTTAAGATAGGCATAATGTCTTTCTTCCAAGAGTCAAAACACAAAAGATGTTCCTAGCATCTCAGTTTTGCGATCAAAAAATAAAAATGCTGTTTCTGTGTAGGTGTTACAATGACAAGACTTTGCCAGATGTTTGGATTGGTTATTGGATGGATGTGGTTGGGTTCACTAATAGTTCATACTTGTGGCTCACTGGCCAAACAGTCTGGCCTAATCAGTGAGTTCCAGCCCAAAAAGAGAGCCTGTTTACAAAAAATAAAAATAAAAATAAAAAATAAAGCAAGGTGGCTGTCCATCTGAGAAATGATATCAGAATTTGACCACAGGCCTCCACATACACATGCACACGAATGTACCTAAAGGGACACATACATCTGTGTGCTCAAAGAAAGCAAAGAGTGAGGAATAATTGCCAGGGAAATTGAAAGAAGCCCAGATACTCTCCTTCTTGTGAGTAGAAGTAGAAAAAAAAAAAAAAAACTCTATGAAGAAAGAAGAGGAGGCTAGGTTGGTCAAACACTGCTGAGAGGAAGAGATGTTAATGAACAGGAAGTGGTAACTGATCAGCAAAGCTAGTGACCTTGACAGGCTAGTTCATACCACAGTCCTGAGAATTAAACCAAAGCATGGATTAGAAACATTTCCCACAAGCCCTTCAGAGAGCCCTGAATCAGTTACGTTCCATTTGATTTCATTTCATTAGTGGAGTCTTCATTTTAGAAAAAAAAAGCCATAAACCATCAGAAACTATACAAATTGTTTTCCCAAAGTGCCAGCCCCCTTTATTTTTATCTGACTGAAAGATCAAAAACCAAATACATTGTCTCTCCTTTCTTACCTAACAGTTTTTGTTTGGGCTCATGGATGATCAAAATGCTTCTATACATTATTTCCAGATCTCCTAGACACTGTGCAATACACTGGCAATACGCTCAATCAATATGGCTCAGACATGTGTGATATTAGCACCAAGAGTCCCTGGGAAATGCTTTTCTAGTCTAGAAAAAGAGAGCATCCTTTGCTTTAGCCTCTTCACAACCCAGCAGCACAAAACAGTCCTAGATGAATTGGACCACACGAGTGAATCAGCATGACAAGGTCAAATTATTCATAGTCTATTTTTTGCAACAATCTCTTCGAGATAAATAAATGTGTTCTATGCATAACTCTGACGCTCTGCGGAGATCAATTTAATTAAAATAGAAAACCGCAGATAAGACTTGCTTTGTAATGCCCGGGTAATCAGTCGGATTAAGGTCTGCAGACCAACCACACAACTGGCCTTTGTTCAAAGCCTGAGTGTGTGGCCCAGACTGGAGGTTGTGTTAGGTTAGGCCAGGCAGGAGCTAGAGTGAATTGATGACTAAAGAAAGCCATGGAAATTTTGAGTTGTGATCTGTAGCACTCTATGTATAATTATACTACATGTTCAGAAAGATAATTTCTGTAGATTTCTCTGTTTACTGTTTTTGGCATCAGCCAGGTGAAATCATGATTGGCTAGACCTCTCTAGATTAAGAAACACTTGGAGACTGCAATAAGCTAATGTGACTTTTAGTCAATTTTCATTCTCCCAAATTTTTGCTTTGAAAAATATGTTTTGGATTTAGAAATAATGAGGAAAAAATAGATGATTTGAACAAGGATCTTTTAACAGTTGAGACCAAAACTTAGGAAACAATATGATTACAATGTATGTACATTTATTTTCATATTCTCTTTCAGATAATGTGTAGAAAATACATGTCCAATAATATTTTGGGTCCACTACATATGGTCTCATGTATGTTTCTACACTCATTGATGATTACAAATTTTATTTTAATGAACAAATACACCATCATCTGTGCACACATTCATCTGAAGTTTCGCAATTTAACTGTGAGAAACAAATTGCCAATGTCTCATTTATTTGTTTTTTTAAGTCGTCTTCTAATTATAGTCTGGAGGTAAAAAAATAAAAAATAAACATAAAGTCTGTAGGTAAATATGGAATTTGAATTATCCAGTCAAAGTCTGTATTTATGAGATTCTGTGTATATGTTTCCAAATTTACTCTAAAGTCTTTTCACCAGTGTTCTATCACATCTATTCTAACCACAAGTGTTCGATCACAGTATCATTAATGGTTTTATTGATGATAAATTAACTGTTGAAGAAAGACCCTGTGCTGTTTGTTCTTAGTTTGAAACTTAATCTTTTGTGAATTGTGCCTGTTGCCTGGTGTGTGTCTGACATCAATAAATGTTCACTGAATGAAGAAGAAACTCTTAACAATCATGGTGTTTCCCTTATAACATAAACATAAGTTCAAGTGTTTTAACTCATGGTCTTTGTCCTAAAACTTGTGAGATAATTATGATTAGTACCTGTGTTGTTAAGGAGGTGGGTATGTTAATTATTTTTTCTTTCTATATTTTTGTTACATGTATGTGTGTGTGTGTGTGATGGTGCATGTGAGGGGCTCAGAGGACAACAGTCTCTCCTTCTACCACATGGGTCCTTCAGCTTGAACTTGGACTGTTTGGCTTGATGGCAAGCCCCTTTGTCTTCTGAGCCATCTGATCAGTCAGTCTGCTTTCTAAATTGCATAATTTGTTCCCTGAATAATGCAGATATGGTTCTACTAAGAGCATGGAAATCAAAGTGATACAGTTGCCATCTGCAGTTTCTGATTTCTCTTAAAAATTATCATTTGCAAGACGATGTTAACATGCTCATGGCTTACTCTGTGTTGGTCTCTCCTCCAAGCGTTTTACACCTATTCATTTATTTCATCCTCTAGAATGCTATAAAGCAGGTACTATCACATCCTCACTGTACAGATGAAGAGACTAATTTTGTTTTGGCGAAGAAAGCCTGAATCTACCTCCTGTACTCTCAGCCACTACCATGCATTCACTCAGCCATTTTGACAGGTATTTGATGGGTGCTTGCAACATTCCAGGTACTGGTTTAGGTTCTAAGAGTCCAATGGGGCTCAAAAGAAACACAACACCCGCTCTCTTTGAGGGTTCAGTATGAAGAGCAAGGAATAAATATGGAAGCACAAGTTGAGGTAATAGCTCTAAAGAGAAACTACAGGGTGACCTGGGCTGCTCTGAAAGGGCCCTCCCTGAGATAAGACAACCAGCAAAGAGCTCTCTGTGAACGTGATAATTAAGCGAAGATTAGATGGATTAGCAAAAGTTGGTGAAGAACTGGGAAAGAATGTACCAGGCTTTGAGAGGAGCATGGCCGAGTGTTTTCTAATCCTTTGACAAGCTCTCAGAGGGAAAGCCATTAAAACCCAACTTTTCTGTGTCCCTGTCTTCTGACTTTATATTCACGACATCTGCTTGTAGGCCCTAACTGGCTTTCCATTCAGTCTGACAATAAGAAGAATGTGCTGATTGGATAAGCGTTCGGTGTTTTCATTTGTTATGAGAGCACTTTCTCTTTGCAAATTAATAAACCCATGTTATAGCAATCTGGAGTACATTGTCTTCTTATTATCAGGGTTGTCTACTGCAGTGGTCTGGCTTCTACTCCCACCAGTCTGCCCTTGAATGCTGCAAATGAGTCTCTCTTGCCACCCTCACTCTTCCTTGTGAAGTTATATAAATAGGTCCTATTCGATTTAAAAGAATGATTTTTTTATTGATAACTGATTCAAGGAACACATACTTCATGATTAGATTGAGGGGGTTTACTGAAAAGAGAGACCAGCTGGAAGACAGTCTGAATGAAATCATTTTTGGAATATTCAGGGAAGAAAACAGAGACCATCTTGCCTTAGCAAGTCAAAGTCATGTGCTGAGTGACTAATGCTGGTGTTCTTTTATGAGATGGTTTTATTATCAAACTGTAGTAAACTGTGCCGGTGTTTCCCCCACGGCCAGCATGGAAATGAGACTTACTCATAATATTTACTTCTGCTCCAGAGTGCCTTAGCAGACCTAAAACATCTGAAGTAACAAAAGTCCTCCAACTTATAATACATCCCAGCTGCTCTGAGGATTGTGTGCGTGCCTGTGTGTGTGTGTGCCATGGAGGGGATTTCCTTGTATTTATTCATTTATGTGCCCTTTGCAGAAGGGGCAAGCTCTGTCCAACTGGAATTCAATGTGTCTTTATTGAGCATTTGTTATATGTAGAACATTGGCTCATGTCTAAAGTGTCTTCCAAGCAGTGTGCAGCTGAGAGCCATGAAAGATGAGATTGTATATTGTTTAGGGGCAGCGATATGACTGAGTGGTATTTTCACAGTCAACAATTCATTTTTCTACCAGTACAGAGTACCACATTATTAACAAAGATACATTTGTATAGCTGTTTTCTATTAGCAATTGTTTATGAGCAGCTGGTTAGCTTTTACTATAACAGAGATAAAAATCATCAGTGATTCTGTTGAATTTAGTTCTTTGTTTTTTGCTTTTGTTCTACAAATTGGGAGAATAAAGCAAGAAATCATAAATTTCAAATTTGAAAAAATGTAAAGGATATAATAAAAATGTATTGCTTCTCTTTCCTACGTTCTTTTCCAAGCAGGAGCATTATTCAAGTAACTGAAGTTACTCTGGGGTCACAGGGATGGGCAAGTCTCTGAGCAAGGAACTTGTAGCCTTGGCCAAGGAGAAGTGTGATGACATTAACAATTAAGGATGAGTGCAGGGCTTGGGGATTTGGCTCAGTGATAGAGTGCTTGCCTGGCAAGAACAAGATCCTGGATTTGACCCACCAGGACTTGGAGAACTGGGGCCATAACTCAGTTGATGGAGTGCTTGTCTAAAATACATAAAGATGTACCTTCTCTATTCGGCTGTACATATAAACAGGGCACTGTGGTGCATTGTGTAATCCTAGCAACTGGAGATGGAGACAGGATGATCAGAAGTTCAAAGACATCCTTGGCTACATAATAAGGTTGAGGCAATCCAGGGATACATGAGACACTGTCCAAACAGGTAATGGGGGTTAGGAGGAAAGAAGGGAGAGAGGACAACATTAGAGATGTGTTAGGAATACATGGGAGCCAGGCAACATGACAGCAGTCTGAGATGGTGCTCAGGGACGTTGACATTTATGCTGAGAAGATGTCAACAATGCACAATGGAGGTCAGGAAGAGGACTGAGTTCCCAGAGAGTGGATTCCATAGGGTACAGGGACATAAGAGATATTTTTGAATATTTTTTCTTTTGTTTTGTGCTTTCCTGTGGATGCTAAGTGAAAGTAATATGCCAAGGATGCAAATGAAAAAAAAAAAAAAACAAAACAGAACAGATGGGATCACTTTGGCTGCTGGAGGGAAGTGGGCTCTTGACCCAGAAAATGGTCAAATAACTACATTTATATAAGATAGTAGGGGAATCATCTAAATCCAAGAAAATCCCTGTCATTCGTTCAGGGTTGAAGAGGCCTGCTGAGATAAAGTTGCTCAATACTGACTTTCAAATCACTTGCCTTAGAGAGAAAGGCATTTCAGAACTCAGTAAGGCACTTTGAACGTTGAGAGCTTGAGCTGGAAATGGGCCAGCAGATCACAAGAAAGAATCCACCATCCACTGCTCCCTAGATCTCTGTGCTACATCCATGTTGGGGGATATTTGGAAGTAGTTCTCTAGAGTGGTCCAAGTCATAGACAGCCCAACTAGGTCTCAGGTTGGCACCTGTTGGCAAGTATGCCACAGAGCTAAGCCACTAACTTCGAGTGCTAAGTGTGGTGATGGAGGGTGACAATAGGAATAAGATCCAAGGTTACACAATGCAGCACAAAGTATGCAAGCTGTCAGAGACAATCTTGAGATACTTCAGAAAAAAGATTCACATGCCATGATTCTCCACTCCAAAATCCCCTTGCAAGCCACAAGGGTTACTGTCATACTTCATTCATCATCCAGCTCAGGAATGGAACACTTGCCTAGTATGTGTGAGCCTCTGGGTTCAATCTTCAGTAACAACAACAACACAAAAAATAGAAAACACAAAAACAACTTTTTATTATAAGTAAATAAGTAAACAAAAATCTAAAGTTTCTGATGCAGCAACTTGCCATTGGTATAGTGTGTTTGTGTGTGCATATGTGCACAAACATGTGTCCTTCATCCTTCCTTTCTCAGAACCTGCTGTGGCATCTAGACCTTGTCTATCACTCATGATGCCAAAGCTTCCAGATTCTACTTTTACTGTAACTAAAGTACATCACACTTTACCAGGAGTAGTCAATGAGATTCTTCATGCAAAAGCAAAACAAAATGCTGCTTTAGGATTCGTTCATCTTTGTGCATGACAGCAGCAGAGTCTGGGAGAGTGGCCCTAGTGACAAGAAGACACAGAGTCCAGCAGCTCCTGGGCTCAACCTGCAGCCCACCCTCTTGTTTTTTTCACTTCTGTTTCTAATTTATGTCTTTAGGCTTGTGATTAATTTCTTGAGTTTCATACTTTTCTAGTAAATTCCTTACAGGCTGCATTAGACAGGGCTCATGTTACTTAGTGACAGTGGGAACAACAGGTAACAAAATGTATATTTTGCTGGTTGTTTTGTTTTTAAGCTCTGTCCAGTGCTGTACTTTTGCACTGCCCCATGCACAGAACTTTGATTGGCATAAAAGGTTGTTGTCATAACTCCTGAAGGCCCAGCACTGGGTTCTCCCCACAGTGAAGCTTTAGTGATTGCCATTTAGCTACCATGTATTATTATACTATAATATCATATATTGTGTCCACAGATGATCTCCCAACAGCCTCCTTGGCATCAACCACTTTTTTGCATGTGTAACTGATACTACACTGCCCTCACTGAAATCCCAAGCTCCCACTGTGGAGTTTGATCTCGTCATGGCTTACATGCTGGGCTTTGCCCTACATCTCACAGTTTAACTTTAAAATGTGACCTTATTGTGTGGTATGAAGATAAGTCAATCGCAGCTTGTGCATGTGGCTGTCATGTGGCCTTAGCCAGAGCCTATCAGGGCTCAGAGGGACCTGCTTGATTTATGTGTTCTTTATGGCACTTAGCTTTTTGTTTGGATTCAGAGATAGCCCTAAACACATCAATCAAGTGAGCTGTTTTAAAATCTTTCTTCTCAGCTGTCCCTGGTGCCAGATTGTCTAACAAATAGAGGCATAGACAGATGCAATGTGTGGCTGGTGGAGACAATGCTGTAGTACAATCCACGGACCAGTCCACAGCCCGACTCACAGTCAGTCAGTAGACTTCTAACTCACGCCTAGATGAGGGTTTCACTCTCCCACATGTCAAGTAACGAAGGCTTGTTGTAAGAAAATGTATTTAAACATTTGTTTACAAACTTGATAGTTGAACTTGGCATTATATTGTAACATGCTTTTGCATATCACACAGTCTTTACCGGATTAAAATTTTATATCTGTGGTAATTTGCAAAACAAAACTTGTGCAAAATAATAAGCATGATATACGATCTCATGTATGCACCCCACACACATAAACAGACACATTCCATTATCAAATACTTCAATAGGATTATAGTGTTTCTCTCATGATAATAGAGAACCGTATGCAGAATTTAAGGGTAAATATTTGTTACAGGGCTTGCAATTGGCTACTAACAAGAGTGCACAAAAAGTTTATTTAAAGTAATAACTTTTTTAAAAAGTCCAACAGAAAGAACAAAGAACATGAAAACAAAGTGATGGGAAATCTCTCAATTTCTCAACACTAAGAAAACAGCAAATACTAAACCTTAATATGGAAATGAGGTTTCTTGGGGGTTTTTTGCACTTTGGGATGTGAAACAATATTAACAGCTACCTCTGTGACAAAGTACAAAGAGGCTACCACTGACCAACCACTAATGTTCTTTAGTTTCATCTCAACAAGTAAATTAAATCAAAAGCACTAATAAAAACTAGTCTCCAGTCTTCCTGCCAGGCCCTTCAGAGTGCCTATGTGCACAATGACCTCCTGACTTGATTGTCAGGGTCTGGTACAGCCTGAAGCCTTGGTCCTGTCCAGACATGTCAACATTTTATTAGGAACAGCTGGATCCCTAGGGCACCCTACTGGGTTACCAGGAAATTTGGGTAGGAATGAGTTGGTAACCTTCATCCCTCATAAAATGAGGACTACAGATAAAAAGAAGTGAAGCTTGGAAAGCTGGAGTCCTGCACCTGTTCTGGTTGTTATTAGCTGCATGAGTACACTCAAGAGGACTGTCAGGAGGCCTCTAGACCTAAGCAAGCATGCCCCATGGGACTCTGAAGCACAGATGTGCACATGCTCTAATTCCATCTCCCAGGTGGCATAAGTAAATGTCTCTGAAATATGCACCATGACCTGTGTGTACCACTCTCTTGGTCCCTGAGTATGTAGCAGACATCAGAAACTTCTTAGAAAGCCTGAAGTGAGTAGCAAAGTCTTTGTTGGGGCAGGGTCTAGCTGCTCATGGGGATTCCAATATTCAAGATATACTTTGCTCCTTAATTGCTCTACCAAATTCACTTATCCCAGAGAGACACTCTGATCTGGATGATACAAGCTAAATGGGACATAAATTGGCCTGATTCACTTTTAAAAATTAAACTTAGAAAACTAAGTATTCTAATGATAACTATTGTTATCAATGGCATGATAAGACCCTCATTTATAGGTAGGGATTGTATAAATCATGTAGAAATGTTTGCTGTGACAGACCCTAACTACATAACTCTGGCTGATCCAAACTACTCATGTAGACCAGGATGGCCTAAAACTAACTGAGATCTGCCTGACTCTGCCTCTTGAACGCTAGGATTAAAGTTGTGCACCACTATGCCTGGCCTACTTAGAGATGCTAAGAACTTCATAAAGTCAATACTGTCAGACTAACCAACCCTGCATTAAGGACTCTGAAAGACACAGGAATACAGGAGATTTATATCTTTATTTTTATTGTTATGAGTTAAATCTGAACTGTCCTTTAGTTTCATGTTTGTGCCCATCTTATGGTGCTATTTTTGACCCCATAAGGCCATAATATGTGGTGACATATGCCTGTGGCTCTCTGAAGGAAACCTATGGAAAAGGTAAGGAACATGAAGAAAACCTTCCAATCTCATTGTTCAACTGTCAGTAGCTTGGGACATGGCTGTCAGCTTCTGGACAAACAGAGAGACCCTAAGATCAAAGGTTCTCTCAGGAGTGGCTAGAGTGATTTGGGTGAGGCCCATGTGCTACACAAGTCTGTTCTCACCAGAGGATGTGGAAATGAGTTTTCTACTGGATGTTACAGTTAACTCCTTTAAAATGAGATTGCTTGTACAGATAGTTGTGGAAACTCTTCTGAAAGCCTGTGATGATACCATAGTGTTATAGCCCTTTGGCAAAGCAGATGAAAGTCTGAACCTGGTGGGCTTGCAGCTGAAACAGGCCTGGTGAGGCTCAGGCCCAGCTGGCTGGTAGGCAGTTCCTGTGAGATGCAAGCCCTAATGGCCAGAAGGCAGGTCCAGGCTCTGTGGGCGCTTCCTCAGCAGCCAACACCAATGTTGTGACAATCAGGCAGGTTCAACCCGGCTGGAGCCCACCCTAAGAATTCACGTAGTTCCAGGGTGAATTTCCAGGGAGGAGGGGAGGCCTCCCTCCTCCAGAATAAATGATTAAGCTCAGGAGGCCAATGGTGAAGAAGTGCAGAGAGAGAGAGGGAAGGAGAGAGAGCTTATTTCATGAATCAAGGACTTATAAACCTTGGGCAATAAGAGGGGTTTTGGGGGTGAATGTGTTTTGATGTGCTTGGCCTAGAGATGCTAGGGATACTTGATTTACATGTAATAGTACAGTACCTCATTTACATGCAATAGTACTGTCCCATCATAAAAAGGAGAACATAATACTTAATTACCCTATGTGTGGGGAAAAAAAATCTCTGGATGTAATTAAAGGTCATTTGCTTAAAGCTAAGATCTCTTTAGCATAGGGTGGGGTATTTTCAGGAATGCCCAGCTGCTTGCTGAGTATTTTCTTATCAGGAAATGGTCAGGCCTACAATCTTCCCTGAGTGCTATGTGATGATCCTTAGAGGTTTTAGGGTTCAGATAGAGAGGGCACCCTGCTGCAAAAGAGAGTCTGTTGTAATAAACCAGCTCAGAGGCTATCCATAAACTCCAGCAGAGTTCCACATTCCAAGCTGATGAAAAGATTGAAATTTTCAATCACTCTCAAAGCTCCTATTGATGTAGATAGTGCTGGATAAACTAACTGAAATGTTAAGAAATACACTGTAGAATTTCAGCTAAAGAAAGAAAACAACAAACAAACAGGGCCTGGTGGGAGATGGCTCAATGGGTAAAGTGCTGGCTACACATACCCATAAGGGTCACATGGACCCCAGAACCCATGTGAAATCTGGGTAATTTTGCAGCCCTCTGTGATCTCTGTACTGGGAAGTCAAGACAAGGTTTCCAGGACAATACAAACTGAGTTTCTGGTTTGATGAATAAGGTGAAAAATGACAAAAGAAGATGATTGATGTCAATTTCTGACCTCCTTACACACACAGGAGTGAAGACACATCTGCTCACACACATCTATATACCACACAACGATCAACATGCAAAAGTAAATTAGTCTATTTTAAAAAGCAGAAGATGGCTGTATTAGAAACATGCTTTCTAGAAACATCAAAATGCAAAAATCACATTACAAGTTTTAATGTAATGAGTAACACAATGATAAAACACACATGGGAAAATAGAAATGGAAAGAAACATAATTATTGAGATTTTAGCCTTCTCAATGAGAAATCAAGAGCCATAAAACATACAACACTGTGCAGAGATCTCAGAAGTATGACAGCTACAAAATTGTATTCCATTTCAAACAGATAAAGATCATTGTTCCACAGGTACCACAGGAAGACCTCATTTCCTTCAGTGTAATCTCTGGTTTATGAATCTGACAGTTGTGGGTTTTTTTTTTTGCCCTAGTGCCATCCAAATACCTGACCAGAAGCAACTTAAAAAAAAAAAAAAAAAGAACAGGTTTTGTGTTAGCTTACAGTTTGAGGGAACCATCCTAGGAGAAACAAAATTAAGTTTAGTTAATTAAAAATAAATCACAAAATAACTCAACGGACTTAAAAGGTTTTAAAAATCGGATAGGTTATTTCTAAAATAAAATAAAAGCCCTCATCAATAACATTTGAATGAGCAGTGTTAAGATTCGTACAACAACCTTAATGGCAAGAATAACTTTATATATGAGTGTTAATAAAATAAATAGAAAAATTATTAATTACTCTATTTGTAAAGAAGTTAGTGGACCTATAATAAATTATTTAAAATAACTGTATATTGTGTATATTTTGAGATGAGTGATTCTTTTTAAAAATTATTTTTCTTTGGTGTATGTATATGTGTGTGTGTACAGCACATGTTTGCAGATACCTGTAAAGGACAAACGAGGGTGTTGGATACCCTGGAGCTGGAGTTATGGGGAACTATGATCCATTTTATGTGGGTGCAGGAACCAAACTCTATTCTCTGGAAGAGCAGCAAGGGAGTCACCAGACAAACGGTTCTTAAGAGCAATCGTCAGGGTATATGATGCAAAGGAGAAGGGAAGGTACAAAATTAGCAGGTTCTCTTTTCATGGCTAATTTGAAAATAATACTTTAAGTTCTAAGAATGTATCTTGTGAGGACTATTAAATATGTTCCTTAAAACTAAGGAATTCGCAGAACGATGTTCAGGAAGTGCTATTTGTAAAAACAAGATATTGGAAACAACCTAAGCTTCCTGTTAACATGTCGTTTCTTAGCTAAATTATGATATATTTATACAGACCTAATAAGTCAAGTTGCTGAAAAAGATGTAATTACATAGTGATCTATTTATTATAGATTGTTGTTTTTTTAAAACCTAGTTAGTAAACTTCTGCAGAGTAGAATACATCTATGTTAAATTTGGCGATATTGAAACATTAATATTTGTTTCTTATAAAATGATGCTTTATTTTCTCAATTTTTACAACCCACATACGCAATGGAAAAAGCAACTGCTAATCATTTTAAAATTACGTTTTTGATTTTTATGTGGCCAACTACAGTTTCTTCAGGTTAGCGGTGCCATCTGCTGATCAACTTGTACATGTAAAGTCAGAGACAAAGAATGCCAATATTTACCCAAATCAAACTAAAACATTTAAGAAGTGAAGTGGGAATAGAAGTAGGAACCCTATGGAAGTTCTGTTTAGTTTAACCTTTGCATGGGGTACCACTAAATCTCCTCAGGACACTTAAGCATGAGCATCAACCTTATTTTTTGAGCCTTATTATTAGATCATTTTCAACTCATGGACACCCCCTTTTCGTAGAAGCTCTGAAACAGAGAATGTGAGTGACAGCTGAGAGTGCAAGTGAGAGAAGAAGTTGTAATGATCAGTAGGTCCAAGCCTAAGGTGAAGTGAACTAGCCTAACAAATGATATGTGTATGGAGGGGCAGGGGACATTGAATTGGCTCAGAAGTAAGGTCAGAAATGCAGAGGATTCTTCAGCATATATAACTAGAAAAGAACATACTGATGGATCTTTTTGTAAGGTAGAGTATCTGACACAAAGATATACGCTAATAACTTAAAAGAAATAATAAGAGATATTATTACTCTTCCAACACGTTCATATAATTGAACATTTGGTCGACAACTGGTAGACTGCAAAGAATTGGGAGTTATGGCCTTGCTGGAGGTGGTGTGGCCCTGTTTGAGGAGGTGTGTCACTGGGGTCAGGTTCTGAGGTTTCAAAAGCCCACACCAGGCTCAGTCTTACTCTGTTTCCGCCTCCTGCTTGCAGATCGGAATGTAAGCTCTCAGCTACTGCTCCAATGCCACGCCGTCCTCCCTGCCACCATGGTCATGGAATCAACCTCTGAGTAAGCAAGCTCCCAATTTAATGCCTCCTTTTATATGCGCTCATGGCTGTGGTGTCTCTTCTCAGCAATGGAGCCGAGGCCAAGACAAGCTTCATCTTAGGAACTCTGGTATCTACAGCTTCATCAAAGTCCCAGGTAACAGTGGCTATAATTTGCCCTACACAACACATTTTTCTTTTTATGGAAAGTTTAAGCGTATTTATGTATTTGAAGTCTCCTCTCCCCTTCATATCTCCATAAATTAGTAAGCAGTGATTCTGGTACCTGACCAGTACAATCCCTTTTTTACTCAGTTGCCCATTGATGCCTCCAATCATCTTTTAAGGAATACTTTTCTTTAAGGAGTTCTCAGCTGGCTGCCCATTTCCTTTGCAGAGAAGATAGATGTGACCCTATATTAAGAGTAGATCGTGTACTAAAGAGGTAGCTCAGTTGGTAGAGTGCTTGGTAGTATGCACAAAGACTTGGGTTCTATCCCCACCACAGCATAAAGGAAGGATTCACAAACTCACAATCCCACCACACAGGAGGAGGCAGGAGGGTCAGAAGTTCAAAGTCCTTGGTTGCATAGTGAGTTTGAGGCCAGGGGTATGCCAGGCCCTCTCTCTCAAAGACATACAGAGAAATAGAGAAACAGAAAGACAGAGACACACATACACAAACACACACCACAGTCTATTAATACTACATAAGGTCTGGTCTGTGTCTATGGCCTGTAAGTAGAATTTACTACAAAACACCTTGTTCACCTCTGTGTGATTGTTCACTTTTAAAAATATACAGTGCTGGGGCCTGAGAGATGACTCAGGGGTTAAGAGCAGTGACTGCTCTTCCATAGTACATGAGTTTGATTCACAGCAACCACATGATAGCTCACAACCATCTGTTAACTCCAGTTTCAGGGAATCCACTGCCCCCTTCTAAACTCCTCAGACAGACATTCATGTGGTACAGAGCCATACATGCAGGTAAAACACACATGCACATAAAATAAATAGCAAATAAATAAATAAATAAATAAATAAATAAATAAATAAATAAATAATGAATGAATGAATGAATGGATGGATGGATGGATGAATGATAAAGTAAGCTGGTGAGGTAGAACCTTGGCATCCCTCACCCAAAGCCTGACACTGAAGCTAGACCAGGTGAGATGAAGCAACAGCATGTGATCACCTCCATGTGGAACTTCCTCATACATGTGGCTCCAAGGGCAGTCTGTTTCTCGTAAAGCACCTGGACAGCACATGTAGATTGGGAGTCACATGAAAATGCAGGATATGAAGAATCTGACTGCTGTTTCTTGGTCAAGAGAGGGGTTAGACTCAGCTTGAGTGGACATAAAAATTATACTTGTTATGAACAAATTGCGTAGAGTCTTTCAGAGGCCCTCTATGGTAGACTCCTGTCCTGTTCCCTGTTTTTTCCTTCTTTTGATGTCCATCCCATTTGCCTTTCTGAATAAAGATTAAGCATCTTACCCAGGGTCCTCCTTCTTGCTTAGCTTCTTTAGGTGTACAGATTTTAGTATGATTTTCCTATATCATATGTCTAATATCCACTTATAAGTGAATATATACCATGTGTGTCTTTCTGCTTCATACCTCACTCAGGATGATCTTTTCTAGTTTCCACCATTTGCCTGCAAATTTCATGATTTTCTTGTTTTTAATTGTTGAGTACTATTCCATTGTGTAAATGTACCACAATTTCTGTAACCATTCCTCAACTGAGGGACATCTGGATTGTTTCCAGATTCTGGCTATTACAAATCTAGGAGTGTTATAACTGGATCTTGAGGTAGCACTATTGCTAATTGTCTGACAAAGCATCAGATTGATTTCCAAAGTGGTTGTACAAGTTTATATTCCCACCAGCAATAGAGGAGGGTTCCTCTTTCTCCACATCCTCTCCAGCATGTGTTGTCACTTAAATTTTTTATCTTAGCCAATTCTGATGGGTGTAAGGTGAAATCTCAGGATCGTTTTGATTTGCATTTCTCTGATAACTAAGGATGTTGAACATTTCTTTAAGTGTTTCTCTGCTATTCAATATTCCTCTATTGAGAATGTGGGGTATCAAAGCAGATGCTGAGACTCATAGTCACACTTTGGGCAGAGTGCAGGAAAACTTATGAAAGACCTGGAGGGGACAGGAGCTCCACAAGGAGAGCAACAGAACCAAAATATCTGGGCACAGGGGTCTTTTCTGAGACTGATACTCCAACCAAGGACCACGCATGGAGATAACCTAGAACCCCTGCACAGATGTAGCCCATAGCATCTCAATCTCCAAGTGGGTTCCTTAGTAATGGGAACAGGGACTATCTCTGACATGAACTCAGTGGCTGGCTCTTTGATCACCTCCCCCTGAGGGGGAAACAGCCTTACCAGGCCACAGAGGAAGACAATGCAGCCAATCCTGATGAGACCTGTGAAACTATAGGGCCATATGGAAGGGAAGGAAGATCTCCCCTATCAGTGGACTGGGGGAGAGTCATGGAAGGAGAAGAAAGAGGAAGGGTAGGAGTGGGAGGGGACGAGGGAGAGAGCTTCAGCTGTGATACAAAGTGAATAAACTGTAATTTAAAAAATAAATAAGTTTTTTAAAAAATTTTTTAAAAGGACAAATTGGGCTGTGGTAACTGACCAAAGCTACAACATAAAACTAATTGTAAACTACAAGAAGATCTTGTAGCAGACACAATGATGTACATCTTCAATTTCATCACTAGGGGAGGCAGAGGCAGATGGATCTCTGTGAGTTTGAGGCCAGCCTGGTCTACAATGAATCCCAGACAACCAAGACTACACAGATAAACCCTGTCTAAAAAAACAATAGTAATAATAATAGTAATATCGTGTATCACAGTGTGCCCTTTCACTTAGTCTGTTCAGCTTTCGTGAATGTCAAACTCCATTTCCAACAAGTATAGACTATAAGATGGGTTATGTCTTAAATGCTACTGCCTCTATGGTCATTTCTGTTTTCATCTTCAACTCTGTCCAAAGGATATTTGTGAAATAAACAATCAGACCTATTTTAATGGAAGTCAGCATATACTCACAATGACATTTAAGTTCAGGATCAGCAGTTTATATTTTTAATAAGCATACCAATGAAGGAAAATATGTTTTTCAGTAATAGTTGAAAACATATTAAAATTTATTATATACAAATAAATTTGGGAGAATCTGGAGAACCCAAAGAAGTTATAGGAGTGAAAATGTAGGTCTCTCAATATGTGCTCTAGAGATACACATTGGAACAAGAACAAATGGTCTTTGTAGATCTCCTAACAACTTCCCATGTGCAAACTTCACATTGTCCATCCAATGAGAAAAGCGAAGACAAAGCTCCCCTGAACTCTCTCACAGTAATGAGGAAAGCGCTTAGGAAGAATGCTAAGTCCTGGATCTGAAAAGTCCCTTAAGTGTGTGTAGTTGGTCCCCACTTGGTGGCACTGCTTTGGGGAATTATGGAACCTTTGGGGCATAGACTCCAGTTGGCCACCTGCAAGGGCAGGTCTTGAGGGTCCTTCTCATCAATTCCAGTCCAAGGTTTCTGCTTCTTAGCCAGCCAAGGTGTGAGCAAGCTGATCAAACAGCTCCCGCTGCCATCAACTCCACTGCGCCTTCTCCACTATGATGGGCTGAAACTACTAAAGAGTATATTCTGCTTCTGGCAGGTACTCTGTCACAGTGGCAGAAAAGGGAACAACACAGAGAGCAAAGCAGCCTGGGAAAAATGTGAAACAGGAGGGAGATGGCAGGCTCTGAATTGGACTGCAAATTGCTCCCAGCAAAAGAAAACTGACCTTAGGTGTAAGATACTGAAAAGAAGTGTTGAAGAAGTGAACTTAATGATGTTCACTGAACGAGATGAGTCAATTATGAAAGAGCACATCTTTCAGAGAGATAAAGGATAAAGAGACGGAATAGATACTCTATTTAGACGTTTCCCCTGAGAATGAGAAAAAGCAGCAAAACCTGGGGCTTTAGAGACCAAAAAAAGGAACGAATCAGAGGACACACATCTGTAATGGAAGTTTTGGTTTCTTTGTATGTTATATAAATATGCTTCTGTTTTAATCCCAAGTGTGGGGTATAGTTTGTCCACACCTGTTAATTGTCTTGTGCGGAGTGTGGTCTTTGCCAGCTGGTAGCAGGCTTCCATGTGAGGCAGAGAGGGGCATGGACTTTGAGAGTACAAATATGAGTGCCAACAAAGAGAAGGTCTGGCATTTGGCGTGGCCTTTGGTGTTGGCATGTGGCGTGGAGCAGTTTGGACAGACGGAGACCAGAGACAGTGTGGCTGTTTGGAGCAGACAGATGGAGAGAAATGCTTTGGGGAATAGTGGCATGGAGGAGCCTGTTGGCTGTGGTTGCAGTTGACAGAGATTGGTATAGACCCCTAAAAGAACCCCAGGACCCTAAATAGCCAGGAGAAGTAAAGGGGTCTGGGGCCCCCTCCCCACTGATCTTTTCTCTCTCCTACTTAAGATTGAGGGGTTGCTAGAAGGGAAGTAGAGGCCTGAGCACCCCAAATAGAGTTTTAAAAGAGTGCTACATGTGGCTTTCCACTACACACATCTTTCAGGGTCCTCTAAAGAAAAGCAACAGCCACCCAGGAAGAGGTTGTCCGTTAGACTTTCCTTCTGGGGTTGTAGGGTGACTAAAGACAGCACTACAAAGGGAAGAATTTATGTACTTTTATTGATGTGCTCATAAATTCTTGGGATGTTTAAACACTGTATTTCTTTTCTTTCGTTCTTTCTTTCTTTCTTTTTGTATTTGCAGCTTGTTTTCAATTAATAATAAGCAAAGACTATGGTAAAGAACAATTATTTCATAGCTAATCCTCACTGAAGCTTTTACCTGTCAGTTTAAGCTAACCTTACTTCATGAATACTGAGGCATAGTTTTAAATCTACAGTCCAGTGACCTTTGAACACATTCACAAATGTGTAAACAACCAACACTCAAGCAAAAGGACTCCCATAACCACCCTGAAGTTTCCTACGACTCTAATAATTGACATTCTGCCCCCAGCCTAAACCCTGGGCAGCCAGTCTTTGTAGCAGTGTGACTTAAATGTTAGTGATGCTCTCAGAAACCAGTGTTCCTAGATTCTTTCCCTTAGTGAAATACGTTCCTGACAATCATATACATAACTGGGAACAATAAGAATTCACTATTTCACCTAAGTAATTTTTTAACATGAGAAAGTCAAGTTAACTCAAATACACATTGAATGAGAGTTATATTATGCAAATTTAGAATCAGCATAAAATTATCATTAACCCAACTGATAAGTCTATAAGATATCGAGTTTTAGTTATAAGACATTTTATATTTTTCAAAACGTATAATAAAATAAGAAGTATGTAAAGCATTTTAGAGAAAAACAGTGCTTAAGAGTGTTTATGTTATATTTATTGTGTAGTGCATGTATGCCCAAATTCTTTAAAAATGCACATTAAACGTGGGCATGGTGGTGCACACTGTTAATCCTAGCACTTGGGAGGAGAGACAGGTGGATTTCTGAGTTAAAGGCCAGCTTGGTCTACAAAGTGAATTCCAGGACACAGAGAAACTCTGTCTCAAACAAACAAACAAAAAACTCCAAAACAACAACAAAAACAAATGTGCAAAAATGTACATCTAATTCCAGTCTTCCTATTGAGAATGAGAAATATAAAATGTTACTTTTGTAATGGACATTTGGGATATATTGAGTAAGAAAAGAAATCAAGCAGTAAGACACTGTAAGCTTGGTATGTAGTGGCAGTCTAGGCAAACTCTGAGAAAATTTTCTGCTAAAGCAAAACAGAAGAACTTCAAAAACAGGGGCGCACTTAAAATCTCAGCTAAAAGGACTCAGTTCAGCATCACTACCTAAAACCCTGGAGTGAGATATGAATTACAGGAAAGATGGGAGTAGAGGAAAGCCAACGTCAGAAAGATTTCCTCTCAGACCCATATAAAGGACCGAATGAATTCAGCATGGGACTCTCATCACCCAGACCACAGAGGCATATAGTCCTGACACCAGCTTACAGAAGATACCGGATGCTCACTGATAAGCAAACGCCTTCCTGTGGTACACCACTGAGAGTTTAGATGTGACGGCTCTGAATGCCGGGCTAACCCTAATATTCACAGTTCACAAGATTATTACGAACGAATAATAAGATGTATCATTTATGTGACTTTTTTACACCTAAAGAGAACATGGGAAAACTAACACCATTATTCACTTTGTATGCCAAAGGCCAAGAGCCATTTTTAAAGAAAGTGCAGACTCTCCTCTCTCTCTCTCTCTCTCTCTCTCTCTCTCTCTCTCTCTCTCTCTCTCTCTCTCTCTCTCTCTTTCATACACCATTCATCAAATGGCTTCTGTCACTGACACACACAAACATTCCCTACAAACTGTGAATGGTCAATTTGTGTCTATTGGCATCTTCTATTATTATATCTCCTTTCTGAAGATGGGAGGAAATGGAAAATCACCTGATCTCAGGGACTGCTCTTGAATTAGGAAGATCATATCTAAGAGGAAAGACACAATATTCTATCCAAGGAAAATACCAATGGTACAAAGCAGAGCAATTGTTCTCACAAGTAAGAGCTTCCTTCTTGTTCTGTTTTCCTTTAAAAAAAAAAAAAAATCTTTAAACTACCATGCGTACTGAGTACTAACCACTGGAGGGCAGCAGAGACAAGATTGTAACAAACCGGTTCCTCTGCATCACCTACTTGATAGATTGATTTTAGTAAGTGCACAGTCTGTTCTTCCACTTACTCATTCTACAAAGTCACTATTTTTCAGGATTCCAGAACAAGGTATATTCCTTATCCTCAAAAATGAGCAGTTGAGTAAGAGAGACAGAGAAGTAAATAGCCAGTTCTTTCGGGGGCTGTAAGGTGGAAGATGTAGGTGTTTCAGGGGTAAAATGCATGCCCCGACCGACCTTTGTTCCCTAAACTGTCCTAAGAAGATGTTCAGGGATGAAACTAAAAGATAAGGAAAAGACGAGGGTAAACCATTGAGAAGAGAAAAAAACATGTTAGACAGAAGAAAAAGGATGCAAAAACCAGAGTGTGAGCTTACAGAGTCAAGGCCATAGGAAGGAGGCACTGGGAACCAAGGGAAAAGGTTTGGCCTTTAGCATGCAATACAATTTTAACTTTACAAAGCCAACTGTAGCCAGTGTGCAAAAAAGATGGATCAGAATAGAAAATTTTGGAGAAGACACAAAATGATAGAGAAATTTAAAAGTGCTGATTCATTCCGGAAGCTGATTTGGAATCTAGGTTTGGCAGGTGTTGCACACATTTCAAAATGACTGTGAATGTGTATGTACTCTTAAACAACTGACACTTTCATCTGGACTTTCCTGGGGAGAGTACTGGGCTGCTGCTATTCATTCACCCATAATGTCAACACCACAGTCTGGACATCACTTATGTACACTTGCAAACCAAACCCCTGACTGACTTCTCCATGTCCAAATATGCATTCAAAGAGTGAGCCTTTCATCTTTCACCTGAGAAAGATGAGAAAAACAAAATGTATGGTTTCTATCTGGTTTTATCTAAGATATCTTTTATTTCAATGGGAAATCATTGAATTTTTTTTTAGTTTTTAAAAAATTGACCTTATTTTTTTATGTGTGGGTGTTTTGCCTGCACAATCAGCATGCAATGCCCGTAGAGGCCAGAAGAGGGCATCAAATCTTCTAGAACTGCAGTTATAGATATGATTGTAAGCCACCTTGTGGGTGCTGAGAATTGAACCTGAAGCCTCTGGAAGAAGAGCCAATGCTCTTAAACCTGTAAGCCATCTCTCCAGCACCAAAAATTATTTTTCTAATAGAGCTGCTTCTGTTTGTGAACTTCCCTCGAAAATCTGTCTCACTTAACTAGTCATTTACTGGGTATCTGCTTACTCATGAAATATGTGAGAGAATGTGAGAGGTCATTGCAGTTTATAATTCAGCTTATGAAACCATATATGTGTGTTTTAAAGAAAAATGTACATAGGCTGTGCATATAGTACCTAAAATACTGTCTTTTTGGGCAAATTACAAGCCTAGGGTCTAGGGAAAAATTAGAAGGGAAATATGATTATAAGAGAACATTTATGCAGCTGTGTGCTTTTTGATTAATTCATCTGCTGTTTATTAAGAAACTAGCTGGAAGGGATGAAACTTTTTTCTGATGTGTTTTCTTTAACAAACTTCCCTGAAGGAACTTAGAATTTCGGGGTCTAGAAGGGGGAACTTTGCGAACATGCCAAAATATTGTAAGAGCGGATGGCATAGAGCAATTATTTTTAAGCTGGAAAGATTTTGCATTAAAACAAAAAACAGGAAGTCAGGAAAATAAGTGAATCTAAAGATATTCACATTATAATGTGATCATTTGGTGTCTGTGATGTTCATTTAAAACTGTTTATGCCTTGCCAACTTTTATCTTAAGTTACAAGCTAGCTGCAATGAGTTGCCAGGAAGATATAGAAAGGAAAAAACAAATTAAGCAAACAGCATTCTTTCAGTGATGTTTAAGGATGTAAATAATAATTGTTGACATGTAGTTATCAAAAACACACGGTATCTCCTACAGCCAGATAGCTTGAATAAAAGTATCAATATTGTCTAAGCCAAAAGTAAAATACATAAATAAATGCTGTAGTTTGGAAAAGGCTTTGGTATGTACCTAAATTTATTCCAAACATTCTCCATCAACTTAGTTATGTGAAAATACATTTGAAAAGACCTGAAATAACACCAAAATCCCTGTTGACACAGTGGAGATTAGCTTCCCAAACTACATGAACTTAATTACTGAATGTATCACGTGATCTACAGATACAGTTGATTCTGAATGGCACCTGGATTAGTTAGTGCAGTGAGTTATCATCTTAAATATCAAAAGTGATTCCCCATGGTCAAATAATGGTCAGGGAATGGATCAGGAGGTGGACGGGTCACTGAGAGTGACAGCTACAGTTTTTGATACATCGGCTCTGAGATGCCCACAGCCCAGTGAGTGACAGGGACAGACTGTAAAGGTTTAAACAAAATGGAATAATGTTTGGGCTAGAAATGGATATTTCCTTCTCATGAATATTTGAGAGAAGAGGAAGTGTGAAGCTAGAAACAGAAATCTGCATAGAGACTTTATATGGTGAGAGGGAAAAGCAAAAGCCTAGAAGACCAGAGACAGCAGGTGATTACATTAGAAACAGAGTCCACTACCTCTTGGCATGAATTACAAACATCTACCAAATAAGCCTAGATGTTAATCATCACTAAAACTTTGTGTTTTATTTTTTTCTTTAAAATGTCTTGGTTAAAAGAGTGACACTTTCTTTTCTTTAGTTGTTATTTAGTCTTTGACATTTCCATACATATAAACAGAGCATCTTGATAATATATGCCCCAACTCTTCTCAGATACTTCCAACATGGCCCCCTTCCCCCTCTGTATCCTCTTTGGTTTTGGCTAAAGACCCACCTAGTCACCTAGTATTGTCTGTTAGACGCTGATGGACGCTGACCTGATCTTGTGTGGGTAATCATAGCTGTTGTGTCTTCATGGACACAGTGGCCATAGCATCTTCCAAGGAGCCATGCACAGCTTTCTCTCCTCCCTCTGGATTTTACATTCATTCCAACCCCTTTTTAATGATTTTCCCTAAGCCTTGGGGAAAGGAGATGACATGCATGTCCCATTTAGGTCTGAGAATAAAGTGACATGACTGGTTTTCAAATTAGTGGCCCAGCAGCCTCAGCCCCTGACACTGGGGATTGTAGGTTCATGTTTAGTATGAAATCAAACTGAATGAAAATTTAAATATGTAAAAGAAAGAACATAAAACAAAATTTTGATTATTATCCAAGTGATACGTTTTTCAGAAGGCCATGAAATAATGATGAAGACAAATGATAAGGTGGGAACTATGCCAAGAGGGTAACAATGCTTGCCGCAATGGCAGATGGTACCTCTGCTGGTTAGTTTTGTCACAAACCAAAGTCACTTAGAACGAAGGAACCTAAAGTAGTGAATGGCCTCTTATCAGATTAGCCAGTGGGTATGTCTGTGAGGGCATTTTTTAATTAATTATTGATATGGAAAGGCCCAGCCCACTGTGGGCAGTGTCACCCCTAGGCTTGTGGTCGCGGCTTGTATAAAACAAGCTGAACAAGCCGTGGAGAGCAAGCCAGTCAGTAAGCAGAGTTACTTACTGGTCTCTGCTTCAGTCTCTGCCTCCAGGTTTCTGCCCTGACTTCCTTCAATGATGGACTATGAGGCAATGGTATAAACCAAATAAACCCTCTCTTCCCCAGGTTAGTTTCTGTCGGTGTTTTATCACAGCAACAAAGGGAGAACTAATCCATGATATTTAGTACAGCCTCGGGCTAGCGGTCCCTACTTTATCTTGTCCAGTAACCCTACTCAAATAGCAGAGGTAGTGGGGAGATAAAATGCCTCTCAAGCACGAGAACTTCAACTTGGCACCCTAGAACCCATATTAAAAAAAACAAAAAACAAAAAAACTAAGCGCGGGCTGGAGAGATGGCTCAGTGGTTAAGAGCACTGTCTGCTCTTCCAAAGATCATGAGTTCAATTCCCAGCAACCACATGGTGGCTCACAACGATCTATAATGTGAATTGATTTCCTATTCTGGCCTGTGTAAATGCAGATAGAACACTCATATACATAAAATAAATAAATCTTTAAAAAAAAAAAAAACTAAGCGCAATGGCACACACCTGAAATCCCAGCAATGATGAGATAGGAGCTGGAGACAGGAAAATCCTTGCAAGCTTTTAGGCCAACTAGCCTGGCTTACTCTGTGAAATCAAGAGCTGTGAGACTCTGTATCAATCAATCAATCAATCAATCAATCAATCAATCAATAAGAGAGGAACACAAGAAATGACACCTGAGATTGTCCTAAGATATATGTCCATGGTGTCAGATGTACCACGTGCGCACACACACACCCGAGCAATGTAATCCAGGGTAGAATAGCAATCCAAAACAGCAGATACTGAAGATGAACAGTTGTTGTTACACTCTGAAGGAAATTTTCAGTAATTACTGGGCCAGTGAAAGTGAACTCACAACAATTATGATTTGTTTCTCTGCTCTAGTTGCTTTATGGCAGAAACTGTTCCTGCCACACAGGAGTTTGTGGAACAACTGAAAGACGCCCCATCTCCCTGTCTTCATTAGTGAACCCTACGCACTGTGACTTGCTTGAATAAAAAGGACTTCTTAGCTGAATTGCTCATCCAAGTTCTTGGTACAAATAAATAAGAAGCAGACAGTAGATTTTATGTAGATCCTCTACACACTGTTAAATATTCCTAAGTAAACACAGAAAAGAAAGAAAATTCCAAAGGGCAGACACTGGTCAGTAATGTTGACAACTTGTTATAAGAACTGGGGAGGAAGTTTCAGCACTGAGCACCCCAGCTCTACGTGAGACCCTTGCTCTGCAAGTTATTATCTAGGACACAGCGAAGTTGCATATCATAGATGATTTGTCACTTGCACAGAAAAAGTAGAAGGATTCAGAACAGCTGAGCCACTAAGTTCAACCTTAAAAAAAAAGAAAAAGAAATAGAAAGTGGTCAGCAGAGACCAAACTAGACCTCTAGTGAAACGGCCCCAATGCAGTGGAATTTCTCCCCCCCCACAGCATTCACATTTTTAAAATAACAGTAAGTTTCCGGGTTTGTTTTTATAGTGGTGGCTGTCCCATTACATTCACTCTAGTTAACACTTGAATTTCTGGCCCCTGGAATGCACATGGGATTTGGGGTGACTGTGAAGGGCTCCTCAGACCTTGCCACCCAAGAATCATCATCTTCTAGGTCTTCAGGAAGGAGACAGAGATGGATGATAGACAGGACTGAAAAACATCTTCTTTAGCACAAGTGGTTGAAGATTTAGGGTTGTTTGTTTGACTAGAAACCTCTACAAGTTAATTTTAGGTAGCTATCCTGGCTCATGGACTTCTTGTGTCAAAACTGTAAATCTGTTTCTTTTCTTGTCTTGTTTGGTTTCAATATCTCATGTGTCTCAAGCTGACCTCTAACTCACTATGCAGTGAAGGGTGACCTTGAACTTCTTATCTTCAAGTGCTGGTATTATAGCTGTGCATCACTGTACCCATGTGGTGCTGGAGATAAAATCAAGAGACTCACGATGTTAGGGAAGCATCCTCCCAGCTCAGATCCCTGGGGCTTTTTTGAAGTTTTCATCAGCTTCTATGATGTCAAATCCTGCTCAGCCCAGCTCTGGAGAGAAAGCAATAGTTCTGACCATTTAATATAACACTTTTGAAGTTAAACTTTTTTTAAAGCACAAAAATTGTGTTCCACCATTTTATTGGTATGTATTTATTACTAATGATACTGAGATATCTGAAGACATTTAATCTGAGTTCAATTGCATTAGACATTTTCCCTCTCTTACCCCCCTCTCTTTTCTTCTTTTTGCCTTTATTTGTCTCCTTTATTCCCTTAGAGGACTGGTGGTTTTAAGTGTCTCTGTGACACGTTGACTTGAGGTCCTTCAAGAACTGGCATTTCTAGGTCATCTGTCTGATTTATTGAGATTTTGAAAATGCTCCAAACTGGTTTCCGTGAAAGCTGGGAAAGCCCCATTTTTATTTCAGTCCTCTTGCATTTGAAATTTTCCTTCCAACTGAATCTGCTTTGGTAATGGATCATCAGAAAACATGGCAGACCTTAATATGGAGTGAGCTGTGTTTAGTAAGGAGCTATTTCAAATTCAGTACACATGCTTGAAGTCATGTAAACCTGTAACCTCTGATGAGAGAAAGCTATTCAAGCATAGTAACGTCACAACAGACTCTGCAGGTTTTGTATCTCTGTGCCTGTATAGAATGTGCAACACCCTGGGTTCCATCCCTGCCACCTCCCCAAAAGTTAAAAAAAAATTCTACATGTGTCCTTTCTGTTTCTCATCCAGCATTCTTTTACTGTTCTGTTACTGTTGGTTTTATACTTAAAAGCAAAAATGTGAGGCATTGGTTCTGTTAGCTTTCCTAAACTATAACAAATTACCCCAGATAATCAGTTTGCAAACAGAAATATTTTTTTCTGGACTCACGGTTTTATAGATTTCTATTCAAGTTCAGCCTCTGGCTTTGGTTTTCCCCAGAAACAATGCAGTACAGCACGGTGGGAGTGGGGGGCAGAACAAAACATCTCATCTCACAGCCACTAGACAGAATAAAGTGAAGGGGTGGCCGGGACCTATCCTGCAAGGGCATGTCCCCGGTGATCTAAAGGCTTGTGAGCAGTCCCTACATCTTGAGCTTCTGCCAGCCCTCAAGAGCACCACAGTTTTTAAAGACCAATTGTGTTTTTAAACACTGAGGCCACTGGAAGACACATGACATTAGCTTTCACATTGGCTTACTTTACATTTTTGGTAGGACCAAGCATTTGCATTTGGGGAAAAATGAGCAGATGTAAAAACTGAATTAACTGGGAATTGGCAAAGAGTAGCAATTCTCTAGTCCTGTACAAGCCTATAGAAACAGAAACCCAAGCAAGCTGCACTTTGTCCATTTGTCCTGAAGATCCCTGTCATGCAAAAATATTGCAGGCTGGAAAAATCACCTAGGAAACTTAAAAAAAAAAAGTCTTGATACTCAGGTTGCAACTCACACAAGATAAATCAGGGTAAGACTTGGTATCAATAAGTTTAAATCATTCCTTCTATTCCTAGGTGCACTCAGACATGAAAGTCAGTGTTCTGAAGCACAAAGGCTGGAGAGCTCATTGTGATAATTCCTCAGCCCGTGGGCAGAGAACTACTCCAAAGCAGTGGATGCTGTTATGTGCATCGGAAGTCATCACTGACAAGCATTTCTCTTTATTATAAGGGCAACAGAGGGTTCTTTACTTCACTCCCTTAACAATGTTTTTTGTTTGTTTGTTGTTTTTATCTTTCACTTAATGGGCCACAGGTCCTCTGATGTCATGGGCATCACAGATATGAGAAACATTTTGAAGTCAAAATCAAGCCCTGTAGGTACTACATCTCAGGACCAGGAAGAGTAATTGAGAGAACAAGAGGAAGATGTGTTTTAGAAAACAGAAGTACAGGGGGGAAAGTGTGCTGAGGTAACAGGGAACGATGAGCAGGGCTCCTGGCTGCTCAAGGCTGGAATCAGTACAGTCAGCCCATGCTGCAGCCTCGGGTCATGCAGGGAGGAAGCAGCATCAAAGTCTTGGCTCAAAGAGATGCTGGTATTTAGGTTCTTCGGAAATTTAAGAACTCCTATCAGTGAGAAGTTATGGTCACCATGTACTGTGCAGCAATTTCATCTGAGATAAAACCATCCGTATTGGAGGGTGGGAAGCTGCTGAAATTCAGGATGTCTTCAAGGGAGGTGGTGAAACATCTACCTTGCAGGGAGGCTCTTTCAGGAAATAAACAACTGAAAAGCTTCAAGAAGTCACTGAAATAGATCAGATTCACTAGGCCCTGTCCTCCTTAAGGATATGTAAGCAGTAAAGACTGCTGAAAGATATTATCAGACAAGACAATTGTCCTGTCTTTCTAACCAGCAAGTTGTGCTCTGAGCACCACATTTCTAGTTTTCACAGGCTGTCAGTCATGCTGGGGTAGGCTTTTCTGCTCCTGTAAGTAACCCTATGCCCATGTCCTATAAGTGACCCCAATAAACTAACTGGCTTATTAAGTTGAATTTAGGCCATATACTTACTTTGTCTGTAATTAGTTTCTAGTCTGGGTTGAGTAGACATTTGTTCATATCTCTTAGAAACAATGTTACCGAGTATAATTGCTACTGAAATACAGACTGACAGAAGCAAAGATGAGTCTGGAAGGAGTGACTTTCTGATCCTGGTTAAGGGGAGTAAGGCATGAAACTGAGGCTGAGCAGCCCAAAGATGGAGCATCCATGGGGGCAGAAGACAAATCCTGATATGGCTGTCTTCCTCTATATGGTATGGGATAGATAATGTATCTTCTTGCTGTATCAGTGGTGATGTGGCCTTTATGATGGAAACTGAGGCATATAACTAAGACTGAGTCTTCTATCCAGAGAGAAAGTCTAGGTTTGTACATAGAAGAAACCCCAATATGGCTAGCTTTTCCTGTATGGTATGTGATAGTATGACTTCGTGATAGGTCAGCAGTCATATGACCCTTACAATGGCTGGTGACACATGCAACCAAGACTGACTTCTCTGCTCAGAAGTAAAATCTAGGTGGGGCTTCTGTGGAATAAATCCCAGAGAGACCATCTTTCTTCATATGCTATGGGGTAGGATGCCTACTTTATGAGAAAAGTCTGGTTTATGAGTATAGAGATGCCCTAAAAAGGGTTAATGATTTAAAATAAATTTTGCAGTCCATGAGAGTAATATCAGGAGAAGTAAAGGAGAAGAGTGTCCACACACGGTCACAAAGGCCACTGCTATGTGTAATAAAAACTACATCAAAGGCCCAGATGACTACTCAGTGGGGTATGCTTGTGTAATAGAGGATTAGATTGAGATGTTGTAGAAAAGAACAAGAGAGTACAAGTTAGATCTGTGCTAAAGAGGCCCTTATTATATCCAAAAATCTTTGAATCTGTAGAAAGAATCAGAGAGTGAAGAGCAAAATTACATGGTAGGAGCAATGGAAGATGTAACTTAGGTTGGACAAAAAGAAGACGTAAAATCAGTATGTGATTCAACATAAAGACAGGCCTCATAGTGATCCAGCACAGACACCTAAGGTAATCAGGAACACCTGGCCCCTGACCTAACTGGAGAAGGAGAGCTAAACAGTGAAAGGCTCTCTCTAGCTTGTGAGGCTATGGATTATGGGACAGATGGGAACACCCTAAGTACCTCAGAAACAGGAAAGTTCAGTAATATAACCACCTCTCTGTCCTCAAGAAGAAGGCTTCATAGACTGAGACACTATGAGGGAAATAAATCCTGATGGACTGGCTCATACAAGCCATTAGGCACAAGTTTAACCCAAAGGAGGAGCACATAGATGGTGCCCGGAGAGGCAGATACAGGTTTACTGCATGTATAGCTCAAGGGAGGTGAACACAGGCCTGTCCCAAAGGAGGCAGAAATAGAGTCCAAGAGGACAGGCACTATTTATCTTTTGGCCCTAGACTAAACTAAGCAGCTCTACCTGGCCCCATTAAACATTTCAGGCATGAGAAATACAAAGAGACTCCATGAGAAAAACCCAGGATAACAGGCTTGGACAGCCTAGGGAGAAAGACTGTAAATTACAAAGACAGTCATTACCAGACTCCAATAAAAGCCAGGCCATTGTTAGAGAATATGTGAAAATTTATGCTCCAAAAAGCTGGAAAGCCTAGATGAAATGGATAAATTTCTAAGTGCATAATATCTGTCAAAAATAAAGCGAGAAGATGTTAAAAACAAAACAAAACAAAACAAAAAACCTCAAATAGACCCATTGCAAACAATGAGATTAAAGCTGTAATGAAAAGCCTACCCTCAAAGAAAAGCCCAGGACCGCATGGATTATCTCCTGAATATCACGAAACTTTTAAGGAAGATCATACAATAATTCTTCTTGTTCCAAAATATAGAAAGCAAAGGACTATTACCAAATTTATTCTATTAAGTCAGCATTATTCTAATAACAAAACCAGTAGAAGTCACAACAAAAAGACGCTATAGACCAGCTTGTTTGATGAACATAGTCACAAATAAAATACATGCAAGCTGACTTCAGGGACACATTAAGAAGACAGACATTATGATTAAGTGGGCTTCATCCTAGAGACGCAAGGTTGGCTTAACCTGTGTCAATCAGTAAGTGTAATTCACCATATAAACAAAGTTAAGAAGAGAAACCACATAATCATCTCTATGGTGCTGGAAAATTCATTTGCCAAAGCTCAATAGACCAACAGAGCTGCCTGGAAAAGACACTCACCAATCTGATGAACTGCCCTCAGGTTATGAAGTGAACTCCAGGTCTTTGGCTTTCAGGAGCCATCATCCACGACGGGGTTGGCTGTTGGTGATGAGGCTGTCTTTGAATCATTTCTCTTCTCACCCATACTAAAAGCAACCTCAATAAATTCACTGGTATACTAAGTTGGGCTTTGGTGCTCTCCTTACTTGGGTCTGTCATATCTTCCCCTTCTGGGTTGGATAGGCATTTGTTCAGATCTCCCCAGGAAGCGTCAACAATACTGTATAACTAAAAGCAGGAATTTGGTGTAGAAGACAGCATACAGACAATGTCTTTCTGGTCTTAAATTGTAGTCATGGTCTTGGATGAGAGTCAGAATTTTCAAGGAGTGTGGGAGAGGAATGAGGCCCAGCTCCCGTGGTTTAGAGAAATCCATATTAAATATGGAGATGGCTCTTTGGAGGTTCAGACATTATAACTTTTTGGCTTAATCAGTGACTTACTGCACATTCCATTGCTCTCTCAAAATATGGCCAGGAATGAACTCTCCTCATGCCTACTAACAAAATGCTGTCTGCAAGTGTGTATTTTTCCCCTCACATAAATTAATTTGCAAAGACTACTTTAAAAATGAAAAATTTGTTGTCTTTATAAAAAAGAAAAAACATCAAAAAACAAAACAAAAACAAAAAATTACTTACAAATTTTAGACAAAGATGAGAGCTCTGTATTCACTGTAAATTTTCTCATAATAAACTAATAGAAACTGAAAAGAGAAGAGGAATCTGAGATGTATATCCAGAAACTAGAGTCTACAGGCACAAGGCATATAAAAAACATTGTGTTCTTCCTTGGATTAGAGAGAGAGTTACAACAGATGTTTTGTTTGTGTCCTAACACTGCCACAGTTATTTGAGCAGGAACTTGGCTCTTCTGAGAACTTTGTTAGTTCTTTCATAGCAGAAAATAAAGCTCATGAGACAAGCCACATGCTCCTGATAATTGGTTGAACTGGGGAACAGTGTTGCAAGACCTAAAGAAGGAGAATGCTGTACTATGACAAATGATCTCACCACAGAAGAGTAAACCAGAGCAGTTCAGCTCTTAGTCAGAAAAAAATGAATTGACAGATCTGTGGGAGATGGCCCAAAGCCTTCAGTGCTTCTCTGATGATGTTAGATGTAGAAAGGTTTGGGGGAGGACTCCTAGATGGGAAGGCAACCATTTTGCAAATGTTTCTTAGGAAAGCTAAGCTATTCAGGGCTCCTGAAGGTTACAGTAGTTCTCACTGCTAATGAATACAGTCTGGGGAAGAGGAGAGATGGAAATAGTGCGTTATGGGGAAACAGTCATACCAGCCAAGATTCAGAATGATGTTCCGATGGGAGCAGTCAATGGTTCTAACTAAACCCTGGAGAGTCTCCTGAAATAAATGCCCTCATTTTGATTTGGGGTGACTTCTCAAGGTATTGGCCCATCTTATCCAATTAGCCAAACATGTATGTGTGGATTATTGGTAGTACGTATTTTCCTTTTAATTTCCATAGTCTATGAGTTCCTTAGTGATATCACACTTTTTGTTCCCAGGTTGATTATTTTCTTCCCTTTATGGTCTTCCCTTCAGCTTCGTGGTCTAGTTGGCCACTGTTTTATTCAGAGAACCACTCTTTGTCTCAATGATTTTCAACCATTGTTTATCTCCTTTCCTCTCCATTTTTTTCTCTTAAGAACACCATTTTTTCCTCCTTGCTTTGGGTTCAATTTGTTCTTTTATTTTTTCTTACTAATTTCTTAAGAGGTTAGATTACCAATTTGAGGTCTTTTGAAATGTAAGCATTGAATGCTCTAAAGTTTTTTTTTTTAATGTGAGGATTATGCTATAAAGTTTTCTGTACATACTTTCTTTGGCCACATCCACACATTATTATATATTTGCATTTTTGTCCAGTTTAAAATGTGCTCTAGTTATCCTTGAGATTTTTTTCTTTGGTTTACAGAGAATTTTGACTTCCAAATATTTGGAGAACTTTTAGATATATTACTCATGGATTTTTTTTCATTTAATTCTACTATGATTGGAGCATGCATTTTGCATGGTTTCAGTTTTATAAATCACATGAGAAATTTTTCATGCCTCAGGATATAATCTCGGATAAGGCATAGGTGTCAGTCTTGTTCTTTCACTCTTTCATATCTACTTCCCCCTTCTAAGTACTTAGTAAAGACGTCCTCCACTGTGCTTGTAATTTACCTATGTTCTCTTTCAGTTATTTTTTTCATGTAGTTTGAGTCTTGTTTTCAAGGACAAACTCTATAGGACCTTATGTCTTTTTAAAGAATCCTATCAGTATTTACCTAGCCCTCCTTATTGTTGATAGTTTTCTTTATTGTGGCTTTTACTCTAATATGAATATAGTCACCCCAATATTCCTCTAAGTGGAACTATTATTTTATCTACACTTATTCTTAAAGCTAATCCTTACAGTCATGATAGTTTTAAAATATTCTAATCCCCTCCTTTCCTCTCCTCCTCCCCCTCCCCCTCTTCTTCCAGTCTTCCCCTCCTCTCCTTCTCTTCCTCCTCCTCCTACACTTGGATGAGGTGCAGCAGAAAGGCCCTAACTGCCCCAGCTTCCATGGAGGATTCAGCAGCAGCCTTAGGGGCCACAGTTGTGTCCTCAGGGCTTGTGGAGGTAACAGCCAAAGACAAGGAGTGGATCTCTGCCACCAAGCTGAGCTGCCTGGTTAAGGACATGATCAAGTTCATGGAGATCTACTTGTTCTTCCTTCCCATTAAGGAATCTGATACTACTGAGTTTTTCCTGGGCTCATCTCTAAAGGATGAGGTTCTAAAGATCATGCCAGTGCAGAAGCAGATACAGGCTGGCCAGTGTTCAAGGCTTTTGTAGCTATTGGAGACTACAGTGGTCACATTGGTCTACGTGTTAAATGTTCCAAGGACATAGCCACTGCCATCTAGGGGCCATCATCTTGGCCAAGCTTTCCATGGTCTCTGTGTGGAGAGGCTACTGGAGACACAAGGTTGGCAAGCCCCACACTGTTCCATGTATGGTGACAGGCCATTGTGGCTCTGTATTGGTATGTCCCATCCCTGCCCCCAGAAGTACCAACATCATCTCTGCTCCAGTGCCTAAGGCATTGATGACTGCTATACATCAGCCAAGGGCTTCGATGCCACCCTGGGCAACTTTGCCAAGGCCAATTTTGATGTCATCCCTAAGACCTACAGCTACCTGACTCTGACCTTGGGAAGAGACTATGTTCATCAAGTCATCCCAGCAGAGATTCACTGACAATCTTGTGAAAATCCACACCAGAGTCTCTGTTCAGAGGACTCAAGCTCCAGCTGTGTCTACCACATAAGGTTTTTTATACAAGAAAAAGAAAGTGAATTAACTGTGTTTAAAATATTCTAATATGGCAGCATTTTTATTGGTACCTATAAAAACACGGCAGTTTGATATAAATATTTTCCCCTTGGTAGTACATTTTTATAATTGTAAATACACTTATCTGGTTACCTTGAAAATACCACCAGAAACTTTACTTTTGCATTTGATAGTTATACTTGCTAAAAGAACTTTAAAAGGCAATAGTAGGTCATTATGTTTACCTTCATACATATGCTTTCTGTTGGTTTATTTCTAGAACTTGATTTTCTCTAGTTTTGCTTGGTTTGGTGTGGTTGGTATTTTTGTCTTTGTTGTTTTTGGTTTTTCATCTTAAGAACTGAGGGGAAAAGCGGTCTTTGACTCAACAGTTTGAATTTGTTTTGTCTGGACTTGATTTCTGTGATATTATCATTCATAAGGTCCTCAGAGCCTAGTTTAGTAAAAAATTCCTTATAGTCACACAATTTAATAACAGTATACCTGTATTTCCTTCCAAAAAAGAAAAAAGAAAAAGAAAAAAAAACCTTTTTACCACTCTCTTTCCCTTCTTTTTCCAGGACTCTAAAGCACAGTTAGATCTGTGATGTCACCATTGATGGTAAAGGCAGTTAACCCCTTCCCCCACCCTGCTCCCAGACTACTCTTTCCCTCCCTTCTTCCCTCCCTCCCATAATTCCTCCCTCTCTTTCTATAGCTCTCTTTCTCTATTAATTCAATTGTTTCTGTTTATCTGGTTTCAGGTTCAATGAAACTTTCTTTGCCTATCTAGCACATTTTCTTTCCTTTCAAAGGTTGTATTTATCAGTTCTAAAAATGTGCATTTGGTGAATTTTTTTATGGTTTCTCTATTCAAAACTCCTACTTTTCATTTCATTTAAGAAGGTTTACCTTTACGGATTAGTAACTTCCTGAGAGGTGATTGGACATCTGTGACAACTCAAACTTTGAGTGTCTGCATATATTGATTGCCTTCTCCCTTGGTGAGTGATTAGTTCTCCTTTTATTTCCTTCTTTCTTAGAAATGCTAACAATCATTCTGTGAGTTTCTTTATTATCTAAATGTATTCTAGAGGTGGCTTTGTGTTTTGTTTAAGTACCAATAAACCCAGTTGGGTTTAGATCACAGGTTCTCTCGCTCCTTGTGGGGAGCACAACTGCAGCTCTAATATTCAAGGCTTTTCAACTCTTATTCAGAGATGTAGGTGAGAATTCACTGTTGAAAACCATGTAGTTTGTGTCTGTTCCATGTATTTGTAGATCCTGAATTAGGACTTATCAGTTTCCATGCATAATGAGGGAGTCACTATCTCCCACACTCTCTGGCTCCTACGATTTTTTTTTCTTGGTTCTCTAGTTATAAAGCTAAGGTATTTCTCAGAATTTGAGCACCTCAGTCTGGGTATAAACAGTGTAACTGAGACTACCCTCAGGATGAAGTGTCAAATGAAAGGGGCAAAAGTAATCATGATTTCCTGAATATTCTTTGGACCACCAGAGACCCCCTTCTTAGCCTTTCATACCCATGTTACTGCTACAATGGTAGTTCCTTAAACTTTAAAACACTGAACACTTTTCTGTAATTTGGAATTTTAAATTATGGTACTGGGCAGGGCTGACAGTCATCTCTAGGTTGATAGAGAAAGGGTCTATTTCCAAGTTCTCTGACAGGGATTTGGAAGCTCTAATCCCAAATTCTTAGCATTAACATGCTAAGGTCCTCATTGGCTGTTGGCCAAAGACAGGTCACATGGATTTCCATAGGGCATTTCACAACAGAGCAGTAGCTTTCCTCAGAGGAAAAAAATTACAATATGGAAAATAGAGACTTTTTGTAGCTTAATCTTAAAAATGTCATCTGAAAACTCTACCATATCTTGTTTAATTGAATTATCAAAGCCAAATTATCAAGAGGAAAGAATCACACAAAAGTTGGATAATTAGGGACTGTCTAGAGGTCACCTACAACACTAATCTTGAGCTGATTGTCTGGTGTCTGTGATTTGGAAGAGTATATTTTACCTTTAGATCTTCTCCACAGAAAAAGAAAAAAAAACCTGTCATATGTTTTGTTTTCTTTTCTGGCAAAATTAGACTCCATCTGTGTTCAATCAAAATTGAGGATGTTAAAAACTGCAAAGCAGGTTGAGAAAGAGCCAAGGGTATGGCAAATAAGTGCCGGGTGTGTTTGGTGCATCATCTTAATGCTACAGTGGTTTTCTAGTATGAATATGTTAAGCAAATTAAATATAAGAAACATCTGGATGGAGGAAAACAAGGTAAAAAATAATAGGATGAACAGAGAAGTTAGCAGAATATGTTCCAAAAAGTTCAAGTCTGCGCACACTGTATGTCCTAGATAAAAGCCCCAGGGGATTAATTAAACTACTGTAACTTTGTCCTTTATCAAGTAGTGGAATGAGAGGTCCCTAATTTTTTTTAGACCTATTTAAACTTAAATTCAGTTTAAGACCCACTGAATGCATTAAAGTTCTTGATAGGAGCTAGCAAGTTGTAAGAACAAAGGAGAAACCTCTGGGAGTAATATCCCTGGGTGTAATGTTGACTGAGAGAGTGTAGCTTCCCAAGTAGTTCATGCAGTAGTATGTCCTCTGCTCACAAAGGTCTGTGGCAGAGTGGATTCAGGTTGGCTTTAGACCTGAATATGGCAGAAGTCAGGTCAGGCTGGTTCTACTCATCACTCTTAGCAGGTCTGGAACTTTCTACTTTCTGCCTATTGGAGCCATGAGCTACTACTTAAGAAGTTCAGATTATTGTCCGGGAGAGAAAGCAACACAGAAATGCATTGCATTTTATAAAGTGGAATGAAAATTTTATTTGGATGTCTACAAGCTGTGTCTCTAGATTGCTCCAGACCTAGCATTTAATCATAGTCTCATGAGAAACACCAAATATGAGGCACTCAGTTGTTCCACTCAGTTGACAGAATCATAGAAAATAGCAGCACATTATTTTTTCAAGTCCTTAAGTTGTAGGGTAGTTTACACACAATGGGTAATCAGAACCCATTATTTGCCTAAAACCAAAATTATGAGAACAATATTATATGATATTTAAACTCCTCTGCATATTTACAACATTAAGTTATTTAAATTAACAATCTCATTGAATTATTTACCCTAGGATGTACATGTAGGTTAGATTTTTCACCAAATCTACGTTATTTAGGGTTCTTAAGCACCTTTACCTCCCTTTCAACACCTCTTCCCCCCACAACATTAGGTAAGAGATTGGCAGGAAAAGGGCTGTAGTCCTCTATTTACTTCTGCTGATTAGGGCTGATGGGTCTTTAGGGGATTACCAGACTCAGTCCTCAGGATACTAGCCATCTAGTCCAGATGTCAACGTGGAGCAGCAACATGAAGTCAGGGAAAGCCACAAGAACCAGTTCGATTGCCTGGGGAAGCTCTCTAGAACGTTTCTCTCTGCAAAGTCAAGTGTCAAAGCACAAAGATCCACACAGTGATATCTATCTGAAAAGCGATATCTCGCTGGGCTTCTATATATGTGCTCTCCTCAAAGTCTACCCACAGATGTTCTTAGCTGGCCAAAGTCATGCCCCTCACATGTGAGGGGTCACAGCAAAACATCACATGCCTTCTCACAAGCCAACCTGGGCAAAACATCACATGCCCAGCTTTCAGCAAAACATCACATGACAAAATTCAGTCTGCAAAGAAACCAGAAATTTATACTTCATGTACTTTTTATAGTGTGTGTCTGCTGATCTCGATTACATACAAATTTGTGTATATTATACCTTAAAATGCAATTAATAAACTAGTCAATAGCAACTTGGGTAAAATTATTACATATGTTTGTATTTCTCATCATCATCTTTAATATGCTCATATACATTTTAAAAATTCACATGACATAAGTATGTATTTTGCCTCCTCCCACCTTGTTAGAATGAATGGAGTGTCTTTGTAACATTAAACAGTTTCGAAAACATACACATAATACTAAGTAGTTGGTCTTTGTACCCATCTAATGTAGTCTAACCACTTTATTATTGTTATTGGCTAAGGGTGTTTCCAGTATTTCCAATATTTAACTTATGTAATTAATACTAAATAATCAGTCTTATATGTAAATATGTGTGCTCACATCTTACTATTTCTTTAGGAAACCTTTTATATAATTGATGTGGTCATCATCATAGCATCTGAAAACAAATATAATATTGAGTCATCTCCACCAAGACTTAATCAATCATGTAGAATAGATAAGCAAAGTTTAGCTCACAAATAGCAGTTAATTTTTTTATGCAGTAAAGGCAGAGATCAATTTGTAGTAGTGATGTGGGAATCCTTTTGAGGAGGATTGTAAGAGCATGTCTGGAAAGAGCAGGGGGAAAAAAGCTAGGGATCCAAGATAGCAGGGCCAAGAGGATACTGTGACTGAAGAGCAGGACAGCAGTGACTGCACTGTGACTAAACTCTGGGCCCTAAAATACCAATGATTGTGTTTCCCAGGTGAGAGGAAACCCCACAGTGTAGGAAGCAATCTAGTCCCTTTTCTGATCACCCAGCTAAACCCCAGAAGAGTTCCCAGGTCCCGGAAGACACCTGGGTTCCCAGCCCAGGGACACATGCCTTCTCCACAGAAAGCATGTGTTATGTTAGGGCATATGCCCTAACATATGTGAAATTCAAGAACACAGCCTTACATCTATGCTTACATCTATGCTTATGAAGAGGACAATGGAAGAAACAAATAAAATACATAAAGAAATAGAGGAAAAGAAAGCCAAACAGATTATGGCCATCCATAAAGAAAAAGAGGAAGATGCAGCCAGTTTGTGGACCTCAGAAAGAAAATAATTAAATCACTGAAAGAAATAAAAGAAACAGAGGAATGTTCAAACAAACAGGTGAAGGAGTTGAAGGAAAATACAGACAGGTGAAGGAAATCAACAAAATGGTTCAAGATCTAAAGATAGAATTGGAAAAATTAAAGAAAACAAAAACAGAGGAAATCACGGAAGAGGAACTTAGGAAAGAAAATAGGAACTACAGAGGTAAACATAACCAATATACCACAACAGATGGAAGGAAGAATCTCAGGTGTGGAAGGTACAATGGAAGAAATCTTGTATCCATCAAAGAAAATGTTAAATCTAAATAATTCATGACACATGGGATTATTTCAATCTTTTTGTATCTGTTGAGACTTGTTTTGTGACCAGATATATGGTCTACTTTGGAGAATGTTCCATGGGGTGCTGAGAAGAAGTTTATGTAAAATCTTTTGTGTTTGGGTGAAAGATTCTGTAAATGTCTGCTAGGTCCATTTGATTCATGACCTCTGTTAGAGTCATTGTTTAATTTCTGGTCTGTTGACCTGTCCTTTGTTGAGAGTGGGGTGTTGAAGTCTCCCACTATTAATGTGTGGGGATCTATGTGTGGTTTCAGTTTTATTAATATTTCTTTTACAAATGTGGGTGCTCTTGTATTTGGGGCACAGATGTTCAGAATTGTGGATTCTTCTTGGTAGAATTTTCCTTTGATGAGTATGAAATAACCTTCCCCATCTCTTTTCATTAATTTTGGTTGAAAATCTAATCTTATTAATATGTATTATATCAATATGTAATCTAATTTTATTACATATTAGAATGTCCACTCCTACTTGCTTCTTGAGTCCATTCACTTGGAAAACTGTCTTCCAGCCCTTTACTCTCAGGTAATGTCTATCTCTGTCACTTAGGTGTGTTTCTTGTATGCAAGAGATTGTTGGGTCTTGTTTACATATCTATTCTGTTAGTCTCTGTCTTTTTATTGGAGAGTTCAGTCCATTGACGTTAAGAGAGAATAATGACCAGTAGCTGTTAGATGCTTTGATTTTGCTGTTGGTTGTGGTAGTGTGTTTGTGTGCTTGGCTACTTTTAGTTTTGTTGTAGTGAAGTTATTTGTTTCCTGTGTTTTCTTGAGTGTAGTTAGTTTTCCTGGGTTCTATTTTTCCTTCTAGTATCTTCTGTAATGCTGGATTTGTGGGTAGGTTTTGTTTGAATTTGTTTTTGTCATTGAATATCTTGCTTTTCCATCTATGATGACGGAGAGTTTTGCTGGCTATTAGCCTGGGCTGACATCTGTGTTCTCTTAGGATCTGCATTATATCCGTCCAGGCCCTTCTTGCTTTCATAGTCTCTGTTGAAAAATCAGGTGTGATTCTGAAGGGTTTGCCATTATATGTTACTTGGCATTTTATGTTACTTGCATAACTTGCTTTTAGTATTTTTCTTTGTTCTGTATACTTACTATTTTGATTATTATGTGGCAGGAGGATTTTCTTTTCTGGTCTAATTCATTAGGTGTTCTGTAGGCCTCTTGTATTCTTATAGACCTCTCCTTTAAGTTGGGAAAATTTTCTTCTATGATTTTGTTGAAATATTTTCTGGGCCTTGGAGGAGGGAATCTTCTTTTTCCTCTATTCCTATTTTTCTTAGGTTTTGTCTTTTCATATTGTCGTGGATTTCTGGGATGGTCTGTGTCAGGAATTTTTTGGATTTAACATTTTCTTTGATGGATACATTGATTTCTTCCATTGTATCTTCTACATCTGAGATTCTTTTTTCCATCTCTTGTAGTCTGTTGGTTATGCTTACCACTGTAGTTCCAGTTTTCTTCCCTAAATTCTTTCTCTCCATGTTTTCCCCATTTGTGTTTTCTTTAATTTTTCCAATAAAAAGCAACAAATCAAGTAATCCAATTAAAAAATGGGGAACAGAGCTAAACAGAGAATTCTCAATAGAGGAATATCGAATGTCAGAGAAACACTTAAAGAAATGCTCAATGTCATTAGTCATCAGGGAAATGCAAATCAAAATGACCCTGAGATTTCACCTTACATGCATCAGAATAGCTCAGATCAAAAACTCAACTGACAACACACGCTGGAGAGATTGTGGAAAAAGGGGAACCCTCTTGCACTGCTGGTGGGAATGTAAACTTGTACAACCATTTTGGAACTCAATCTGGCGGTTTCACAGACAATTAGGAATAGTACTTCCTCAAGATCCAGCTATACCACTCCTAGGCATATACCCAAAATATGCTCAAGTACACAATAAGGACATTTGCTCAACCATGTTTGTAACAGCTTTATTTGTAATAGCCAGAAGCTGAAAACAACCCAGATGCCCCTCAACTGAGGAATGGATACAGAAATTATGCTACATCTACACAATAGAATACTACTCAGCAATAAAAAAACAAGGAAATCATGAAATTTGCAGGTAAATGTTAGAAACTGGAAAAGATCATCCTGAGTGAGGTATCCCAGAAGCAGAAAGACACACACAGTATATACTCACTCATATAGGCATATAATATAAGAGAAACCTACTAAAATCTATATATACCTAAAGAAACTAATCAAGGAGTCTTGCTAAAATGCTCAATCCCCATTCAGAAAAGCAAAGAGGATGGACGTCAGAAGAAGGAGAAAACAGGGAACAAGTCAGGAGCCTGCCACAGAGGGCTTCTGAAAGGCTCTGCCCTGCAGATTATCAAAGCAGATCCTGAGACTTATGGCTGACCTTTGGGCAGAGTGCAGGGAATCTTATGAAAGAAGTGGGAAATAGAAGATCTGGGGAGGACAGGAACTCCACAAGGAGAGCAACAGAACCAAAATATCTGAGCACAGGGGTCTTTCCTGAGACTCATACTCCAACCAAGTACCATGCATGGAGATAACCTAGAATCCCTACACATATGTAGCCCATGGCAGTTCAGTGTCCAAGTGGGTTCCATAGTAATGGGAACAGGGACTGTCTGACATGAACTGATTAGATTGGACTGCTCTTTGATCACCTCCTCCAGAGGGGGGAGCAGCCTTTCCAGGCTACAGAGGAAGACAATGCAGCCACTCCTGATGAGACCTAATAGACTAGGATCAGAAGGAAGGAAAAGAAGACCTCCCCTATCAGTGAACTTGGGGAGGGGCATGCGTGGAGAAGCGGAAGGAAGGGAGAGATTGGGAGGGGAGGAGGGAGGGAACCACAAGGGGGATAAAAATGAATAAAGTGTAACTAATAAAAATATTTTAAAATATTCATGACACAAATCATCCAAGAAATCTAAGACAAAATGAAAAGACAAAACCTAAGAATAATAGGAATAGAAGGAAAAGAAGATTCCCGTCTCCAAAGCCCAGAAAATATATTTTTTTAAATCATAGAAGAAAATGTCCCCAATTTAAAAGAGAAACCTATAAGCATACAAAAGGCCCACAGACTTAATAGATTAGACCAGAAAAGAAAATCCTCTTGCCATATAGTAATCAAAACAGTAAGTATACAGCAGAAAGAAAAAATACTAAAAGTTGCAAGGTCAAGTAACATATAAGGGCAAACCCATCAGAATCACACCTGACTTTCTAACAGAGACTATGAAAGCAAGAAGGGCCCCTGGACGGATATAATGCAGACCCTAAGAGAACACAGATGTCAGCCCAGGCTACTATAACCAGCAAACTCTCAATCATCATAGATGGAGAAAACAAAATATTCAATGACAAAACCAAATTTAAACAAAACCTACCCACAAATCCAGCATTACAGAAGATACTAGAAGGAAAAATACAACCCAGGAAAACACAGGAAATAAATAACCTCACTAAAGGAAAACTAAAAGAAGACAAGCACACAAACACACTACCACAACCAACAGCAAAATCAAAACATCTAACAGCCACTCATTATTACTCTCTCTCAACATCAATGGACTCGATTCTCAAACAAAAAGACACAGACTAACAGAAGGATGTATAAACAAGACCCAACAATCTGTTGCATGCAAGAAATACACCTAAATGACAAAGATAGACATTACCTGAGAGTAATGTACTGGAAGATGGTTTTCCAAGTGAATGGACCCAAGAAGCAAGCAGAAGTAGCAATTGTAATATGTAATAAAATACATTTTCAACCAAAATTAATCAAAAGAGATATGGATACTAATCAAAGGAAAATTCTACTAAGAAGACATTACAATTCTGAACAAATACAAGGATACCCACATTTGTGAAAAAAGTACACATTAATAAAACTTAAACCACACATAGATCCACACATAGTGGGGAGACTTCAACACCCCACTCTCAACAAAAGACAGGTCAACAAAACAGAAATTAAACAATGACTCTAATAGATGTAATGAATTAAATGGACCTAACAGATATCTACAGAACCTTTCACCCAAACACAAAATAATTAACCTTCTCCAAAATGTACCATATAATTGGGCACAAAGAAAGCCTCAACAGATGCAAGAAAGAATAAAATAATCCTTGTATCCTATCAGGCCACCAGGAACTAAAGCCAGAACACAACAACAGAAATAGCAAAAAGCCTACACGCACATAGAAACTGAACAACTCTTTACTCAAATACAGCTGTGTCAGGGAAGAAATAAAAAAGAAATTAAAGACTTCTTAGAATTCAATGAATGAAAATGAAGACACAACATACCCAAACTTATGGGAACAATGAAAGCAGTACTAAGACAAAAGTTCATAGCACTAAGTGCCTTCAAAAAGAAATTTGAAACATTTCATACCAGCAACTTAATGGCTCACCTGAAAGCCCTAGGAAAAAATGAAGCAGACACACCCACAATGAGTAGACAGCTGGGAATAATCAAACTCAGGGCTGAAATTAATAAACTATAAACAAAGAACAATTCAAAGAATCAATGAAACCAAGAGCTGGTTCTTTGAGAAAATCAGCAAGACAGACAAACCCTTAGTCAAACTAACTAAAAAGCAGAGAGAGACTATCTAAATCAACAAATTCAGAAATTAAAAGGGGGACATAACAACAGACACTGAGGAAATTCAAACAATCATTAGGTCTTACTTCAAAAGCCAATACGCCACTAAATTTGAAAATCTAAATGAAATGAAAATTCCACTTACCAAAGTTGAATCAAGACCACGTAAATCAGTTAAATAGTTCTATATCCCCTAAAGAAACAGAAGCTGTCACAAAGGTCTCCTACCACTGCCCCCCTACCCTACCAAAAAATAAAGCCCAGGGCCAGATGGCTTCAGTGCAGAATTCTACCAAACTTTCAAAGAAGAGCTAACACCAATTCTCTTCAAACTATTCCACAAAATAAAAACAGAAGGAACACTACCAAACTCATTCTATGAAGCCACAGTGACCTTCATATCTCACAAAGACCCAAGAAAGAAAGAGAATTTCAGGCCAATCTCCCTTATAAACATTAATGGAAAATACTCAACAAAATACACACAAACCAAATCCAAGAGCACATCAAAGATGTCATCTACTATGACCAAATAGGCTTCATCCCAGGTTTGCAGGGCTGGTTCAATGTACAGAAATCCATCAATGTAATCCACCATATAAACAAACTGAAAGAAAAAAAACTACATGATCATCTCCTTAGATACTGAAAAGGCATTTGATAAAATCCAGCACTCATTCATGTTTAAAATCCTGGAGATATCAGGGATACAAGACATTTACCTAAGCATAGTAAAGGAAATATACTGGCAGCCTATAGCCAACATCAAACTAAACTGAGTAAAACTTAAATAAATCTCACTGAAATCAGGGACAAAGCAAGGCACACTCTCTCCATATCTCTTCAACATAGTGCTTGAAGTCCTTACTAGAGCAATAAGACAATTAAAGGAGATCAAGGGGATTCAAATCAGAAAGGAAGAAGTCAAAGTATCACTCTTTGCAGATGATATGATAGTATACATGAGTGACCCCAAAAGTTCTACCAGAGAACTCCTACAGCTGATAAACACTTTCAGCAAAGTGGTTAGATACAAAATTAACTAAAAAAAAAAATCAGTAGCCCTCCTGTATACAAAAGACAAATGAGCTGAGAAAGATATTAGGAAAACAACACCCTTCACAATAGCCACAAAGGATAGAAAGTACCTTGCTGTAACTATAACTAAGCAATTCAAAGACTTGTATGGAAAAAAAAAACTTCAAGTCTCTGAAGAAAGAAATAGAAGAAGATATCAGAAGATGGAAAGATCTCCCATGCTCATAGCTTGGCAGGATTAATACAGGAAAAATGGCCATCTTACCAAAAGCAATCTACAGATTGAATGCAATTCCCATCAAATTGCCAACACAATTCTTTACAGACCTTGAAAGAAAAATTCTGCACTTCATATGGAATAACAAGAAACCTAGAATAACTAAAACAATCCTCTACAATAAAAGAAATTATGGAGGTATCTCCATCCCTGATTTCAAGCTATACTATAGAGCAACAGTAATAAAAACTGCATGGTACTGGCAGAGAAACAGAATGGTGGATCAATGGAATAGAATCAAAGATCGAGAAATAAACCCATACAACTATGGACACCTGATTTTTGACAAAGATGCCAAAGCCATACAATGGAATAAAGATAGCAACTTCAACAAATGGCACTGGTCTAATTGGATAGAAAAATTCAAATAGATCCATATTTATCACCCTGCACAAAACTAAACTCCAAGTTGATCAAAGATCTCAACATAAAACCAGACACACTAAACCTGTTATAAAAAAAAAAGTGGGGAAGAGCCTTGAACTCATTGGCACAGGAGACAACTTCCTGGACAGAACACCTACAGCAAAGACTCTAAGATCAACAATCAATAAATGAGATCTCTTGAAACTGAAAATCTTCTGTAAAGCAAAGGACACTGTCATCAGGACAAAACACTAGGCTACCCACTGAAAAGAATTTTCAGTAAAACCCTATTTTGGACAGTGGGCTAAAATCCAGAATATATAAAGGACTCTAGAAGCTAAAAAGCAACAAATCAAGTATCCATTTAAAAATGGGGTACAGAGCTAAAAAGCGAATTCTCAATAGAGGAATATTGAATGGCAGAGAATCACTTAAAGAAATGTTCAACATCCTTAGTCATCAGGGAAATGCAAATCAAAATGACCTTGAGATTTCTCCTTAAACATATCAGAATGGTTAAGATCAAAAAACTCAATTGACAATACATGCTGGAGAGGATGTGGAGAAAGGGGAACCCTCCTCCATTGCTGGTGGGAATGTGAACTTGTACAATCACTTTGTAAATCAATCTGGCACTTTCTCAGACAATTAGGAATAGTACTACCCCAAGATCCAGCTATACCACTCCTAGGCATATACCCAAAATATGCTCAAGTATTCAAAAAGGTTATTTGCTCAACCATGTTTATAGCAGCTTTATTAGTAATAGCCAGAATCTGGAAACAACCCAGATGTCCCTCAGCTGAGGAATGGATACAGAAATTATGCTGCATTTACATAATGGAATGCTACTCAGCAATGATAAACAAGAAAATCATGAAATTTGCATGCAAATGGTGGGAATTAGAAAATATCATCCTGAATGAGGCATTCCCCAGCAGAAAGATACACATGGTATATACTCACTTAAGTGGATATTAGATATAAAATATAGGATAATAATACTAAAATTTGTACATCTAAAGAAGCTAAGCAGAAAGGAGGACCCTGGGTAAGATGCTCAATCTTTATTTAGAAAGGCAATGGGATAGATATCAGAAGAGGGAGAAAATAGGGTACAGGACAGGAGCCTACCACAGAGGGCCTCTGAAAGACCCTACCTAGCAGGGTGTTAAAGCAGATGCTGAGACTAATAACCAAACTTTGGGCAGAGTGCAGCAAATCTTATGAAAGAAGGGGGAGCTAGTGAGACCTGGAGGGGACAGGAGCGCCACAGGGAGAGCAACAGAACCAAAAATCTGGGCCCAGGGCTCTTTTATGAGACTGATACTCCAACCAAGGACCACTCATGAAGATGGCCTAGAACCCCTGCACAGAGGTAGCCTATGGCAGTTCAGTGTCCAAGTGGGTTCCATAGTAATGGGGACAGGGACTGTCTATGACAGGAACTGATTGGCTTGCTCTTTGATCCCCCCCTGAGGGGGAAGCAGCCTTACCTGGCCACAGAGGAAGACAATGCAGCCAGTCCTGAAGAGACCTGAGAGACTAGGATCAGAGGGAAGGGGAGGAGGACCTCCCTTATCAGTGGACTGGGGAAGGGGCAAAGGTGGGGAAGAGGGAGGGAGGGAGGGTAGGATTATGAGGGGAGGAGAGAGGGAGCTACAGGGGGAATGCAAATTGAATAAATTGTAATTAATTAAAATTAAAACTAAAAAAAAAAATTAGACAGTGAGGCCAGAGAAGGTTCTATGGATAATTCAAAACACCAGGAAGGAAACAAAAAACAAATATGTTTGCAAACTTCTATAGATGATCAAAGGCTAAAGTTAAAGATAATTTTTAATAATATTGAAATTGAAGGCATTGTGGATACTGGGGCTGATGTCACAATTATCACTCCTAAATCCTGGCCCCCAGATTGGCCACTTCAAGAGATGGATATCCAATTCCAAGGAGTTGGAACTTTATCTAAAGTAAAACAAAGTGTCAGGTGGCTTAAATGTACAGGACCAGAAGGTTAATTAGGAAAATTAAGGCTGTACGTGGCTGTACATGGGGAAGAGATCTGTTACAACAATGGAAAACCCAGATTAACATCCCCCCAATTTCAGAGACAAGCTGAAAAACTGGTAATGCTTCTGATAAAAGTTTAAACAGCTACAGACTGTCCAGGCTGCCCATAAACAAAATACAGCAGAGGCTATCTTTTCAACTTCATGTTGGGAACCCACTGCTGATAAAGCCCCACAGCCTTACAACTAAGGTGATTGGCTGACCAACCTATTTGGATTGAACAATGGTCTATGAGTAAAGAACAATTACTGGCATCAGAGCAGCTAGTCCTAGAATAGCTGGAGGCTCAACATATAGAAGAATCTCACAGCCCTCGGAACTCTCCTGTATTTGTCATCAAAAAGAAATATGGCAAATGGACTTAACAGGGAGAATGTTAACAGATCTCAGAGCAATTAACAAAATTATTCAGCCAATGGGATCGTTACAATCCAGAATCCCATGGCCTTCCTTGTTACCTAAGGAACGGCCTATGATAGTGATTGATTTAAAGGATTGCTTTTTCACAATTCCTTTATATGAACACGATAGGGAAAGGTTTGCTTTTTCAGTACCCACTTTGAATAGAAGCTGTCCAATAAAGAGATATCACTGGAGGATCTTACCACAGGGGATGTTAAACAGTCCTACTTTCTGCCAGTATTTTGTACAATACTGGCAGAAAATTTGTACAATACTGGAGACAATTCATAAGCAATTTCCTCAATCCATAATTTACCACTATATGGATGATATCTTATTGGCTGATTCAAGTACGATAACATTAGAAAAAAAATTTGATGAAGTAAATAGAACTTCGCCTTGTTGTGGATTACAGATTGCTCCTGAAAAAATACAAATTACCTAGGATACAAAATAGGTCTACACATGTGTGGTTGTGGACTGGAACCCCCGCACGGATGGGGCCCATGATAACTCGGTGTAGGGCTGAAGACCCTATTCAGGGAAACAGGGACTGTTTCAGTCATGATCTTGATGGCTGACTCTTTGACCCTCCCCCATATAAGCGGGGGAGTGACAGACTGGCTAGATCCCAGGGGAGGACTTTGCAGCCAGCCCTGAGGAGACAGGATAAGCTGGGGTTGGATGGAAGGGAAGGAGGTCCTCCCCTGTTGGT
>CM053763.1:79235281-79291256 GCA_028658305.1 Pachyuromys duprasi
CTTAATATCTGCTCTGATACATTGCTACATTGACCGCCCCCCCCCCAGAGGTCCTCTTTGGCATGCTCCTGTTCTGTTGCTTGTTTTCTCCTCCATTCAATGTCCATCCCATTTGTTCATTCAAACAAGCCTTGATCATACCAATCTAGGTCCTCCTTCTTGTATATCCTCTCTAGGTATGTAGATTTCAGCTTGAACTTCCTATCCTATAGGTTTATATAAGTGAGTATATACCATATGTTTCTTTCTGCTTCTGGGATACCTCACTCAGTATGATCGTTTCCAGGTCCCACCATTTGCCTGCGAATTTCATGATTTCCAGCCCATGATTCTTTAATAGACACAAATGGCTAAGTTCAAAACTAAACCATCAGTATTTAATTTCCAAATTAGTTTTGCTCTTCCTTTCTCTTGTGTCCACTCCAATTAATTATACTTTAAATAAGAATGAGCAATGCAAAGTATAGTAGAGTTGCCTGTAATTTCAGCACGTGGGAAGGCTGAGGCAGAACAAGCTCTAGCTAGCTTGGGCTACATACTAAGATCATGCTTAAAAAGAAGTTACATCATGATGTCATAGGATCCCAACAGCTAAGATGCTAAGGTGTGTGGCATAGCGCGATGGGCAGCAGACACTGACGGAAGTATGGCACTGAACTGCGTGTCTCTTTTTTAGGCAGGGATAAGACCTACTTCCTAGAAGCTATACTAACTCCCCTTTGCATCACCTTGCTCAAACTGGACCGTAGGACTGTATGCTGAAGCAGAAATAAAAAAAAAACACAGGAAACTTGGGTTTTTCAGTTTCCATAGTATGGAAAGAGGAGACATCAAAGAGTTATGGAGAATTGTGAAAAAGCCAAATAAGTATTTACCACAATATCCAAATTCAGGGTGATCTCACTTGATCCTTATATTCGTATCAACATACAATGTACATGTGCACATAAAAAAATGAGAACAAAGTCCTGCAAAAATGTCTGTGTGTTTAGCAATAATCAGCATTGAGTTCACAAGCATCTAGAATAGCTAGACTCTGTCCATTTCAGCCAGGGTCCTTTGTGCACTTGCTAAGGGATATTATGGGCTACATCGTGCAGATTTACTGCTATATTATTTATCTGACTTCTGCTGCCTGGGGCAACAGCCTAAAGCAGGCATTATAACTTCCATAAGTAAAAAAGAAAGTGTGCCATGTGTATGCATTTCAAGGCCAATCTTGTGTCATTTTGTGAGCACTTTGTTGCTGTTGTTACGGCAAGCCACGAGGCTTAGCTCAAATTGGAGGTGCAGTGGTATAGCCACCCCTTGGCAGTGCAGAACAGAGAGAGTAGTCTGGCCCATGAAGAAAAGGGACTGTGGAGATGATGGAGGTAAGTGATCATAAAAGTGGGGAAATCTAAAGGGGAATGACAAGAAACTAAAGCTGTTGGTTAAAACAATTCATGCAGGTACATTGATGCCTTCCCGGGGCACTTAAAGCAAACCAAGACAAAGGCAGGGATGTTAAAGAAATGGGGGAAGTGTTGGTGGTAACGCTGATAATGAAGACAATAATGAAATAGAGGTGCCATCCAGACATAGACGAAGGGCACATCTGTTAAATGAGGAGCTGGAGAGATGTCGTGATGGTTAGAGCGCTGCTGCAGTCCTGAGTTCAGTTCCCAGGACCCACCCACACTGGCCACCCGAAAGCCCCCCACAAGCCCAGCTACTGGGAGAGTCGATTCCCTTTTCTGGCCTCCAAGGGCACCAGCTCATGTGGTATACACAGATGTACACATGAAATGAATCTTTACAAATATGTACACTAAATGAATGAAATATAGTTGTACATTCTTAATGTTATGAATATTCACAGGAACTATGTAACCATTATGAACGTGTATGAATAAAAATTTAAAGACCATTCAAAACATGAATCTTGACAGCACAAATGTAAATTGTCAAAACTGGGACAGTCTTGAACATATTCTCAGTCTTCTACAGATGGAAAAAATTAAAGTGAATAAAGGCAAAGAGCTTTTGATTAATGTATATAATAAAGATGATTTATAAGACAGAAGAACTTATATCCTATAAGCAAAAATGTTTATTTTTTCTTAAAATATAATGTCATATCATATTATAAGCCATGCACTAGGTCATGAGACATTTTGATGAGTACAGAATAAGTGTGTGCCTGCTCTTACCTTTGATGAAATAATCTCAAGAATAGATTAAATGTGGGTTAACAATACATAGACCCTTGGAGTTGAGAGAACAAGATAAAAATAAATTAAATCAACACTTCAATAATTTTTGGATCAAAGAGAAAAATTAAACTCCGATTATAGATCGTTTAGAAAGTAATAATGATCCCACAGACAAGATGCAGCTAATGTCTCCCTCTGTGCACAGCTGGATGTGGAAAAGCCCAGTTTAAGGAAAGCAGCAGGAGGCAGAGGAGCAGCTCAGTGGTTAAGAGCTTTTGCTGAGGACGCCAGTTAGGTTCTCAGCACCCACGTCAGGCAGCACAACTGCCTGTAACTCCAGTTTCCAGGTGATCCAGTGCCCTCTTCTGCCAACAGAGAGGCGAACTGCATTCACAAACCAACTCATGGACACATGAATAAAACTTTTAAAAAAATGTACCTTTTAAAAATACAGTTGAGGGGCTGCAGAGATGTCTCAGTGGTTAAAAGCACTGTCTGCTCTTCTAAAGGACCCAGGTCCAATTCCTAGCACTCAGATGGCAGCTCACAACTGTGACCCCAATTCCAAAGAATCTGATGCCTTCACACTAATGCACATAAAATAAAATAAATTATTTTAAAAATGCAGTTGAGTTGATGATGTACAGTTCCTAGAATGCTTGCACAGCATGTTGGAAGCCCTGGGCTGATTCCAAGCACCACATAAATCAGATATGGTAATGTACACCTGTAATCACACTGCTAAGAAGGAAAGTGGAGGAAGGATGATCAGAGGTTCAAACTTATTCTCAGTTGCATAGTAAGCTCAATGCCAACCCAGGATACATGGCACTCTGTGTCCAAAAGCAAAAACAAAACAGCACACACACACTCACTACAATAAATAAAAATAAGTGAGGAGAAATTTCAAGTCAGGACAAAGGCATACATTTATTAAAGAAGTACCCTGGCGTTAGATCTCTAAAAAGTATAACAAAATAGTCAGCTTTTTACATATGTAGCCAAGAGGGGAGGAAGTTAAACTATTAATGTAGGATATCAAAATGGCAATAAATAATGTCATATATCAATACAGAAGAGGTAAAACAATTAGCAAATGCTATAAAAATATCCATACCAATAAATGTTTTTTTTTTGCATCAGCTTAAATGAAAAACAGCATCCTTAAGGAAATGTAAATTGCTAAAACTTTCTCAAGTACAAAACTTTAATTGGAAAGATAACTTTGGAAGAATGATGAGGGGAAATGAAATTGTTCTGCAAAAGAGAAACAGTCTAAGTCCTCAGTGAAATAGAGCAGTACTTTTCACTGCTCCCTCTGACTGAACATAGTTATGAGATCTATACATAGTACACAGAGCTGCTGTTAAAGAACAAGGAAAGGTAAACAGTAGCAGTCCATAAGGGGGAGACAACAGAATTCATTGAATTTTCAAGCACCATATTCGGAAGTTCAACTGGGCCCACTTGCTAAAGATCACACACCTGGGCTTATTAACTGTTTATACCACTTCATGAGGGGAGAGGAGGGTTTCGAGGACTCGTGTACTCAGCCACTCTATGGCACCGGTTGTATGCAATTCTGCCCTAAGGGCACATGCCTTGGGGAGGGGTTGGAGAAGGCTCAGGGAGGGGGACTCCATCTTTGCAGCTACAGGAAAACTGTCACCCTTTCTGAGTAAAGATTTTTTTTTTACTTTGGGGTCTTCGGGGATTGCTCATATTGCAGTAAGTAACCCTTCACTTGTGCTCTGGAAAGGAGCCCAATAAAGTCATTTGGTTTCCTAAAATGAACATTGGTGAAATCATGCCTCAGTTTGTCAGTAGGACCTTCAGAAGAGGGGGTAAATGTTGCTTACACCTCTCCCTGGGAAGGAGTTTTAGCAACATGTCAATGTATGTGCACACAAACACGTGAGTGCTAGATTAGGTATAGGGTAAGAAGGAACTCATACATATCTATAATGAATGAGGGCTGGTATGTGAGCCACTCTGGAAAATGCTCCTGTAATTTCTTGTGATAAAAATCATAATTTTGTATATTCTCTAGTAATTCCATTCTTAGGCATTTATCCTGCAGAAATAAAAACTTAAATTCACAAACAGACTTGAATGAATCTCAAAGCAATTATACTAAGTAAAAAAAAGATATGCTGGTCTCAAAAAATTGCACGTGATTCCATTCCATTTATATGTCATTCTCACAAACACAAAACTGTTAAAAAGAACAGATCCGTCGTTAGGGATGAGGTGGCAAAAGTATAATAAGGAAGTTTTCTGTAATGATGGACCTGTGTCATGATTGTGGATATGCTCCCATGATACGGTAATGTATTTTGAATTCATGAAAATCCACTTATGCAAAAGGCAATTCTACTAGACCACAGTTTTAAAAAATAAACTGTTTAAAATAACTACAGCTAGAGGAACTGCCTGCGGGAATGGTGGTAGCACAGTTAGCTTGTCTCCAGGAAATTAACCCTCCGTACCCAGCTCTTGCACATTTCACACATCAGTAAGAGAAGAAGAGAAATAAACCTTAAAAGATGTGCCTTTTCCAAACCACTCTTAATTTACTTTTAGTAGACATTCACTATTGTCATGGTTAAGATCACAAATAGCATTTGGTTCAATCCTTGACCTCAGAAGTGATGTCTAGAAATGTATTCTCTTTATTTAATGGGCTAAAAGTGATGAAATGTGGTCATTCTTCTGTGGCTATCTGTAAGCATTCACAAGGACTGGGACTGTCAGAGAATCTAGAGAATTCCTTCAATCTATGTCATTCTAGAACACAGGCCATCTCCCACATTACCTTTGGGAAATCCAAAGAGAATGATAACATTTGGGGCATATTTTTCCATGGTTTGTTTCTGTAAATGAAAAGTTCACCATGAACCTAAAGCCAGCTCAAAGTGACACAGAAAAGATTCTGAAGGCAGTCATTCTTCACAAGCTTTTCGATGTTTTGTTGTTTTGAAATGTCTCCTGAGACTCAGATCTCCTAAATGTAAGAACACCTGGTTTCCTGCTGATGGTGTTTAGGAACTACCATACTTTTTACTTAAAAAAAAGAAGACAAATAGTCCCGAGGTCACTGGGTCAATAGACCACCAACTGGCAGCCATCAGTCTTTTGCAAGGCCAAGGAATGATGGGATGTGTCTTATGAAATGTGTAACTCGGTCCAATTTTCTTTAAAACAGTGTGTCTTGTTTTGATTCCATATATTTTTCCATATAAGTGCCTCTGTATTACAGGTTATGAGAAGGACTCCCTGAGTGGTCCCAGTGGCTAGCACTACACCCAATGAGCCAGTACAGTGAGGCAAAGACCGGATGATAATCACTGGAGTGCTTGTGTGATGAAGGCTGCTTGCTGATCAGGTGGGAAGACTCTTGATTACTTTCTGTGCAATTTGTCAAGGCTCAGTTTTATTCAGTGGCTATTAGGAAGTTCGTTATCTGAGGTGGTGCAGTGTAGACACAAACTCAGGGAGTGGCAAAGAATGACATGATAGTTATAACCCTTCTTTGACAGCTCACAGAGCTAGCAAGAAACAGCACAAAATGAGATGCAGCTCACAGACTATAACCCAGTATTTGTGAGGTTGAAGCAGGAGGGTTGCTGAGAGTTCCAGGCCAATTTAGGATAGGCAGTGAATTCCAGGTAATCCTAAATTGCTGAGTGAGACTTTGTCTCAAAAACCGAAAACAGAAGCAGCACTTTGCCACTTACCATGTATTGAAATAACATATGAAAATCCATTTATGTTCTCGCATTTATGTGTTGCCTTATATAACTATTTCTTCCCCCTTAAAGCAGAGATAACTATAATATAAAAAGAGATAAATGTTATAGTCATTTATGAATATATTTGGTAAGAGAAAATGAAATAAAGAAATAGGCATTCCCAAATGCTTTGTCTACATCAAAGATTATCATCAGAAATTTACAATGATTTGTTTTTGCATTGTTCCCAGTGTCTTAATATTAGAGTCCTTCTATTGTGAACTTCATCTCAAAGTAATTCTACTTACATAAAGCACAGAGTGGTGTATTTTCCTAAGCTCTGTATGAAGGGAGATGTCTAGTAAATTCACAACACTGAGTTATTCTTATCAGATATAACAAGGGGGCAGCTTCCTCCTGTCACCATGGCTGTTGCCAATCACCAGCAATGTTGAAACAGAAAGTAATTTCCAGCAGGAATGGAGACTGAATTTTGTTCTGCTTCTGCTCCCATTTCTGGACTTGATTCTTGATGCCTTCAGAGAGTCTCTGCCATAACCACCCTTTCCCAACTTCCAGCCTTCCCTAGACAGGCGTGCATCTTGCTTTGCTTTAACACTGACAGCGACAGATGGCAAAGGTGTTGTCCTCGCCTCAGAAACTGGTCCCAGTGGGTATACAGACTTTGAGGCTCCCTTTTTGCTGATTTTCTCTGTTGACTTTGAATTGGAACACAGGAGAGATTAGCCTACACTTTGTCTCCTGCCCATGAACACAATTGCGTTTCCTTCCTAGGGTATGTATTTTACAAGGTGAAGCCACAGTTTAGTTTCCCTCAGCTGCCAATTTGTTTAGGTACTTCTCCTTCTTAGTGTTAGTATTTTATAATTTCCTGTGCCTATTTCTGTACTCTTGTATAGGCCAGAGTGTCTATACACGTGTCAAGATGCATGGTTCCTCATTGTGAGGGCTCTCCAGGACACTCAACACTCACATGATTAGCTGCATCCCAGTTTTTATATTCTACATGCCAGTAGCACACACCCCTTTCATCACACACACACAGTGTCTTGAAATACCACTCAGTGTTTTCAAGGTAAGGTACGATATCAGACCACTCCTTTGTTCTGAACCACTACTTGAGAGCAGAGTGTTGCGTTGACTTCAGCTGTCATCTCAGTGTCCAAGGCTCGACAGAAACAGCTTAAGAGGATTTAATCTAAGATGGCTTAGCTCCTTCTGCTTAGACAGAGCCCCACAGAGGGTGGAAGCCCATGGAATCCATGGCTGCTCACTTCGTAGGACCAGAAGCAGCGAGGGCAGAATTCAACCCCCCCAAGGCACACTCCCCAGTTGCCTGCTTCCTCTAGCTCTGTATGTTCTAAACAGGCAACTGGAGGAAAATATGAAAGAGAGAGTCAACAAATAAACACAGCTGCTTCCAGCCACTCAGTGGTGCTGCATATCTTTGTCTTTGATCCCAGCAGTCAGGTGGATCTCTGAGTTCAAAACCAACATGGTTTACAGAGTGAGTTCCAGGATAGCTAGCGCTACACAGAGACACCCTGTCTCTTGGGGGTGGGGAAAAAAGAAGGAAGGAAGAAAGGAAAAAAGGAAGGAAGGAAGAAAAGAAAGAATGAATGAAAAAGAAAGAAAGTAGCTGTTGTCTCGTTCTTATTTTTTTTAAAAGGGTATTTCTTGAAATTGCTACATGAAACCAGCTTAGAATCTAGCTGTGTAGTCATATCCAGCTGCAGGAGGTGCCAGAAAATGCATATTTTACACTAGATGTTTTTTGTACTTAGCTAAAATTCTGGGACTCCCTGTTGCTTTTCAAGAGGAATGTCTAGAAGTATGAGACTAGACTAATAATTAGCTACAGTGAGTGTATGAGCTAAGTGTGGATGCTTCTGTTGCCTGTCTTTGCTCTTCTCTCACAAAGCTGGGTTAAAGGGATCCCATTCTGTTCTTTTTGGGGGAAGAGGAGTGGTAGTGGTAGGTTTTGCTAAACTGGATCTCATAGGTAAGAATCTTTCTTAGCTCATCTGAAAAAAGAGAAATACTAAACACAGTATGTAAAGAGAAGCAGAAGTGGTCCCTGGGCTCCACTTTTTCAATTCTGATCTCAGTGCCTCCTGCTTGCCTGGCAGGGACATTACAGACTGAGACATTTCCCTCCAATCCCCGGTCACCACCACGCTCCCCCACCGTTCGCTGGGTCCTTTCTTTGAGACAGGATCAAACTATGATCTGGAACCCTCAACTCTTCTGCCTCAGCTTCTCAATGCCGGCATTAAAGGTTCAGCCAGGATCCACTATGTCTTCATTTTCCAAGCCTTTCTCAGCCTGGCCTCACCAACCAGGCCTTTCCCCAGTTTATTTACTTGAGCCAATAAATCTCTTTTTGTTTAAACAAGGAGAAGCTGGATACCCATCACTTGCAACCAGAAGAAACTATCTACCTCCCTGGGTTTTTCTTGGGGGTGAGGGACACACAAGATAGTGTATACAGCAGTTGCCATGGTCCCGGAATGCTAGCTCTTAATGGTGTGTTTTAAATAACATGGGTTAGATGAAATTTGGAAAAATTTCTTTTTAAAAGAGTTCCAAGTTGAATGAGATCTTACTCCTTCTCAGAAGATCCAGATTTTCTCCCTGCGACTTGGCCCTCATGAAAACATGCAACAACTCTGGAACAGTCTTCAAATCTACATTTTCTTCTGATGTAGTCTGACCTGGAGGACTGGGTTAGAGCCTTACTCACTTTTCAGTTCCCAGTATTTTGCAAGCTAGTACGTTCTTGATGATGCTGGAAATGGACTTGGACAGCATTCATGAATAAAAACATTCGTGAATATAAATGGCTAGCATTTATTGAGTACATGCTGTGTCCTAAACACATTCCTAAGAATTTTACTATTTTATGGCTTAATCCTTAATATGTTATTATTACTCCATTCTCCAAATGAGCAAACTGATGCAACCAATAAATAACACAGCCAAGATTTCATGTCAGGGAAATTGATCCAAGAGCCCCAACATTTCAGCCTTCATGCTCGGACACTTCCCATGTTGAAAATAGTTCATTAAATAAAGTTAGAGTTAAAGCACTCATTGTTGGGGACCAGTGAAAGTCTGAAGTCACTTGATTCCACTGCAACATAAAAGTAGACACTGGACCAAAGCCCAGAGGTGATGGAGGTGATAGAGTTTTATATAACTACACAGGGCTCCTGAGTCCTAGCTAGAATCTTTTAACAAAGATCGCTACCTTTCATGTAACAAGTATGTGCTTCACACACGTACATCTTTGAGGTCTTACTTGGAAAAATCAAGTAGCAGCTGACATTCCAAAGTGTCTGTATGCCAGGCAGAAGTTTTGTTGAATCAGATTTAAAACAAACGTGTGTCAATAAAACAGGGTCCCCTACTCACAATCCAAAATTTAGCATGAACTTTGACCCTCATAGAAGGCTTGCCTGGCCTTGGCTGAAGTCAAGTCTCCCTTCCCAGGCTCTTTTGTTTAACTAAGGTGGGTTGCTATTATATGTATGTTTGTATCTACATGCACACACATAAACATATGTAATTATGCATACACCTTTCACATGTGAATGTCGAGTTGATGGTGATGATGGCATCACTTTTACGTCTTACAAATTCCTAGAGGACAGACTCTATGTCAGTTTTTCCCTGCTCGTCCTCTCGGTACCTGTCAAGCACCAGAAACTGCTACAGGAAGGACAAAATGAACAAACGCATTCATGATTAAATGCAGGAAAGGAGTAGGAAAATTCTGATTATGCGGTGAGCAGGGGTGAACGCCACTTCAACAGCCTATGATTTGAATAGGTTCTCAGAAGTCTATACCACTGATCAGACAGGCCCTTTAAGAAAGTTATGCAAATATCCACTTTGGGAGGCTTAGACACCTACCCACCCCCCAACCCTCAAGAGTGGAAATGAAGCCCAAAAGGTGAGCAAGCAGTTTTCAAGGCATGCTTCAACTCTGCCAGCCTCTCGCGCCTGTGCTCTCCTCTGCAGTGTTTCCAATTACTGTGGCACTCTCGGTATCCAGATCCATCTCCAGCGAATTCCTCCGCAGCTCCTTGCCAGACATATGGGATCAATCAGTGCGCTTGTAAGGGAATGTTGACAGCATGACAGGCGAAGGGTTCTGGTGTCATGGAATCTCCAAGAGTCTTTAGCTGGATCACGGACAAGAGAGAGGGGGAGGAGAGAGATAGAGGAGAGATACCGAGAGGAGAGGGAAAGGAAGGAGAGGACAGACAGAAGGGAGCGACTGTAGCTTCACTGCCCCCTTCCTTCAAACATTTTATAGGCTTCTGAAGAGAGAGAGAGGAGGCGGAGGAGGAGGAGAGAAGCGAAATAGCGGAAAGTCAGAGGAGCAGAGTGCTCCAGCTCCAGTCCCTCTTGAGTCCCGAGCTGCCAGAGGAGTCTGGATCGTGCCCCCAGTGTCACATGCAAGGGCTCTGAGGTTCGCGGCAGCTGCCCCGGGTCCCCTCTGCCCAGCACCGGCCGCTGGACTCCTCTCCGCGCGCTCGAGGACTGTCGCTGTGCGCTCCCCGGGGCCACCGCTCAGTTCCCAGGACGATGTGGTCGCGCCTGGCCTTTTGTTGCTGGGCTCTGGCACTGGTGTCTGGCCGGACCAACTTCCAGCCACCGGCCCAGGCGGCGGCGCTCAACTTCAGCTTCCGCCTGTTTCCCGAGGCCTCGCCGGGGGCTCCGGGCAGACTGGCGGTGCCTCTCGCGTCGGGTGAGGAGGAGGAGGCAGTGGGGAGCAAAGTGGAGCGCCTGGGCCGCGCGTTCCGGAGCCGCGTGCGGCGCCTGCGGGAGCTAAGCAGCCGACTGGAGCTGGTCTTTCTGGTGGACGAGTCGTCCAGCGTGGGTCAAGCCAACTTCCTCAACGAACTCAAGTTCGTGCGCAAGCTGCTGTCCGACTTCCCCGTGGTGTCCACGGCCACCCGGGTGGCCATCGTCACCTTCTCGTCCAAGAACAACGTGGTGGCGCGAGTGGATTACATCTCCACCAGCCGCGCACACCAGCACAAGTGCGCGCTGCTTAGCCGCGAGATCCCGGCCATCACCTACCGCGGCGGTGGCACCTACACCAAGGGCGCCTTCCAGCAAGCCGCGGTAAGACAACCCCCTTCCCGGGACATCTCCCCATGGCCCCTCCCGCCCAACACTGCCAGCCCCTTCTCCAGCCCTGCTCAGCTCCAGCAAGGCTTATCGGTCCCCAGCCATACAAACAGGAACATTCTCCTGCTGTCCTTGTGAGGGTCCAGAGTGAAAATGGATTTTAAATGCTTAGTGGGGCGTCACGTTTCTTAAAGGGTCCCTTTGAGGAATCCTGGTAGAAAGGAACCCTTATGCTCCCTTAAGTTTGTGAGGGCAGTGTGTAAACAAGCTGGAACAGGTATGGTTCGGAAACATTTGTGACATGCAGCGAACTGAGGGCAGCCCTGATTCTTTTTCATGACATAGAAAGAGCAGTTCCTGAACTTGAGCTTTCCGCTCTTGTTTTGTCTGTGACAGGCACTCTCACGTTTACAAACTGGCTTCCAACTTAACGTCTAGCAGAGGGTGTCCTCCTGCCTCCTCCTCCCAAGCACTGAGAAGACAGGTGTTGGCCACGGAGAGTTTATGATCCAGGTCTTTCCTAAATAAATGTTTAGCATCTGACAGAAGCCAGTTTCACACAGTAGGCTTAAGACATAATATAGGATAATCAGACTAAAATATGTACACCTAAAGAAGCTAAGCAAGAAGGAGGACCCAAAATAAGATGCTCAATCCTCACTCAGAAAGACAAACAGGATAGACATCCGAAGAGGGAGAAAACTGGGAACAGGACAGGAGCCTACCACAGAGGGCCTCTGAAGACTCTCCCCAGCAGGGTATTAGAGCAGATGTTGATACTCATAGCCAAACTTTGGGCAGAGTGCAGGGAATCTTATGAAAGAAGGGGGAGATAGTAAAATCTGGAAGGGACAGGATTTCCACAAGGAGAGCAACAGAACCAAAAAATCTGGGCACAGGGGTCTTTTCTGAGATTGAGGGAATCATATGAAAGAAGGGGGAGTTAATATGACCTGGAAAGGATAGGAGCTCCACAAGGACCAAATATATCTGGGCACAGGGGTCTTATATGAGACTGTTTCTCCAACCAAGGACCATGAATGGATATAACCTAGAACCTCTGCTCGGATACAGCCCATGGTGGCTCAGTATCCAAGTGCGTTTCCTAGAAAGGGGAACAGGGACTCTTTCTGACATGAGCTCAATGGTAGGCTCTTTGACCTCCCCACCCCCCAAGGGAGGAGTAGCCCTGCTAGACCACAGAGGAGGACTTTGCAGCCAGTCCTGAAGATACCTGATAAAGCAGGGTTAGATGAAAGGGGAGGAGGTCCTCTCCTACCAGTGGACTTGGAAAGGGGCAGGGAGTAGATGAGGGAGGGAGGCTGGGATTGGGAGGGAATGAGGGAGTGGGATACAGCTGGGATACAGAGTTAATAAAATGTAACTAATAATAAAAATAAATTAAAAAAAGAAAAAAAGAGAGAGTGATAATCTAACCATTCATGGAGATAACTTAGAATCCCTGTACAGATGTGGCTCATGGCAGCTCAGTCTCTAAGTGGGTACCCTAGTCTTTGACATGAACTCAGTGGCTGGCTCTTTGATCACCTCCCCCTAAGGGGGCAGCAGCCTTACCAGGCCACAGAGAAAGATAATGCAGCCAATCTTGATGAGACCTGATAGGCTAGAGTCAGATGGAAGGGGAGGATGGCCTCCCCTATCAGTGGACTATGGGAGGAGAAGAGGGAGGGATGGTGGAATTGGGAGAAAATGAGGGAGGGGGGCTGGGATACAAAGTGAATAAATAAAAAAGTAAATTAAAAAAGAAAAAAAAACTTTTCCTGACTACAAAGTGATACGTAGTTGAGCATAATTTGGAATCCAGAGAAATATATAAGGTGATCCAGCAAGTCAGTGTTTGTAGAATAAATGAAATGAAGTGGGGAACCAAAATCTTTTCATCCTTAAAATTACAGGTACAGAGCTGAATATTGTCCAGTATGTATATTGATATATTATTTCAACAAACCTGCATTCTTCAGCTATTACGTAGGAATCAGCTGTACATTAATTCATACTCTCCTGTGGCACGAGCATGGGTCTCTACAGAGGGCATTGGATCCCCTGGAACTGGAGTTATTCACTGACAGTTGTGAACTGTCATGTGGGTGCTGGCAACTGAATTCAAGTGACCACTGAACATCTCTCCAGCCTCATGATAACTGAGTGTTTTGAACTGATACATGGGGAGCATACATTCATGTCTTTTAAATAAGGAATTCAGGAAGTCCTCTCTGATTGCTTCTTTAGGACTTCCTAAGTTCCTTGTTTAGTAAAATATATGAACATTTTTAACTTTTTAGTCCACACTGTCACCTCCTCCATTGGAGAGTTGTATTAATTTGCATTCTCCTGTTATGTGCATGGGAATATATGATTTTTAAAAGCATTATTGCTAACTTGATAGCTAACTAGAGGCATTGTTCTAGCAAGTCCAATTTTTATGATTTTTTGAGGAATAATATTAGCTAGTGTATTTGCTGGGCATTTATTTGTCTTTTTTTCCAACCTGGTCTTAGTTTTTGCTCTTTTTTGCTATTACAGGCATATTCGCTTTGTATATACTCTTTATGTTGTAAGGCCTGGGACGTTTTTTGTATATGCAGCAAATACATTTTCTATTCCGTTGTACTTTGCCTGTTTATTACTGTGTCATTGAACAGATAGTTTAAACCTCCATTTGCTCAAATCTATAAAGTAATCATTAAGAAAAAATTTAAAGTTCTTTTATTTGCTTATATTGTTGGGATGATTGTCTTACTGCCCTAATGAGAATGCTTTCCACTCAACAGTTTGCTTAATCTGGAACTTGCTTAGGAGTCCCATAAAAAGATGTCTCAGTTTTTTTTAAATGTTAATTGTCTCAGCTCACTAGTCACTAATTCTTTCTGAATTTAGTTAAAGGTTTCTTTAACCATCTAGTAAATGTGAATTGACCCCTTCCTGGTCTTCTATTTCATCCTGTCTTAAAATTTTAAACTTCACAAAAATGATTTAGTTTTTGTAACTTTACAACATATTTAAATATGAAATCGTGAGAAAAAGTCTCCTTTTTTGCTTGTTTGGTCTTTTTCCATTAGTCTTTCCTAGGCATTATGTAATGTGAATTTTTAATATATTTTCATATAGTTCTAATAAAACTAATAAGAATTTTGATTTCAATATAGAAAATATTGATGTGATTGGGAGTTACTACATTTTTATAATAGGGCTATACTAATTTATACTTTTTATGCCAATCAATAGCTGTGGTTTTTTTTAAAGTTCTGAAAATACTTTTTTAAAATTAGACTTAATTATAGTCAACATTATCTGTGAATCTATCTTTTGTAGTACTGAGGATCAAACGTAGACTCTCACATAAGCTGGCTAAGTGCTCTATCACTGAGCTAAATCCCCTGGTTTCTTTTAAGCTTTTTATTATTCCTTTTAACTTTACTATTACAGGGTCTCAGTGAGTTGCACAGGCTAATCTTGTATTTACGATCCTCTCACCCCTACTTCCTGAGAAGCTGGCATTACAGGCTTGAACCAAGAGGCTTGGTTTATATTTTAAACAATTATTCTTGAAGTATTGAAACATTACATTTTCATTTATTTGTTTATTTATTTATGTTTGGTTTTCTGGGACAGAGTTTTTCTGTGCAACTGTGTAACTGTCCTGAACACAATGTGTAGACCAGGCTATTCTCGAACTCACAGAGATCCACTGGCCTCTGCCTCCCTGTGATTAAAGGCGTGTGCTGCCACACCCGGCCTGCATCATCAATTTCTGTATCTGTATTTCTTCTTCACGCATGGATATAATGCATCTTGGTCAGGCCACCCCTCATCCATTCCCTCCAGCATGCCCTAGGCCTGAACCTCCAACCATCTCCCATTTCCCACCTCACTTCATGTCTTCAGTTTTCTTTATAATCCACATATTAGTGCTGCCGCTTGTACATGCACACATGTACGACAGACTCACAACACTGACCAGGTCATCCTTGAATCTCTGGGAACAGGGGCCACAGGCAAGTGCCACCACACTTAGCAAGCGGATTCTTCCTGAAGTCTCTTAGACTCATTTATTTCTTTCCTCTTCATAAATTTTACTTTACTGATAGCGTACAGAAAATGAAATAATTAGAAAAGTTTCCTCTAAACACACTGTGGTATATTGGTAATAATATATGCATATACATGCATATCTATGAGTGCATAAATAATATTTACTTAAAAGTGAAGGAATTATTCATTCTCTTTAGGTTTTTGTGTTACTCCATGTTTTTCGTCGTACTATTATAATCAGAAATTCTCTTCTACTTTATCAGGTTTTTTTTTTACAGTCACATAATTTTCCACTGTAGATTGTGCCTTTGTTTTCAGCCTGCAATTAGCTTTTATTGTATGTGCAAGCTGTTACAACCAGCATATTGTGTTTGTCCACATCTTTGATCATCTCAAACTTCTGAAGGGACATCATTGCATTCGAGAGTATGTGTGTGGCAACTTGCTCTGCAGAAAATGGCACCAGTTTTCACTTCCATGTGTGGTGTCCATGTAGCTACTAGGATGCAGACTGACCAGGCCAGGCCAGTTGCTCTTGATTTTGTGTGTGAGGCAATGTATTCCTCTATTAGCAGCACTAAGCCAGTTCTCTGTCTGTTCCTCTTTGAATACACATTTGGGGATTATTACCCATTTTTCATTTGGGCATGATTCTTTTTCTTCCTGGTTGGCAAACATACTTTTCATGTTACTATAATAACCCTTAGCTGCCAATTAGGTGCCACCTATCATTTTTTATCAATCTATTGAATCTAGTTTTCTTTTCCTTTTCTTGCACGCTGTATGAAACTTTCAAGGCTTTCCTCCTTTTAATGGATGAAGTAAAGACGGAGGGATGCTCTGTTTGTTGAAACTGTTGCACCAAGCAGAATTCACATCTAGGCATATCTTGGCTTGGCTTCCTCTGCCAGGACTCATAAGACCATCATGGCTGGCCTTATTCTTAATGTCACTCGTTGCCCACTTTGCCAAAGGAGAACCCAGCTGCACTGGTGAAACCATGCCTTGATTCAGCTCTTCTGTTTAGTTTGGCCAGACTTGCCCTGGGTTTCTGAGAATGCTGATCCTTAAATGGGAAGTGGGGAGTGAGTCAAGGACACTGTGCTCACCTCAAGACCTGCTTTTGTCTTCAGTGTCCCCCTTCCAAATACCGAGTGTTGTCTTGGAAAGCAGGGTTGCCAAAACAAGGCTCCTGGTGCGCTTATTCTTTTTGGAACCATCTGTGACTAGCAAGCAGAGGTTTCCCAAATGTTTCTTTTAATTGAACTTTGCCTTGACTTTACTTTTCTTTTCTCATTTTGACTGAGTTATAAGAAGGTACAGAGGTCAGCTGGACACAGTCCCTGCATGTTCTTCTTATACCATTTTCAAGCTTCTGAAGGGCATACTTAGGTATAAAATACACTATTTAGAAAAAAGTAATGGGGGAGAAACAACACTGGGAAATGATGCTGGTGAATCTCTGTAGTTTTGCGTGTAAATCAGACAGGTGCACTTCACTGCCAACTTATTTTGCAAATGGTAAGCTGCAGAGTTTGGGTTCAGATATGAAACCCACACTATTGCTTGAAAATGAGATTATTCATCAGCTCCCCATGTGTTTTTCAGGATGGTGACACTTGAACTGTTCATGGGTCTGGCCTTTATATGAAATTCACAGATATGTAAATAAACACATAAAACACTTTTATCTTGTACAAGTTAGACACCTCACTTCCCTTTTTAAAGTCCTTATCTCCAGTTCCGTGTGGGTGGGTGGGGAGGTAGGTGGGTGAGTTTGTGTATATGAGTGCAGCACCTAAAGTGGTCAGAAGAGGGTGTTAGATCCACTGGGGCTAGAGTTCCAAGTGTTTGTGATCCACCAACTTAGGTACTGGGAACTGAACCCAGGTCCTATGCGAAAGCACAAGCTTTCTTAACCACTGAGCCATCTCTCCAGCCCCACTGTATCCCTCTATATAGAGCCTTGCTATGAAGAATTTCCATTACAAACGTACACCTTTCTGTTAATACTCTATACATTTTTATTGCTTAAACTTAAAGGATAATTTAATTATGTGGTGTTAGAACTGTTCAACCTTTGGAGAACATATGGGAGAAATACCTGTGATCACCACACTCGATTTGAAAGGATAAACTTCAGTGTAGGCACATTCTCTTTAGCTACTATCCCTGGCCTGCACAAGAAAGTGTAAGGCTGGAGTAGTCAAATCTGTAGCCCTCACTCGCCTGAGATATGGGAACCCTCCTGTCTTGTTATCCTTTGTACACATTTCTATCTACATGTCTCTAACAAATTGCACTTTGTAGCTCCCTTCCCTCTCCTCCTCCCTCTTACTTCTCCCCATCTCCTCTTCTGTCCTCTCCTCCTTTTCCTTCTTCCCTTTGCATGTTTCTAGACAGGAAGTAATTTCAAAACCTCAGACAGGATAAAGAGGTAAAGATAGTCACACTCCATTTAAGGGAACTCTTGCCACAGTCCACATAATATTTCCCTGTGTGCCTCATTGGGAGAAACTTGATCTTATGCCTGCCCTTAGTTTCAGGGAGCCTTGTTAATGAGAAAGACGAGCAGAACAGTTGCTTCATATCTGATGCATATCAGAGTCAATAAAAATCATACTTTAAAAAATGTCCAGACACTGAACTAAACTGGGTAAAATACTGAGTATGTGTGCAGTATCAAAAACTTTCTCTCATATGACTGTAATTTCATTGGCAATTACGTTTGTCATTACCTGGATGTCATGGCATATATCTCTAACACTAAAAGTTGGGAAGTGCAGTCAGAAAGATCAGGAGTTTAAGGTCAGCCTTGGCTTAGGAGGAAGTTTGAGACCAGCCTGGGCTACGTGAGATTCCACCTCAAACAAACTATGTATATATGTATAAGGAAAAGATAGGCAGAAAACCAAAATATGAGCAGTATTTATCTACAGGGAATATCTTTACAAATGTGAATGTTTCTTTTCCCTCTGTTTGTAAGCATAGCTGCAATGAACATATATAATTTACTAGGAAGTGAAGTATCACTCTTGTACATGAACAAAGGTGACTGAAAGGGGACAACACCTTTGGAACTTTCAGAGGTGCATTCTAGCAAGACTGCTCTCAAGCACACAACACTTTTCACATTTTTAGATTTATTTGCTTTATGTGTGTGAATGTTCTGCCTGCATATATATGTGTGCACTGTGTGGGTGCTGGGAAGCAAACCCAGGTCCCTTTTACAAACAAGTGCTCCAAACTGCTGGGCCATCTTTCCAGCCCCTAAAATTTCTTTTCAAATGTCAGCTTTCTCCCTTAATCTTCATGAGAATGCAGTATTCTACCACACAGTGCAACTCTGCTTTCAAAACCACGAGGATGTCCAAGTTGTTTCTCTTGAAGTTGAAATGAAAAATATTATAGTCTTGTTTTGTCAAATGCCCAGGGCTGTAGCAGGGAGTCTTTCAGGGTCTGCAAGCTTCGCAGGATGCAGGATCACCCACTAAACCCTTGTCCTCACTCCAGCTGCTCTTTACCGCCTCCAATTCACACCAGATCTTAAGACTTCAGGCACACATTAAAAACCTGCAAATTGTTGGTAGTGGCTCCTTCGGTGCCTAGAGACCTCTCTCAGAAGAGGAGACCCAAATAGGCAGGATGGGACAGCAAGCCGGTGTTGAGGCGGCATATGGTAGAAATAAGTGGTTCTGTTTGCTCGCTGAGAGGCCAGGAGACAGTGGCCTTCCTTGGTTGGTCATTCATGGACATGCCAGTGACTAATGTCGTGTCAGGTTTTCTCATTTTCACTAATAATGAGCATCAAAGAACATCTCCAGGGAAGAGAGATGTCTTCTAACATTTAATGTTATCCTACATAAAAAAGCAACTTCATCAAAGGATACGGTTTTTTTTTCTTGGTTAATTCTTCCCTAGCTCTCGAACTTTCCTGCTGGTGTGAGTTTTGTTCTGTTCACTGACAGGCTCTTGGCTTCTTGCTGTCAGCCGAGATGTGTTCTGCTTTTGGGGGCACTTCTGGTCATCTTGGCCCACTCATTTTGCCTTACACAAGTGTCACCCTATTTCCATAATAAAACTGTACACATGTTAGTCCTGATGTATAGCCTCACCTTTATCAAAACCTTGAGAAATTAAATATTTCATCTGCTTATTTCCATTATTTTCCCCTTTATTTCTGCAGCACCATTTCTAGCCAGGCTTTGTCTTTTTAGTCACATTTTCTCTTAAATATACAGGCTTGGCTTTTGAGCATTGCTTCAAATGTGATGATTTGGGGAAGTTGTTGGAATTCTCTAGCCTTAAAGATACCAGAGTTAAGGCTGTTTGTACACAGCCCAATCTAATTAGTAAAACCTCACATTGCAAGTAAGCTGCAAAGGACATTATATGAGACTTTTTTTGTCGCCCTAGATTCAGTGCCAAGACTCATGGCTCACAGTAAGGAGCACTGTGCATTCCACATGTTAATGAGTAACACTTGAGAAGAATATGTTCCTCTGAGTTCATAGATCTTGTGCAGATGCACCCTTGCAAAGTAGATCACATCCTTCCCTTCCACTGTCTAGCACCTTCCTCTGGCCTCTACAACCAAGCAAACAGAGAGAAACACATCCATTATGGAGGTCTTAGATTTGGATGGAGCAATGTTCTTATAGAATAAGAGTTCTCTCCTCTCTTGTATGTTTTGTGTTTCCCTTGCTCCAACTGGGCAGACGGAGGACCCACAATCTTTGTGCCAGTGTTGATTCAGATGGACAGGGCCTTGACTTGACTCTGCCTTTGTACTGAAGAAGTGACTAGAAATACAGCCAACTCTTGGTTTAGATTTGGACAGAAGTATAACCCGGGAAAAGCATCTGAATGTAAGAGGTAGCTGATCTGGGAGGGGATCCAAGCAACTATGGGTGGGAGAGGAAGGAAGAGAGACAAGAAGAGGAAGGATGCCAAAGACAACATGAGTGATAGTTGGTGTTTAATCCCCGTAGAACACTGGGAGCTAGTCTCGATTTCAAGCCTCAAGTATAACAACTGGATGGTGTGGGGTCTCAGGTCTTTTAAAATGTCTTCATGTCAGCCGTGGTTGATGGTTGCTACTATGGTTCATTCACTGTTACTCACACATCCTCTGCACACAAGCAGAGTAGTCTCCAGACATCCACGAGCGCCTCAAGCAAAGAGATACTGGTGTGAGAAGTCTGGGTAGGGGCAATCGTTGCAAGGAGGAAGGTGACTAAGTGGAACCGGTAAGGGCTCGAGATACAGCTTAGTGGTACAGCAGATACCTTGCACATATGAGGACCCAGCACTACAAAGCAAAGATATGTGGCTTTGCATTGGAGGAAAGCCACATAAAGCAGCTGTAGCCAAGCGATGCTCGGCATCTAAGCGGGCAAGCAAACAACCAGAAAACAGTAGCCTAAAATTATATGTGCTACTGAAGTGGAAGGTGAGAAAAGAATGAAAAGCTCTCCAAAGAGCCCATCATGGGCCAGGCTTTGACATACTACAAGTGCAGAAAGAGTCACTGTTTTGTTTTGGTTTTTTCCTTATTTCTTTCCACTTCTTCGATTTCAAAATTTCCTTTCCCTAGTGGCTTGGAAGCCAAAGAACTGAAGTCAGTATTTATCCAGCAAAGGTGACTGTCATACCAACAGTATATTTCTTTTCAGGAATTTTGCAAAGTGCTTTATTTGACTTTCTCCCAAATGTGGGAGAAAGAGGTTTTAGCTGCTTTTCCTGTTGCTGTGATAAAATAGCCTGACAGAAGCAACTTAGGGGAAAAGGTTTATTCTGGCTCATAGCCCAAGGGTATAGGCCATCAAGATGGGAGAGGTCACTGAAGTAGGAACACGAGGCAGCTGTCAGTTTGCATTTGCATTCAGGAAGCAGGGAACCAACAGTGTCGGTACTTGGCTATCTTTATCCTTCATTCAGTCTAGGGACCAAGCTCGGGGAGTAGTGCTGCCCAACTTTCCACAGGCCTTCCCATGTCGTTACCCTTATCAATATACTCCTTCACAAATGTCTTACTTTTCTACTCCTCTGATAAAGCACCATGACTAAGGCAACTTATTAAAGAAAGTGTTTAATTTGGCTTAGGTGGTTAGAGTCCATGCTGGCAGAGCTGAGAGCTCACGTCTTAATCCACAACCACAGAGCTCAGTCTACAATCACAAGGCAGAGGGAGAGAAAAATTCCACAAATCTTTGTAAACCTCAAACCCTGCTCCCAGTGACACACCTCCTCCAACAGGACCATACCTCCTAATTCTTCCCAAACCATTCCACCAACTACAGACCAAGTGTTCAAATAGATGAGTAGTCAAACAACCACAGCAGGCTCTTCTCTTAGATGATTCTAGAGCCTGTCAAGTTGACAATCATTATCAATCACCACAAATAACACAGGGAAACCAAGGAGAGAAAATCCAGGGCATTTGCTACATAAGTCTTCCATAGCACTCATTGGCTGACTTTTTATCTCCCCAAGACCTAGCGATAGCTGGCACTCACTACAGTCTCGCAGTCCTTGCGCAGTCACAGTTTCAATGTAATTAAGGTCAGTGCAGTAAAGGGTAGCCTGACTTTGCTTTGGCTCAGATTCTAGAATAATGCAGTAGAGATTCTCCCGGAATAGTCAATGGGTGCTTTTCTTTTTAAATGGTTGACAAATTAGAACCAATCCACCCTTCAGACCACTTTCCCATAAGAGAAAGAGAATAATATCACATAAGAATGGATGGATGGATCCCTACAGCTTTCCCTCTAAAATCTGGCAAGGGAATCATATCTCTGCTCCTATAGACAGGATGAATGGTGAGTTCAGAGGAAATCTGCACATTCTAAGCTTTGAAGTACATTTGCCTTCAATATGACTTTTAGTCACCTCATCAGTATGGGTTCTGGGAGCCATTTTTATAACCAGGGCAATAGCAAATCCTTTTTGTCTCTGGTAGAATTGGAAAGTTATTTGTCAGAGAATCTCACTTTTTCAGACTCTCTAAAGCTACTTTGCCAACCTCCACAAGCATTCACAGCTCTCAGTAAAAATGTTGGTTCTATTATGACTGACTTACCTACTTGACAGGCCGGCTCTAGCACTGTAGTAGAATTAAATTATTGCACACAGTGCTGAGTGATGGGTAGTCATCAGGTAACCCTCTCAGCACTTTTCCTGTGTGAAGTCACAAACTCCTCACAAGAGCACACCCCAGTTAGGCTATTGTCACCATCCCCAAAGCACAGGGGACACAGAGAAGGTGGGTAAGACTGAGGTCATACGTCAGTAAGTGGGTGGAGTGGAATTTAGATCTGGGCAGTCTGAGCCAAAGTCTAAACTTTTCAGCACGGTGCAAAGCTGCCTATTGTCTACACCGTATTGTCAGGTCTGGTGTATGCAAGATGTACCCATGTATGCTTGATGGTGACGTTAGTTAGAAAGTCTTTCTGGAGAGGGCAGGCTGAGAGAAGAAGCTGGGGAGAGAGATGACAGAGGTACAATGGAACAGACACACTAATGTTTTTATTGATGCTATCTGAGCTGCCTAATAATCCCTCTCGACCCCCATTGTCCTCACTGGCCCCACCCCCTTTCAGTCCAGAGAAGGGTTTCCCGTGTGTGTTTTCACCTGCATCAGCATCCATCTCCCACCTGCCTGGCCAATCCCTGTAGGGGTCACACCCTGCCAATGTGGGAAAATGTAGTAAAATGTCTGTTCAAGTCCCCCTTATATGTCTAGATTTTTAAATTCTTCGGTTTACCCAGTTCAAGATCAGCAGTAAGTCATTTTATTTATTAAAATAAAAGTGTGATTCAAGCAAAAGAAGTCAACACTTTTGGTACTAGAAACCTTAAGTGCAACTGCAAGCCATGCAGCTCAGGATAAAGCTTCTGAACTTCATTCATCTTGAGCAAATAAATTTTATTTATTCTAATTTAAGATCTTCAAAGTTTACCTCCCCCCATCCACACACAAGATAAATTTTTTAAGTACTATAGGTATCAAACTACGGTTGTTTATAAGTCTTACTCATTAAAAAAAGTGTGTGTTTGTGTTCACACTAGTGTGTGTGTGTGTGTGTGTGTTGGTGTGTGTGCATACATGCTTATGTCCAGGCATGAGCTACAGTATTAATGTAGAGGTCAGGGGACAACTTCAGATGTTGGTCCTTACCTTCTACTCTGTTTGAGATGGGGGTCTCATCTCCATCCAGCTTCAGAAGAGTGCCATGTCTCTGCCTCCTGTCTTACCGCAGGAGCACTGGGAATCCAGGCAGGTAGGCTACTGAATCCAACATGGATGTGGGTTCTGGGGATCTGAATTTATGCTCTAATTCATACTCACTAAGCTATCTTCCCAAGCCTTTAAAGATCCTTTTGAAGAGCACTCATTGTTCTAAAGGCATGCGCACAAGTAAACTGTATAGATTATTTAATCCTCTAGAGACAACACTATACTCAAAATATTTTTGTATTCATTCATTCATTCATTCATTCATTTATTCATTCATTCACTTCATATCCCGAGCACAGCCCACTCCCTCCTTTCCTGGTCTTACTCTCCCTCTGTTTTTCCGGTATCTCCCCTCCCCTACTCTTCAGATAAGGAGAGCTCCCCCACCTGAGACCCACACCAGCCCATCTAGTCTCATCAGGAATGAGTGCATTTTCTTTTCCTGTGGCTTAGTGAAGCAGCCCCGCCAGGAGGTAGTGATCAAAAGCAGGAAACAGAGTCCATGTTAGAGACAGCCCCTGGTTCTAGGGGACTCACATGAAGACCAAGCTGCCCATTGGCTACATATGTGAAGGAGACGTAGGTCCAGCCTATACACGGTCCTCGGTTGGTGCTTCAGTATCCACAAGCCCCCTGGGCCCAGGTTAGTTGACTCTGTTGGTCTTCTTGTGTGGGGCTCCTGTCCCCTCTGGGTCCTTTTATTCTTCCTTCAACTGTTCCATAAGATTCCCTGAACTCTGCCCACTATTTGGCTGTGAGGCTGAGCATCTGTTTCTATCTGCTGCTGGGTGGAGCCTCTCAAAGGACAGCAATGCTAGGCTCCCATCTGCAAGCATAGCAGAGTATCCTTAATAGTATCAGGGCTTGGCTCTCTCCAGTGGGGTGGGTCTCAGGTTGTGCCAGGCACTGGTTGGACATTCAATCTCTGCTCACATCTTGTAGGCATGGTATATTTTGGGTCAACGTTTTTGTGGGTGGGTTGGTGTTCCTTTCCCTCCACTGGGAGTCCACTCTAGTTAGAGGATGGCCTCTTCAATTTCCATGACTCCCACTACTTGGAGTCTCAGCTAGAATCACGTCCATATCCTCCCAGGAACCTACCCTGTTGTAGGTCCCCAGCTTGTCACAGATATGTCCCTGTTTCTTTTCTCTCTGCAAGCCCTCTGTCCTACCGACCCTGTTCTCCCCAGGTCTGATCTCTACCTTCATCTCTCTCCATCCTCTTCTATCCTGTCCCGGGTCTTCAACGATTTCTGCCTCTATTTTCTTTCCTCTTCTGAGTGAGATTTAAGCATCCTCCTTTGGGTCCTCCTTGTTACTTATCTTCTTAGGTCTGTGATTGTAGTATGGTTATCCTGTACTATATGGATAATAACCCCCTATAAGTGAGTACAAACCATGTATGTCTTTCTGGGTCTGGGTTCCCACACTCAGGATGATATTTTTTACTTCCATCCATTTGTCTGAAAATTTTATGATTTCCTTGTTTTTAATAGCTGACTAGTATTCCATAATGTAAATGTATCACAATTTCTGTGTCCATTTTTCGGTTGAAGAACATGGGGATTGTTTCCAGGTGCTCAAATAAAGCTTGAGCAAATGTTGAACAAATGTTCTTGTATGGTGGAGCATCTTTTGAGGATATTCCCAGGAGTGGTATAGCCGGGACAACACTACACTCAAAATAATTTAAAAGTCCACATCTTTGAGTGATGATGTATATGAATGTTCCAGCAGTCCCTGACTGATAATTTACATACAGGCACTGTTTGAATTTCAGAATTTATTTTTAATTTTGGAATATTTGCATATTAATGATGTGATATCTTGGAGATAGAACTTAAGTCTAAGCATGAAATTTATCTACATTTCATGTACACAGAGCCTGAAGATTACTAATGATTTTTCTTGTGGACAGAAGTTCATTGTTGCAATATTCCACTCATGACATCAGCTTGAAGCTAAAACATCTCTATTTTGTAGCATTTTGTATATCATTTCAGATTAAGGATCCTGTTCTTGTAATGCAGCATTTAATCTATGAACAAGCTTCAACCTTAAATCATTTGGGGTTTAAGCTCTTCTTTTTAAAAATATAAACACATAAAGAAAAAAATATATAAACACAGTGCTTTTTCCCGTGTTTAGTTAATGTGATTATTTGTACAAACAAGTATTAAAAAAAGAAAAATAGAGCAAACTTCCAAAAACCATTTATTTGGAATGCTAATAAATGTCACAAATTAAATGTATTTTCAAAAATAAATTATGTAACTCTAACAAATAAAGTACATCATAAGTTCATGAACTTCTAAGCCTCCCTTCAGCCCTCTCCCCTTCAAGCCTACCATTGCTTCCTAAATTTGACTTGAAATCTCTCTGGCTTTCTGAGTATTGCAGGTTAGTGCTGTTCAAGCCCAAATATTTTCAATTAAACAATTAGATTTCCCACATCTTCCATACATCCAAAACACTTGCTGATGCTTTCCTGATTATCAAATATCTCATAAAAATACATTCTTTCCTTCCTAATGACTGGATCGTAAATAGTATGTTGTATTTTCTCAAAAATATTCTTACACTTGAGTTTTCCCAACTTCCACATGATGTAACCCAGTATCTGGTGGTCATTTGGAAGGAGAATTGACCTTATACATTTCTGTATCATTTTCTTTACTGGAAGCATCTAAGCATACCATTAAGTTATTTCTTCTGTTTGTAGACTTTTATTTTCAGTGCGTGTCAAGCAATGACATCTTTCACTGAGAATCACTGCCACTCTCTTCTCCTCTTGACCACCCATGGACATTGCCTTTTTCTGGCTTTCTCAGTCTCTCAGAAGTTGAGATGGCTCCTTATGGCTTTCCTCCTAGCGATTTGGACTGAGGTATGAGTTGACCAGGGAGAATAAACTTTTGTTTTGTTGGTTTTAGTTTTGTTTTTAACCAGTAATTAGGGAATAGAATTGGTACACAGGACATAGGAATCCTATCAATGTAAGGGAAGTGAGTATGGCCCTGTGGAGAGGAAAAGACAACACGCTATGTTGCTCCAGAAATAGAAAACAGGTGCAAGACAGAAGGAAGTAGTCGCCTCCATTCCTAGAGACCTCTTGTTCCTTTCTCCAGTCTTTTCTGGAGTTCAGCTTTTCTCCCTTGCCTTGCATTTGGAAAGACGTATAGGCTCCCAGTAAACCTCCCACTTTAAAGCAACCAAGGGGGATATTCAACCCTTATGGAAAACCAAGTACTCTTAAAGGATCCTTTGAAATTATTTGATTTTTAAAGTGCATGTGATCAGAATACATTGTATACATATATGAAACCATCAAAAAGTGAATGTAATAATAATAAGAAGAAAATGCTGCATTTTACTTTGAAAAAAAAGGTAGCAGAGTGTTCATTCTTTTCACATAGACTGTAACCTAAGATTTTTAAGTAAAAATACCTTTAATTCAATGATAGCCATGAATTTTTATTGACTCCCACCTGTTGAAAACGCACCTGTTGTAGTTTTTACTCTTATCCGTTTTTATATTTGTGTGAATTCGTTGACACACACGTGTAATTTATAAGAAAATACTTCCTAATTTGTTTCTGAAGTAAGATAATGAAGATTTTCCTATACAAGAATAACTTCGTCTAAACAACATGTTTTAAGTGTATGTTATCGGGTGGACATAGCCATGACTGAAGTTTTTGAGGGTGACTTTTGTGTGTCTGTGCCATCAGGATGTAACCCAGGATGTGACAGACACACACTAGACAGTGTTGTTCCACTGAGACCATCCCCAGCCTATGACTGAGTTTCCAAATCTACTCATCCTCATTTGTCTCTATAACATTTTATAACTAAAATTCTTAAGAATTATTTCTTCTTAATTATTATTTCTTATTTCTCAGCTTCTCTCGCTATTTCTTTATTTTGATTTCCTTTCATCAGACATAAAATCTTTTTATTACTTGATTTACCTCCCTTTCTTGCCCTAGTATTAACTAGTATTCCCACCTACCAACAATGGGGACTTTTGCCTCTTGAATTTAATAAGGGTGCCTCAAGCGTTATTTTGGCAATTAGTTTTATGATAACTTTGCTTGCCATATTAAGTAAGCATTCTTCTACGCTTTGCTTAATTTACTTGCAAAATTGTAAGTGTGTTGGCAGTTTCCAATGATATTTGTAGCACTTGAGATGTCTTTGTCCTTTTATCTTTCCATGTGAAGCCCATGAATGAACTCTTTATAAATGGTTTTGAGTACTAAATGCTGGTTGGTAATATTGTATAGACATTCAATATATGGATTATAATTATTTTATTATATTTTATTGAGTGACTCTGTGTGTGTGTGTGTGCATATATGTGTGGTAGCATGTGTGTGGGTGCCATGGTGCTGTGTGGAAGTCAGAGGACAACTCGTAGGAGCAGCTTCTTTCCTTCTACCATGTGAAACCTTGCGGGATTGAACTCAGGTCGTCAGACTTGGCAGCAAGACCTTTCTTCTCTGAGCCGTCTTGGCAGCAGGATTGTAATTGTCTTATGAAGTTCTTCATAACCTTAATAATGGAGTTTAATTTGATACTTATCTACAGGTAAACGAGCAGTCTGTTCATGTAGAACACCGTGTTTGGTAGCTGATCACTCTGCTTTTACCGATTTTCTGGACCTCTGTGTTTCCACACACAGGAATGGACAATAGAGGTTGGCGTGAGGAAGAAAGTGTTTGGTCCTTAAAAATCTGTTCTGTTGTTTTATAGTCTGGATTATGTCTGCTACTCATCAACTCTTGTGCATACCATTTTCCAATTTGATGTACTATCCCCATGGGGCCATTTCAAACTGATGTGTGTCCTTTTTTAATAACTAAGGCATGTATGTAGGTGGATGAACTCTGGACCCATAAATCTGAGATCAGGTTCTCCTCCGAGCCTCTGTTTCCTCTGTGATTTGGCTAGATGGTCACAAATAGCTTTAAAGACTCCCGAGCCAACATTTTTTCCCTTTCTAGAATTTCAGTCTATGAAGGTTGAGTAAATACAATATACAAGACATACTAAATATGATTCATTTGAAATCACAACATTAATGAAAAAACTATGCTGCTGTAAAAAAAAAAAAAAGAAACAAAGAACTTCACTTACCCTTCTGGCATTTTTGACAGATTTAGTTAGTGTTCTTTTCTCTCAAGGAACTGTGCAGTTCCTGTATTATAGAGACTCAATATGGATGTTCTGAAATGAGCCTAGAGATTATATTTGTCAATTTTCAGTACAGAGGGGCACAACAAGCCTCATTCTTACAGGCTTTGGTATTGGGTTTATCATTTTATCCCACATGTTGAAATATAGTAGCAAAATTTATAACATATAATTGTTTGTTTATTTGAAAATTTTTCATATTAGTCTGAAGACAAGGTTATATGTATCCCAGGCTGGATTTGAACTCATGATTCCTCTGCCTCCATTCTGGACCGCATATGTCACCATGCCTGGCTCCTAGTCACCAACAGAATAATAATGTAATGTAAAATTTATTTGTCACATAATTCATTGCAGTCTATTTTGAGATAAGGCCAGTCATAAAAGTATTAATTTTAATTCAGTGGAATAAAAATGATGAAAGATGGACAAGGATTTTAATTTTGTGGCAGACGAACGGGAAGAAGTTTCTATGAGATGAGCTTAGACCAAAGCTCTGATAGACTAATAAAAGATGAAGGGCATGTTGGAAAAATGAAAAGGAGTACTGAAGAATTTTCAGACACTACAAACAATAAGAAAATATTGTTCATCCCCAAATCCCTAACAGGACTATGATAGCTTAACAAGAGTGAGGAGGTGGCATGGTGAACTAGAAAAGAGACAGAAATATGGGAAAGGAAGCAGCTGGAAGGATTATTTAGAGCTAGATAGTAAAAGGACCTGGAAAAAAGTTTGGGTGTCACTTTGCTGACAGATTGACAATACTGAAAGTTTAGAAACATGCTTGCATTGAGATTTCAGAAAAATAACCTCAATGGCAGGTCAGAAAACATATTTAAAAGAATTCTCTCCTCTGTAGGTGCTTAAATAGGCACCAAAGCAAGGCTGGGACAATAAAGCTCAGAGGTAGGTGTGGGGTGAATTGCATCGGTTTGGGTGGCCACCAGCAGTGATAAGGGCATTATAAATTACTCTGGGATGTTAATCTTGGAAGGCAAAGGATATGGGCCATATCTGAGGTATAGAAAGCAGGTGGTAGAATCCTTATTTGTTCATAATTCACACAGAGAGGCCCACTAGGCCAATAGAACTTCACATGGGGGAATCAAAAAATTTAATTTGAGGTAGACTTAGGAGCCATTGGCTTGTAGGTGAGACTCAAATGACATCTCTCAGGAAAGCACAGAGGAGGGGGAAAGGAGAAAAATATGAAAATGATACAACTCTGTGGTAAAAGCAAATAAAAATCTCCTAAATACACTATTAGGAGAGAGCTGATTTTTTAATGTGTGTGTTGTCAATCATACTCAAACATGTTTACACACATATATTACACACATACAGTACAGTCACACTTCAGTGCCTATTCATGGCAATGGTGTATGTGATTGCCTTGTATTTATGTAAATTGAATTCTGTTGTTGGAATTTTATGGTTTATTTAATTATTTCTAATTACTCTGGGATACAAAGCTTTTTTATTATTTGTGTATGTGTGTGTCCACGGTTATTTCCTTATGATATTTATAACTATAGAATTTAATGTCAAATTATGTGAAAAATCTAAGGCTTTGGTAACTTTCTCAAATGACACTCCAAATGTTACAGGTTACTGGCCTTTCCCAGTAGTCTCTGCTTTTTCACATGTTTAATAACTTAAAAATATTTAAACAACCATAACCACATGAGAAGCCAAAAAAGCCATTTTCATTATTATTTAACTTACTACACCTTGGCATTGGCAAAACTAAATACTTTTGTATATTCTAGCAGTAGCTTACTTGCCCTCCTTCTCTCCTCTCTCCCTCTGCTTTCCCTCCTTCCATCTCTTCATTCCTCCCTTTTTTATTTTCTTTCATTTCCTTTGTTTGGCTTGGTCAAAACACACACCTGGTTTCTTTTTATTTTTCTTTCTTTAGTGATATATCTGTAATAAATTATTTCTTTATCTTTTTTCTTGTTTTCTTTTTTGAGGCAGGGTTTCTTTGTGTAGCCTTGGCTGTCCTGGAACTCACTCTGTAGACCAGGCTGACACAGAGATCCACCTGCCTCCCAGAGAGGGCAAAGCAGTAACAAAACAAAACAGTACTTTAAAAAATTATTTATTATGTATTTTTAAATTGTAGGAGTGCTCTGTCTGAATGTATACTTGTGTGCCAGAAGATCATCAGATCATGAGCCAATATGTGCTTGCTGGAGACTGAACTCAGGACCTCTGGAATAGCAGTGCTCCTAACCTCTGAGCCATCTCCCTAGCTCCAGACCAGCACTTTCTAATGCTGTGTCTTAGTGTCTTGGCTAGATTTTTCAAAGGAATCTTAACTAATGGTGAAAACAATGAACAACTGATTCATTCCTTATTTACTTGGGATCTGTTGCATTCTTACAGTTGGCGAAGGTTTCCACTTTTGTCTCATGATAAATAATTTAGGGCTGGTGAGATGCTCAGCAAATAAAGATACTCATCACCACCTCTGATGACTTGAGTTCAATCTCCGTGTTCCATGTGCAGAAGAGAACCATCCTTACAAGTTGTTCTCCAACCTCCACATATGTGCCATGGCATATGTCTGCCCCCAGTCAACAAACAGACATCCTAAAAAATGAAGATTATACAGTTATATAATTTTATTAATAATGTTTTATTTATTGAAAAAGCAGAAAATTTCATTAACCTTTTGGATTTGGGGGGTTTCTTATTATTATATTACATATTATATATACACATGCATGTATACACATATATATTACATATATACATATGCATATTACATGGTGTATACTCATCTGCTTTCAAACAAACACAACAGGTAGCTTATTTATAACTCTCTTTACTGGTCACTTGGTTCAGTTATCAGCTTATTTTAATAATAATGATAAGAAAAATAATAATAATAGATAGGAACATTGACAGCCATGGACTCAAAGCACTTACTTCTACCAGATGTTTATTGTTTCATGGATAAGCAAAACAAGAGAGACAGGCCCTCAGCTCTCTCTGATTTCTTTGATTTCTCTGATAATATTATAAACATGGAGTTCAAAAGTAGATAAAAAAAACAACAACTCACTATGAAAAAATAACTAAATTCTAGAATGCACTTTTGTATGCCCTTAAATAAATAAAAAACAGATTCAGAAAGGAGAAAAATTGATAGACAGCAGACCGAAATCAAGACAAAACTGGCTAAAAACTGAAAGGAATAAAGAAAGAACTGAGTAAGATAAAGGAATGCTGTAGCTAGAAAGACAAAGAACAATTCTAATCTCAATACTTTTATAATTTTAAAAATTTATTCTTTGAGTATTCCATATATGTGTATATATAATATATATTCTTTTTAATTAAATTTTTATTTTTATATTAATTACAGTTTATTTACTTTGTATCCCAGCTGTAGCCCCCTCCCTCATTTCCTCTCAATCCTACCCTCCCTCCCTCCTCTCTTCCCTGCCGCTCTCTAAGTCCACTGATAGAGGAAGTCCTCCCGCTCTTTCATCTGACCCTAGCTTATCAGGTCTCACCAGGACTGGCTGCAATGTCCTCATCTGTGGCCTAGCTAGGCTGCTCCTCCCACAGTGGGTGGTGAGGGTAAAGAGCTAGCCACAGAGTTTATGCCAGAGACAGTCCCTGTTACCCTTACTAGGGTACCCACTTGGATACTGAGCTGCTATGGGCTACATCTGAGCAGGAGTTCTAGGTTGTATCCATGCATAGTCCTTGGTTGGAGAATCAGTCTCTGACAAGCCCCTGTGCCCAGATATATTTGGTCCTTGTGGAGCTCCTGTTCTCTCCAGGTCTTACTAACTCTCTCTTCTTGCAGAGTAATTCCCTACACTCTGCCCAAAGTTTGGCCATGAGTCTCAGCATCTGCTTTGATATACTGCTAGGTAGAGTCTTTCAGAGAGCCTCTATGGTAGGCTCCTATCCTGCTTCTCATTTTCTCCTACTTCCAATGTCCATCCCATTTGTCTTTCTAAGTAAGGATTGATCATCTTACCCTGGATCCTCCTTCTTGTTTAGCTTCTTTAGGTATACAGATTTTAGTATGTTTATCCTATTTTATAGGTCTAGTATCAACTTATAAGTGAGTATATACCATGTGTGTCTTTCTGCTTCTGGGATACCTCACTTTTTTAGTGAGGTATATTTTCCAGGTCCCACCATTTGTCTGCAAATTTCATGATTTCCTTGTTTTTAATTGCTGAGTAGTATTCCATTGTGTAAAAGCACCACAATTTCTGTATCTATTCCTCCATTGATGGACATCTGGGTTATTTCCAGGTTCTGGCTATTACAAATAAAGCTGCTACAAACATGGTTGAACAAATGTCCTTGTGTGTACTTGAGCATCTTTTGGATATATGCCTAGGAGTGGTATAGCTGGATCTTGAGGAAGCAATATTCCTAATTGTCTGAGAAAGCACCAGATTGATTTCCAAAGTTGTTGTACAAGTTTATATTCCCACCAACAATGGAGGAGGGTATATATATAATTCTTAATGAAAGGTAGAAGGGAAGAAATAATACCATTAAACAAACAAGCAAAACCCCAACAACAAGGCTATGCAAGAAAAGACTGAGATGCTCCTGCTGGATCCAGAAGGCATTAGGATGAGATCAAAATGAAAACAAAAACAAAAAAGACTAGAATGAGTGACATCCAGGGGATGGTGAATAAACAGAGAAACTTCAGAACATCCATAAAGAAAAAAATCCTGCGCCAAAGAATATTAGACAATATAAAATGAAAATAGTAACCAAATAACAGCTGAAACATGAAGAAAGTTGAGGTGTGGAAGTGAGGAAAGTCTTCCACATAACTTACAGTGCTTTGTTTCTGCTTAATGTTTCCCAACAAGTTGCCTCACGCTATTCTAAACAGATAATTGGGCTTTTCCTCAGAAATAGTACTAAATAATACATACATTCATAGGGGTGTTTCAGTCCACTCCAGTTATTGTTTATATTTATAGAACTCCCTTTTAATGTATATATTCTACAGTTCTGCACTGTGTGGAAGTCAGGTTGAAACCATGACTTAATTTACTAATCTCCTGCTCCATGGCAAAGAGGTACTCAGACACAGTCACAGGGTGGATTTGTCCACTGTATGAAATTCATTAAAGAGTGATGAATGACCTTTGCTAGTTGAAATCCTTAGGGCAGGCTGGTTGTAATGGGTAGTTGCACAATGGTTTTTGTAGCAGTTTTTTGAACTACCAAAAAAAAAAAAAGGGTGTGGGTGCAGTGTGAGGGGGTGCAGTCTTGGTGTAATGGTGATGGATTTCCCTTGTTAAACCTGAATTTCACAATCCTGCATTTTTGTCATTCTGATGATTGTTGCTGGACTCGAAGGCTATTTTCCTTCCAGTTATTTATACAAGCAAATCAGAGGCTTGATACAATGCAGATGGCGATAACCTTTCGTTACACAGAGTCCATCTCTAGTTTTTCTTTGGCAGTAAATCCTTTGTCTTGTTCAGTATTCTGGACCAAAAAAAATCTGTAGCAGATGATGTAAACTATTTCAGAAACACAGAAGAAAAATGCCATACTTCTACCACATTCCACAGCCAATACCACAGACCCATTTGACTCTGAAGTCCTATTATGAAAAATGTTTTATTGAATTGTGTTTTTATTGAAGCATGATGAGGCACAAAGTTTGGGAGAGCTGTAAATTATTTTCATTAATGCATTAATGTATCCTTTCTCATCCATCTTTAAAACACATTCCAAACCCAGATCTTGTGTAACTCTTTGCCTGGAGCACAAGTCCTGCCATTATTCTTGTTATCTTCAGCTTCATGTATTAACTTGCCAACAGATCCCATGACTCCCAGAAATCCTCTACAGCGTCTCTACAAAGAGAAAATAACAGAATCACAGCTTAAAATAGGTTTTATTTTTTAGATTTATTTATTTATTTATATACACAAGTATTTGACCTGAATGTGTCTGGTGCCCATGGAGGTCAAAAGAGGGCATGAGATTCCCTGGAACTATTGTGGTTTTTAGCCACCATGTGGGTGCTGAGAGCTAAATCTAGGTCCTCTGCAATAGTGACAAGTCCTCTTAACCACTGAGCCATCTCTCTGCCTCCCAGCCAGCTTAAACCATGTTGTGTGAGAGCAGTAACTATGGAGTGGAATGCTGAACCCCACACCAATGTGCAGGAAAGACTGGAGTGAACTGAGGCTACCACTCTAGAAAAGGATCTGTTTATTGTAGAAGGCACACAAAAAATTAAATGTCATTTTATTTTAAATAGTATTTTTATTCTTTGAGAGATTCATACATTTATACATTTATTGATCACATCTACCCTCTCTTACCTCACTCCAATTCCTTCTAGAATATTTTTGTATAGAGAGTGCACATGTTTACACACTCCCATTCCTACTACTTACTCAAGACCAACTTCAGTATGCTAGAGTTTACCCACTCTGTTCATTGAACAAACATTTATGAGCACATGCTTCTCACTACTTGTAATCAAGAGTACCACAATGAAAAAGAAATTTACTTTTCTCTTTTCCCCCTTTCCGTTATTATTTTCATGTTCTCAGTGTCTTACTTATAGTTAGCTGCCATGACCTTATCACTAGCCATTCAAAATGACAGCGAGCAAACTGGAGTGTCTCTGGAGATGTGATTGTAGCTTCTAAATGAAACTAGAAAGAGTCACTATCTCATGGTGAAGAGCAAAGACGGCTGCATCCTAGAGAGCTGGAACTAAGGCTTTCCTTCCTAACATGGAAAAATACAATTTTACAAACAAATTGTCTTGAGACATTCTGAACAGATAATTGAGCCCTTTCCCCAGAAATAGTGCTCAGTAATATATGTGTTCGTATGGGTGTTTTAGCCCAATCCAATTATTGTTTATGCTTGTAGAACTTTCTCCATTTCGATGTATATATTCTACAAATATAAACACACACAAATTAAACTTGAGACACTTAAGTGCATTCAGTCTCTCATCTTTATTAATACTAAAGCTTCCCTTTATTTGGCATGCTGAAGGGGCTTTCCAGCTGACCTTGGTTTCCTTGGCTTGTCTCTGCTCACCTTTAGGCTTCCTTGGTTGTCTTGAGAAGATACCTCAGGCTGCATTTTATATTTCCTACTCTTGGACTTAAATCAAACATTTTCTTCATACATTTCTGGCTCCTTCTAGTGGGTAATGGTATTTAGAGATTGCAGCTAGTTCATTTCTCTCTCTCTCTCTCTCTTCCCCTCCCCCCTCCCTGTGTGTGTGTGTGTGTGTGTGTGTGTGTGTGTGTGTGTGTTTGGGATGGATTCCTAGAAGTGAAATTTGAAATTCCTGGGTCAAACAGTTAGAAATAATTTACAGAATTTCATGAGCTGACTCTTAAGTTCAACTGGCAAAGAGACATTTAGGTCTAACGACAAATAGTTTAAAGAAAAAAAAAGATGGTTAAAATGCCCTTACCAATTATAGTTTAAAGAAAGAATATGAAGCAGTAGCACCCTAAACTGTGTGGTATTAACCAAGAGCAAACAGACAGAAGAATATGAGAGAAAGGAGAGGATCGATTAGTGAATGAAGCAGGGGAAATGTTTACCCAGCTGTCTAAAAAGGAAGGTGCTCCAAAGTAAAAACAAAATTCAATGTGAGTTTTGAAATTTTTTAAATAAAAATGTTAGTATAAATCACAGAAGAATATTTGAGTGGGTCTGGGATGGGAAAGAGGCAGTAGTCTCCAAGGCTCTGCTGAGCAAAGGAGTCACTGCTCGTTCTTGGCAGGTTTTGATTGTGTTCTCTAGACTCAAGATATTGAGGAACTTAAGCAGCCTACCTCCAGTGAAGCGCGCTGAGAGACCACACTTCTGACTGGAACGTCCTTAGCCTTGAAATGCAAGGCCTGCAACACCTTAGAGCTGTGTTGCAAAGTCACTCACCTTCTCCTTTCATCCCCACACTTCTTCTTTCATTCTGTAAATTTGTGGAGATACAGAGGTCCAACTGATATTCTCCAGTCAGCTCCCAAGGTATCATGAGGTCCCACTGGGATAAGATGCTGTGTGTTAAGACAAAACATCTTCTTATGGCCTGGTCATGGTTTTGAAAACTCTATCTTCCTAATGCTGAGTGGAATGAATATTCTGTGGACATTTCTTTAGTAGTGTATTGGGGATGAAGCCCAGGTGTGGTCAGGTTAGGCTTGTGTTCTACTCCCAGTCCAGCACTTTTTCATCGAGACAAATTTCTACCTGATGAGGAAACAAAACTAGCCGTCTATGCTCATGCAACAAAATCCAAAAGTAGATGTTTCCAGTATTTCACTTTCAACAGTGAGTCATGTTTAGAATTCCTCCTCGTCTCTCCTTTTGCAAAACTGCCTGAATTCACTCCTCAGCTCTCCGCACTTGCATTTTCTGAGTTGTACAATGGCCTCTTTCATAGTCATGCCACTATCCTGAATATCCAAATGCAAAAAAGGGGGCCTCTGACTCTCTGTACCTCAAGAATTGTGTATCTGTCATCTCTGTGACTCAAATGGGTGTGTAGACAGATCGGTACAGACTTAAGAGTCTCACACAAGCTTATAACATCTTCTTTTCTCTTCTCTTTTCCTCCTTCTCCCCAGAGGCTCTTGTCTGGGGATTAGAAAAGCCTCACTAGTGTCATGAAGTCATCCCAGACCTCTTGTCCTTCATCAAGTAGACAGCTTTTTAAACTGTAAGAACCAAGACATTGAAGGCTGTTGATTGAGGCCCTGGCATGTGTTCAAGGTGTCTCCGTTAACATTGTACATGCTGTCCTGACACACCACACACACACACACACACACACACACACACACAGCCTTCTGTGTCTGACTTTTTGGGCTCCCATCTGATCTAGTTTGCTGTACTGTACTGGATTCTTGAGGAGTGTGGTGACATACTTAAACACCTCTTCTCAAACTGCTGGCCCGCTAGATGGTTTCTAAAGTCATTTTCAGTTTGATTTTCTTTAAAGTCAGGTTTAGTAGCTTTAGTTGCTGCTCACCATAGCAAAGTTTAGGTAAAAATACTTCAATTCTAAGCAGCATCTGTTGAGTAGATGATGATAGACTTTCCTTTATATAGGTATCAGTTTTAGAATCTAAAGTAAATCCCTAACCCTTGTGAGTCTGCTCCCTAAAGTAAGTGGAATTGAACTTATCTTTCAAATCGTATCTTATTTTGATTTTGACAAAAGGCAAGGTATAATTGTAGCTATCTTGCCCAGCCTTCTAGAAAACAGGTAGTGGCTCTTCAATTACTGCTTAATAAACCATGTTACCTTCTAAGAACTTGCTAGAAAATGTATCTTGCCACTTCCTTGCCTTTCCCGTGAAATTATAATGAAAAGCTACAACAGAAATTGGATGACAATGCCAGATTCACACCTCAGATTCTTGTGCCTCTGAGGTCTGGTATTATAAAGCATCCCTGAGTCTTCTAAGCTTCATCTTTGCTTCTGTTCACAGTGGAGGAATTACGCACATTGTAAAACAAAATGACCTGTCCTAAAACAATAAAGCTCAAATGTCAGGCGTAGTGGATCCATGTTTTCTCATGGATACTGCCAAAACCTGCTGATTTTGTGCCAATCCTGGGTGGTCCAAAAAAAATGAAGTATTGGATCACTTCTACATTTTTGAAGGAGTAGTGGAAAAACAAATATAGGAAGGAGGTCAGCATCACAAATGCCTGAAAAGATAGGTTCTGATAAAATTTTTTTCTAGGTGGTGGTTTAGAAATACCAAGAGAGATGCAATGTAGAAGCACAGAACTCACAACTGGTTCATGTTCCCATGCCTGCAGAATGGATAGAACAGTTTCACAGGAAAGGGTCATCACTGAGTCAAAGTCATTGTGTAAACCCTTATTCTTCACTCGCAAGATCAATGGAGATGAGGGTGACAGTGACGTGGTTATAACAGTGAGGATGCTGATGACACACTTTAGGTGGTTTTGAGTCTCGGTGTGCATCTGTAAAGGCATTGCAGATCTCAGCCTGTGCCCATCTCGGCCTTTCTCTCACTGCCCCGTGTTTCTCAGGTACTGCCTTAGCCAGGAGACGAAGCAGGCTGGTGCCACTCACACTCGGATCTTCCCTTTGTCTTTACAGCAAATCCTTCGACACTCTAGAGAAAACTCCACCAAAGTCATATTTCTCATCACCGATGGCTACTCCAACGGTGGAGACCCCAGACCCGTTGCAGCATCGCTGAGGGACTTTGGAGTGGAGATCTTCACGTTCGGGATTTGGCAGGGGAACATCCGGGAACTAAACGACATGGCTTCCTCCCCGAAGGATGAACACTGCTACCTGCTGCACAGTTTTGAGGAATTTGAGGCTTTAGCTCGCAGGGCATTGCACGAAGGTAACGGAAGCTAATAGAGTTTGGGTTTTGTTTTTTGTTTGTTTGTTTGTTTGTTTTTTGTTTTTTCGTTCTCTCTCTTGTTGAATAAACCTCACTGAAGAGTGATTTCAAACTCTCACACAGTTCTTGGCGGATCATGACGCTTCCAAACTGCCCGGAGATGGCATGCTGACCTGGCAGCAACCTTGTTTTCGCTTTGCTTCTTCACAGCTGCAATGCGTTTTTCCTAGAACGTCCATACGTTCCCACCTAGATCCATGGGATGAATTGAGGTGTGTTTGGAGGCCACACACTGAGCGGGAAGCCCCGACTGAGACCGCATTTACAGCTATCTGGACAGATGAAGTAAACATTCTGAGGCACGAGCATCGAATCTCGCCAGAATGTTTCCAGAAATACACAGGAAGATAGGAGGCTTCACACATACTTCTTCCCTGACAACTCAGAGATAAAAGCTTTTGTTGTAAGAGCGTCAGCCCTGAAAGGGGAGAAAAATTAGCAGATGCCTTCATCGGAGGCCTCGATATGCCACGTTTAAGGCTGTTTATCGGTACAGTTCTGTAAGATGAACTTGCCTGTTGTAATATGAACCCAGAGAAAAGAATGCAGGCAGATTGTGAGGTGTCAACAGGATATTTAGCCATGTGCCAAATTGGGAATGATCCTGGCAGGTACTCAAGTGAAAAATTCAGCATAAGGAGGGTATCATAGCAATAGATTAGAAGCACTCTGTGAGGTTCAAAGAAGCCAAGTTAGCCCTAGTGGAATTCCAAGAGAAGAGTTTGGAGTGGCCTATGAAGCCTTTGCTGTGGCTCTAGGAATAAGGATTAGACTTTCAGGGGGTTGGAGAGGGAGATGCTAGCTAAGCTTATTGGAGGTAAAAATCTTAGAAAAAAATGGAGCAGGGTGGTTGGATGAGTTTGGGGAGAAAACCAGGCTTAGATTTAAATCTTAGGCCTACAACTGAAGTTTAATTTTTAAAAGCTAAGTCATGAAAATTAAAAATTCTTGGATTTTGATCCTGGTTTTAGCCTCTATTAAGTGACTGATTGGGGGCAAATTATCTATTATTTAACACTTCTTAGGTTTCTGGTCAACGGGACAGCGAATGAGAGTAGTGCTTACTTCACAGGCTTGTTGTGGGAGTAAAGTAGGCTAAGGCATAAAAAGCAATTAAAAATTTGCTGATGGGGCATGCAAGATGGCTCACTGTGTAAAAGGTGCTTGCTGATAAGACCAACAACCTGAGTTTGATCCCCAGGATCCATGTGGTGAAAAGAGGAAACCAACGTATACCCACATAAATGCAATAAAAACGTATACCCACATAAATGCAATAAAAAGGAAAATTACTGCTGACATATGTAAAGTCTCAAATAACTGTTTTTCTTGCTATTAATTACTTATTAGATATAAATGGCAATGGGTCATTTGTTACTGATTGCTGAAGGCAGTCAAGTATGGGGTTCAATCTTCTCTTTCAAAATAGGAATTATGTAATAATATGTACCACCATTTTTTTCAAGAGGATGGAATCACCACATCTCAGCCAGCCTCCAGGGTCTAGTTCATGGTCAGATGTAACTGGCAGCTCCTTTATGAGAGAGCAGGGAGGTTACAGTTGGGCGTGACTAAATGAGAGTATGAAGTTATGGGTGTCATGATGCTGTGGCAAATGAAGTCCAATTGCTAGTCCAATTGTTTCTCTGATGCTCTGCTTTTACTGGAAAGATATAACCGTATCAAAGGAGAGCCTGATACCTTGTCCTCTGTCTTTTTTCAATTTGGATGAACCTACTTTCAGCCTCCAAACTGTCCATATTTCTGAACACTCTTGGTAGTCTCAGACTGCGGAATAGATTTCCATTTACAAACCCCCCCCCACTTACTCCTCTCCAGGGACCAAATGCTGCTGTACCAGCTTCGGTAGCCAGGATTTTCTTGCTCCCTAAGGTTCTCTTTTGCCAACAAACCTCTGGTCCAGTTTCTCAGAACTAACTCTCAGGGACCTCTGTGTAAACCTTTCACCCGCAGCAGTCTCTGGGCTGGAGGTTTAATATGGTGCTTGGTTTTGCTGATCTCCATCCCTGAGGCTGAGTCTTCCCCTAATTTTTGTATCTACTTGCCATACATATTTAACACATAAGGTCAGATGTTTCACATTTGAGGCCATCTCTCATCTCCTTCCCAGATCTTCATCTGCAGACTGTCAGCTTTGCCAGCAGTCACCTACTTGCATTCTTACTAGGGGCCCATCCCTATATCTGGACTTAGTAGCATGAACCTAGCACTGGAATTCAAGCTAAGATCTTGCAACATCTTCAGCTGGAGATGTAAACTAATCCCTTGCTCCATTTTAGGCCATCCACCCAGTCTTAGGCACCTGCAACCTTAACCAAGCCTTAAGCCAGTGTCTAAATGGCTCTGCTCGGAGATTCCTGGCATGCTTTCTTCCAGCTCCTGTCTCAAATACTCAGAATGGTCTCTCTACATAACTTGTGTTCCTGCGTGTAAAACTGAAAATCAGACTTGATTATGGTTGTGTTATTTAACTTTCATGTTGATATTCTTGAATCAGATGACTACAGTCAGCACCCTTAAGAAGTGGTCAGGATGGTGGTTTTATTTCTAAATTGGACAGGATCTGGAAAGTCTGGCTACTGCTGCCTGAACTCATACGGAGGTCAGGGAATGCTGCTGTTGGAAGCCAGGGGGATGACCTGAAGGACCAAGTGTGTTAATAACATGCTACATCTGGAGATTCCATTCTGCTGTGCTTCATTCCTGCCTGACCCTGTGTGGCCTGCAGCACGTAGGATGAAGTCCCAGACTGAAATAACTGAATTGGACAAAACTAACACCCTGAGTGGGTGGAGGTGAGGGAACAGTGGGAAATCAGACAGACTAGAGGAGCTTTTTTTCTCCAATTTGCTTTTGATTTGTAATGACTAGAGAATGTAACAATTAACTGTTAGCTTTAAAAATTGCCTTGTATTTTATATTCTTGGTAGATCTACCTTCTGGGAGTTTCATCCAAGAGGAAATGGCCCACTGCTCTTATCTCTGTGAAGCTGGAAAAGACTGCTGTGACCAAATGGCCAGCTGCAAATGTGGGACCCACACAGGTCAATTTGAATGCATCTGCGAGAAGGGCTATTATGGGAAAGGTCTACAGTATGAATGCACAGGTGAGCCTCTGGTTTGGATCAGTCTATATAATTTATCTGTTGCTGTGTGACAAATGAGCCTGGGACTTTATGGCTTCAGAAGTGTTTATGGCTGCTCATGAGTCTACTGGGAGACTCCTTTGATCTCAGCTATCCTGTCATTAGCTATGCAACAGTTAGGATCTTAAGTGGGTTGTCTGAGATGTTTTGGCATTGGCTGACTGTGGCCTGGTCTAAAATGTCTCCGTATGAGACAGTGGAGTCTGTCTTACATGAGGCTTTTCATACCCTGGCAGGCTAGCTTGGACTTGTTGAGGAAGTGGTAGTGGTAGTAAGCTGACAGGATGAAGAATAAGAGCTTGCAAAGCCTCAGAACTTGGAGGGAGAAGATTTGAGACTTTTTTTTTTAATCTGTAGTTACTTTGACTTCTAGGTGCCTAAAGATAAAATAGGCCTCAGTCTCGCCATGAGACTGAAACCAGTGGGATTCTGGTCCCTGGTCCCCTCTTGGATTGTCACGAAAGCAGCAGTATACACACAATGACGTTTTAGCTTGTCCACAGAAGGAAATAAAAAGGTTCTGAAAGTACTGTCACTGAAATCAAGGACTCACTCCATTCACATTTTAAAATCGCTTCTCTCCATGCTCTAAGAAGTCAACAATGGGATGTTCTCAGGAATCTTGTGCTCTGCATTATATTTTAGTATAACTAATATTCATAAGTAATCTGTAGTTTTTCTGTGTAGGACTGTGTTCTTGCTTATATTGATTTTAACCTAAGGCAGTAGCTTACCAATTTCTAGGATGTGTTGTTTGGAAAACTGTATTTCCATGGAACTGCATAGGCCCCATAGGATCAGAGTTCCTGCTTTCCTCTGTACTACAAGGTTGCTCATCATTTTTTTTTAATTCATGTAACATTGTTTTGCTCTGGTGTTTGGTTGAGAGGCCTGCACTGCATCACAAACACATGGATCTCCCTTGTGTGGCAACTATTCTTCTTGTTGTGGGTTATTAATATTTATTATTGACTTATCTTTTAGTTAATCAACAATTATTCCTAAACCAGCTGTATACCCAAATCACCATACAGAGACTGGAATTTATTTAATTAACCTAGAGCACAATGCTGGGCAATAGTTACTCCATCCTAAACCTCCAAGCCATTATATTTGCTTTTAGTCATATCTTAGGTCTGGTTCATCCCTCCTCATGGTTCTAAGACCTCTCCTCCTGAACTTTGCTCCTCCTGTCTTGTTTGCTTTTCCCTCTCCAGACCAGGATGTCCCACCTTATTCTCCTCTTTGCACAGCAATGGCTGGTTGTTTTGTTGACAACACAGAAAACAAATGATGGCACAAACTTGAGACAAGTGATGCTTAGAATAAGCATCACAATGCAATGTCTGGATTGAAACCAGATAATAGGGAAGAAAAATTAGCATTTGAATTAACAAGGATAAATTGTATACATTCCATCAGAACATTGTACCAACATCTTCTATTTTCCTTTCTTCCTCCATTCAGTGGAACACTGCCTCTGTGTCATTGTCTAACTCTCTTTTATTCTTGTTCATGCTCATCTTACTTCCCTTCATATACCCTGCCTCCCCTGCCAGATGGCAGACCCATCCTTGCCAGGTCTGACCAACCATGTTCAAACAGCAGAAAGGCTACTTTCTTGGCCCTATTCCCACTCCTCCCAACAAGATTTCTCCACTCAAGCAGAAGGGTAAAAAGATCAACCCCATGTACTGGGCTGGCGTGAAGCCTCTTCTTGATTTTCCTTTCTCTCAGATCTTCCCACATTCTCATCTACAGCTCAGCTTGGCACTTTCCACAACACCCCTTCCCTCACTCTTCTCATCTTAGCCTACCAAACACAGGCAGAAAATCTTATTTTTGTTGCTTGATATGTGTGGTCAGTGTGTCTGCCTTCCGTGTGGTCCCAGACTGAACTGTTTCCTGCCAATAAACTGCTGTCATCACTGTGTATCTGCCTTACTGCCAGCATCAGTCACTATGGGACTCAGTCCCCATTGCTTCAAGGCACTAGAATCCTGCATCCCATGGGATAAGTTGCAAGAAGTAAGAGGAGACAGTTCATAGCCCTCTGTCCCCCACTGGAAACTAAATGCTGAAAGGCACAACAGTTTACAACATACAGAGGGTTTTCACTGGAGTGTCAACAAAACGGATTGGAAGCCTTCTGTTGTTCTTTCCAGCTAAGACCATTCACAGAATGGTTAGTTTTTTTTTTACCCATTCTCTTGAATTAGTAAGCCTCCATTTGATGCTTTCTGACAGACAAGACCGAAATCAGATATAGGTAAAAATGTATATTGCTACCTTCAGCTATTGTCTTTAAGATAAAATGGAGAGTGGGATTTGAACTCTGAGATACATACTGTGACTTTGCATATTTGGAAGGGAGCACTCATGATTTGGACCAAGAGAAAAATAAGCTGAGAGAAAATTAGTATGATTTCTACAGCATGAAAAACTCCATGCCAGACTTGTCTTTCCAAAATGCAGAGAGAAATATTAGGTCTGTAGTATCCAGTACTGAATACTTGAGAGCAAGGAGTGCCATTTAGAATCCCTTGATCAACAAATGTTATGGAGCAGCTTGTTCAATAAGGAGCCCAAAGCCATGCTCACTGCCTTTGGCTCTACACCATAACCAAATAAATCAATTTGTAATTACAAATTGTAATCAATGCCATCAAATACGAGTGCACATGGTATGAAGCACAGGCTTCAGGAAAGGCTAAAAGCACTCCACTAAGATTTGAGGGCCACCTAGGCTACCACTATGCTCAATGGAGAAAGCTCTAACATGCGCTCTAGTGGTTAGGACATTGGCTGTGCATCCTTACAGAAGTATTGCCTTTCAGAAGCCAGCTTTTGTTCCAAGCATAAATAACTATTGTCATTGTTCCTACTTCATCACAAGGATGGGCAATGACTTCCTGATTTGTTCTGTATTTCCAACTGCTTTACCTCAGACCCCATAATAACAAATGTTCAAGAGGAAATAGCATAAGGTGCTCACATAGTGTACTAGTTACTTCACACAGTGCTCAGGCAAAACAAACAAACAAAGAAGCCCGACAAAAAAGCAACTTCAAGGAGAAATGGGTCATTTCATCTTCCTGTTTGGGTAGTCAGTCTATCACGACAGGGGAGGCACTATGGTGTGAACATAAGGCAGCTGGTCACAGGGCATCACAGTCCAGAAGCAGAGAGTGATGGATGCTGGGGCTCACTCTCACCTGTTTGTTCAGCCCAGGACATGTTTCAGTCTGCATGTAGGGTGTGTCTCTCTACCTCAATTTACCTAGTTCAGAAACTCCATCACAGACACCCCCAGTAGTTTGTCTCCATGGTGATTATAAAGCCCATCAAATAAAAAATCAAGATCAGTCATCACATCTAACATGTACAAAGCCTCACTGGGTTCAGTCTCTGGATTTAAAAAATAAACAGTCCTGGAAAAAAAGAAATGGGTAAAAACTTAACTTTGATATCAGAATCTTCTAGACTAAACTCACAACTGAAACCTTAGACATCTGTATTTTTTCCATGCCTGCCTGATCACTACCAAATCCTCTGACAAAAAGCATGTGGCACAATATATATTTTTACAATGTGGTTGATATATCTGAAGGAAAAACATTTACATTTGGTTGACCCTTGGCAACAATAAATTAAAGACAACATACAACTGATTTGCTAGAAGAGCCATTTTAAGATGGATAGATCATCAAATCAGTTTTGAACAGCCAAGGGAACGCTTGTAAACCCAAGTGGTTGCAGCTGTTCTGGACTCCCTAAGAAAGGCATGGAGTACAAGGCCAATAGGCATCTTGAGGACACAGCTTCTCTCCAGAGACTATTTCAGTGAATGTGGAATGAACCAGCTGATACTGTACCTCCATTCAGGCCAAGAATGAGGCCCCTATATAACTTGAACAACATTCTAGCTATATTATATTTCCTCAAAGGAAGAAATCATACAGAAATAGAAATATACCAATATTTATGTAGGAATGTCTTATTACACATGCACTTAAATGCAGTTAATGCCTTACCCCCACCTGCCTGTGTGCGCACACACACACAGTTTCCTCCTCTATAAATATTATGTCATTCCTTTGGAAAGAGAGGACAAAGAATTCTAGAAATTCTTGCACAGAAACAAAAATATTTGGAAATTTTGTCCCCTGAACAGAGCTTAGCTGTTCCCTCCTCCTACCATCCCCCAAAAGGATCCTTAGTGGTACTTAGTGATGGATTTATAAGGTGTAAGGAATGTGTGCAACAAATTCCTCTTCGCTTTTCTGAGAGAACATGCTAGTGCGTAGACATGGCTTCCTGTCAGCTCAAGGGAGAACATTTGTACCTGCTGCCTAGAGCACTGAGCACTGAGGTGATCAGCCCTGAGGACACTTTCCAGTCAATTACAATTATGTAGCAATAAAACACAAAAAGCAGACCATGAGTATATATTGGTATGTATTAGATCCATTTCTGTTGCTGTGGTGAATTACCATGACTGAAACATCTTACAGAAGAAATCATTTACTTTTGGTTATGGTTCCAGAGAGAGAGAGTACCCACTGTGGGCTTCAGGGGTGTGTGAAGGGGGTAGTGGTGGCAGGAAATGGGATAAGGCAAGACTATAAAACCTCAAAGCCTGTCCCTCAATGACAGCCTTCTAGCAGGCTTTAACCTTCTTAAAGAATCCATAACCTCTGCAAACAGCATCACAAACTGGCATCCAAGTGTAACAAATGATTCTCTGAGGGCATTCTCATTCAAACCACTACAAATGGGATGCATCATAAAACTCTAATGGCAATGTATTTTACTCTGTATAAGTATGCATAACAACATACCTAGCAGCCTAAAGCTTTCAAGAATACAATTGCAATGAATTCTGCTTTTCATTCTAAAACATTACTTCCCTTCTCCAGCCCTACTGCAAGCAGCTCTTTTTATTTACAGTGACAAGAAGACAAAGGAAAACATGTAAAAATTTGCTAAGCCAATGTGGTCAAGCATTTTGCATCATGTGCCAAACAATTGAAAATCTGTGTATTCTTGATTGATTTTCAAGTAATTTGATAGAATTTCTCAGCAGGATTTTGGAAGAACAGTAATAAAATTGTGTTGATGTTTTAAGGCAAAGATACTGTATCACTTTCAAATACAACTACTGAAATGCAAGCAGTATAGGAAATTTGAATTGATTCTGTTTCCAGAGTTTTTTGAAGGGAAATCATAGGCTATAGTACAATGGTAAAAAGCAGACAATTGTTTGGTATGTCCATATTGGGAAAAGGAATAAAGGGACTTACTAGACCCTAAATCTACATTCAGGTTACTGATATGAGCTTTTTGTTTTTATTTTTATTTAACTTTTTGTTGATTCTTTGTGAATTTCACATTATGGACCCTAATCCTACTCATCTCCCTGTCCCTTTGTACCCACCCTCCAACCTTGCAACCTCCCAATCCCCTTGCCCTCAAAAAGAATCTTGTCATAGAATCTATAATGTGTCGCAGTGTGTCCCACAGTATACCCTTTTGTCCAAACTTTTTTACTTGCAAATGTTCATTGTAATGAATCATTGGTCTGGTTTGAGGCCTTTGGCTTCTGCTACACCACCAATACCAGATCCTCACTGGGACTCTGCTTGGCTATCCTTTTGTGGCCCTGTGTCATGGAGATCCTGCTGCTTTGAATATGCAGGACCGGTCCCTTCACGAACTCCAGCAGTTCACAGATGGCGTAAATGTTTGGGTAGACCAACTCAAAGCCCTGGATCTAGGCCTGGGTGGTAGCTGAATGGGTCAGTCCACCATGAGCTCTCCCATGACCTTTTTTATTTTTATCTTTTTATATTTAGAAAGAGGAAGAATTGGGGCTGGACAAGAAGTATTCATAATTAAGCAATCTTGGTCCAGGTGTGGTCTTCCTGATCACTGTCTTAGATCTGGTTCCGTAAAATGAGAAATTCCTTCTTGCTTGAGGGAAACTGATGGATCTTCGGAATTGCATTTCTCTGGAGCCAGTGTGTTCTGGAAAAAATTCAGCATGACTCAAGGTGGGGAGGCTTGAAGACAAGGCCTCACATTTGTGCCATTGGCCAAAGCCAAGGAGATTGACAGATACAAAATGCAGACACTAGTATCAGGCCTCCATGCTGCATTTAGTTACCCAGTGGGCCCACGTGAGTGGTCGGTGTTTCCTGGTAAAAACAGCCACCGAGTGGCTGCTTCAATCACTCAGCACATTCATTTGTGAGCAAGCACATTTTTAAACACACAAATACCCCAAGCCACATCCAGCCACAGTCCTAAGTAAGCTGACTGAAAGAATAGAATTAAAAGTGGGAAGCAGAGATGGGAATAAGGACAAAGAGATCCATCGAACCCCATGTCAGCCTTGCTGATGGGAGATCAGAGTTTAAACAAGGATGTACACATTCAAACAGTCACAGCATAGGTGTGGTCCTGCCCACTGCTGACCCATTATCTGGGCTTCAGTCTCATGCTGTAAGGTGGCCTAACAATTTGTTTAAATTGTGTATCCTTTTTGAGGAGACAAGTTCCTCCTCTGGCTGTTGCCTTCTCCTCCCAGCATAAGATTCCTGGGCAAATTCCCATTTCTTTGGCATCTGTTATTTTAATAGTCTTATAATGAGATTGAAACCCAAGGGTCTATGTGGAATATCTTCATTTCTGCCAAGCCCGCTACATGCTGTGTTATGTTGCTGGATCTGAATCCTTGGAGTTCCTTCTGACTTACATGCCAAAGGTGACATCAGTTATCTGTCATCCAAAAAGTGCTATTAATGGCTTATCAGATGGTAATTCCCTGGGGCTCCTTTTCAACTTCATTGAAACGGAAGAACTAGAAAACATTTAACTTACAAAGTGAGATGGTACTGTGTTATTATTAGCATTGTGTTCTCAGTTTTCGAGAAGGCCCCAATGGGTTTTACTAAGTGTACTAATGGGGTACCTGTTTGTCACTCTGGCCAGGTAAGTCCTGGAGTTCTGCTGTGCAACATAGTTCCTGGGGTGGGGGTGAGAGGTGGCCTCCAGGGCCTTGTTTATTGATTTGGTTGCACAGTGGCCACCCACTGTGATAACAGGAAAGACAAGGACAAACAGTGAGTGAATCTACCCTTTAGATCAGTTTTGTAAAGGTGACTTACTGAATATACTTTGAGAGGGTGGTGGACCAGCTGGCAAAGAGCACTGTCTGTAGTACGAAGGATTAGTGTAAGTTTCTTTTGAGCACTTTCATAGGTAGCTTCAGTTGTCAACAGTTGCCACACCTGAGGAGAGGGAACCTCAGGCCAGAAATTGCTTCCAGCTGATTGGCCTGTAATGTAAGCATGTCTGTGGAAGTATTTTCCTCATTGCTAATTGATACAGGAAGGGCCATCCCACTGTGGGCAGGGTATTCCTATGTAGACAGTCCTGGGCTGTGTAAAGAAAGGTGGCTGAATGTGAACCTATAGCAAGCCAGTGAGCAGCATTCCTCCCAGGTGGCCTCTGATGCAGTTCCTGATGCAGGTTTCCTGCCTTGAGTTTGTACTGGAACTCTTGCTCTGGCTTCTGAATATAAAGGACTGTAACCTCTACACTAAAATAAACTCTTTTATCTCCCAGGTTAGTTTTGGTCAATGTTTGATCAGATCAGATCTTGCAAAAACAAGATCATGCAGTTTACTGATGTGTAATGAATGCCGTGAGAAGCATAGTCCAGATTGTCTGGGGTTCTGCACCTGCTCGGGGATGTTAGTGTGAGCCAGGGCGCATTTGCTTAATATCCAGGTCTAGGCCATGTAAACAAGGGCAGTCCTACATGAACAAAGTTCAGTCTTGGTCCAAAATGCTGAGCCAGTGGGCTCTGGGCTGCAGCCCTGCTGTGTCATGTTACAGGATTACATGGCTAGCAGTTTGTGATTCCTGGGCTGTGCTTGTAAAAATTCCTGATGGAGGCTCACTCTATTTCATGGCCTCTTATTAACAGTACTCCTCTACAGGAAGTATGCATTTCTTTCAAAAAAATAAAAGACAGACTGAAAGGTTGTAGATGGGGATTCAAGGGGAAACTGGTATAGATGGAGCTTATTGGAAAATTTACTGATGCCATAGACAGACAGCAAACAGTATGGTGGGGACTCTGAAGACAGTGCGGGTCTTGACACCAAGGTCACAATGGAGAGAAACTCTGAAGAGAAGAAATTGGGACCCACGGGGCAGAAGTGAAGGTCTCTTTTACCTTTCTGAGGATGGGGGAAGTTTTACAGCACATGACTGTCTCCAGGCTCTGATTCCCAGGCAGGAATCAGGGTATCAGGTGGGAAGCAGGCTGTGTGGCAACCAGTGCCCACTTTGAGGTAAATCCTAGTACTTGGGAGTCCCTTAACTAGAGATTCATAAGTCATGTCTTAGTAGAGTGCCTGTGGTTATCTGTGAGTTGGGAAGGCCAGCTGCTATGGCACTGTGGCCTGAGCAGCAGCTGGATTCTAACATTACATTCTTATATCCCAATCTTTGTTTATATTTAGAAAGAAATAGAAGAATGATATTACAGGATAATGACACAAATGATAGTGAGTATCAGTTGACTCCAGCTTACTTCTAAATTGGACAGAGACAAAGATGAGGGTAGTCGAAGTTGGACAGAGGTGAATATAAGGGTGGGCCTCTGCTTCCTCAGGGGGTAGTCTCGTCTCGCCTCTCGAACAAAGGCTAACATCTGCACTTTTCACATCAGGAGGATGTTGAGCCAAGTAGCCTGCTAGAAATTATTGGTTATTTTTAGAATTTTGAAATGAATAAAACTACAACATTAAAGTAAGAACGCAGGAAGACAGTTCTGAAACACCAAGTGTACACTCTTAAATTGAACATACCTGTTTTATAATCTTAGGAGTAACTATAGGTTTTATTATGCAAATTAACCTTTTACATTTTACATGTTTTAACACAAAAAATGTATATTTCATGACAGCGCCGGCTAGCAGACACAGAAAGATTGACAATAGACAAGTTATTTATATTGTAGCATTATATATGCTACAATATGTAGCATTATATATGTTAACCTCTGGAATAACATGTGATTGTTTTGAATCCTTGGAACAAACATTTTTTTGGAACCTAGTTGAAAGCTGCTAGATTTGGGAAAAGGTAGCACACAAGGGCACAGAGGTCAGAATACAAGAGATTTCAGAGGGTGAGTTTTGTGAGTGAATATCAGTCCCTGAAAAAGGCTAAACCCATTTAAAGTGACATTTAACCATTGATGGGGCAAAGGGTAGCCTTTGGAAGAGCCTTGCGGTAGAGGAGGTGGCTAGTTAAATTCCCTCCTCCCTTTATTTTAAACGTGACTCAAGGGTACACTGAAATGGATCCTTGAGGGACGAGCGAGTTGATGCAAAGCATTATTGGCATTTGTATCAGTTACTTTCCTGCTGTGATAACATAATAAGACCAAAAGCAACTTAAGGTGGGGGTAGAAGGGCTATTTTGGCTAAAGTTCAGAGGGAGATAGAGTTCATAGTGCTGGATAAAGTATGGCAGGATGGTGGGAGCAGGAGACTGGGCCATCATATTTCCATGTACACTCAAGAAGCAGAAAGAGACAGAGAACAGGAAGCATGGCAAGACCATAAACCCTCAAAGCGTGCCCCCATGTTCTGTAATCTTCCCAAGCAGCTTCATCCACTGAAGACTGAGTATGCATGGTCCTATGGGGAAAGCTTCTCATTTAAACCTCTGTATCACCATTAATTCTAATAATCACCACACCTCCAACAGTCTCCTCAGTGTCCCATTGAGAACTTCTTCAGACAGTTGTGGGTGGAAAGCTGCTTGCAAGTAGTGCATGTCCTTTAATTGGCATGTAAATGTCGATGCTCTAGAAATGATCTGTTCACACCAATGTGCCACTTGTCCTGTCTTTGCCTCCTCAGTTTCCATATTTGCAAAAGAGGAAACAGTTCTAAAGAATCTGAGAGACCCGTTAAGTGACATTCCACGAGGTGGATTTGACATTCAATGCATAGAGACCAGCAAAGAGGAAAACCCTCCCACAGAGTGAGAGTATAGAGTGTCCAGAGGGATCTTTGTGCAGGAAGCATCCTCAAAGGTGAGAGTGGAGACTGTCCAGAGAGACCCGTACAGAGAAAAACACACAGAATAAAAGTGGACAGTGGGCAGAGAGATAGGCCTACCAATATTTCCTAAAGTTTCTGGCACAGACAACTTCCCTGAGGAGGTATTTTTCTATTCTAATGATTGACAGGCCTGTTTTGATTAATTCTTCCATCTTTACTGGGAAGCCTCCTGGTGCATAATAATCAGAGAATCTTTTTAGCGGTAAAAAGGGATGTCTGCACCAAGGGCCAGAGATATGACTCAGATCGTATTCTTTTGACCAAAGAATTATGTAACATAGTAGATGAAAAAAATTGAGGAAAAATAAACAGAGCTATGAAAAAAAAAATCCATGCTCTACCAGAAGTAAACAGCATTCCTTAAAGGCCCACAACAAAGCCCTGAAGCATCTACCTCCCTACCTCTCTGTGATCTGTAGCCATCCTTTCCTGTTATGTTTCAAATTCCAAGGAGAATCAGTTTTACCTTCTCCTTCTGTCCATACATTAATTGTGTTTCTAATACTAAGGAGATTAAATTGTAGTATTTTCTCTTCAAGTTAGTATGTTGCCAGGTATACAAGAGTTGAAGCCCAAAGTTGCCTGAGAGAGGGGACCTATCCTTGATGATCTGTGCTTTTCTACCTAGCTGTGTAAGACCGTCACCTTCAGCCCAGGCATAGTTTGTATGATTGTCAATCATCAAAGATATCACTTGCTATGTACTTAAGCCCATAAGCTTTCTGCCTCAGTTTTCTTGTAGGCTAAACAACACAGGAATCAGAAATTGGTAAAGGAAAATGAGTTTATTCGCAGTTTTTTTTTCCAAAGCAGGAGGAAAAGGGAATTCTAATTTTCTCCCTTGATTCCCGTGGCATCTTTCAATTTGCAGAAAGCCTTTTAGACAAGAGCAAGAAATATGTAAATTTAACTGTGGCACGTGTTAGTCAGTCCTTTCCTAAGAGCAAGGGGACCTGGGTTTCACATTGCCTCCATTGCCTCTGCTTTTGCTTGCAAATATAGTTTTATAATTCAAGTCAGAGTGGAGGAAAATGAGGTCTTAAAGATCCTCCATTCTTGAAAGTGAAAAGAGTCTCAGGAACTTTGTGGAATATAAGACCTCCACATTCCAGGCCTGACAGAGTTCTTTGGTTCATTCTTTTGATAAGTACATAGCAGACATAATTGGAATTTTCCTTTGGATGTTGGCTTGACCCCCTCTTGCATACTTATTAAACACACTGTGATTGTTAGTGTTAATTGTCAACTTTACAGAATCTATAATCATTTAGAGAACAAGACTTTGAACATGACTACAGGGTATTATCTTGACTTTTTTCTTTTTTAAAACTTTTTTATTAATTACTTTATTCACTTTGTATTCCCCCTGTACCTCCCTCCCTTCTCACCTCCCAATCTCTCCCTTCTCACCTCCCAATCCGTCCCTTCCTCCCCTTCTCCATGCATGCCCCTCCACAAATCCACGGATAGGGGATGTCTTCTTTTCCTTCCTTCTGATCCTAGTCTATTAGGTCTCATCAGGAGTTATCTTGACTTTTAATTGAGGTGAAAAGAACTACCCACTGTGGCTAGGGCCATCCCCTACTTGGGATCCTGAACTGCATAGTGGAGAAAGAGAGCTGAGTGACATTCATTTGTTGTTCCATGTTTCTTGAGTATAGATACAGGATGACCAGCACCCTCAAGCTCCTTTGGCTGTGGCTTACCCATTATGGTGGGCTGAAATCTAGAATGGTGAGCCAAAATGGACCCTTCTCCAGTTAAATTAGTTTTTCAGGGCAGTTTAACCCAGTAAGATGAAAAGAAACTAAGTTACAGTCATGAGGTACTATCAAAACCATAAATGAGCACATCTATGTCTTTTCACAATCGTGGGTTTGTTGAACAAATTTACCAGGTACAATAGTTTCATTGGCAATTTGCCAGATATTCCCATTTTATTGATAGCCTCTGCCAAGACAAATGCAGGTTCTCTTCTTCCAATTTTAATTATTAATACTGTCAGTTCACAAATTTCATTTCTCACAGTACATTTCTCTCCCTTCCTCTAGTGTCTGTCTCTGTGTGTGTGTGACTGTGTGTATGTGTGTGTGTAAGTTACAAAATGAATATAAAGACGTAGAGGCAAAGAATTTCAAAAAAGCCCAAGAAGTGAGAGCTGGCTAACTGATACAAATGAAAAGGAGTCTATGAAGGTGACACAGCGAACCATTTGGAAGACTCTAGAAAGGTATAGCTACTGTTCTGGAGTCAAGTTACAGAGTCAGAGTTGAGCTTTAGAGTTAAGTCTAGCTACAGTGGAAAAGGGAAGACAAGGGCCAGATGACAGAAAGGGTAGATGGACAGACAGGATGTCCTGTGGGGCAAAAGAAGGAGAGGCATACATAAATGAGTAGACCATGTCAACAGCAGGAACTAATTGAGCTGAGGTCCCTAGAACAGTCAGAAGCTCATTTCTTCACATTTTCCCAGGAATAGTGTCACACAACACAAAATTACTAGGATCTACTAGGTAATAGGGTAGCAGCCAGGAAAGTTAGATGGCATCTACAAGACACTGCAATAACCCCAGGTTCCAATATCAGTAGTACATTAAAAAAAAAAGAAAGAAAACCTACTCCTATCCTGATTGATGCCAAAATATGACGTACTATGCTACAGCCCATCCCGTTCCCTCTCACTTTTTGGTTTCATCCTTTAAATATGGTGTTCACACACCTGTAATCCTGGCATGTGGGGAGGCAGAAGCAGGTGGATCTCCGTACCTTGAGGCCAGCCTGATCTACAAGGCAAGTTCAGGACAGCCAAAGCTACATAGAGGAATCCTCTCTTAAAATAAGGAGGAGAAGAAGAAATACCAGAGGCATGTGTAATGGAAAGGTTGAATTCTTGCTTGAGTCATCATTGCAGCAAATTTGACTACCACTTCCTCTAATCGTGAAGTTCCTGCTTGTGATTTTTTTGTTTCCTTTGCCTAGCATCCTCCAAGGCTTACCTGTCTGTTCAGCCATTACCTGTGCCCCAGTACTCATAGTGGATACTTCTCCAACACAATACTGTATTCCTCCAAAAACTCATCACTGACACAGATCTAGGTGTTTAGGGTCTTTTACATGCCTTTTCCTGTTTATTTACTACATAGCATTATTATTATTTGGGGGGAGGGGGTATGTCTTCCTTTTATATTTTGTGGACTGCTTCAGGATGTAGTTATACCATTTTTTTCACTCATTACTATGTTTCATGGCATATGAACTTGGAATGGACATTAAACCTTTAGTGAATGAATGAATGAGTAAATAAATAAAATGAGTTTCGTGTTTAGATGCTAAAGCACGGCATATGGGAACTCCACTTGATACTCAATTTCTTGGGAATTTTCCATTCCCCTTATGGAGACTGGGAGATGAACAAATCTACTGACCTGAGCAGCCCTGGCTCAGACTCAAAGGGAACCATCTGGAAGACTGAATTCAACAATAGGAAGTGGCTAATCACACATTTATCTCTTCCATGTTATCTGAGCACTGAGATTGCTCTCAATTTTGTTTCTCTCTTTCCTCTCTCTGTCTTTCCTCTCTCTCTCTCTCTCTCTCTCTCTCTCTCTCTCTCTCTCTCTCTCTCTCTCTCTCTCT
>CM053763.1:79291756-79309926 GCA_028658305.1 Pachyuromys duprasi
TTTTATTTTTATTTTTTATTAATTATTTTGGGGAAACACAAAGTGATGGCTTTGTTGTATTTTCATAATTTATACCAGTATATATAACTCACCCCCTCCTGTCCTTCCACATTCCTCCTTCTGCCCTCCTTCTGGTCCTCTTCTTCTCCTAAACATTTCTTCTGCTTTCGTGTCACATGTATTCTTTTATCCAATCATATCTCCCTCATTTTAGATTACTTATTCCTTTGTGTTTCCCTCCTTTCTCTCTCTCTCTTTCTCTCTCTCTCACACACACACAGAGGATGTGCCGCATTTAAATCTAGTCCTCCTGGGTTTGCTTTACTTCAATTACCACAGTTATCTCCAGTTCCATTTATTTTCCTGTGAGTGTCATAATCTCAATCTTCTTTATAGCTAACTAGGACTCTATTAGGTATATTTATCAAATTTTCTTTATCTGCTTATCTGATTATACCTCGGTGTTGAGAATAGAATAATGATCAGGATAGACCTACAAATATCTTTGTGGTTTGTTGACATAGCATCTTCCTTGTGGAATATTCAGTGATGGCACAGCTGGGTTGTGGGTAGCTCTATTTCTAGCTCTTGAGACCCTCCCTATTGATTACACCAGCTTAAAGTCCCACCAGCAGTGTATATGAGTCCCTTTTCCCTCACACCCTTGCTGACATTTGTTGTTGCTCTCTTGCTGATAGCTATTGTGTGGAATGTCTGTGGGTTAATTGGTATTTCCCTGGTTGGCAAGGATATTGAACAATTTCTCAATAATTTATGGTCCATTTGTATTCTTCTTTCTATTCAACTCATTAACCCATTTGTTGATTGGATGACATCTTGTTTATTAATTTCCGGGTTCCTTATAGATCCTAGATGTCAGTTCCCTGTCCTTTGTACATTCGTCAGTGGCTCTCCACTCTATTGCTTTTTTCCTTTGCTGTGAAGACGCTTTGGAACTCTATGTGAGATTTTTCTGCTGCTGCTCAAGTCCTTTTTTATTAAGTCCTTGCTCACACCTGTCTCTTAAAGTTCTCCCCTTGCTGTTTCAGAGTCTTGCCTAACAGGAATATGCCTGATCTGTTCTAAACTGGTTTTTGTGGGAGGTGAGAGATACCGATCCAGTGTCATTCTTTCAGGTATAGGAATCTATTTTTCTTGGCACCATTACAAATGCTATGGAAGTTGAGTCCATTCATTATTATTGCCATCTGTGCTTTTATATATTTGTCTTCTGTGGATTGTACTTTTCCTCATTCCTAAGGATTTTATCTTATGATCAATTCTAAAAGCTTTGTAGCCTTGCAATTATATTGACATTTGTGCCTTGTTTTATTCTTAAGGTATGAGACTTAAGTCTGATTGATTACTTCACCTGTGTATATCGAGTTTCTCCACAGTATTTCTTGTAAAGGTGAAACTTTCCTCATTCAACTCCTTTTGCACTTGTTGGATGTGTTAGCGTCCATTTCTGGAATGCCTTCTTTTCCACCAGACACACAGTGTCAACCTGTATAACTGTGTGGTGAGTCTTGAAACTGGTTGTGCTCATTCTGCTTTATCAAAATCATCATAACTATCCTAGCTTCTTTGTCTTTCCACATAAAATTTAGAATAATATTATCACCATGCACAAAGAATCCTGCTCTAATTTTCATAGGCATTGCACTATATCAGCCTATCACTTGGTAAAAATTTGACACTTTTGTTATGTTAAAACTTTAAATTTATAAACACAAAGTTTTCTCAGATTTTTGTCTTTTTCAGCACTTATAACATTTCACATATAAGTTCTTCATGCTTTTGTGTTGTTCACACCTATGTGTTTTATTTTTAAGTTGCTGTAATTAATTATTTTTGTATTTTTAATTTCACCTATATGATCATTGCTAATCTATAAAAGTGCAATCAAGTTTTGTTTGTTTTTCTTGTATTCTAGTTTTATTTAAGCCAACTGTCAGTTCTAGGAGAGTTTCTGGTTTTTATAGATGCTTAAAACCTTCTACAAAAAGAATCAGGATCTTTGAATCAGATGTGGGCATGACGGCTCACATGTTTAATCCCAACACTCCAGGATGCTGAGGCAGGCAGATTGCTTTTAGCCTGGAGTGATTTTGAGTATCAGGTCAGCCTAACATCCCTGAAATAAGTCTTACTGGTTCATGGTGTGAATTTTATCTTATATATTACTAATAATTTATTGAGAATTTTCATGTCTGTGTTTCTGAGATATAGTAGTTGTCTATGGGAATATTTTACCATTTCTGTTTTTAATTTTAGTTTTTATTTATTCATTTTATATTTTTGTTGTAGCCCACTCCCTCCTTACTTCACAGTGCCACCCTCCCTGCCTGTTTCCTCTCTCCTCCCTCTCCTACTTCTCAGAGAAGGGGAGTCCCAGCCACTCATCCACCCCAGCATATCAAGGGCTGAATGCATCCTATTCCCCTGTGGGCTGACATGGTAGCCCCACCAGGGCAAAGAGACTGAAAATCAGGCAACAGAGTCCATGTCAGAGCCAGTCCCCAATCCCCTTACTAGGAAACCCATATGAGGACCGGGCTGCCCATTACTACATCTGTGTAGAGAGCCTAAGGCCAGTCCACTATTTGTAGTTTATTGTCCTTCCTCCCACCCCCCACCCCCCATTTATACTCTTTCATTGTTTGGAAAGGTAGCAGCTTTTTAAACTATGAGTCCAATTTTGCTAGTAACAGAGCCATACAAATTGCTTACTGTTGTGTGCATCATGGTGGATTATAGTTTTGGGGGAACTTACTTGCTTCTTTTGAGTTGTAAACACATATAGGCACACATAAATATAGTAAATATCTTGTCCATTCTACAGGATCGGTTTCATTCCCGATATCATAGCTTCTGATTTAGGTTTTCTAAAGTTTTGCCAACCTTATTTGATTTTTCAACACCCTTTTATGATACTGAAGCATCTCGCCTGAGCCTTACAAGAGTGTTAACCAGTTTTTCCATCACTGTGACAAAAAAAAAAAAAAAGCTGAGAAAATCAACTTACATCAGAAAAGCTTTATTTTGATTCTTGGTCTCACAGGTCTTGATCCACATTGCGTGGCTTTCGTTCAGAGTCTGTGGTGATAGAAAGTGTGGTGAAGAGCATGTTGTGGATCAAAGCCTTGAGATACATTGAAGCAAAGACAGGGAAAATACTGCTATATACCCTCCAAGGACACACCTCCAGCCACTTGCTTTCTCCAACCAGGTTCCCAGGCTTTGGGAAGCATCTCCCATCTCAGCATAAATAACAGCACCTACTTGGCTTCTGCTGATGTGACAAGGGTGGGAACATATGGCTGTGTCTGTTTTTTGTTTGTTTGTTTCAGCATTTGGTAGGCGGGAGTAGAATACTGTTATCTAAAATGTCCTAGCCTGCTGGGCCACCCTTCCCCCACCCTGTGGCTAGGGAGAACACTTCTCATTGGCTGTTTTGTTTGTTTGAAGAATGGCAGGGTTAAGGCTTCCCTCTGGGTGTAACCCCTTCACGTTTGACATCGGGCTGACTCACAAAGCTTACCAGAGTCCGCCCCAGATTTTGAGTTCTGGACCATGTCTTTTGCTGTCATCTTTTAATTTGTACCACCTTACTCTAATTAATGCATAAACATCACACAGCTAAAGGAAGCCACTCAAACGCTGACCCAGTCCCAAACTCTGTACATCTCAGAGAACTTGTATGCAGTTAAAATGGCCACTGTGAAGCTGACCGGTTTTACGCTTTCACTACCAACTACATTTACATCCTTTTACTTATCAAAAGGGAAAAGGACAGAACTATGATAGAGTTCGAATTAGAAAACTGACATAGATGTATATTTTCTTTCATGCCTTTTGTGTCCTGCATGGATTCTGCCCTTCCTCATCACTAATGTCACCCTCTCTTGATCTCCTTTCTAAATGTTACACCCTCATTTACAGTTATTTACACATGTACATTACAGCCATGATGTACATATGAGAGAAAAACATGTTGTTTGTTTCTTTCACCTTAATAAACTTTCTAAATCTAGCCATTTTCCTACAAATTTTACTTTTCTTTGCAGATAAATATTATTTTTGTTTTGTACACATACCACATTTTCATTATCCATTCATCTGTCGACAGGCATCTAGGTTGATTCCATTCCTTGCTGTAGTAGATAAAACAGTAATAATAAACAGATGTGCAACAAGCTCTGTAGCAAGGTACTGCGTTCTTTGTGGAATAGTTGCATTTTATGAAAATTAAAAACTGATTTCCATAATGGTGAATAAGGGTTTCTCTTTCACCACATTCTCCCCAACATCTGTGGTCAGGTGTTTTGATGATGGCCATTCTGCAAAAGGTGAGGTGGTATTTCAAAGTGGTTTTAATTTTAATTTTCCTCCTGACTAGGGGTGCTGAGCACTTTAAAGAATAGTCACTGACCATTTTTGTTTCTTCCTTTGAAATTTTCTGTTAATTTTCTTAGCCATAGAGGTAGTTTTATTTCTTTGGTGTTTAATTTCTTCACTTCTTTGTAAATTCCGGATAGTAGTCCACTGTCTGAAGCATATCTGGTAAAGATTTTTTACTCAAATATTATCTGTGTGTTCTGCTGAGTTTGGGGTTGTTTGGTTTGGTTAGGTTGGGTTAGTTTTGTCTGTGCAGAAACCTTATTTTCATATGGTTCCATCTGTTGATACTTGGAGGCTGGTTCTATTCTTGCTGACCCTAATGCCTTGAAGAGTTTCTCCCTCTTCCCCCATTGACATCCAATGTGGTACTTTGCCCTGCTGAATTGTCTGTGTGTACTGATGTCCTACCCATGGGCAGAGATGGAGTTCTGGCTTTTTCTTTACTTTATCCCCAATATCTCATGACTCCTTTTCATCCCTTTTGAGAGGCTCAGAATTTTAGTTTACAACTCTGCTCACCCATGCATAAGTGATGGAGGAAAAAAAAAAACAACTTTCTAATTAATTACCTAACTTAGAATCAGACAGTTTAAAACCATCAGTAATTTTGGGAATTCTCTTTTCTTCCACACCCTATCTTAAAAAGTGAAACAGGAAAAAGATGATGCAAATGAAAATTTTCTTGTGTTAAAGCATTTCAGTTGTCAAAGTAAAGTACTTGCAGTTTTATTTACACAAATGTCATTCAGAAGGCACTTGAGATGTTTTAATATGGAAATCTACATGATGACTTCCTTCAAGAGTGACAGACTAGACCACACAGGCAGGGCCACTGTTCCAAAACAGGTTTTATGAAAACCACAGAAGAAAATCATTTAAGGCTGCCCATTGACTATTTCAACTGTTTATTGGCTATTTTTAGGTACTCTAGCAAATACTGTTTCACAGTACTTGCCTTAAGATATCTTGCCATAAATGAGGCTGTAATTACTAGAAACAAGTCAGAATAGGTATCATAACCAAGACTTATGAGTTCCACACTTCTGTGTACACACATGCATGCATACCATGTTCATACATACAAAGTTCATATGCGTGAATGTGAACATGCATGTGTCCCAGTGAACATGAGGATGGATATCAGTGAACAACCTCAAGCATGGTTCCTTCCCTTCCACCTCACTTACAACAGGGATGCTTTGTTGTCCAACTCTGGTCTACATGCATCCACAAGTTCTTTGTTCTCTGCGTCTTATTTCACAGTCACAAAAATGAACTATTGATGATTTTTAAAACATCAATATATCTAGGGAGATGGCTCAGTCAGTAGGGTGCAGGCCTTGCAAGCATCAGGTTCTGTACTCAATCCCCAAACCCAAGGAAAAAAAATGCTAAGCACGTTGGTACACACTAATAACCCAGCGCTGGAAACAAAAAGACTAGAGGATCCCTGAGGCTTACTGAACAGCTGTTCTAGCTTCACTGGTGGGTTTCATGCCACTGAGAGACCCTGTCTCAAATGAGATTGATGGGATTGTTCAGGATGACACCTAAATTTGTTCTTTGACTTACATGAGCACTCTCTCTCTCTCAAAAAACTATTGTCAGGTGTGTGTTGGGGGGGGGGGTGCATCATTTAATCCCAACATTTGGGAGACAGGGAAGGTGGGTCTCTGTGACTTTGAGTCTACCTTGTTCTATATAGTTAGTTGCAGGCCAGCGAAGGTTATAAAATGAGACCCTATCTCAAAAAATGAGCTGCGGTGGATAGGAAAGGGAGCTCCCCTTTTCTGATGAAAGGGGAGAGGAGAGCTGGGAGGGGAGGGGGGAAGGGCTACAAAGATATAAAGTGAATAAATGAGAAAAAAAATCAAGTAGCAAAAATCCTGTTAACTCCCAGTGAATCGGCATACAAGAAGCCATGTGTCTGTAACCGTGGTAATGGGACTATATAATAGTTTAACTTTAATGGCTCATAAATTAAAAAAAAAAATGCTTAGCAGTTAAGAGCACTTGTTCTTGTAGAGTACCTGGATTTGATTATAAGCACTCACATAGTGTTCACAACCATCCATAATTCCAGTTACAGAGAATGAAACCCCCTCTTCTGGCATCCACGGGGACTGCACACACATGGTGCACAGATGCACAGATGCACATGTAAGCAAAACTCTCATACATATAAAAGAAAAAATACAGTTAATATTTTCTGGAGAAAAATGTTAATAAATCAGGGACTGGATTTATTACATATAAAGAATGTAAAGATTGTTTAAAATTACAAAATTGGTTGGCATCAGGATGAGTTTAATGTTAAAAGAAACTAACAGATGATGTGTTCTCTTCTTTATGATTCTGAGTCATCAGCTCTTCTAGAAAGGAAAAATAAAGTCAAATATAACTCTAACACTCTCCAAAGAGCTTTGCCTAAAAGTATATGCCCACTAAAATGTAATTACAAAATTAAAGGGGAGCTCCAACCTTCATATAGTCAATACTCACCAGAAGAAAATTAAGAGGGTAGTTTTCAACAAAAGGGTTTTGCCTTAATATTTTTTAACTCTTATTAATTATAGTTTATTCACTTTGTATTCCAGCTATAGTCCTCTTCCCCATCCCTTCCCAATCCCCCCTCCCTCCCTCTTCTTCTCCTATGCCCCTCCCCTAGTCCACTGATAGGGGAGGTCCTCCTCCCCTTCCATCTTATCCTATTCTATTAGGTCTCATCAGGACTGGCTTCTTTGTCTTCCTCTGTGGACTGGTAAGGCTGCTCCCCCCTCAGGTGGAGATGATCAAACAGCCAGCCCATCAGTTCATATCATAGACAGTCCCTGTTCCTATTATTGGGGAACCCTCTTGGACACTGAGCTGCCATGAGCTATTTCTGTTCCAGGATTCTAAGTTATCTCCATGCATGATCTTGTTTGGAGTATCAGTCTCACAGAAGACTCCTGTGTCCAGATTTTTTGGTTCTGTTGTTCTCCTTGTGGAACTTCTGTCCCCTCCAGGCCTTTCTATCTCCCCTTCTTTCATATGATTCCCTGCACTCTGCACAAAGTTTGGCTATGAACTCCCTTGCTGGTGGGAATGTAAACTTGTACAACCACTTTGGAAATCAATCTGGCACTTTCTTAGACAATTAGTAATAGTGCTATCTCAAGACCAGCTATACCACTCCTAAACATATATCCAAAAGATGTTCAAGTATACAACAAGGACATTTGCTCAACCATGTTTGTAGCAGCTTTATTTGTAATAACCAGAATCTGGAAACAACACAGATGTCCCTCAGTTGAGGAATAGACACAAAATCGTGGTACATTTACACAATGGAATACTACTCAGCAACTAAAACAAAGAAATCATGAAATTTGAAGGCAGATAGTGGGATCTAGAAAAGATCATCCTGAGTGAGGTATCCCAGAAGCAGAAAGACACACATGGTATATACTCAACTTATAAGTGGATATTAGACATATAATATAGGATAATCATACTAAAATCTGTACACCTAAGGAAGCTAATCAAGAAGGAGAACGCTGGGTAAGATGCTCAATCTTCATTCAGAAAGGCAAATGGGACAGACATCAGAAGAGGGAGAAAACGGGGAACCGGACAGGAGCCTATCACAGAGGGCCTCTTAAAGACTCTACCCAGCAGGATATTAAAACATATGCAGAGATTTATTGCCTTAATAGTTCGTACTCAGACTGTATCCCTGCGTGTGTGTGTGTGTGTGTGTGTGTGTGCGCGACAGAGAGAGAGAGAGAAAGAGAGAGAGAGTTCTTAATATATGACAATTTTTTTACCAAGGCATTCTTTGAGTGCTTGGGGTTTTTGTTTTCAACAGTTTCAATAATACATCCCTCTCCTGGCAAGTCTGAACAGATGCTTCCTATCACAAGCTTGGTACCCTGCAGTTAAGGTGCCATGTGCGGGTAAGGCACCCCATAGGGTTCAAATTCACAATTTTGGTTAAATAGTCTGTACTCTAGCCAAGTGAGCTAACCAGTCCCCGGAAGAGTGGCAGGACATTTCCACAATCCACTCAGGCATTCATTTGTAGGACTTCAGGGTCGCCTAATTCACTGATAATATCATAATGGATCAGAGCTGCCTAATGGCAATAAAGTCCCTCTATGTACAGCTACATCTAGTTCTTGTGAAAGTGTTGGCTCAACGTTGGAGAAGGTGGCTCTTTGCCACAACAATGTGGTTTTGTGATCAAAATCCTAGCACAGCTACCTACAGGAACAGATTCTGTACTCAAATCCAATGTATAAAGGTTGGAAAGAAGTGTGATGTTATAACATCACGTTTCCTGCTCCACCGAGGTCGGGCAGAAATTAAGGTTTATGGATGGCATGACTTCCCAGGCATTATACTCTACATGAGCAGGAACCCTGGCACCCTGCACCACCAAATGCACCTCATGTAATCTCTGAAACCACACTTCTTAAAATTATCCACCAACCTTTAGATATGATCCTTTTGCAAGCATCAAGGCTTTTAATGGCCATCATGATTTTAAAAGTTAATCTTAGAGCATGCTTAAGGAAGAGTTTGATAGATTGTCAGTCCCTGTATGTTATGCCAGACATATAATACACATTGTATGATGTATGTTGATATTTAATGGACCAGACAGATTACAGAGCATAGAGGCTTCTTTTTTTACAGATTCCAAGTGGTTGGTGTTTGACTCTACTCTAGTCAGTTGAAGGAAGATCTGATATTTGTACATGACAGCTTCAAGACTCATGCTTCCAGGAATAGCAGCTAAAAACCACCAACATGTTTCTGAAAAAAGAAAGTGATTATTTTAACAACAATAAAGAGGGAACTTAAGAAATAATGTTTGCTTTACTAATTTTAAACAGAAAATCAACAAACAAAACCCATATATCTCTAGCCAGCTTTGAGAAATGTGTTCAAACCACAAATTTATTTCATCTTTTCAACTTTTGCTTAGTTTGGTATGTGAATGTGTTTTGCCCTTGAAAGTCCAGGAAATTGATTACCCCTCTCCCCCATAGAATTGTGTAATGCCTCTAAATAATTCTCCTGACGACTGTTTCCCATCATCACTGTGAATTTCACAATGTGTTTCTGAATGTGCTTTTAGATATTTTTATCCCAAAAAGTATCCAATGTTGTAAGTGCTTAATTATTCAAGGGGGGTTGGCAACTAATAATGTAGGATTAATTTCTTCCCTAGTTCTATTATTTTTCAACAAAAATTACCAAATCTGCATCAAGAATCTTACTGCCTTTAGGGAATGTGTTTTCAGGTTGCTTTTTCCTATTCTATGGGTGGAAACCTCTAGTTACCTTTGGAAAGACTGTAGGCATCATTAACTGTAACTTCCTAATTTATGAAAAATAGAAAAGAAAAATCATGTTCCAACACCCCACATCTGTGAGTGGAAGAGCAGAGATCATAAGACAATTGTCTTGACTTCCAGTTCTAACATCTTTCCATTTCATCCCATTCACGACATTAGTAAGGTCTCCACCGAGGCCCACGCTCCACCCTCCACAATACTTACCAAGTGCTGGAACACTGTTTATTACAATGCAACTAATCAGAAGAATACTCCCTCTCTGCATGGTTTGTAAATGATGGACTGGGGAGTTTATTCAAAATTTACTGAGTAGGAGATGGAGAGATGTCTCAGTTGTAAAGAGCACTGGCTGCTCTTCCAGAGGATCAGGGTTTGAATCCCAGAACCTCAATGTCTGCTCACAGCTGCCTGGAACTCCAGTTCCAGGAGACTGGTGCTGCCTTCTGGATTCTGAGAGTACCGGGTTCCTACGTGGTGCACACACACACACACATTCAGGCAAAACACCAACATACAAAAATAACAAAATAAATTTTGAGAAATCCAGAAACCACTCTGGGATATTTGAGTCCGTCATCTGAGTGGGCAGGAGAGAATACGTGAGGACAGAGTGCTGTGTGTGTAGAGTGTGTAGTACCAGTAAAGGCCAAAGGTTGGCATGTGCTGTTTTCCTCTGTGCCATGCTCTATACTCTATTTTGTTTGTTTGTTAGATTTTGTTTTGGTTTTTGTTTTTGAGACAAGTTCTCTTTGAAGTCGGAGCTCACTGATTCAGCTAGCCTGGCTGACCAGCAAACTCCAGTGACCTTCCTGTCTCCATATAGCCCAGGGCTTACACATGCGTACTGCCGTGTTTGTTTGTTTTTAATTGGTTGGATGTGTCTTCAGAACTTAGCAATGCCTTTCTTTGTGGACATTTGTGTCGCCATCAATGTTGTACAATAATAAATAGTGTCTAATGTACACTCTTGGTTATATTTAGTTGGAACAAAACTCATTAAGGAGAACATGCCCTGTGAGACTTTAGGTGAATTCCCTCAGTTTACCCTATGGAAACATCATGTGTCTTTCCCAACTTGGGGGTGGGGGGAACCCTTTCCTCACATACCTGTCCACAGGAGGTGCTAATATCCTTTGATATGCTGCCAAATTAAAGGGCAAAATTAACCTCACTCTGAGAAATAAACTGTCCTGTGAATGTTAGCTACATACACTTCTTCTTTAGGAAAAACTTACTCTCTGTCACTTTACCTCTTGGCACACTCATGTTGGTCTTGAATTATCAGAAGTCCCACCCCAATTTTCCTCTTTTCTACCCCCTTCTCCCCTCTCTACAGGGACTTGTTACATAGCCCAGGGTAGCCACAAACCAATCTTTCTGTCTCAGCCTCCTGAGTACTAGGATTAAAGATGTATGTAGCCACACCATGCTGTGCTTTTTTTTTCCTCCTTAAGATGGTAATTTGTTTCCTTCACCAGTTTATTTTAAAGTTTTTTTTTCATATCTTTTAACAGAATTCTATTTTCAAACTCTAAGTCTGGTACATTTCAGGTTTCTGTCTTATCAACAGATCAAATAGACTGGTCATAAAGTACGTACATAGTTTTGCCTCTACCGCCTTCATTTAAGACCTTTCGTATTTCACTTTCTTGTTATTTCTTCTCTTTTTTTCATATTGTTCAGATTCTCTTTGTATTTTTCTCTCTGCTATCTTGAAAGTCATACATTCTTTCTCCTGTTCACAGTTACACAATATTTTTATGTAGAAATTGGGACATGCCTTTTCTTTCCATTGTTTCCATGTTGGTGTATATGAAATGAATTGCTTTCTTCTGTCCACTTATCTGTTTATCTCATGTCTTAAACCTTTCTTCCTTATGTAAAAATTATTTTCTTTCTCTGACCATATGTTTTCTTGAGACAAGGGAGCTTTACTTGATATTTCTTTCAATTTTCACAGTTATTTTGGTGTAATATTAGAGTGTTACCACAAGTTCCAAAAGTTTCTAAGGCTCAAAAATTTTATTAAACACTGTTTTTCTCATTCTTGTGCTCTTTATTTTGATTTCCTACTTAGCCAACAAAAATGTCTTTATTTTCTAAAGTCACGTACATTGCCCAGTGTCTTCCTTCAGTCTTAACACTCTTGCCCAGTGTTATGACTTCTTAGGTTCATAATATCCTTTTTCATCGTTATCTACCATGCTTTGTTCCTGGCATTTGTTTTTGCGCTGAAGAAATGATGCATCTGCTTGACTCTAGTCACTATCTTAATTATTTTTCTCACAAGCTTTCCTTTATGCTGGGTGTGGCTTTTATTAATTTCTCTTGGATTTTGCTGTGCATATCTGCATAAAAGCTTCAGGTAAGTAACGCAGTCTTGGCCCTGACAGCAGGAAGATGGCAGCCGCTGTGCCTACTAAGCTCTGTTGTCCAGCAGTTCTGCTGCTTGAGTCAATCATTGCCAACGATGAGGTTCATGCTGAACTTTGTCCTTACGTACGGCTGTGTTTGTCTCACTCATTTTCTCCTGCAAACTCTGACTTCCGCTTAAAGGAGACCTTGTTGTCTTGCACTTTCCTGAGGACCCTGCTCCTCAGCCTTCAGGTTAAGAACTGACTGATATAATGTGTAATTCAACAACACTAACAAAGGGCTCTTGGAGTCCCTTCCCTTATGCCAAACTGTTTCCCATAGGCCAGTAGCATTTATTAGTGTTTTTAAATGTCTCTCTCATTTTTAAAGTTTTAAATGGATTCAGAGCTAGAATTTCCTAGCATGTGCCATGGGAGCTTCGTATTTTTTTATGAATTATTATTGTTTATTACAATGTGTTCACTTTGTATCCTGGCTGTGGCCCCCTCCCTCCCTCTTCTCCCCTTATGCCCTTCCACTAATAGAGGAGGACCTCCACCCCTTCCATCTGACCCTAGCCTATCAGGTCTCATCAGGACTAGCTATATTGTCTTCCTCTGTGCCTTGACAAGGCTGCACCACCCTCCGCAGGGGGGAGGTGATCAGAGAGCCTGCCACTGAGTTCATGCCAGAGGCAGTCCCTGTTCCCCTTATTAGGGAACCCACATGGAGACTGAGTCTATAGGCTACATTTTAGCAGGGGTTTTATTTTTTTTTAATATTATGAAGAATTTTTAAACCATGGTTATTTCCTTAATAACTGCATTAGATTATGCACCTTCTGATGTGATTACTTCATGCTTTTGTCATGAAAATGCATGCTCCTTGGTTGTGGCTTCTCTGCTCAATAATCAAACCCAACTTGTGGCTGTGCTTCATTTTATTGGTCAGCTGAGTGTCACCAAGTCCCCTGTATTATGAAATGGCTTATTCTTGAGCTGTTTTACAGGTGGACAACTCCAAAGGGCTAAAGCCACAAGTTCAAAGCCACACATGGTCAGTACAAAGGACGACCAAAGCAAGATCAGTTAGATTCTGCTCTTAATCTTTTCTCCCTATGAAGCTGAGAGAAACAGGATCTGTCCTTTTTCCTTCAAAAGATTTTTTCCAATCAGTTATGATTTTCCCACTAGCCCTTCGCTTTCTCCTTGTTCCCTGTCAAATGCTTCCAACAGAACTAATGGAGCAGTGACTGCTGCATATGTGTACTGAGGGATCACTGGGACCCCAGGGTGGAGTGGAGTGGCTTCACAGAACGGGGGAGGTAAAATATGGAAAATTTTCCATTTGCTATGATTTGAGGATCATCGATAACTTTGAGTCCCTTCACATACACTACTATGTTGACTTTTCCCATAAATCAGCCCAGACGTGTGATACTTCATAACAAAAACCAATTCTTGGCCAGAGAGGCCTTTATACTGTGCACATAACAAACAAGCTATGTCTGTCTTTGGGGTTAGCAGCTTTTGGAGATGGAGAGATGATCCAGTGGTTAAGAGCACTGCCTGCTCTTCCAGAAGACCTGACTTTGATTCCCAGCAGCTACACAGCAACTAACAACTATCAGTAACTCCCATTCCAAGGGATTCGGTGCCCTCTTCTTGCCTCTGTGGATAGTGCATGCACTCGGTGCACATAAGTACATAAAGGCAACGCATACGTAAAATAAAAATACAATAATGTATTTTTTAAAGTTTCTTTTTTTGGCTTGAATTATATAATAGATTATTTCTATGTAGAATGATCATCTCCCACCCCATTATTTTAAACATCTTTCTAAGTGTCTATGAACATATCATATAAATCGACTTCTCTGACCACTTGTCTGCCCACAGCTTGCCCATCAGGGACATATAAGCCTGAAGCTTCTCCAGGAGGAATCAGCACGTGCATCCCATGTCCTGATGAAAACCACACCTCTCCACCCGGAAGCACATCCCCTGAAGACTGTGTGTGCCGAGAGGGATACCGGAGATCTGGCCAGACCTGTGAGGGTGAGCTGCCTACTGCTAGCAAACAGGAAATAGAAAGCTGATCTTGATCTCTGTGATACAAGGAGTGGTGGGTGCATCCACATCATTTAGGATGATTTTTAGCACTCCTGTCTTTGGTCACAGGGGTGCGGGGAGGGGAGCAGGGCAGATCATTTGCTTCTATCACAGAGCATTTGTTAGCACTAACACATAAGCATCCTGACTTAGAGACAGAATCGGAGATCACAGGAGTGATGTGATTGCAGAGAACAAGAGTTAGAACTTAGAAATGAGGAATGCTATAGTTTCGGCAATGAATTTGAATGGAAAACAATCATCTCTTGGTAGTGCTTAAATTCACTTTTAAAAGTTTTTTTCGTAAATATTTTCCATCATATTGAAAGTAGAGAGCATTTGCATAGTATATAGCACATCGTAGAAGATGTGTTTTATACACTGTTAGACTATTTTACTTTCTTTTTTATTTTGTTGTTTTGTTTTTTGAGACAACGTTTTATCTGTGTGGCTCTGGCTGTCCTGGAACTTGCTCTTTAGACCAGGCTGGCCTCAAACTCAAAAAGTCAGCTAGCCTCTGCCTCCCAGGTGTTGGAATTAAAGGTGTATGCCACCACTCCACGCTGTTTATTCCTTCATTATTTCATTTTACCTTAGTAGAGAGAATATTTTGTGATGTGTGAAAGTCAAGACTAGGAACTAGGGTTATAGCTTGTATTCACATCGGTTATATGGTAGCTTATGTGCTTACCACATGGGAAATCCTGGAGTCCAGCACCAAAGCTGGGGGAGAAAGTCTAAGGAATCTTCATTTATCTATGCCATTATCAAAATAAACCCTTTGAATTTTAAAAAGTAGTATTCAGTCTATATTACATTTTAATTTGTAGTTAATATCTACCAGGAGTCATATGTAAGGGTCTTTCCACCAAACACACTTAGAAATTGGATGGATCAAATGGGAAAGCTATGGAGAATTAAGATATATAAATATGGATGTATATGTAGATAGATAGACAGACAAATAGATAGACAGATGAATGCCATGTTTTGCTAAATAAACTGAAATAATGCAGTCCAATATACAAAATCTGACTTTGCCTTTTGCCTTTTTCTCTATGAATGTTAGTTGTCCACTGTCCTGCCCTGAAGCCTCCTGAAAATGGATTTTTTATACAAAACACTTGCAAAAAACACTTCAATGCAGCCTGTGGGGTCCGATGTCGCCCTGGATTTGACCTCGTGGGAAGCAGCATCCATTTGTGTCAACCCAATGGTTTGTGGTCTGGGACAGAAAGCTTCTGCAGAGGTATGCAGTCTTGCCAGTTTGTATTTTTAATTGGTAGTCTTGCCTGACATTCTGATTTAAAGTCTAATGGACTGGTCAGTTATTTGTTGATTTTTCAATCTCAGAGAACAAACTCCTAAGAAAATGAAAATTGTAGGAAGGTTGAGAATTGCTACTTTTGGCTGATGCCATCATTCCAAACTCTGTCATCCATATTTCTGTGGTTAGCAAGCAAACAAAAGGTTTATCTAGAGCAGTAGTCCTCAACCTTGGGTTACAACCCCCACAGGGGTCACTGTCAGATATATTGCATATCAAATATTTACATTACTATTCATAACAGTATCAAAATTATAGTTATGAAGTAGCAACAAAAATAATCTTTCAGTTGGAGTCACCCCAACATGAAGAACATTAGGAAGGTTGAAAACCACTGGTCTGGAGGTAAATGGGCAGGTTACTCAAACGTCAGTAGAGGTAACAAGAACATCAGAACAGGTAAAAAGTTCTGAGGTAGTCAGAGTAGGGGCTAGATTCCTACCACAAGATGGGACTTTAGTTATCTCAGAGTCCTGCAAGGGAAGCACCTCAACTCAATGTTTCTAGAGGTAGAAAGTGGAGAATTTGTTAAGATGCGGTCCTAAGGAGCCAAGTCAAGCCAGCAGAAAAGAGGGTGGGAAGAGCAGTGGGAGTCATGGGAGTCATAGATTCCACATCAAAGACAGAATAGTGTCTCATGTCACCCCAACTTGGCCATCTCCATTACCTGAGTTCCTAGTTCTTACAACTACACAGCTCCAACCTTCAAAGGGAAGGTTTCCAAGGGAAGGGAAGAACAACCAAGGACTTGAGGACCTCCCTCCAACAGCCCAGCCCCCAAAGCTGTTTGTATAGAGTACTAGATTTGAGACAGAGGTATATGTAAAAACTAATAATTGATTTTTTTCTGAAGTTCAAATTTAGTTGAACTTCTTGTTGGATTGATTTGTTCATTACTAAACCTGGCAGCCTTACTCTGTCCTTGGTCAACGCTCTTTACTGAGGACTTGACTTCTGTAAGACTCCATAATTCACCCAGATCACTGGGTAAAGTATGCTCCTTCCTGGGAACCCTTGTGTTTCCATATCTATAGAGAAAGCTCGCTGACTCACCATTCCAAGAGCATTTCAGGGTTCCACAAACATCTGTTGTTTATGTTTATTAGCCACTGACACCGAACCGGTAGGAAATAGGAAACTGCAAATCAGATATCTCTTGTATCCTACAAAAAATCAAAGAGAAACTATGGGCAGCAGGTTAAACAAAAATGGCTGACAGGGAAGCATGGAAAATTGAATGAATGAGCCTCAAATGTAATTGCATCAATAAAATAAGAGTAGGAGGGGACAGCAAGATGGTGGCAACCAGTGTGTACTGTATCTAAGGGGCAAAAGATAAGAGATTGTGAAACTGGTGAATAAACAGGCAGCTGGATCCAAAACAAGGACTTTGGTGCTTCACAGATTGGAGGGGACATCCGGGAGTTGGGGACGATTGGATCCAGGCATTCCTCGACCTGTGGCCATCTCCCCAGGTCCAGGAGTCACAAACTGTGAACCCTCTGCCCTCTCTGCATACTCAAGCAAGTGAGGGCCCTCAGTTCCAGCAGCGAGACAGCAGATCCCTCCTGTTTCCCTGAAAACAGTGTCTGGATTTCTGGGACAGCATCTCAACCTCCAAACCACGGTTCTACTGGTTTCCCTGTATAGAACAAGTGGACAATAAAATCATACGGATCCCGGAACCAAGATGGCAGAGCCTAGACAAATCTGAGTCCCAGGAGCACAGCGTCTGCTAGTTTTGTGAGCTGCCTTCTGAGGCCCTGAAGCCCCATCGGCTGCCATCTGAGGCACCTGTGCACCCTTGGCTGCAACCTGAGAGGCCCACAGCCCCACCTTCAATGCACCCACACTTTTGCCTCTGCCCTTCAAGGCACCTGTGACCGTGCCCTGCTTTAGGAAGCACCAGCCCCACTGTGGCTGCATCTGAAACGCCAGCACCCATTTGTGTTCCCCTGGACCTCTCTCGTCATCCTGAAGACTACTCCAGACTCCAGAGATGGGTGGATTCAGTCTTTCGTGCAGCTTTTCTAGTTGAGAAGACCAGCAGGTCCTTATAAAGGCCCAAGAAACCCAGCAGGTTCCAGGAACAAACAGCCAAGGCTATGGACAACTAGATGGCTAAAGGCCAGCATAAGAACAAAACCAGGATATAGTGGCTCCAATAGAACACCCCCCCCAAAGAAAAACAATGGATATTCTAATGCAGCTGAAACACAGGAAAATGACCTTAAATCTATGCTTATGTAGTTATTAGGGGTATATAAAGAGGAAATGAGTAAATCTCTCAAAGAAATACAGGAAAATACAACCAAAGAAATAGAGGCCATCAAGGACAGACTGGAAATCACACTCAAACAGGCGAAGGAAATGAATAAAAATGTTGAAGACCTAAAAAGAGAAATAAAATCAATAAAGAAAATACAATCGCAGGCAAATGGTGGGACCTGGAAATGATCATACTGAGTGAGGTATCCCAAAAGCAGAAAGAAACATATGGTATATACTCACTTATATAAACCTATAGGATAGGAAGTTCAAGCTGAAATCTACGCACCCAGAGAGGATATACAAGAAGGAGGACCCAGGTTGGTATGATCAATGCTTGTTTGAATGAACAAATGGGAT
>CM053763.1:79310426-79417259 GCA_028658305.1 Pachyuromys duprasi
GAACCCAGGTGCAGTGTGAGCTCGCAGTGTGCAGTTCAGTGAAAACAGCACCCGGTTCCTCCTGAGGCTGCCCGCCAGACTGTGCAATCCAGTCTATAAAGGCGGGTGCGGGCGCCCAGCGCGTCTGCTTGTCCAGATCAGAGCTGTGCGCTGCTGGTCACCGGGAAATTTCTTCAGGTAATAACTGGGTGTCCCTAGGGTTTTCCCACTTGATTTTCTCACCGTAGGAGTTCCGCTCACCTGGCACTCACAATGCTGGCGTTTTAGGTCCCAGAGTTCAGTCTCCTGGTCGCTGCGTTGTTTCTGCTCTCCTACTCCTCAGACACAGTGTTCTCTCGTGGCAGCCATCTTGGATCTCCTGGAAATTTTCTAAGACATAAAAATAGTGTATAGTCCTCAGAAATAAAGTGTGTGTGTGCTCCAGAAGAATAGAAAATTAAGAACTGCAGTGGATATTGTTGAAATGTCACTAATTGGAAGTATAAAACTGAATACCTTTGGAATTAACAAGAAATGAATGTTTCAGCTGATCAATCCAAAGAGACTGAAAGATCAAGGAACCAGAAGCTGAAGGGGGAGGTGGTGAAGAACTTTCTTCTCTTAATTCCTACTACAGAAAAAGTTTCTCTAAAAGATCTGGGTCTTTAGCTTCCTGATAGCTCTTGGGTGCTGGACTAACAAACTTTGTCTTCTCTGAGGAAAACTTCTAAGTTGCAGAATTAATGAGGAAAATTTAAATTTCCAGAGAAGGAGAAACAGTATCAAAAAGAAAAAACACTAGTCTGATTCACATTACAGAAAGAAAAGCATGCCTTAGGAGATGGGGAGAAAATAAAGATATAAAATTTCAAATCCAGCCAAAGCATTAGTTAACTATGAATGAAAACTGCAATACTTTCCTTTTAGATTATTGTATGCAGCTGGGCATCTTCGTAGGGGAAAATATAAATTGAATAAAATTCTAGAGAAGTAATAAGATGAGACACAATATAGGCATTTTAGATATAACCATCTGGGAAATTTAGCAGACTTCATATAACATCATATAAGAATAAAAAAAATGTATTCTAACCCATAACAAGAACTTGACATCACTGTGTGGACCTGTATAATGTTAGCAGGCTGAAGTCAGCATTTGTAATGTGTAAACTTTTCCACTATAAAAAGTATCATTAGCTTTGATTTGCTGTTTGTTTAATAGGACTGCTAATTAATTCTGACTGATAGCCCCATTTTCAAGCATGCCTCCAGTCAGCTTTCATTTTCTTCCATTTATTCCTGTTTCATTAAAAAAAAACAAAAACAAAAAAACCAAAATAATGACCAAGTTCCTACTGTCTGCCGGGCACTAAATAAAGCAACAGGGTGGGAGATATTCTTCTTCTTCAAATAAATGGGGGAGAAACTTCCGTACCACGGGCATGCTATGTTTTCGGGTGCAGAAGAACAGAGGCTCTGAAGAGTCTGGTAGCAAGCATGCCAATTAACTCAGGAGAGACGGGGGTAGCTTTTGAGCGTAGAATGAAATGACCTGCAGCTGCTCTTGAGGTTTGGAGGGGAAGAATGCCTTAAGGCAAGTAAAGAAAAGAACCCAGGCAAAAGCCCAAGTACAGGGTAGACAGCAGAGCTCCCTGCAGGCTAGCAGCAATCCCATGTAGAGCATGAGTTCCCAGCAATGGAATGAGAATGTATGCTACACAGCAGGGCCAGTTCAAGAAGGGGCTCCTAAGCCCCACAGGATAAATTCTACAGAGTAGTTGTGTGGTCCTAATCAAGTGGTCATCAGCATGTTAAAATTACAAAGTACTTATATAACCAGATTTTTACCACCTTTTTAAAATAACTTAGAGGTAAATGTCAAGGGTGTTTAATTGAGCTGTATTTTTTTGTTTTTTGTTTTTTGTTTGTTTGTATTTCTGGGTCAGATGTGGAGGCGCCACAGATCAGCTGTCCAAATGACATTGAGGCTAAGACAGAGGAACAGCAAGACTCTGCTAACATCACCTGGCAAGTTCCGACAGCTAAAGACAACTCTGGAGAAAAGGTAAGGTTGGTGTAAACTTCCCTATCCCTCCTGGATGGATTCTACATAAACTACACAAGCACACACTGAAGAAATTTTACTATACCCCAATCATGTACAGTACTGTCCCTATTTTACTCATAAATATCAGTACCTCATCTGCAAGGACAGCCAGCATTGAGTTTTTAAATAGAAATATCAGATAAAAATCTGACAAAGGTTTCATTCTATGAGTTTGTCATATTTCTTTCCACTAAAATCTCATCATTGATGGGTCTTCATCACTTCGGTAGTTCTGAAATTCTAAGAAAAGAAAAATGGAATCAACCTTGATTCCTACTCATGTACATACCTTTTAAATGGTAGACCCCAAAGGATTACATATTGGCTAATGTGAAGGATGAGATGTCGTTATTTCTTACTTAGTTTTCCTAAATTCAGCCTTATTTGGTATTTTAACATTATCTGTACTCTCCTCGCTACAGTTGACCAACCATCAGCTGCTAGGGAAGAGGTTCAATTAGGAATTAGGAATGCAGTTTCCTGTCATAGCTACACTGTGTCCAGATGTATGAAGATAATGTTAAACAGCATTTTGCTTTCACAGCTGCATATAAATATGTGTAAGCTCCTCCAAGCAGGATATATTCAGGGTGGGAAGTAAAACAATAGTAATTGCTCTGGTAGTTGTGTTGAATATATTTACATTCAAAGTAGCTTTTAAAATTCTGACCTCTAGAACTAAATGTAAAGAGGGTGTCCTGAGGCATGATACGCTTACTTTCTATTAAACATGCAAACATGCACCATCCTCACCAATAGCAAACCTTAGGAAGAGCATAAAGGGGTGCATTTTAGGATGTGATGAGACACTGCAGAAAGTGTAGCACCTGTGTGTACACATGCAGAAATTATATATCTGTTAGTCTCTGAGAAAAGACAGCCCAGCCAGCATCAATAGGAAGCAGGAAGCATGTCTCTGTTTTCACCACCTGCTCTTAGGCTGGGTCTCAAGGGCTGTACCAAGACATCAATGTCTTTTATTCCGTTGCCAGGAGAATCAATGATGGGGTTTTTCAGTGATGCCTGTTTTTCTCAGTCACTTCTTGCATCCCCACACTCAGCTCATGCAATTCAGTACAAATCATTTCCATTGCCTGACTCTTAACTCCCAACCAAGTCACTGTCACTCTGTCAGGTAGAAGAGAGACAGAGAAACAGATAGAGAGACCAAGACAGAGACAGAGAAACAGAGAGAGAGATTCTGGAAGTTTGAAAAGAGGAGGAGCGGACCAATCCGAGAAATGTATCAGGGTTATTGGACAGTGTTAGTGGATGGCTTGAGATTGGTGATCAGTCAGTATAGCAGGATTAATCTACATGGTTATGTTACCATCTTCAGAACCAGTAACGCAGGTAAAGTTGAAGTGGCTTTTCTGCAATATAGAATAGTAAAAAGAGAGCGAGGCAAGGCAATTTCAGAATTTACTGTAACAATGCTCAACAAAACACAAACTCAAAGTGGGCAAAAGAAAGAAGGAACAAAGGAGGCTTCTGCAAGGACCCTTTTCTAGACTGTTGCTTTTCTCTCTCTCATCATTCCTTAGGACAATTTCAAAAAGAGAGGTTTACTGATGGGAAAGTAGGATGCTAAATTACAGGTACAATGTGATCAAAACTATAATTGTACAACTCAATTTGAACAAACTCAACTGGGACAGATACCAATAGAAAATAACTGTTTTCCCCCCAGTTGCAGGCTTGGTTTCTTTGGTATATAAAAACGTCTTCTTTCTGTAATTAAGATCCACTTTCAGGGTTTAAAAAAGAAGAATCTCACTACCTAAATAAAAATTTGAATCTTATATGCACTTCAAAGCTTTACCCTGCTGTAGCCCAGAGTTGAGCTAGGGGATTGGAAAGTCAACTGTGGATGCTCTTTGATTTGTTCAACACCTCCATCCCACCCTGCTTGAGCTTCCCTAGAGTCAGAGTTGGCACAACTGGAAGAATCATGGCAACTCAAACAATGTCTTTGTCCCCTGGCACCAGTGACTGTTTCATTATATACCAAAGGGATTCTATAGACATTAAAGAATTGATTTTGAGGTCAGAAGTCTATCTTTTATTATCTAAATGAACCCTGCTTAATTGCCACAGCCCTTGGGAAAGGAGCACTAGTCCCAGTTCTGGCTAAAAAGAGATGTTTTGTTGGAAGAGGAGCTAGAGATGTGGAGAGAGACGGTCTCTGTAGGCATCGCTGGTTTTAGAAGCTTCAGGAAGGGTCCATTCTGAAAGCTTCCTGTATGCTAGAAAAGCAACGATTAAGCTCTGTTGGCACCTTGATTTCAACCTGGATGAGCCATTAGCATCTTGGGCCTCAAGACGGTGGAGGAAAAGTATTTGCTGTTTGAAGCTGCTGGGTTTGAAGGTCTGTGTCCTGACAATAGGCAACTGATACAGTTGAGCAAGGAATAATTTTGAAGATAGGGTTCACTCTCTCATTTAACTAATGCTGTTGTCATTGTAGTATCACTGAAATACTCACATGGCTCAATGGTTAAGGGCACTGTCTGCTCTTCCACAGGTCCTGAGTTCAATTCCCAGGAACCACATAGTGGCTCACAACCATCTATACTGGGATCTGATGCCCTTTTCTGGCAGGCAGGTGTAGATGCAGATACAGCACTGATATACATTAAATAAATAAATAAATATTTTAAAGGCATTTTAAGTTTTGAAGTTCACACAAGAGTATTAAAGTGTTCTACAGTATTGTGCTTAAAACATAAGAGACAATATGTCTGCCACCCCTATAAACTGCGAGAGAGTAGTCTGAAAAATACACCACAAAGTTTTGCTCCATTTTTCCTTTTCTCTTTATGAAATACTGTATCATCTTATTCCTTTGCCAATCATATATAAGTCAAACAAAAATAAATGTACTACTGATGTTACCAAATATTTGTCTCCATAAGGTGTCAATCCACGTCCATCCAGCCTTTACCCCACCTTACCTCTTCCCAATTGGAGAAGTGGCCATCACCTACACAGCAACTGACTCATCTAGTAACCAAGCCAGCTGCACTTTCTACATTAGAGTTATTGGTAAGTCTCCAAATCATGTAGGTGGCTTACAAAAGACAGCCCCTTTGTGTTGAACACTGTCCTCTGCCAGGTTCTGCCTCCTGGCATTGAAACCCTATAGATCTCTCTCTCTCTCTCTCTCTCTCTCTCTCTCTCTCTCTCTCTCTCTCTCTCCTCTCTCTTTCTCTCAATGTAGCCTTACATAGCCTGTAACTGTCACCATGTCTAGTTCTTCCCAAATGAGCTCTTTGGAAAGTTCCAGATGGCTGCTATCTCTCTCTTCTTACCTGCCATTCATTCTCAGTCATTCAAACCTAGACTATGTTCCTTCTACTCCTATAACTGTATTATTGTCAAAGTCATTGACAATCTCTGCTGTGACTCTCAACTGGCATTCCTATGATCCCCTCTAGACCCAGGACTGAATATTGACCATCTGAGTCTCTTAATTGTTTTTAAGGGTACCATCAAATGCATACAAATGCTTATCAAATAACTTCATAAGAGCATCTCCAAGCTTATTTGAATTTTTAAATCTATTGAAAATCAAATACAATTTTAAAGTACTGTGTAAGTTCTTTTACTCATGTGTCATTTAACTTTTTAACATAACATAAATATCAAACTAGAAAAAACACTTTACACATGTTTATTATATAACATGCTATCATATAGCATATTTTTTCCTGAAAGGAATTCTACTTTGCACAGAACATGAAGGAGGCATTTAAAAGTCATCCTACATTCTAAAGATCAAGTGCACTCTTGCAATACCTTTTCAGCACTTATTTTACATGACCTTTCCTCAAAGTTTATTTTATTAGCTGCCTCTTTCTTGCCAACATTTTCTTCTCCCCTAGCTTCTCTGCTACCAGTCTTTCTTGGGCACTGCCCCACATACATACCATTTATCTTACCTATTCTTTTCCTTTTGCCTAGACCTTTGTTTCTTCATTAATTCTTAAATGTTGATGAGAACCCAGTCTTCTAGCTATAGACCTCTACTCTTTATCTGTGGATTTCCTGTGTGGTTTTGTTGACTGACAACCTCCACATGTCTATCTCCAACTTGGATCTCTTTTCTGAACTCCAACCCTAAGTATTAAACCCCCTCTAGGATGCAGCATGATGGCTCATACCTGTAAGTAATCCCAACTCTTGGGAGGCTAAGACATGAGGATCACATAGCTACACAGAAGTTCTAGGCTAGCCAGAGCTACAGGAGGAAACTCTGTCTAAAAAGGACAAAGGGGAAAAACAAAAGACTTTTCCATGTGGTTGTGCCTCAGCCATCTCAGACTCATGCAGAGATTTCCAGCCCAGAAAAATGATGCTGTCAACTTCAGAGCTACAGAGCAGAAACTGTGAAGTCATCTTTGACTCCTCCTCCATCACCAAATCCAATAATTTAGCAAGTTGCATAAAGTTCACCTAGTCTCTCCAATCTCTCCATCATCACAGTCACTAGCACTGTGGCCAGATACTTTCCCCATTGGTTCATCGAAAAGTATGATGAAAATGTGCTCCCTTTATTAAGTTATTTGGGGATTTTAGTTAAGACATATAAATCATTGAATGAAAGCCTGATATACATTAAGCTCTTTGTAAAAGTTAGATAATAAAACATATTCAAATTTGTTGTATATATTTTTTCATGTATGACTGTTTGACTGTACATATGTATGTGTACTGTACGAGTACCTGATGTCCTAGAAAGTTATGGTAGGGCATCATATCTCCTAGGACGCGACCATCTAAGCAGTCCACCTCAATGTGAGGCCCCACCCACCACTGATCCATCATTGTCTTGGTTTCAGACTCCTTGTGTAAGGTGATCTAACATTTTGTTATAGGGCTGTACAAAATCATCTTTCTAGGAAACAAGCTCTACCCTGCCTGGCCCCTTTTCCTTCTCCCAGCATGAGGTTACCCAGGAATATTTGGGGACCATTGTTTCAACAGTCTGATAGTCGGACGGGGAGACTCCTTGAGATAACTTCATTTCTGCCAGGCTGGTTGCGGTTGTCTAAAAAGTGGTCATGACTTCTCAGTCTAATTCTGTGTTCTGCAGATGTGGAACCACCTGTCATAGATTGGTGCCGATCTCCACCTCCAATCCAAGTCTTAGAGAAGGAATACCCTGCTAACTGGGATGAGCCTCAGTTCTCAGACAACTCTGGTGAGGATGCACAGATCTTGTTGTTGGTTGGGTAACACTGGCCAGATTTTACTCCTAAAAGCTTCTTCGAATAGCAAAAGAAGTAAAAATAAATAAATAAATAAATAAATAAATAAATAAATAAATAAATAACAGCTAAGAAGAATGAGAAATAGCACCAAGTGGTATGTTTTCATGATTGTATAATTTAACATTGGCACCTTGCTGAGCCATTGGGCTTTCTCTTCATCCATTACTCACTGGGCATTGATTAAACCTTTGCTAGGCTTTGAACTTTCAGATTTTAATGAGTTTACTAAATTGAGCCTATAATGCCCTGAGAATACAGAAGAGTTTCTATTGACATCCTGGTCCAATCCTGTGTATTTGCACTCATTCCCAAACATTAGCTGAATAAATTACAAACGGCCATAGGAATGGGGTTGGGGGAGACCCTGAGTAAATGTAACTGAAGTTCATTTCAAAACATTCCCTAAAACAGAAAGGGAAATCGGATCAATTTCTTAAGCCACCAATGTTCCAACAGACTGAGTCAAAGAAAAAATACTTTGTTTAACAAAATTCCCTAATTTAATAGGATTTTTGAGTCTTTTACTTCTGTGATACAATCTAAATATTGAATCTTTTAATTCTCTAGTAGTAGACAAATCACACTGAGTGGATTGCTCAGCCAATTCACATAAATAGAAAATGAAACCACATCAGATAAAAAGCTAATGACATAACTGCAAAGTGGTACAACTCACATTCCTTTTTCCCTCTGTAGGGGCTGAATTGGTCATTACCAGCAGTCACACACAAGGAGACCTGTTTCCTCATGGGGAAACTGTAGTGTGGTATACAGCCACTGACCCCTCAGGCAACAACAGAACCTGTGATATCCACATTGTCATAAAAGGTATTCTCTTCACCAGACCCTCCTCCAGCCTAGCTAATATTTGATGTGCATGATCACTATAGTCTTGTATTTTGTGGGAGGCTGTGAGCTCTGAATATTCAAGTTGAAAGGCTGACAGATTGCAAGTTTCCAGTTTTCAACCTTGACCTTGTGGTAGATCTTCCATGAGGGTGGCCTTTAATTCCTGTTTTAACTAGATTACCCTAGAAGAAAAAAAAAAACACCACTTATAACAGGATTTGCTGAGCTGCTGTAGATGATATGGGCTGGAGAGCTCAGCCATGGTTTCTGTGCACTGTTGATGCAGAGAACCCAATTGCTGCTCTGTCCAAGAATTAGGAAGCCTGGAGGGTGCATCCTTTATCCTCATGATAGAGTCTCAGCCCAGTGATGAAGATCCTTGGAACATCACTGGAAGACTAAAAGTCTGGAAGAACCTGGAGTCTCACATCCAGGAGTGACATAGATTGTTCAGCGCTTCTTCACGAAGAGTGGGCACACCTGCTGGCTTTCTCTCCCTTCCTTTTATCCTACCCTATCTCCTAGCCTATTGGATGGAATTGAGCACATTCAGGTCAGGTCCTTTCCCTATTGAAGACCATCCCACTTGCCAGGCACCTCTGGAAACTCCTTCAGTGAATCCCAGCAGGGTGGGCGAGGTGCTTTACTAATCTTATATGCAGCACTCAACAGGGTCAAGCCCATAGTCAAGGTTTACCATCACACCTGCTGTCTTCATGAACCTCCCCCACCCCAAGATTGCAAAGTGTTGCTTTAAAGATCCCAAAAAATGTCTTTGCCACATAATGTTAACCCACGATTAGTGTAAGGTCAGATATACTTTTACCTTCTTACAAAATGTGCAGAACTCTTAACTGCACATTGGTACAACATTTCAACATCTGCCCACAATGCAGGAACCAAACTAGTCAGCTCCACCCTCTCCTCCTCAGGACCCTTGGTAAAGTGTTCCTAGGATGTGGGAGGCAGGAATCCTCTTCTTAACTCAGCTTGAACTCCTGGACTGTACTGCTCCTACAGCTACAATTGAATAATACAGTGTTATTTTAACACAGGTTCTCCCTGTGAGGTCCCCTTCACCCCTGTAAATGGGGACTTTATCTGTGCCCGGGATAGTGTTGGAGTGAACTGTAGTCTGAGTTGCCAGGAGGGCTATGATTTCACAGAGGGGTCTACTGAGAAGTACTACTGTGCTTTTGAAAATGGGATCTGGAGACCCCCATATTCTACTGAATGGCCAGACTGTGCTGGTAAGTTTCAGTTCTGCACCTTTTAAAGTGTACCTCCTTGTGCCTTTCTATGTGCTACTTAGAAAATGTGTCTTGCAAGAAAAATTAGTGGGAAAGATGTCCTGATTCAGAAATATGTATGGTTAAAAATATTAGCCACCAGAGTCTTGCTAGAGATTGGGTTGCTATAGAAAAACAGAACTATCTTGATCTTCTCATGATTTACCAAAAATGCTTGAAGAAGTTGGTGAGCATGGAATTCTCCGTCTGAAGTTTCTTAATAAAAGAACTTGGGTAACTTAATATCCGATGTAGATGTGGTATGGTGTCTTCAGATTTGACTTAGATCCCGAGTTGCTAACTCTAAGTGTAGGGTGGGATGGAGTGTGGGGAGTGTGGGGGTGCTAGTGATCAGCCCCTGGGCATACTACATCCTAGAATAGCATCCACAATGCAAGCTTTCACCACATGAGCAAATTTGCCTTTGTGGAAATTACTTTCAGGGATTATGACTACACACAATAGTTAAAACATTTCAACATCTGTTAGTTGAAAATACAAACACATAATAAAAACTTATATAAATGTAAATACCTTTGATGTCATCTGGATCAAAGGATCTGTTACTCTCCCCGGTGTTCCTGTTCTCGTAAGCCTGGAAATTACAGAACACTAGATCAAAGCTAACCCATCCCAGGAACGGGCCCAGCACCTCTTACTGTGGTTTATTGTGGATAATGGATGCCTGGAAACTGTCCTTCACTGTCAACTCTCACCTCAAAAACAATCTTATAATTTATGTCAGAATCAAAAAAATATATATATTCAACTTAAATATTCTTTAAGTTAGCATGCATTAGCACTCAGTATAGAATTATCATTCATGTGTCATGATCCATTGTAGAATTAGTCCTCTTTAAGGATTCAATTTTTGGATTTTAGTTTTTTCATAGAAAGCTAAATCTCTGGGCTAGGAATGTAGCTCAGTGATAGAGCACTTACCTAGCACAAGAATAACAAAGGGAAGGAAGGCAGGAAGGAAGTGAGAAGGAAGGAAGGAAAGGCAAGAGGAGGGGAGGGGAAGAAGATAAAGGAAAGAAATTAAATTTGTGTTGAAACTCTACCCAATTGAAACTGTTTTGCCTAAACTTTTCCAGTAAAACGTTTCGCAAACCACGGGTTCAAGTCCTTTGAGATGCTGTACAAAGCCACTCGCTGTGATGACATGGATCTGTTTAAGAAATTTTCTGCAGCATTTGAGACTACTCTAGGAAAAATGGTATGGGAGTTTTTGACTGTGCATCGTGTTTTGAAGGACACTTCTAAGGCTCTCTTAACTTCCCTGGGTCTCTTGCAACTGAAATTTCCACTCCTGAACATATCCCTCTTTGGGATCCAAATTTGTATTTAGAATTACTTATTGAATTTAGACTCCTGAGATAAAATTTAACTCTGTTTGCAAACTTTCTAAGTCAGAAAATTTTAAAAAGTTATGGTCTTTGTGGTTTAAAAATATTTGTTTTATTATTTAAAGTCTGACCCCTCCCAAAACATATCCAAGGTTATAAGTTATTTTATTATAGGGACTAGATGAACATTAAAGGATTGTCTCTTTTGTTGTTGCATTTTGGGTTTCAGTTTGGGCTTTTAGAGAGGGTCTCATGTAGCCCACCCTGGCCTCAAACTCACTGGTAGCCAAGGATTGCCTTGAACTGCTGTCCTCCCATCTCCACTTGCCTAGTGATAGGCTTACATTGCAGTGGTTCTCAGCCTTTGAGTTGTGACCTCTTTGGGGGTTGAATGACACTTTCACAGAAGTCACCTAAGACTATCTGCATATATTTTGATTCGTAAGAGTAGCAAAATTACAGCTATGAAGTAGCAATGAAAATAATTTTATGCTTGAGGGGTCACCACAATGTGAGGAACTGTATTAAAGGGTCCCAACACTAAGAAGGCTGAGAACCACTGGCTGACAGACAGCATGTGTTACTGGAAATTGTTTCCAGACTTCATGAATGGCAGGCAAGCACTCTACCACTTGTGTTTCACTCCCATCCAAAAGGATTTTATGCTTTATGCATTTTTGTTTAGGTCTCAGAACATCAGTGCAATGCATTTCACTGAATTGAATGTCTAGAAGGCAGGGAACATGCTTTTGTCTGCCAGAGCAGGTGGAGATTTGTTGGTGTGCTACTAAACATTTTAAAGTGCTGCTTGCCAAATGCCAAGTGTTGTCATGAAAATGTTCGAAGAATTAATTGGCATAAATCTTATAAGCCCTTGTTTTAAAATGTTTTACTTAAATTAGGTCAGTATAACCCAATTCCTGATAGAAAATCATGGTCATTGTTGCCAACAAATGGAGGAAAGACTGTGTTCTTCTGGTCAGTGGGAGCTACAGGTCTTCACAGTATTACACCCTAGCTCAAAGTAGTGAACTATTCCTCAAATAATAACTAGAACTTGCATTGAAAACTGTGTAAAAGTGACTCCCATTTGGGATAGTGACCTTCTTTTGTCTAAAACCATCTGTAATAAGTTAAAGATGGTAAAAATAGATCAGAATGTGATATTAAATGTCCGTTCATTTAATTAGTATTTGGTCAGCATCGATGTTCTCTGGGATAAACCTGGGCAAGCCTTATGTACATGTAGACTTCACAGCCTAATGAATAGATGAGCAATAATCCAATTCCAAGGAAAATGCACAGCACACTAGGTGGCAAGGGCTACAGAATAAAACTGCAGAACATGGGAAACCTCAGCAGCAGGTGTCCCGTCTGAGAAGAGGACTAAAGAGATGAGAACGGGAATGGCTGTGTAGGAATGCCGTCTGTTCGTGACATGATTGCTAAAAGGAAGAGAGGTTGGGGCTGACAACTTGTGAGCTTCAAGAAGGCAAAGGAAATGTGACGACCTGGAAAGAGAAAGAAAGCATAAGGGTGATAGTTCCACTTCTAGACCTGCTCAGAAGACCTGGACTTTTAATGTATCCAGAATCATGTGAAGTTGAGTTTCATTTAGGGCGAAGGGAAAGAGAGCATAGGGAAAATACAACTTTAACAGTTTTTCTTATACTGACTGAGTTTCAGAGAACACAGAGCCGAGCTGGAAGACTAGAGGATGGCGAGACAAAACATTATAAAAGGGGATTAAAGAATCTGTACCGTGGTAGTCTCAGGTCAGAGATAGCCCAGGGATCCTGGGATTCCTCTGGTGGGTGACATAAATGGAGATTAAAAAGTATGCGTTTATTCCTGGTGGCCTGAGACAGTGAGAGGCTATACGTGAGAGGGAGGGAGAGAGAGGAGTTTTCATAACATGTAGAGTTCTAGAAACATGAAGAGCCCTCCCTCTCCTCCTGTTGATGGAGATGTGAGGTCCATAGGAGCCAGGGGCTCACCAAGGGCACAAGGGTATGATTTCCGTGTTCTCTCCATCTTCGCTTGCAGGTCCCATCCTTTTGTAGCGATGCTGATGACATTGACTGCAGACTGGAGGACCTGACCAAAAAATACTGCATTGAATATAATTATGACTATGAAAATGGCTTTGCGATTGGTAATTACATTACTTAGCAGTGCTGGCTCGCAAGATAGATCACCAAAATAAAATTAGTCCATAAGAGTGGTAGAACACAGAAAAAGAAAATGTAACTTCTATTAATCTATTCATCAAGTATTTTAGGGTGGCTATATAATCTGATTGTGTGATAATTCATTATGGATATCTTAAATTTTGGTATGAAATAACTCACTTTAAAATAATAATGAAAGTGCTTCAAGGATAAAAGACACATTGTGATGGCAAAATTTTAAAAGTGACCTATTGTAGAATGTGATCTTTGCGGTCACAAAGTACTTAAAGAGTGATTTTTTTCTTTTTTTCTTTTTCTCTTTTGAACATAAAACTGTATGCAGTAGAAACTCCCAGTATTCTACTGGGATGCTAAGTAGTGCTCCCAGCAACCATTTTTATATGGCATTCGATTGGCCTTGCAATTAACCATTGATTCAAAATAGTCATACATGGGACATACTCATATTTCACACCCAGGTTATAAAATCAAGTTATTAAAATAATCTAATACTACAGCTAACCAAAATTTTGAGTGTTTTTTCAAGTAGACCAAAAATTTTTATCAAAGATTTTTGAAGTATGATAAATTAATTTTCCACAATTACTATATATAACTATATAACTAAAAATCACAAAAACATTGATCCAAACTTTTAAAATACATACAGAAAGCCAACAAATCTCTGAAGACAGTTTACCTAAGTGAATAAGTCTTAGAAACACAACTTACTGTTTAAAGAACTGGAACATAAATACCACTTAATTCATTAACACGCTGGGGTTTAGTAATGAGTCAGATATTAAGCCAGGGAGTGCATAGAAATTGTCTCCTCTTTATACAGCTATGAAGTCAGGCTTATTATTCTCCAATGAATAAATCGGAGTTCAGGAAGATGAAGCAATTTGGCTGAGGTGATACAATCACACATCACACCGCATGAAGTGAAAATTTGGTGTCTGGCTGTTAATCACAGTGGCATCAAGGGCATATCAGAAATTGCACACATCATGTCTTCTCCAGTGATACAAACTTTTACTTCTAGGCCGCCTCTGCCGGCTTTTTCGCCTTTAATATATGATGCAGATATTGTGAATATTTACAAAAGAAAATCCGATTGGGCTCATTAAGCTTACAAAGCCACTTTTAAGTTGGAAGAAGATACAGAAGAGAAGCAGGAATTGATTAGAATTCTGCGCCACTCCCCGGTTCCTCCACAGTGAGGAGGATTACCTGCTAACTTAAGGATGCTACAAATCCTGGATAGTTTCATAGGCAAATGGGTGTTAGTCTCTAACTTAAATGCAAAATGCCCCCAAAATGATAATAACATAAAGCTGTGGGCCAAACCCACATGTATGTCAGAGGCATTTGAGAAAATGGTTGGGGGTAGTGTGACTTGTGAGATTAGAACTTAAATGTGTAGGAAGATGCGCCTGTCTGACCACTTGTCTCTCTGCCCAATTCTCATCAGGACCAGGAGGCTGGGGTGCAGGTAACAGGCTGGATTACTCCTATGATCACTTTCTGGATGTTGTACAAGAAACTCCCACGGGTGTGGGCAAAGCCAGATCAGCACGGATTAAAAGAACTGTTCCATTGTCTGACCCTAAAATTCAGCTGATTTTTAACATCACAGGTAAGAATAAACTTTCTATTTGCCAAAGTCGTAGGAGGTGAAATTTGAGGTTGAAAAGCTGTTTTTGAAATCTGTCATGCCTAATATTTATTAGGAAGTAACCCTGGGAATGATAAGTAGAGAGTGTGGCCAACTAAAGCATGCTCATGCTTTACTGTTTAGTGTCACAGATCTGTTTCCTGGTCCTTGCAGTAGCAAGCACCCTGCTTAGCATTCAGGTTGACAGGATGAACTAACATGGAAGAACACAGAATAGTAATTCATCCTGTCATGATGAATTCTCTCAACAGATGATGTCAACCCGGCATATAAGAAAAGGATTCAAACAAACATATCTTGTTCTTAACTACACATGTGTGACTTATTCAGTGAAAACTGGTTGGCTTTACTCTAAATTATTCTTTCCTGAAGGACTTTAAGTTATAATTTCATTGTGGGCAAAAGTAATAATTATTGTAGTCATTACCTAACACCTTGTGTGTGTGTGTGTGTGTGTGTACACATGTTTAATTTTAATGTGTCTTTATCTCAGCTAGTGTGCCACTGCCAGAGGAAAGAAATGATACTCTTGAATTGGAAAATCAGCAACGACTCATTAAGACATTGGAAACAATCACAAATCGCCTGAAAAGCACTTTGAATAAAGAACCCATGTATTCTTTCCAGCTTGCCTCTGAAATGGTAGTGGCTGACAGCAATTCTCTAGAAACAGAAAAGGCTTTTCTCTTCTGCAGACCAGGCTCTGTTCTGAGGGGACGCGTGTGTGGTAAGACTCTCTGGGACCCAGCGGTTTACTGTGCACTGGGTCAAATGAGCCAGGTACAGACGTTCTCCAAGTGTGCATAAAGAACATTGACATGAAATATTCATTTTTGCATTGCTGTGTGGTTGTTACTACATTATATTGTCTCAAAAACCTGAGTAAACACCACTGTTGAGGAAAAGCAAAGTATTTATGTGAGAGTAAAAATAAATCTTATTTTCATTTATAGCTCTTTAAGCCTCATAGTGGAACTGGAGACACGGGTCAGCTTAAGATCATTTGCTGCTATTGTAGGAGACCAGACTTTAGTCCCCACATCCACAGCAGCTCACAACCACTGTAACTCCCACTCCAGCAGTTCTGATTACCTCTTCTAGCCTCCACTGCATGTGTGTGCATGTGCACACACACATGTGCACACGAATACACACACAGAGAGACACACATACACCAAACACAGTGAATGACATAAATTTCATGTTAGTCTCCGTTAAGTCATGGCTCTTGTATCCTGTTCTGGAAACTTCCAACAGTTCTTGCCACCACTCCTGTAGCTTGTTTATGCTTTCCCTAGTGACAAAAAATCAGCTCATTCAAAGCTTTTATTATGAGGCTATTCTGGATTTTTTTCTCTCTCTCTACGAAGAATCAGGAATCATCTCGACCATTGTTTCTCCTATCTCAGTAGGGTCGTCAGACAACCTGTGCCAGATCAAAGTGCTGTGGTGTGTCAGAGCCCAGGGCCCACCCAAGAACTAATGCATCTGGCACTATAGGGGTAGAGAATGTGGAATCCCTTTTTAATAAGCACCCAGGTAATAGTCGAACTCGTTAGCACCTGCAGTTCACCTGGTAGGAAGTTCAGGTGTCTCTCGAGAACTCTAACTTTGATAACATTGTGCTCAGTGAATCTAACATTCTATTAAACCTCAGAATTTCCATGTCGCTGCACATTCTAAAGTGTGCCTGTTGCCTTGGAGCCCTTAGATTAGAGGAGGCCTGAAACACAGCCTCCAAGGGCAAGGATTCCTCTAAGCACAGCTAAGGCCCTTCCTCATCTGTGTTAGTCTTGCTGTGTTGATCTGACTTTTGTCTCTAGAAATGACCCTGCAATGGACACAGTTCAGTTTTATGTGGGGTGCATGCAGAAAAATAAATTTGGAAAATATTTTCAATATCACAAAGCTGTCACAAGTTCATCTAAGTAGCCATTGTTTTAACCTTGTTTAAACCTCTTCTGGCCGTTTTTTGTTGTTAACTGTATTTTCCATAATGCTACCAAATCTTTCCTCCATTATTTAAAGCCCTAGCATATAAACCCTAAGATTAGTCAATAAAACGTATGCATCTTCCTTTTTTTAGCCTTTGGACTTTCTTTTTTAATTTAAATTTATTCACTTTACATCCCAATTGTAGCCCACCTCCCTCATCTCCAGGTCCCACCTTTGCTTCTTCTTCCTCCCCCTTCCCTATTTCTTAGAAAGGCAGAGCCCTTCTTCCCTACCATCTGACCCCAGCCTATCACGTCTCATTAGGACTGCCTGCATCCTCTTTCTCTGTGGCCTGGCAAGATAACCCCACCACCACCAGATGAAAGTAATCAAAGAGCGGGCAACAGGGTCCATGTCAGAGACAGCCTCTGCTCCCCTTACTAGGAAACTCACATGGAGACTGAGCTGCCTATGGGCTTCTTCTGATCAGGGGGTCTAGGTAGTCTCCATGCATGGTCCTTGGTTGGCACATCAGTCTCTGCAGGTTCCTATGGGCGCAGATCTGTTGGTTCTGTTGGTCTTCTTATAGAACTCATGTCCTGTCCAGGTCCTTCTATTTTCCTACTCTTTTCTTCAATTCCCTGTGCTATGCCCAAAGTTTGGCTGTGAGTCTCAGCATCTGCTTTGATCCCCTGTTGGGTGGAGTCTTTCAGAGGAAATATATAGTAGGCTTCCATCCTCTTCCATCTCTTCAACCTCTCTGGTGTCTATTCTAATTTGCCCTTCTGAATGAGAATTAAGTATCTTCCTTATGGTCTTCCTTGTTATTTAGCATCTTTAGGTTTGTGGATTATAGTATGATTATCCAGTATTACATGGCTAATATCTGCTTATAAGTGAGTGTATACCATGCCTGTCTTTTGGGTACTGAGTTACCTCACTCAGGATGATCTTTCCAGTTCTATCCATTTGCTTACAAATTTCGTTATTTCTTTGTTTTTAAGAGCTGAGTAGTATTCCATTGTGTAGATGTACCATAGTTTCTTTATCCATTCTTCTGTTGAGGGACATCTAGCTTGTTTCTAGATACTGGCTATTATAAATAAAGCTGCTATGAACATAGTTGAGCAAATGTCCTTGTTGTATGGTAAGCATCTTTAGGGTATATACCTAGGAGTGGTATGGCTGGATCTTGAGGTAGCACTCTTCAAAATCATCTGAGAAAGCACCAGATTGATTTCCAAAATGGTGGTACAAGTTTTCATTCCCACCAGCAACGGAGGAGTATTCCACCTTCCTCAAACCCTCACCAGACTGTGCAGTCACTTGAGTTTTTTCTTTTTTATCTTAGCCATTCTGATGGGTGTAAGATAGAATCTCAGAGTCATTTTGATATGCATTTCCTGACTAAGGATTTTGAGCATTTCTATAAATGTTTCTCCACCATTCCACATTCCTCTGTTTAGTACTTTACCCCTTTTTAATTGTAAGATTTGGTTTGTCGGAGTTTAATTTCTTGAGTTCTTTATATATTTTGGATATTAGTCCTCTGTTGGATGCAGGGTTGGTGAAGATCTTTTCCCAGTCTGTAGACTGTCATTTTATTCTGCTCATAGTGCTCCGCTACTTAATTTTTGACAAAGGAGCCAAAACCATACAATGGAAAAAAAGACAGCATCTTCAACAAATGATGTAGGTCTAACTGGATGTCTACATGTAGAAAATGCAAATAGATCCATATTTATCACCCTGCACTAAACTAAAGTCCAAGTGAATCAAAGACTTCAACATAAACCCAGGCACACTAAATTTGTCAGAAGAAAAGGTAGGGAAGAGCCTTGAACTCATTGGCACAGGAGACAACTTTCTAAACAGAAGAACAGCAACAGCTCAGACTCTAAGATTAACAATTAATAAATGGAAACCCATGAAACTGAAAAGCTTCTGGAAAGCAAAGAACACTGTCAACAAAACGACATCATTTTCTTTTTAAAAGTATATTACTATTGGTTTCTATAAGTATATTTCGGGAAGGTCTGCCAGCAGCAGTTCTCACTGTGGGTAAAAAACTCTGGCGTAAAATTTAACATGTTAGCAATAGTACCGAGAAGCATGCTTCATGAGAAAAAGAACCAAAGGGTGCTATGACTGTGGGTCTTGAATTTCCTGGCTGTTTTCTCCACAGTCAACTGCCCCCTGGGAACCTATTATTCTCTGGAACATTCCACCTGTGAAAGCTGCCTGATGGGATCCTACCAAGATGAAGAAGGGCAGCTTGAGTGCAAGCTTTGTCCCCCCAAGACTCGCACGGAATATCTGCATTCAAGAAGCATCTCTGAATGCAAAGGTAGAGGCTTACATGCTCTGACAAGAAACCGGATGGATTTTGTGCCTAGTAGGAATGGGAGAAAAGTTTCTTTGGTCAAGGCTCCTGTATCAAAAGCTAAATTGACAAGAGACAATCATACTCATTTCCTTAATGCAAATTTTATGTGGCACATGAGTCTTTAGAAATGAATACACACACAAAAAAAACTAGGAAATGTGTATGTGTGTGTGTGTGTGTGTCATGCTAAGTTTGATTATGCGGTGAGGAGCTATGTAGAAGTATGAGGGGACAAAGAGAGTATGACCTAATGGCATAAACTAGGAATGTTGCCAACGCCGATTTGCATTGTCCCCTGTTGCCCCAGTGTCTTCAGAGGTGCCACTTTCCTCTGTGTAGCAAACTGGACATGTCTGTCACAGTCTTAAGACCCACTGTGAGAGAAAGAGGCTAGGGAGGTTCAGAGAGACCTGCCTCTTCTTCAACACTCTCAAATTCCTTTAGCTTAAAATGTTCAGTATGCAGCCAGGTATGGTGACACAAACCTTTATCTTAGCATTTGGGAGACAGAAGCAGGCAGATCTATGAGATCGAGGCCGACCTGGAACTCTGGGGAGTTCCAGAACAACCAGGACTATAGAGAGAAACCCTGTCTCAAAAAACAAAACCAAACAAAAAAATATTCAGTATGCATAGGTGCCATACTTTGGGGTAGAGCAGCAGTTCTCAATCTGTGGATCACAGCCCCTTTGGGGGATCGAACGACCCTTAGAAGGGGTCGAATATCAGATATGATGCATATCATATATTGACATCATGGTTCATAACATTAGAGCAGCAACATTACAGTTATGAACTAGCAATGACAATCATTTCATGCTGGGAGGTCACCACAACATGAGGAACTTGGTTAAAAGGTTGCAGCATTCGGAAGGCTGAGAAGCACTGGGGTAGAGGTTCTTAGCCTCATTTCAGTTCGTAAGGGCTAAAAGCAATTTTACACAGTCTTCCTTGTAGTTATAAAGCACTAAGTAAATGTTTTCCTGGCCCAAAGAAATCATTTTGTTTTTCTTTTTGGAACTATGTTTTACTACATGCCCTTCTCTCAGACAAACTTCAATCCTCATTCATTAATTGGCCTGAACCTTTTTCTTAAATCTCACACTAATTACTAGGAAGGACTTTCATGGCACTTAGAAATCATCAACGTAGTTTTTGTTAGAATAGTATTCAATGTGAGAAGATGAATTCTCTGTTGACTTGGAAATGAATTCCAACAGACACAGATAAACAGATTCTTGCTACTAAAATATGCAGCCTTTTCCACATTTTTCTTGTTCTTCACAGTGAAAGTCTCTAGTGAAAACATTCTCTTTCATCAGGAAGGTTAACAGAACACATACTTCACAGAAGAAATTTCAATGTTGTTCCTTCATGTTATGGATGTGAAGGCAGTTATAAGCATTCAATGATAAACAAATTCTAAGAGGTGCCAGGTGATTGGAAATGTACCAGAAATGAGAGTCCATTGGAGAAATCAAAGGAAAAGACAGTGGATCAAGAGTCACCCACCAAATGAAATAGTTGAGGAGGCAGCAGGATTCATTTAACTTGGAGATGAGATGTTGTAGGGGTTATGTGGATGGTGGCCAATTTGAGTTTCTGTTCTGTCACTCTTCATACACTTTCTCAGTACACAACTTGCTTTTAGAATATTGCCTCATCGTGTTGTCTATGTCAAATTTGGTTCAATGATTATTAAGCATGCTCTCTGGTTAGAACACTGATAGGCAGCCATGGAAGGAAGCCGATATGTGTCTAAAACTCAGTGGTATACAAAAGCATGTTGGTTCTACCATGTCACTGGTTATAGAAGAAGAGTTCACATCTCCTTTTCCACCATGCCATAGGCTACCCTTCACACAGCTAATTCTGAGCAGCTTAATCTTTGCTCATTGCAGTGCATGTTTCTTTTCAGCTCAGTGTAAACAAGGCACCTACTCTTCCAGTGGGCTGGAGACCTGTGAATCCTGTCCACTGGGTACTTATCAACCAGAATTTGGATCCCGGAGCTGCCTCTCCTGTCCAGAACCCACCACCACTGTAAAAAGAGGAGCTGTGGACATCTCTGCTTGTGGAGGTTATCATCAGTGCTTTAGATGTTTAGATTTATTTACATATGTTAAGTTCTTTGTGTGGAGGAGTGGGGTGCTTTTAACAAATCGGATGACCACAGTATGCAAAGAATGTAAATAACTGTCTCATCACAGGGACTTCCTTTTATCCAGCTCATCAGCACTTCAGTATAGATGATGGGCTCTCTGTATACAGCACAAGACTTCTATCCCAGGCCTCAGTAATAAGCATCATAGAAATACAGGTTTCTGGGTCATGTCCCACAGTTTGATTCACTAAATGTAACATGCATTTGTACCTAGTATTCAGGTAATCCCTACATTTACTAGTGCAGGATCACACAATGGCAGCTACTAGTTTAAACAGAAATGAAAGGTCCACATTCCACTTTGAGTATCTCAAACGTCTTAGCTGAGTATAAATATCCAACCACAAATTCCTGAAGATGTAAACAAACTAGAAGATTAAAACTTCACACTATCTCAAAACCAGGACTGACCGTCAAAACTGATCTGTTATGGGCTGCAAAGATAGCTCAGTCACTAAATGCTAGCTGTGCAAGCGTGGGGACCTAAGTCCGTCAGCACCACGTAAGAAGCCAGGTGCAGCAGCACACGTGTAATTTCAGCAGTGGGGAGGCAGGGACAAGAGCATCTCTGGGGTTTGCTGGCCAATCAGTCTCGTCTATTGAGCTCCAGGGTTAGTGAGAAACCCTGTTTTAAACAATAGGCTAAAGAGTGATAGAGTTGGGCACCCAAAGTTGACCTTTTCACACACACACACATACAACCTGTTGCCTTGCCAGAAACTCCAAAAGTTTGTTTCTCTGTAAAGCCAGTGTAGCCATGTTTAGAATTAAAGGTTAGTGGCTTCTGAAGTAACACAGAGGCTCCTTAGAACAAACAAGTGTACATGATGACTTTTACAAGACTTTTGCATTCTTTATACTCTTGCTTAAAAGCCTAAGGTGATGGCAAGAGAATAAAAAGATCTTTTCTTATTGAACAAGCAGTGGTCCTAAGAGCCAGCCTGCCTCAGTCCCAGGTGTTCAGGCCACACAACGAGGTATGCACACACTTCTACACTGAGCTACAGACATGCAAAGCTACAACCAAAAAGAGACTGAGGTTTCTCAGAGCCAGCAAACTAAGGGGCTTACCTGTGACAGTAGAAGGGGTCTGTCCAGAGATGCATCTAAAGAAATGTGGTCCTCAAAAGTTAAGAGCCATAGGACATAGGAGAATGTGTGTTGAATGATAAGTTTTTTAAGTCTCTCATCTATTTAAACTCTCACTGTGCCAGGGTCATGGTAGATAAAAGTGTTAAAAGTTAACAGATTCCTTGAGTAGTGTTCATTAACCAAAACTTTGAGAAGAGAATTTTTCTAACAGTGGATGAAGACCATAAACCATGTCTGTTGTATCAAAGCAGTCTCCTTTTTTTGTGTGTTACTTCAAAGTCTCACATTATATTTGGAATGGATCTGCTAGAGACTCTTTGATTTTGTTAATATGTGAACTGATTTTGAGAGAAAGTCTACAGTGAAATTCTGCCCCTGCCCCAACCACAAAGCAAAAGGAATTTTAATACGGAAGTGGGTTCATATTTGACTTTTCTTTTAGCCTTCTAAATAAGCCTTGAGGTTTGTCGAACATCAGCTTTGCAATTAAACAGTTCTAGTTCCCAGCTTTGCAATTAAACAGTTCTAGTTCCCAGAATGTGGCAGAAATTCTAGTAAATGTCCCCACATCTCCTAGTATTCCTAACATAGTTAGCCATATTCCATTTGTCATGGGTGAGAACCAGGAATAACTCAGCTCTCTCCTGTAGGGTAGACCAACACTATTGTATTTTAAGTTGAAGTATATATGACTTATAAAATAGACCCTCACATAATTACTCTTAGTTTTCCATTCCCTTTCTTCCTTCCTCTTTTCTTTCCTTCCTTCAATCTATCTTTCTCTGTTGATTTTTCTGTCTTTCTGTATTGATTTGTTTACAGATGCATTGTTTTGTTTTTGCTCTCTATCTTAGACTTCTTAAAAACACACTTTTTATGTTTTTGCATTCTCAAAATTGTTATAAACACTATGACAATTACATGTCACGCATTACTACTGTGCTTATGCAATACAGTTTTTACATCTCATCTCTTCTCACATACATATCCTTTGGCTTGTGACTACAAATATGGAAACTTTTAGTCCCATAAATGGCATCTCGTCATCATTGTCAACACATCCACTCCATAAGACAAGTATTAATATTTTTTGAGGACCAGAATGATACCACTTCTCACTCTGACCCTTCAGGATGGAATTAAAACAGGCTATTGACCTCTGGCATTGTCTTTAGAAACATATTAATTTGTTCATTTACTAATGTTTATATGTTTAAAGTGTGTGGCATGTTGACACCATATGTATATGCTCACTGCAGTCAAACAAATTAACACACCTCACCATTTCATATTGTTATGCTTTTTTCTGTAGTAAAGGTTCCTGAAATCTATGCCAATGGTGCTTTCTACTTTATAATACAGTATTATCAACTGTCCAGTAAAATTATTTAAAGGCCAGATTTATTGACTTTTATGGCTGTATTTGTTGTCCATATGCCATCAGTAAATGATACTTGCAAGGTAATAGTTTCCCCCTGTTTATTTCAGCACACAATTTTAAATTTCTCCCGACTGTTACTATTAAAAGTAAGTGAAATTTCTACATTCTTTCCTCATGATCAGAACATTCAGACATACATATTCTGTGTATGTTCAGCTTTATGTTATGTACTAAATAGTGCTGCTATGAAAACATACATCTCTGTTTATTGCATATATAAACACAGATGCACCATTTCCCATCTTATATACCAGCTGGCTGATTTAATTAGGTGTCTGGGACTTCCTTTTCCAAATAGAAAGAGGTGACTCAAGTATTTCAGAAGCTGTCTCACAACCAAAGGTTAAAGAGCTTATTTTAAATATAATGTATAATTCCATACACACAAATGTTTTTTTTTCTTTGTAGTACCCTGTCCGGTAGGAGAATTCTCCCGTTCTGGTTTAATACCCTGCTATCCTTGCCCTCGAGACTATTACCAGCCCAATGCAGGGAAGTCCTTCTGCCTCGCCTGTCCCTTTTACGGAACTACAAGCATCACTGGTGCCACATCCATCACAGATTGCTCAAGTAAGTTCTCAATCTGTATCATACAAACCCCACTTTGAAGTCTTATCTGTATTTGCCTCTCTGGTTTCTTCTGTTCCATTTGTCACCATTTTGGGTGGATTCCGATACCTGGGGTTATTAATTCAACCTCCTTTGGTCTTTTAAAACAATTTTATTGCATTTTTCTTTATGTAGCACATCATAGTGCATATGTTTGTGCACCCACACATGCACATGCCACAACATTCATGTGGAGAGCAAACAACAGCTTACAAGAATCGTAACATAGAATTTCCACCATGTGTGTCCTAGGATCAAAGTCAGATCATCTTGCTGGTCGGCAAGTTGAACCATCTTACCAGATCCTTTAAAGGTCTTTTTGATGACAAGACTAGAAGAATTATTTTGGAAACATTGTACTTGGTAACTAACAAACGTTTCTCCCGGAGTCTAGGATGGAATGACATGCCACCCATGACTGTGTTTTCCCGTTCAGTGTTACTGAAACAAAATATGTGTGGCTTGACTCACTTGGCAACCAAACCTTACCCAGAGTTTTTCGAAAGAGCTTGATTATGTGAGCCACACCTACCACATGCTGACACTTTGCCCATCTGTCTTACTAGGTTTTAGCTCCACTTTCTCAGCAGCAGAAGAAAGCATAGTGCCCCTCACGGCCCCTGGACATACCCAAAAGAAGTATGAAGTCAGCAGTCAGGCAAGTCTGCTTCCTACACAGACCATTTTCTTTGATGGGATGCTTAGAAAATAGTTTGCCATTTTACATATCACAGAATGCCAAGATTAAAACCTTAATTAAATTATGAAGACTGTAAAAGAATATTTAGTTATGGTTCTTTTTCATGTTTTTAAATTTTTATTTTTAAATTTGTTACAGTTTATTTACTTTGTATCCCAGCTGTGGCCTCCTCCCTCATCCCTTCCCAATCCCACCCTCCCTCCCTCTTTGTCTATTCTGCCCCTCCCCCAGTCCACTGATAGGAGAAGTCCTCCTCCCCTTCATCTGATCCTAGCCAATCAGGTCTCATCAGGACTGGCTGCACTGGCTTTCTCTGTGGACTGGTTAGGCTGCTCCACCCTCAGGGGGAGGTGATCAAAGAGCCAGCCACTGAGTTCATGTCAGAGACAGTCCTTGTTCCCCTTACTGAGAACCCACTTGGACACTGAGCTGCCATGGGATACATCTGTGCAGGCATTCTAGGTTATCTCCAGCAATGGCCCTTGGTTGGAGTATCAGTCTCAGAAAAGACCCCTGAGCCCAGATATGTTGGTTCTGTTGCACTGTTTGTGGAGCTCCTGTTCCCTCCAGATCCTTCTATCTGCTCCTTCTTTCATAAGATTCCCTGCACTCTGCCCAAAGTTTGGCTATGAGTCTCAGCATCTGCTTTAATACCCTGCTGGATAGAGTCTTTCAGAAGCCCTCTGTGGTAGGCTCCTGTCCTGTTCCCTGTTTTCTCCCTCTCTGATGTCTATCCCGTTTGCCTTTCTGAATGAGGATTGAACTCCTTACCCAGGGTCCTCCTTCTTGCTTAGCTTCTTTAAGTGTACAGATTTTAGTATGATTATCCTATATTAAATGTCTAATATCCACTTAAAAGTGAGTATATATCATGTGTGTCTTTCTGCTTCTGGGATACCTCATTCAGGATAATCTTTTCTAGTTCCCACCATTTGCCTGCAAATTTCATGATTTCCTTGTTTATAATTACTATTCCATTGTGCAAGTGTACCATAATTTCTGTATCCATTCCTCAACTGATGGACACCTGGGTTGTTTCCAGATTCTGGCTATTACAAATAAAGCTGGTACAAACATGGTTGAGCAAATGTCCTTGTTGTATACATCAGCATCTTTTGGATATATGCCTAGAAGTGGTATAGCTGGATCTTGAGGAAGCACTACTTCTAATTGCCTGAGAAAGTGCCAGATTTATTTTCAAAGTGGTTGTACAAGTTTACATTCCCACCAGCAATGAAAGAGGGTTCCTCTTTCTCCACATCCTCTCCAGCATGTGTTGTCACTTGAGTTTTTGATCTTAGCCATTCTGATGGGTGTAAGGTGAAATCTCAGGGTTGTTTTGATTTGCATTTCCCTGATTCTTAGTAAGAACTTTAAAAAAGTTCAACATTAGATGTTCTTAGTACCAAAAATTGGAGATATTTTCCCAGAAATTTCTGCTCAGCTGTATGCAGATGTGGGAGGTTTTGACCCATCATTGGGAAAGGAAAGGGGGCAGTATGAAAGATTTTTATGGGGCTAAAAAGATAATCCAACTTTTATTTCAAAATTATTTGCATATTTTTGTGACCAAAAACATTGTTTCTTGGAATAAGATGTGAATAATTAAGCACTATCACTCAAGTACATAACTAAACCAATTATTTTCTCTTTCTCTCTCTCTCTCTCTCTCTCTCTCTCTCTCTCTCTCTGTGTGTGTGTGTGTGTGTGTGTGTGTGATGCTGGGACCTGAACTGATGGCCTCTCACAATGCTGGTTGTGTGTCCTGCCAATGAGTATGTTCCCAGTCCTGCTTTCCAGTTTTGATTTGTTTTGTTTTTAAAGATGGTCTGCTATGTCAGGTATTTGGGGTAGATTCTGCCATTACTTAATTCATTATACCCAAAGTCACAAGTCCTTTGGCATTTGCTGTTTTTAAAGCCAATGATACTGTATTTATTCTATCAACCTCCTACAGTCCAGCATAGTGAACTTCTAGGGCCCTGCACATCACACTTGAAAGTGAGCTGGCTGGACACAGAAACTCGTAGGAATCTCTAAAGCAGTGCTGTGATAGAGTCCACTGGCCCCTTTCAAATAAAAATGCATGGACTTCACACTAGAGGCTCTGTTTTATAGAGTCTTGGTTGATCTCTGTACTTCCTATATTTTGAAAGCATCCCTAATGGATTCTACCATGCAACAACACTTAGGAACACTGCATGTGTTTAACTTGCTAAAGAATCATCATTTGTGCCCCTACACAGCAGGCTCCTATGATACAGCACCAACCCAGCTAGCTTGAATGAACTCACCTGGAGGCACCTTGGCAACTTTCTGGCCCCTAGGTAGGAATGGTCTGAACTGAACTGCATACTTCTCTGTGATATGTGCCTTTTCCTCCCATGGTAGGTCTTCCATGAATGCTTTTTAAACCCTTGCCACAACAGTGGGACCTGCCAACAGCTTGGGCGTGGTTATATCTGTCTCTGTCCACCCGGATATACAGGTAACATAGAGGAAAGTTAATTTTAACATATCTTGTATGGAATTGGTGTAACTACTGAATCAGATTTTGGGATACTAAACACAGATCACATAAGACATTAGATGATGTTAATTAGAGGAAATATTGGGTTGAACAAGATAAAAGGCATTCATACCTAACAGTTTCCTTTGTACAGTTTGGAGAAAAAGGAAAAAAAAAGTCTTCACTATGAAAGCTAACCCATAACTGGGGGTTTAACTGGAATACAGCCTGGGAGTCACATCCAAAGTTTTGTTCTAACACAAATTAAAAGCATGACACTCAACTTTGTCCAACACAAACATTTTCAAACAAGTTCCCCTCTTCTCTCATTTGTTACTCAACAGTGGAAGTTCTTGTTCGTTGAGGAGATTTGTTACTTTGTTTCTAGATTCAGGAGAACACCCTGACTTTGCTCTGTACACTTTGGCTGTGGTAATGATGTAAGAACTATGTTTACTTGCAGTTTGGTTCACAGAACAGACTGTCTAGAAACAACTTTAGGAGAAAATAAAATACATCTTAAGTTGAGGTCTTTGATCCAGTTGGACTTAGTTTTGTGCAAGGCGATAAATATGGATCTATTTGCATTTTTGTACATGTAGGCATCCAGTTAGACCAGCACCATTTGTTGAAGATGCTGTCTTTTTTCTATTGTATGGTTTTGGCTCTTTTCTCAAAAAAATCAAGTATCTGTAGGTGTGTGGGATTATTTCTGGGCCTTCTATTCGATTCCATTGATCCACCGTTCTGTTTCTCTGCCAATACCATGCAGTTTTTATTACTATTGCTCTATAGTACAGCTTGAGATCAGGGATGGAGATATCTTCAGATGATCTCTTGTTGAACAGGATTGTTTTAGCAATTCTGGGTTTTTTGTTTTTCCATATGAAATTGAGAATTGTTCTTCTAAGATAACCTAGAACCCCTGCACAGATGCAGCCCATGGCAGCTCAGTGTCCAAATGGGTTCCCTAGTATGGGAAACAGGGGCTGTGTCTGACATGAACTCAGTGGCTGGCTCTTTGATCACCTCCCCCTGAAGGGGGAGCAGCCTTAACAAGCCACAGAGGAAGTCAATACAGCCAGTCCTAATAGGCCAGGGTCAGATGGAAGGGGAGGAGGACTGCCCCTATCAGTGGACTGGGGGGTGGGCAAGGTAGGTGAAGAGGGAGGGAAGATAGGATTGGGAGGGAATAAAGGAGGGGCAACAGCTGGGATGCAAAGTGAATAAATTGTAATTAATAAAAATAAACAAATTAATAAAAAATTTAAGAAGTTCCATTTGTGAGAGAGAACCAAAAAAATTGTAAAAGTGCAATTAATTTAAAACAATCCCTTATTTTCTTTAAAATATTTTTGTCTTGCTCCAAAAGAAGAAGGTATGCAATGAACTATGAAAGTTTTTCATGGAAAATTTTATTTAAATAAAATTCACCAAAAAAGAAATAAGCAAAAAAAATTTTTTTGGAAACTAAAGACAGCAAAAGGCTAGCAAAGATATTGGCATTCCACTTACCACAGCTGGCTTATGTATATGCTTTCTTTAAAAATTTGTGCTGACATTTCATAGGAAATATAGAAGTTGCCAGGCACAACGTCTTTAATACCAGCATTTGAGAGGCAGAGTCAGGGGAATATCTGAGTTTGAGGACAGCATGAGCTACAAAGTTAAGTTCCAGGCCAGCCGGGGATACACAGTGAGATTCTATCTAAAAACAAACAAACAGCAACAGAACAAAAGAAAAATGAAAAGAAGGAAGGAAAGGATGGTTGGATGGATGGATGGATTTCTCTGAGAATTCCATTAAAGTAGAATTAAATATCTACTTGAGTAGATATTTAAAGAAGACATATAACTAGTGCTTCTCATGCATAAGTGTGTGCCATAACTATTTGGAAGGCTTGAAATATGGCATTTCTCTTTTGTTCTAAGGTGATGCTGATGTTGGTAATCTGAAGATCACAGCCACCGTGGCAGAGAGGGTTTCTAACAGAGTTAGCCCGGCAAACCTGTGTGCACCCTGTGGAAAGATGATACCTACTACAGGGCATCTACTTTATGAGCTGAGATTTAGCAAAACTTGACCCCATCCCATCCTTTGAGCCAAGTGACCTTGGTAGCAATTTTATATTTTGTGGGGTTTGTTTTATAATTGATTATAATTTGTGGCTCCTATTATACTTGCAAGCTTCGGTTTCTATTCCCTTAATGACTTAAGAAAAAAATTGTTTTTACTTTCCATGTAGTGTTGTAAGGTATCTGAAGTCTATGTGAAAGCATGGAGTGCCCTTATTAAACACAACTGGATGGCAGCTCTTCCTTGTAAGCCTAGATTACGGAGATCACTACTTTCAAATGATCATGAGTGTTTATGACTCCCTTTCTTTGATTTGTCATTCAGTGTTTGATTTACATTTTAGGCTTAAAGTGTGAAATAGATATTGATGAATGCAACTCGCTGCCTTGCCTCAATGGTGGAATTTGTAGAGACCAAGTTGGAGGATTCACTTGCGAGTGCCCATTGGGTTACACAGGTAAGAGGCAAGGCTCCAGTCTCTGCAGTAAAAACCTAGTTTGTTTTGTATTATTTATGCACATTTGGAAAGTGCATATTATGATTTCTCCAGGTCAGAGACTCTATGACTCTTTGCAGGTCAAGTATGTGAAGAAAATATAAACGAGTGTAACTCCAGTCCTTGCTTGAATAAGGGCACGTGCACTGATGGTTTGGCAAGCTACCACTGTACCTGTGTAAAAGGATATGTTGGTAAGAAGTTTGGTTTCCCTCCCTTGTAAAATTCTGTAAATAAGGATCAGTTCATTTACTAACATAATCTATAAATATTATATTTGGATTTTATTAATATACTGTTGGAGACAAGCCATGTAAATGATGATCATAAATGAATATAATTAATACAAAAACATTCTGCCAACTGATAGAAGAAATGTGGTTAAAATATACACTTAATTGTTAGGGAAGAAGTATGAAAGGAGGAACATACCAGTGAAGGAAAAGCATGAGGCCTAAGAAAGAAGGAAAAAATGGAACTAAATTTATCGTCTTTTAAAGCATTATTTCAGCTAGATGTCCATTGCCAACCATAGTTTCAGAAAGAAGATGACATGAGCTGAGTATCAAAACTACAGATTCCAAAAACAAACAAACAAAAAAAAAAAAACTACAGATTCCTGAAATGACTCAGCAAAACCAGAGTCATCATAAGTTGCATCCTGAGCCATTTAGTGGCAATGGCTCTGCAGTCTCTCTCCTTTAGGTGCAGCCAAGGAGTCACATTTGGCTCAATTTTCTTCTGGAGGTGACAGTCTTGGCTCTTTCTCGTCCTCACCCATCCCCAGGTGTGCACTGTGAAACAGACGTCAATGAATGCCAGTCCAGTCCCTGCTTAAATAATGGAGCTTGCAAAGACCAAGTCGGGGGGTTCTTGTGCAAATGCCCACCCGGATTTTTGGGTACCCGGTGTGAAAAAAACGTGAATGAGTGTCTCAGCCAGCCATGCCAAAATGGAGCCACGTGTAAGGATGGCATCAACAGTTTCAGGTAGAAGGCCATGTCTAGAGTTTCGCTTTGTGTTTCGTTGACTGGGTAGTCACTGAGCAGTCTTAATGGAATATTAACTGAAAAGCCCCAGATCAGCTGTCCTCACATGCTGACCCAAAGTTAGGCACAGTAGAATCTCACCACCTCTCTCATAAGGCAAGGCCCCACCTAGATATAGGCCTAACAGTTTTTGTTGTCATTGCTTGTTCAGTGTGTGTGTGTGCTGGTTTTGAGATAGACTCTCCTGTAGGACAGTGTGGCCTGGAACTCACTATGTAGTTGAGGATGACTTTGAACTTCTGATTCTCTTGCCTCAACCTCCCAAGTCCTGGGATCACATGCATGTGCCACCATCCCTGGTGTTCTGCAGTTCTGGGGGCATAACCCACCGCTTCCTGCATGTTGAGCAAGCACCGTTGAACTAGACTTCCAATCTCGAACTGGTAGTTTTAAGGTGGACGAGGTAAGGTGTTTGCAGCCTGTGAGTGTAATACATGCCAGGGTTAGGAACCTAAGCTAGCTCTTGGGAAATCATAAAGGTGAGAGGAGGAGCTGGAGAGGTGGCCCGGCTGTCAAGCGCTTGCTAAGAAAGCACGAATGCCTGAGTTCAGATCCCTAGCACCTGTGTGAAACAAAGCTTGCTTCGGCAATACCAATCTGTCATCCCAAATGCTGGACGGCGAAGACAGGTGGATTTTGGAGCTCATTGGCCAGCCAATTGTGAATGCCGAGTTCAGTGAGAGACCCTGTCTTGGAAAACAAGGTAGAGAATGATAGAGGAAGACACCTAACACCAACCCCTAGCCACCACATGGGCACACACGAACTGCGCAGGCACACACACACACATACACACACACACACACACACACAAACATGAATACACACATGCATAAAACAATGATGAAAGTAAAGAAGTATAGTCCCAGGGCACAGAAGTTAATATATTAGCACTAGACAAGACCCAGTATTTTCAAACATTTTACATTTTAACAGAAATTTTTGCAATAGGTAAGATGAAAATGGGCTATATAGGATGATACTATATGATGGGCCTATATGATCGGCCTGAGGGCCCATCTGCATTAGAAGTCCATGATGTTCTAACATCTACTTTAGAAATCTTTAATCAAAAGAACTAACATGAGCACAATAAATAAAATAATAAAAACTGAGCATTTGAGGGTAAAATAAAAGGGTTTTTTTGGGGGGTGGGACTTTGCCTTCCTGAGAAGTTACTGTGTCAGTAGAATGCACTAGAACATCCCATATAGTCATCTCCCGGAGTCACCTGTGCATCCCCCAGCCTGCAGGGAAACACGGGAGACAGCATTTCTGCAGTACAGAGCATACACTGTCCTTGCTAGTGAACCTTAGGAAACACAGTCCTAACGCTGCCGCTGGATCTATCTGCTCACAAAGTTAAACAAGAAAAATCAAAGTTACCCCCTTACAACGTAGCACAGTCCCATTCCTGTTTTGCCCTTCATCTTCCTACCAAGCAGCCAAATCTCTACACATATCAATATATGCTAGGAAGGTGTTTAGGCCAGTGAAATTTGTATTGTCAGGGTGGAAGTGAAGTGTTATCAATACAACATCATTTTCTCATGGAAGCTTCACATTTTCCAACAAAGAGCACCTCACCATAAGTGGTAAAAACAACAACAACAACAAAAAGTAACTTCACCCCAGGGCTCAGAAAAATAGAAGAATGTGTAGAACCAGAGGAGAGTAAGAAGACAAGCTGTCTCCGGAACGTAGGAGTGTGGGTGAAGTGAGCGTCCTGGATGGAGCTGTGGCAGTGTGGTAATGTCAGATGAGGAGAGGCGCACTGCTAGCCAAAACATTCCACCATAAAGCGCAGAGACCCAGTCAACGTGGCCCTCCACACCCAAGTTTCCTTTTGACTCCTCCAGTGCCGTGCACTCACTCGCATCTCCTTCAGAGCAGCGTCAGTGGCAGCTCCAGGCGAATGTGCTGTGTCGATACGATGACCACCAGTCATGAAGAAAATTGCAAAAATAATAGGCATGCATTCATCTCTATGATTGGCAAATCCTAATATGTTCTATGTTTGAGTCACACCTTTTGTTTTAAAGGAATAAGTTCTAAAGATAGGGCTGGATTCCCTCCAGTTTGCATACAGACTCTATCTGTATGTGTGTGTGTCTCTCTCTCCTAGTGGTAATCAGTGTTCTGAATTTTCTATTTAGACATATAGTTTATATCTTACTACCTCAATCACAATAAGCAATACACATCGTGGTTTTAGATGTTGGGTTCACTCCATCAATACCATTTGTCACTTAACATTTTAACATTGTTTTCAGGCATTGTCAAATAAATGTATTTGCCCTGGTTCATTTGTCACAAAGGCTCCACAGCATCTATGACATGAGTGTACCAGGCATTGCTTTTCTGTCCACCCCAACAGAGCATTGCTGCCATGAACACAGGGCACAGGAGGCAGAGCTTGTGTGCAATGACTTTCTGGAGTAAATGATATGAAGTAGCTACACAAGACTCTGGGGAATGGGTTCGAAACTGCCCTTGACACTGTGGGACTGTAATTCTAATTCCCATCTCAGATTTCACAACAGGATGGTCAGGGTTTGTTATTATTGGATGTGTTTTACGTTGTGGTGTGTGTGGTGGTATTCCTCACACAGTGAATAAGAATGAGGTTGAGACTCCCACCCCACCACTCAGTGACAGCAGGACTTCCACAGGTGACTTAGCACAGCTAGAGCACACTTTAACTCATCAGTGAAGAGGGAATGATACCAGCATCATCTCATTGCTATAAACTGGCTTAATAAATAAAAAGGCTTTAGAATAGAATCCGAACTACTCCTCTTTTCCTAGGAATTTCTGTGGGGAAAGAACTCACTACACATAAACTCTTCATACATACCCTTGTTCCAGAATCACCTTTTGCTTTATTTCATTCTGTTTATGATGCAGAGTATCTTAAACGGGTTCGATCACAATCAGACGAATGGGGAAAGTAAACAATTTAAAGACTTTTTTTCCTCCTGGCATCTTCTGAAACAAGGATGTCATAAGTTGAGGACACAAGTTTCTCTAACAAATCCTCAAATCGCTTCTGTTGCTGTTTCTTTTTTTTTTTCCAGGTGCCAGTGCCCAGCAGGCTTCACAGGGCCACACTGTGAACTGAACATCAATGAATGTCAGTCCAACCCATGCAGGAACCGTGCCACCTGCGTGGACGAGCTGAACTCATACAGTTGTAAATGCCAACCGGGATTTTCAGGCCAAAGGTGTGAGACAGGTATGCATGAACTCAGATGTGAAGCAGGTTGTATGAACTCAGGCCTGAATCAAGTATGTATGAACTCAGACTGAGACAGGTGTGTATGAACTCAAGTGTGAGACAGGTGTGTTTGAACTCAGGTGTGGTACAGGTGTGTATGAACTCAAGTGTGAGACAGATGTGTGTGAACTCAGAATGACTGTTAGCAATACCCAGAATAGCATATAGGACAGCTCCGGGTTTTATCCGTGTCACATACAGCCCATACACCAGAAGCTCTGTTAAGCGTTTCATCTTCACAGCCATCCGTAAAATGAGGTGCTGCTGTTGTTATCCCTGATGGCATGGATGAGGAAGCCAAAGCTTAGATCTAAGAGGAAAATGGAGAGAACAGTTTGGCAGAAGTCTTCCTCATTTCCCTTTTTAACCTTTTGGATTTTGCTACATGTATCCAGACCACACACTGGATGTCCAAAGATTATTCCTCTTCTTTCTCCTTCTTTCTCCTTTTCTTCCTCATTTGTGGTCTTGTTAGGGCATGCATGCATGTTTTTGTTTGTGTGTGCATGGGTGTGTGCTTGCAAGCATGTATGCATACATGTGAGAGTAGAGGCCAGAAGTCAGTGTCAACTGCTCTCTGCCTTATTTCTTTGGGGAGAGCCTCTCACTGAACCAAGAGCTCGCTGCCTCGACTGGTAGACCAGTAAGCACTCGGGATCCTCTTGTTTCCACCTCCCAACACTGGGGTTACAGACATGCCACCATGTCTGGCCTTTCATGCAGGTGCTAGGGTGGGGAATTCATGTCCTCATGCTTGCATAAGATGGCACTTTCCCCGCTAAGCCATCACCCCGATCCCAATCTTGTTCATTTTAATGGTATTTTCACAATTGAAAGTTGAAATGTTACAATTATATACATTTGTGAACTATAAAGAGCATGTTATAATTTATGAATATAATGCAGAATGTTTAAAGCAACCTAGTTAACATACCTGTTACCCCGACTGCTTCCCACATTTTTTGCGAGAATACTAAAATGTATATCTTAGCAATTTTGTACAATGAGCTGTTATTAACCGCATATACTACATTGTGAAATTGAACTCAAACGAACGAACCAAACAAACAAAATACTCTTCCCTGAGATTGTATTACCTTTAATTTTCATCTCTCCATTTCTTTCATATGTCTAGAAAGGACACTCTAAAATGCCACTTGGCTTGTGTGGTGAAAGTTGATGGACAGGTAGGTCAGAGAGTCTATAGACCAATGCTAGTTTGCTTTCTCAGGAGACTGAAGTTTTTTAGGTAAAAGACTTTTGTTATAAAGTAGGCTCTGCAGAGCTGAACAGGGGAAGAGCTGAATCGTCACCAGCTAGAGAAAAGACAGATCCTTGAGTGAGGTGACGTTGCCCTTGAATTAGCCCTTTTCCTCCTCTGCAGCATCAACCCCTCTTGGCAGTATACCTCCTGCTTTATCAGCTCTCAGCCCTTCTACCTCACCAATCCTGTTTTTCCGCTTCTTTCAGCAGCTGTGTCCTCCATGCATTACTGGGGAGACTCACTGGTTAAATAAGTATTTACTCCTCAGATCTCCATGTTTGATGAAGTTAGCTTCTTTGGAGTTGGAACTTCTTGCCCACCGCTTTCCCTCAGCAACCGGAACTGTGCAGGAATACCACAGTCTGCACGCTCTCTTTATTTGTTGCAGAACAGCCTTCAGGTTTTAACCTGGATTTTGAAGTTTCTGGCATCTATGGGTATGTCATGCTAGATGGAGTGCTTCCATCTCTCCATTCCATAACCTGCACGTTCTGGATGAAATCCTCTGATGTCATCAACTACGGGACGCCAATCTCCTATGCACTCGAGGGTGACAAAGACAACACCTTCCTCCTGACTGATTACAATGGGTAAGCAGGAATTAGGATGGATGTGGCATGGAGGGCTTCTCCTGACACCAAGTTAGAACTGAATCCCACTCAGGGATCACCCTCTGACACTGGGGCCAGGAACAAGGGAACATGGAGGCATGGGTGACATCAGTCACCTGGAACAGGTGTATGAAGCACAGTTTCAGCATACAGGCAGAATTCTTTGTTCCATTAAGAGGAATTATATCTGATGCGAGAATCCTTCCCTTTGCACTGTCTATAATGTCATTCCCATTGTACCTAGAGTTTTGCTGAAGAGCCATGGATCTGAACAGGCTAAACCACTGATCGCCTGTCCACACTAGTTATTGCTGATCTGTCCACTAGCTTGGCCTCTGTGGTCCTTTGCAGACCTCCACTCTTTTCCATATTTGCATTCCTCATCAAGACTGCAAGCCCATTCCTGGATAGGCGGCATGGTGTTCCACGGAGGCCTTTCTTCTCAGGTTCACCCATCATGTTGGCCTAATGAGCAGGTTGCAGGTCTGAAAGACCTACTGGGATCTTTTTTTCTTCTCAAGCTAGGGGAGTCTCATTATTTTGGTAGAACTCTCATCAAGCAGAATTCTTCTTTGTGAAGTTGAACTTTCAGGGGGGAAAACTTAAGGCATTTGCAAACACTTGAGGTAAAATGTACATATTCGTCTTTGGACACTTTCCAATTTAAACTGTTCACTACTTCACACCACTTCCCTGGGTGGTTTATGGAGACCTCTTGTGGTTCTTTTATCTGGATGGATGTATTTGAGCTACTATGTGACGAGTCTGACAACTGACTTAGACTGTTTAGGCTAATCTAAAAAGTCTAAGATCAGAGACTGTCCCTGTTCCCATTACTATGTAATGCACTTGGACACTGATCTGCCATGGGCTACATCTGTGCAGGGATTCTAGGTTATCTCCATGCATGGTCCTTGGTTGGAGTATCAGTCTCCCATCAACTGATTGACCTGCTCTTTGATCACCTCCCCCTGAGGGAGGAGCAGCCTTACCAGGCCAAAGAGGAAGACAATGCAGCCACTCTTGATGAGACCTGATAAACTAGGATCAGAAGGAAGGAGAGGAAGACTTCAGTGGACTTGGGGAGGGGCATGCGTGGAGAAAGGGGAGAGAGGATGGATTGGGAGGGGAGGAGGGAGGGAGCTACAGGGGGGATACAAAATGAAGAAAGTGTAATTAATAAAAATTAAAAGAGAAAAGAAAAAAGACATTAAAATGCAAAAAAAAAGTCTAAGATCAAGGCAGTGGCATAATCAGGGACTAGGAAGAGCCCCTTCCTGGCTCACAGATTCTGTTCAGGTATGTTCTTCCTGTGCCCTCAAAGACTGAAGCAGCAAGGGATTCCTGCTGACCTCTTTTGTAACTGCAATAATCCTGTTCAAAGGACTCTGTCGTCATGACCTAGTCACCCCCAAGAGCATCTGTTCTTATACTGCCAGATTGTTGATTGGGACTTTGAACATACAAATTTGAGGGAACCCAAATGCCCAGTCAATAATTTAAGCCCTGAAGTGGACTAAGTGCCCGTGGACATCTGAATTTCGTTTTTGGTCTTAGAAAACACATACTCTAGAGGTAGGATATCATTTAGACATTTCAGCAACTCTCGCTTCCTCTTGACTTTCCAAGGAGGGTAAATTGTTTCAATTATCTTGGCTCACCCTAAGACTTTTTTTCTCATTCCTCATTGTTTACATTGAGCTAGAATTTCGTGTAATTAGTAACTCTGCTACTAATTTATAATTTAGATCTGTAATGTAGATCTGCTTCTAAAATATTATCAGATGGAGGGGGAAATGACTAGTGGATTTCATAAGTACTTTATCCACACTCACAAACCACAAACATGATAAAGAGTAATGTGTCCCCAGAAAAAAAATCACAAAGTGTGACCATTGACTTTATCCCCTGGAATCTTTCTCTCCACAGCTGGGTTCTTTATGTGAATGGAAAGGAAAAGATCACAAACTGCCCCTCTGTAAATGATGGCATTTGGCATCATATTGGAATCACATGGACAAGTACTGGTGGAGTCTGGAGGGTCTATATAGATGGGAAATTATCTGACAGTGGTACCGGCCTCTCTGTTGGCAAAGCCATACCTGGTATGTTATAGCAAAAGTTGTACGTGTGCATGGGACTCTGGAGGCCAGCTGTGTTGTCATTGCTTCCAGGAAAGACCCACAATTATTTCACCTACCTAACCCATCTTGACTATAAGCTTCCAAATGCTTTGCCCTGGGCAAGCTGCATGACTGTGTAAGAGAAGCCTTTGGGGATCTTGGTTTGACCAGGAAACAAGCCGGGCTAGCAGCATTTACTAAGCTGCGTTCTAAGGAAGCCATTAACTACTGATGTATCTTGCTTGCTGGCTGACTGGCTGGCTTGCTTACTACGTTTTGGGGGCTTTTCTGAGTTTTTTGCAGGGGTGTGGGGCAGGGAGGGACAAAGTATATAAACTGAGCCACTGGGCATATTTTCCAGATTTTGTGTCCTTTCTCAAGTAGAACTCAACTTTTCCTCTAAAGTCAGTTTAAAAATTCGGGGGTTGGGGGAAGGTTAGTTTGAAAATTGCTGCAGGCTTACATGGCAAAAAAATTGACTTGTGTAGATATAGTAATGGAAGAACTATGTGGCTGTAATTATTCTTCACTTTCTTCATGTTTCCAATACTTAAAAAATAATGTCTAGGTAAAACAAAATTCAACAAAAATAGCTTAAAATATTAAAAATGAACTGTTATCTTCTAGAACCAAGGTATATTGAACTAAGGTAAATATACTAATAAATCTATAACAAAAGATAAATCCTCATGAAAATGTGATGAGATCACCTTTTCAGAGCCTCAAAACAGATATTTAATTCATATTTTAGAAACTGTGTCTCTTTGTTTTACTTTGTAATATTAAAAAATTATAGAGATGACACTAAAATTCATTCACTTGTAACAATAGAGAATATATACTAAGAGCCCACTCCTAAGTAAGTCAGGCACCCACTGAGCAAAATCCATATGACCTCTGCCCTCCAGAAAGTTTCAGTATGGTAGAGGAGTGATATGTTGTTTTAGGTCCATAATCGGATGTGGTTTCAAACAGCAGCAATCACTGTAGAGGAATGGGACACAGTTTCATAACAGCCCCCAGCCAAGGGGCTGTACAGAGTAAATGTTGGTGAAGGCCAGAGAGTTGTCTTCCCTGAGTTCTAAGGCTAGCTAAGCATTAACCAGTAAACAAGATGAGACTTTGTTGAAAGTGGAAGTATCTAGAATCAGATGGAACAAATGAATGTACTATGCACGGAAACAAGGCTGTACATAAAGGTCATGGCCAATCATACAAAGTCTTGGAGGGCAGGTTAACAACTGAGGTTTTGGTCCTGAGGTCAGTGGAATGTCACTGCTAGCCTCTAAGATTCCAGGCATGGTCAGAATGGAGCTATCGAGTGTGTAGGGGCAGGGTGGGGGAGGGACACTACATAACAAAGATGTTTCTAACCAGAGGACAGAGGGCCCCCAGTAAAGGGAAAGGATTAATATCAGAAGATTCAGGAAACCTTGGTTCTACTTTCCTGAGGGGAAAAGATCAGTTTCAAGTGATAAACAGGAGGCAGGCACTCTCCTTTCAGCAATACTGATGTGATAGGGAGACAAATCATGCCCATGTGCTGTGACATGAACCCTCACACTAAGTTAAGAACCAGCTCATTCAGGAGGGCAGCCTGGGTACCTAGCAGACATGACAGCCATAGTGGGTAACTAACTATAGGAACAGAGATGAGTGACACTGTTATGAGGGGAGGGAAGAAAAGGAAATTCCTGAGGTGTCATGAATCCAGGCAGTGAAGACAACAAGTGAGGATGTGAATTAGAGAGATTAACCTAGAAGAACCAGAAATCATCAACCAGAAACAATAGCAAAGTTGTTTATGGTGATATTACTTGGAGACCAATATAGAAGCTGCTTTTAAAGACCATGTGGTTGGACACAACTGAATGGTGAGCATTTTCCTGTCATATGATAGGTCCTAGGTTCAATTCCTGGTAGTAATTTTTTAATTGTATGGTTGTTTTACAAGATTAGGATAATGTTTGGCAAGGCTTTGATGAAACCACTCTCAATAAATTTAAAATATTGTTCTGAGCCGGGGCCTGGTAGGAAATTCCTGTAATAGTAGCACTTGGGAAGCAGAGGCAAGGATCAGAGGTTCAAACCCATCTTTGGCTACATACTAAGTTTGAGACCAGCCTGGGAAGAGCAAGACACTGTCTCAAGCAAAACAAAACAAAATTTTAAAAAATATCTTGTTCTAACAATGTGTGCCTCCGTGTAAAATATGTTTGGTCAGAAAGCCACTGTAGAACCCACAACTTCCCTGTAATGCTTTTTATGCTTTACTACTGGTTTCAAAAAATTCTGCTTTTACATAAATTTATTCAGTAGTTTTACTACAGTGATCATGTGAGTTTAACAATGACTAACTTTCCATTTTAGATGGTGCCAGAGGCGGATTGCTCTGCTCAAATCCAAGTACTCCGACTCCCAGCTATGCCCCTTTCATGCTCTCACTGCCTGTCCTACTTACTGAGAATGCATATAGATCTGTTGGGTGTGGCTCATTATGAACTGTGGCATACAGACTGCCAGAGAGACCCAAGGGGCTGTAGACAGTCACCCTTAACCTGAGTCCCACACACCATATAACTGTAACCCTTCTGGCATTTTATGCCTCTGCCCAGAAACTTTGTGTCTTTTATCTGCATAAAACTAACTCTTATTCAAGTATGTCTCTCTAATCTCCACCCCCTCACCCCTATATGTGTGTGTGTGTCTGGTCATTTCTTCTGTTCTGCATACTTCCATTTTTTTAACTCACTGCCACATATGGGAAAGTATTTCCTGTATATATCTTCTCTTTGAATTACAACCGCCCATGCAGAAAAGCTTGACTTTGTCACCTGCGCAGGTCCAACCTGGATAGTGTTCCCACCAGGTCATTAGGAGCTGCATAAGTGCCTGCTTCATTCAACAAGCCTCCCTCGAAGGCTGAAACAGAGTTGGATGGACAGGAGAGGGGAGAAAAGCATCCATGATACAAGAAACTCTGATATCAGAGCCAGGGAGCCATATGTACCTCATTGGAGTCTGATGGACTCACCTTCCAACTGCCTTTAATGGTCTACAGAAACTTAATTTTAATCTGTCCTTGTTGCTAATCCGTGCAACAAAGTTACATGGTTCAGCTTTCAATGACTCTTTCATACATTCATATTAGCTATACTCTCATTAAATTAGCATTTGGAGAACAACAAACAATTAGGGCAGTTTTTCTCTTTATTCTCACTCTCTCCCTCCCTCTCTTTCTCTTTGTAGGTGGTGGTGCATTAGTTCTTGGGCAAGAGCAAGACAAAAAAGGAGAGGGATTCAACCCAGCTGAGTCTTTTGTGGGCTCCATAAGCCAGCTCAACCTCTGGGACTATGTCCTGTCTCCACAGCAGGTCAATTCCATTTTCAGTGTATGAGATACAGTAATGAGATACAAAGGTACAAACCTAGTTAAACAGCCTAATGATGATGTGTCTTATTGTAAACTCCTAATTAGCAGGATTCATCACCGATATTGGATGGCATGATCTGCTAGGCAAATGTTACCTACAGTGATTTCCATTGGTGACCCTTTGGTTGTTCAGTGATGTCTGACATTTAAGTGGAAATGAATATTCTGTAAAAATATTATAACTTCTGAGTTGGTGAGAATCATAGAGAGTCATACTTCAGATTTCTCTGACTAGACTTAAAATGGTGTGAGAATATCCACAGACAGAAAGAGACAGACTTGTGCTTCAAGCCAAGCTTATGTCCAACAACCTGAGATCCAATCCCAGTTTAACTACAGTATCTCTGAGATGGTTTCAATCATGCTGCTCCATTTCTTTAAGGTTCGTTTTTCTTAAATATAAAGGAAAGAGAAAGACATCTACATAACAGAGTTCTGGTAGTATTAACAAAAGGCCATGTAAACATTTTTGAGATTATTTGCCCCATGGAGTTAGCTTGATAAATATTCATTCTCAAAATCTTACTGATAGATGGGGCTGGAGAGGTAGCTCAATGGTTTAGAACACTTGCTGCTCTTGCAAAAGACCCAGGTTCAGTTCCCAGAACTCCTAGAGGCAGCTCACAACTCCCTGAAACTCCAGCTCCAGAAGTCATGATGCCCTCTGCTGGCCACTTCAAGCATCTGCACACAGGTGGCACTCACATCCACACCCCCCCCACCCACCCACACACACATACAGCTTAAGTAATATCTTCTGGGGGAAAATTACACCATAACAAACCTTAACATCCAGACAAGGAACTCTGTGCAAAGAACTTCAAAATTTCAAGCAACCTTGGGTCTTTTAAGTGGAAGAAATGTTAGGGAGAACTAATGATGGGAATAGAAAAAAAGGAAGAAAATCCCCTGTTGCCTATGCAATCATAGGATGATTGCAAAAATATGCTTCTGTTCACCTCTGCCACAACAATCTGTGGCTGACTCAACAGGGTTAGTACGATGTGCACACTCCATCTTACTAGAAGGTTTATCTAAAAGCGTACTTTAAACTCATAGGTGAAGTCGCTGGCCAGCGCCTGCCCACAGGAACTCAGTCGGGGGAACGTATTAGCATGGCCAGATTTCTTGTCCGGAATCACAGGGAAGGTGAAGGTTGATTCCAGCAGCATATTCTGTTCTGGTGAGGACTTCTCTCTTATACCGTGTCTTGATTCTTCTGGAATGTTCTGTTGAATGTACATAATTCAGAATTCTCTTGTGGTCTCATCAAGGGACATGCCAATCTGCCCCTTAACTAGGACTCACATCTACCTCCTGTCTATCCAAAGGGTGTGTTGAATATTGAAATTCTTTCTGTACAACAGGTACAAAGTAGTTAAGTAGGATATTTGGATAAAGGTATAATTAAATTTAAAATATGGGTGGAGGGCCCTGGGTTTGTTTTCTTTTTATTTTTTTCTAGATTTTTAAATTTTATTTTTATATGTCTGTTTTGCCTGCACATATGTCTGTACCACATTGGTGCCCAGATGGGAGGATCCCTGGAACTGGAGTTAAGGATGATTGTGATCCTCAGTGTGGGTCCTGGGAATTGAACCTGGGTTTCCTGCAAGATAACCACCAAATACCCGATTTTGCTTATAACATCACCAAATTCCCATGCTCCTTTTTGAGATGAGGTTACTTTTGTGGAACAGATAAAGCCATTGACTGTTCCCACCTACACACAGAATGTTCACTCTGGAAAATAGAAACTATTTCCTAAAATCAGTACAGTTAAATGAATTCTTAAAGTGTTGTGGAATTCAAGACTTAAGATAATTTACAAGAATAGTGCACTACTATACCCCAAATACCATTTGTTCCTTTTTAAATACCTGCAGGGCAGTGGTGATGCATGCCTTTAATCCCAGTACTTGGGAGGCAGAATTCAAGGCGAGACAGCAAGGGCTACACAGAGAAACCCTGTCTCAAAAAAAAAATCCTTAAAAAATACCTAACAGTTTTTATTTTGCGAGAAAATAAAGGAAAATTGCTTGATGACACACATAAGGTTTTTTTTTTCTTTATCATTTCGCTTGTCAATGACTGGGATATGTGATAAATTGTTTTACTACAACACTGGCCCCTGCTGGTACAATTGCAAATTTGAGTGCCTTCATTCCAAGGCCCCAATGCTGTGTTGCTGATGTGCTCTGCGCCTGTGCTCTTTGCCCTCAGATTGCCCATCTTTAGAAGGATCCGTGCCTCACCTGAGAACTGCATCAGGAGATCGAAAGCCAGGCTCCAAAGTCAGCATGTTCTGCGATCCAGGCTTCCAGATGGTCGGGAATCCTGTACAGCACTGTTTGAACCAAGGGCAGTGGTCACAGCCACTCCCTCACTGTGAACGTGAGCAGCCTTTGTCCAACTCACTGGGTGGCTCCAGAAAGTTATGGCACCCACATGAGCACTTGGAGAATGCTGGATAAATGCTCCTGACAGATGTGTCTGAGGTGGTGGCAAGGGACTAGAGTTAAGTGGAGCCAGGACCTTGTAGGGTAGGGAGCCACCCCAGGGTGTGCCATTGCTGGATGAGGAAAGAGGAACAAAAGGTGTCTTGAGCTGAGTGAGTATCTCCACTCATTGACTCAACAAGTTTTAAAATACTGACTTTAGCTACACATTGACACGGGTTCTATAGATGCCAGCCCTGCTCTTGTGTTTACATTATGGCAGAAGAGATGGGGGGAAGTGCATATAATAATGTTTATTTACAATACACAATAATGATAAAGGCCAGAAAACTAAGCAAGCGGTAGGGGGATGAAGTGAGGAGATTTGTTAGCCAAGACTACTTTAATAAATACAGAATATCAGTTACCACCTGACACAGCATCCATTTATCTTGTCTGTCCACCTCACTAGACAGGAAGCGCCACAAAGCTGCTCTAAACCCAGAACCTAAAACAATGCCTATTGGGTAGAAAGAGTGCCATGTTTTTGTTTTGCTTTTGTTTTTGTTTTGGAATGAATGGATGAACTACATTCCTACTGTGAGCTAGACAGCGTGCCACATGCTGAGAGCACATGTGTGGCATGCAATGTAGAACACTCCTACAATGTTTCTTTACAGTAGGAAAAAAGCAGCCAACGAAGGCAACTACCGTGAAACTAGGTCCATGCAAACAAGATGACCTTTGAGCACTTTGTTCCAACTGCGCTTGTGTTCTTCCTGCCCCATTCCAGGTATTCGCTGTGGGCTGCCTCCGGCCTTGGAGAATGGCTTCTACTCAGCTGAGGACTTCCATGCCGGCAGCACCGTGACCTATCAGTGCAACAATGGCTACTACTTGTTGGGTGATTCCAGGATGTTCTGCACGGACAACGGGAGCTGGAATGGCATTTCACCTTCGTGTCTAGGTGAGAGAGACTCTGGAAACTGCTGTGTGGATTCACACATGTTCTTTGGAAAACACTGACCACAAATCCCAAGGTTCTCCTGGCATCCCTTTGCTAACTCCACCTCATCCCAGTAAGCCCTCGGCAAGGGGTGATGGCAAAGCAGCTGTCGCTTCCCAGAGGAGCCAAAAATGCTCCTCGTTTTCAGTCAAGTTCAGTATTGAGACTGTGACTCCATCCCTGTTCTTTTACCTATCCACTGAGGTAGTCGCAGATTTTTATTGTAGATTTTATTTTTATTGTAGACTTTTAACTATATAGATTTTATTTTTATTGTTCATCTGCACAATGTTTTCACTTAAATTTCCTTAAAAATGCATACAGTTCCTGCATGTTCAGTGATAAGTAACAACCTATAAGCAAAAACAAATTCTTGGCACATAAGGAGAGTGAATCAGCTGGTCTGTTTGTAAGCTGTCTTCGTTTCAGATGTTGATGAGTGTGCAGTTGGGTCAGACTGTAATGAGCATGCCTCTTGCCTGAACACCAATGGATCCTACACATGCTCGTGCAACCCACCGTACACGGGAGATGGGAAACACTGTGCAGGTATAGAAGTGCTTCTCTCAGTTGCTTAATTCAAGTATGCATTTTAAGGGTATGATATTTAAAAAATAATATAGGAGTTTCATGCTCAAAGGCCAAAGGGGTAGGTGAGGAAGAACGTTTTTATCAAGCACACATAGGAACCTTTAAAGATCGTCTTAATTAGCATAGAATTTGGCCTGACTTCCCACTTTCTAGAGCACAATTGATAACAATAACAATAGAATCAGAAATATCATTTGGCCTCATGGGCTCAAACAGAGTAAGGAAGGTGCTTTTCACGGCTTCAGCATCAATTGCTTTCCCTTGCCTCAGTCGCACAAAATTTTGTCGTTTTGAAAGAAGTTGAGGTCTCACCTCACCACATAACCCTCCTCTGTGGTAGCTTTGGCAGTGCTGGCTGAACTCACTAAGGTCTTCCTAAATCTGTTATATCTGCCATAACGCAGTGAAAAGGAAAGTAAAGAGGAATTAAAAACTGGGTCAAAACTTCAGGCTGTAGACCACAAAGTAAAGTGATACAATCTGAAACAGACAGATAATGTAGGGATTCTGTTTCAGGGGTGGGCAGGAGAGAAGGGCACAGTAAATGGCAGCAACAACAAAATAATGAGCAACAACTTATTGTGTGCCAATGAGTCACACAATAGCTCTAGAAGTGTAAACTAGGTTAAACACAAATGTCTTGTTGGTTACAGAAAAGGCTGAATATCTACATTCGTGTCATATTATTCTCCACATGAAAAGATCCAAGTGCTATCTCTGTACTATTTGAGAGCACGATGCAAAAGGTTACCAGCACAATTTCATATTTAGATGCATTTTCTTTCATTAAAAGATCAATTTTAAATGGAATAAAACATAACATTATAAAAATATCTCCACTCAAAGGGAGGGAAAAATAATCCTGAAAATGTAGAATGTGGTCCTGAAGGTGAGTTAAGACAGGAACCAGGAAACTGTTTTAAAAAGTGTCTTAGGCCTGATGAAAAACTAAGACTCATTTATTATAATTTCATGTCTCAAGAATTTGAGAAGATAACTTTAATTTCTGTTTTGTAATCCATCATACAAATTTTTTATAAATAACTTTTTCCTGTGTTTAATATTAGCTATATTTGCTATGTAAAATAGTTTTGGACATCAGTTTTTCTACTTATTTATAGCTATTTTTCCAAAATCTAATCCTATAATTGCATTTACCTTTTGTTCCTTCACAGTCCTTAAAAGGCTGAAGTATAGTAAATTGTTCTAGTAAAACACTAGAACAATTGTGGACGATACTCTGTGCTAGGTCTCTATTGCTATTAAGTAAATAAACAAATCTTTGATTTCTATAACCTGATGATCTTGAAAAGGGTTAAATCTACCCACTCCTCTACCCACTCCCCAGCTTTCTGTTACTTTGGGAAGGTCAGAGTACAATTTGCAAGAAACTTTCTTTCTACCATGTGGGTCACAGGGCTCGAACTCATGTCATCAGGCTTGGCAGCAGTCAGGATTGTGCAATCCTTACATCAGCCTGAGACCAAACTGGTTGCTGTTTGTAAATGTGTCTGAAGTTGAGGTGAGGTGGCGGAGCCTTCTGAGACATGTGCTCACAGTGCTCTACTTCCCCATTAGATAACTACCTTCATGGCCACATAAAATTTCCATATTTTCAATATTCATTTCAATTTCAAAATATTATTCTTTAGAAGCTAACAAGAAGGGTTGGCAGTTAAAAGTATGTCCTGCTCTATCACAGGCCTAAAATCAGATCCCAGCACCCACCTTGGTCAGTTCTCAATGACCTGTAACCCCAGATCCATGGAATCTGATGCCCTCTTCTGGCTCCTGTGGGCACCTGCATACACACGTGCACACACACACACACACACACAGAGAGAGAGCTTGGGCTGGATAGATGCCTAAGTTAGGAGCACATACTGTTCTTGCAGAGGACCTAACTCTGATTCCCAGCACCCACAATGGGCAGCTCACAACTACCTGTGAACACAACTTCAAGGGGATCCGAGTGTTAATGTTTAAGTGCTTATTAAATGTATTTCCCGGCTAGTGGCCAGCAAGCCTTTGTGCCCGTCCCATGTTGATAGTCGCTTTAACTTCTCTAGACTTCTTTTGCTTTGAGACTATGTCTGGTTGGGTGAGCACAACTTATTATTCCACAAAATCTTTCCTTTAAGAACCTGTAAGGTGTGAAGCTCCAGAAAATCCAGAAAATGGCCGCTCTTCAGGTGAAATTTATACGGTGGGCGCCGAAGTCACGTTTTCCTGCGAGGAAGGGCACCAGCTGGTGGGCGTGAACAAGATCACGTGTTTGGAGACTGGCGAGTGGGATCACCTCAGACCATCCTGTGAAGGTATGCTGAGAAAACGGCCAGGATAACTGTATTGGGCAATTCTGGAACGATAAAACGATTGTCATGGCATGCTCTATGGCGTGTCAGTCTCTGTTCTGAAAGCCAGGGATTGGGCTCAAGTTAAAACACGGCAAGGGGATAAAACCCAGAAGCCATGAGCTTTTGGGGGCTTTGCAAAGTCTCAAAACACCGCACTTTTTGTTCCCCTCCCTGCAGCCATTTCCTGTGGTGCCCCAACTGCTCCTGAAAACGGTGGTGTTGACGGCTCGGTGTTTACATATGGCAGTAAGGTGACGTACAGGTAAGTGTCTGGCTTGAAAACAGTGAAGTACAATTGTTAATGGCATGTTGGCAGTGGCAGAATACCAGGGGAAAAGGAAAGAATCCCAGAGTGTTGTTTATAAAGATGTGTTTGTTTGTTTAATTTATGTGTCTGTGTGAGTGTATGCCATGGAGTTTTCCATGGAGGCCGGAAGAGGGTGTCAGATCTCCTGGAGATGTAGATACAGGAGTTTATGGGCTGCAGATACAGATACTGAAAACCAATCTTTGGTCCTCCTTAAGAGCAGTGTGCTCTCTTAACTGCTGAGCCATTTTTCCAGCCTTCCCAGACAGCAAAGAGACACTGTCTCAAACAAGACGGAAGGCAAGGACCAACACCTGAGGTTATCCTTCAACCTTCCGGTGCACAACATGGTATGTGCATGGCTATACTCACATATATGAACCAATGCTCATACACACACATCATACACTCACACAACTTTAAAGTGTGCAAAATGATACTACCCATATTCAATCATTTTCCTCTATCTTCTCCAGGTGTGATAAAGGGTATACTTTGGCTGGGGATGAAGAGTCAGCATGCCTTGCTAGTGGTTCATGGAGTCATTCCTCTCCTGTGTGTGAACTGGTGAAGTGTTCCCACCCTGAGAACATAAATAATGGGAAATACGTCTTAAGCGGGCTCACCTACCTTTCAATTGCATCGTATTCCTGTGAGAATGGATACAGGTAAAGGTGGGGGATACCCACCCTGCTTCCTGCAGCCTTCTGCTGATCCTAAGCTGGAACCAATGAACTAGTTGACATTCCAAGTAATTCTATAAAAGTAGGGATATTCTAAAATTTCTGTGAATTTTGGAGCCTGACTAACGGTAAATGTCAGGGAGATGGTCAATCTGTGACTCAGGAGTTCTCACAGTTCAACTGCTGGAGCATTCAGACTCTACAGAGGAAAGCCAGGTTGGTTTGTGGAGCACAGCATCATAGCTGAGGAAACGCCCTCCCATGGATCTTTTTTGTATACACAGCTTATCAAGATTATATGTAGCAGTTCATGACATAGTGTAGGAAAAGCATGGAAGGGTCTTAATTCTGTAAGAAGTTCACTTGAGCGTGAGTGTATGTGTGTGTGTACAAACAGAAGAACAATAGAGAAAGTCAGACTGTGCCCCTAAAGGCATTCAGTGGGATCTAAAACAGATCTGGTGGGTAGGACGTAAAGAACCAATGGTCACTGAGACAGCTCAGAGGATCAAGGTCCTTGCATCTAAGCCTGATGATATGAGTTCGATCTCTGGGACCCACAAGATGGGAGGAAAGAACTGACTCCACCAGGTTGTGCTCTGACCTCCACACATTCCTCAGCAAATAAATAAATGATATTTTAAGAAAAAAAAATAAGTGAGGCTATGAGAACATGGTGGGTAAGCCATGACACGGGATGCAGGGTTTGTAAAGTCAGCAGAGTGATGAGCAGCCAGCCTCTCAGGTCCTGGAAGGACATTGCCTTTGACCTTGGTGACTATGATTACCTGTCTGTTCAGGTGTCTACCTTCCATTTGGAGAATAATTGCGCTATTAACCTATCTCATCCCAGTATTCTGCCAGTCAGAAGCTTTGCAGTTCCTTCTTTACCAATAAACACATTAGACTTGACTTTTCCAGCAAGTGGTATAGTTTCTCTACCCATTCATTATTTTAAATACTCTGACCAATGTAAATCTCCATTATGTTCTTAGGGAGCAAAACAATGTGAAGAATTGTTATTTTGTGCACTAAAGCTCAACATGCAGCCTGTATTTTCTTCCAAATTCTATTTTTGCACAGCAGTAAATAATCACCCAGTGAGAGAAATGACCTGAGCCCTCCTTCATATCTGTTAGCTTACAGGGCGCAACCCTCATTGAATGCACAGCTTCTGGCAGCTGGGACAGAGCACCACCTAGTTGTCACCTGGTGTCCTGCGGAGAGCCCCCGGTAGTGAGAGATGCTGTCATCACTGGGAACAACTTCACTTTTGGGAACATGGTCACTTACACGTGTAAAGAGGGGTAAGTAAAGCCTATGAGGAGAGGAGCATGCAACATCAAGGACAGAAAGCGAAACTTCCTGACAGCCAAACCAGAGAGCTTCCCACTCTCATTTCCTGAGAGCAGAGAGGAGGCATGCTTCCCTATGGAAATAGGGTCTCACTGGGATGTACTATAATTATTAAGTTAAGATTCAAATAATAGACAAAGAGCAATGCAGTGCAAAATATCTTTATACTTTAACCAAGAATGTGGAAAAGCCATCAAAGCAGGCATGTATCTGCCTATTGTCCACAAAAGCAAAAGCCAAGATTTTAAGTCACAATATAAGGATGATAAGTAGCAGGGGGAATAATAGTAATAATAATAATACAAGATAGGACTCAGGCTTCTCGTGTTGGTGATCATACTTTGTTAAAAGATAATATTTGGCCCAGCAAGAAACAGGTTGTGAAGGGCTTTAACTTGTGGCCTTATTTGATGGCAGCTAGGAGAACCCTGTGAGACACAGAGATGGAAAGGGTACCTGTGCTGGCCTGTTCGGGATCGCAGGCAGCCAAGGCATTGCCTGTGGTTAAACCCCAGGTGGTGTGACTCACCTTGCATTATGGGCACTGTGCTTCTCTGTCTACACTTTCTTGTTAAATATTTTCATTATCCCTGGTGTTTGCACATTCAGGGATGTCAGCAGCCACTGCTCTCTGGAACTCGGCCTCAGCCTGTGCCCTTGGGGAAGTAACATGTCCCATGTGTTCTTGAATGACCTTCTAGGGCAGTGTGGTTCTCAGCCTTCCTAATGCTACAACCTTTATTACAGTTCCTCATGTTGTGATGACCCCAGCCATAAAATCATTTTCATTGCTACTTCATAGCTCTAATTTTGCCTTATGAATTATATTGTAAATATCTGTGTTTTCCAATGGTCTTAGGTGATCCCTGCGAAAGGGTCATTCAACCCCCAGAGGAGTCTTGACTCACAGGTTGAGAACCACTGTCATAGGTCGAGCTAGTTCACTAGAGGCTGATATTTGTGAGTGTCATGACAGAACAAAGACTATGGTGAATGTCTTAGCCGGGGAGGGGGAAATCAATGGAGCCAACAACAGAGCCTTCACTGGTTTCAGGGTGAGAACATGCAGGGTCTGAGCTGTCAGGGAGGATGTGCTCCATGTCACCAGTGGAGACTGTCACCAGCAGGTGATGACGTGTTCTTAAAGAGATCTTGACCCTCAAACACTGACCTAAGAACTTTCTGAAATCCTAAAATAAAACAACAAAACCAATACAGCAAAGTGCAAAATCTGTACAGGCTCATGGGGCCCCATATGTTTCCACACACTCATTTTGTGCTGTTCATCTGAAGTTCTGAATATCTGTCTCCTTAAGTATTTGTTATTTCTTCTTGGAGAAAACATTTAAAATCCTTGCTTCCAGCTTACTGAAATGTGTGGTACATGTTGGTCACCTTCAAGTTTGCTTCTTGTTCTTATCTGATGGTAGCTTATCAACCTTTCCCTAAGCTTCCCATCCCCCATACTCACTGCCTCTAGCAACCACTGTTTTACTCTAAACTCCTATAAGAGCAACCTCTTGAATGCTGAATTTTAATATTGTCAGCAAACAAGAGATCTCTAATATTAAATGTCAGTGCAGGGCTGGAGAAGATGGCTCAACAGCTAAGAGAACTGGTTGCTCTTCCATAGGACCCAGATTTCATTCCCACCACCCACGTGGAGCCTTGCACCATCCATTGACTACCGGTCCAGGGTATTTAATGCCCTCTCCTGGCCTATCAGGCACTGCACACATGTGATGTACAGATACACGTGTAGGCAAAACTTCATACACATAAAATGGAAATAAAGAAAAAATTACTGTCAATGCAGTAGTGACTTTGGGAGATCTCCAGCATTCACTATAGATTGACCCTTGAAAGATTTGCCCTAAGGTTAGGGAAATGAATCAGTTAGTAAAGTTTCTTTTGTGCAAGCATGAAGGCCTGTGGAGGGGGAGGAATAGATAAAACAATGCATTACTATCATATAAAAATGAGATAATATAAAACCTGTGTGTAAGCTATCTCTGTAATTTCACTATCTGGAAAAGCAATAGCACTGATACTTTGCTTCATTTCTCCCTAGAACTCTGTATGTATCTTTAATATTAACAGTCATGAATTCTTCAGATTACAGAGAATTTATCTTTTCTTTATAAATTATTAGCATTGTCAGAAGAGTTTTATGTTGCCCAAGATAGATGTATATATTATATCTAGCCAACTTACTTGAAGAGCTTTTTACTTTATTCAAGATGAATTACCTTACATAATTATATAATAATCACACATTATTAGCCACATCAACCCCTTCACTCTGTGGGCTCTTGGGCTCAAACTCAGGTCCTTGTGCTTGGACAACAAACATTTGACCAACTGAGCCATCTCCCCAGGTCCTTCTACAGAGATGATTCAGAAGAAAAAATGTCTTAGTGATGCTGCCAGGTCTACACAGGTAATATCCATGGATTCTTTTTTATCAGTGAATAATTGGAAATTGGAACTGCTGATGTAAGTCTCCTAGCTACAGAGGGAAGGTGATGGCTTTTTATAGTGGTATTTTGTATACACATGAAGCGCTAGTACAAATATGACTTTATCATTGTAGTATGGTTATCATATGAACTGATGGGCACCTGCTGGCAGTCTATAATATAGGAACAAACCATCTTTGCTGGTTGAACAAATGAATAGTAAGTACCCAGAGTCACAAATCACTGCCTGTTTATAATTTTTATGCAAAAAAATCAACTATTAAAAGACAGTTTTCTTTCACCGGGATTAAAACTCTCGATGATAGAAAGGGCATTAAGCCCTTTTGCAGACACCATCTTCTCCCCCAGGCACTGTGAGAACAGCCTCACTGGAGGCAGAGTTTCACCCTGCTCACTTCCCTTCTGACCACATTAAGGCCTTTAAAACATATAGAAGCAAAAATAACCAAACACTCTGTTTAAAATCACCTGTGCTCCCATTACCGAGATAAAAACACATGTTAAATTTTTTACTACAGTTAGGTTTATGAAAGAAATATATGACAGGTTCTCCTAAAAGCCATTCTCAATATTCTTCTACTCTCCTCATGTTAGCAAATGCCCATTTTGTTCTTATTACATACATGTTTTCATAGGCAAATACTTTTAATTTACATGTTCACCTATGTTTGTACATAATGTTTCATTAAAGAAGTATCATTTAAATCACTTCTCCCCTTTAAAATTCTATTTTATTTTTAATTATATATATATGTATTTGTGTGAATAATCTCTCTCAGCTACATGTTAGTCAGATGAACTGCTCTTTCACTGTTATAAAATATGCTTGTATAAGAACATGTCATCTGTGGGCAGGGAAGATGGCTTAATGAGTAAAGTTCCTCATGAGGACTGAGTTCAGATATTCAGCCCAGGGCCAGATAGCTTCAGCGCAGAATTCTACTAGACGTTCAAAGAAGAGCTAACACCGATGCTCTTCAAACTACTGCAAAAATAGAAACAGAACATTACCAAACTCATTCTGTGAAGCCACAGTCACCTTGATAACTAAACCTCACAAAGACCCAACAAAGCAAGAGAATTTCAGGCCAATCTCCCTTATGAATATTAATACAAAAATATTCAACAAAATACTCACAAACCAAATCCAAGAACACATCAAAGATATCATTCACTATGACCAAGTAGGCTTCATGCCAGGTATGCAGGGGTAGTTTAATATGCAGAAATTCATCAATGTAATCCACCATATAAACAAACTGAAAGGAAAAAAACCACATGATGATCTCCTTAGATGCTGAAAAAGCATTTGATAAAAATCAACACCCATTCATGTTTAAAGTCCTGGAAAGATCAGGGATACAAGGCACTTACCTAAACATAGTAAAGGCAAGATACAACAAGCTTATAGCCAATATCAAGCTAAAGGAAGAGAAACTTAAATCAATCCCACTGATATCAGGGACAAGGCAATGCTGCCCACCCTCTCCATATCTCTTCAACATAGTTCCTGAAGTTTTTGATAGAACACTAAGACAAATAAAGGAGATCAAGGGGATTCAAATTGAAAAAGAAATCAAAGTATCACTATTTGCAGATGATATGGTCACATGAGTGACCCCAAAAAATTCAACCAGGGAACTGATTCAGCTGATAATCACCTCCAGCAAATGACTAGATACAAAATTAACTCAAAAAATCAGTAGCCCTCCTATATAAAAACAACAAATGGGCTGAGAAATAAATTAAGGAAACAACACCCTTCAAAAAAACTTCAAGTCTCTGAAGAATGATATAGAAGATATCAGAAGAGGGAAAGATCTCCCATGCTCATGTCTTAGTAAAATTAACATAGTAAAAATGGCCATCTTACCAAAAGCAATCTACAGATTCAGTATAATTCCCATCAAAATGTCAACACAATTCATCACAGACCTTGAAAGAAAAATTCTTAACTTCATATGGAATAACAAAAAACCCAGACTAGCTTTTTTAAAATCCTGTACAATAAAAGATCTTCTAGAGGTATCTCCGTCCTTGATCTCAAGCTGTGCAATAGAGCAAAAATAATAAAAACTGCATGGTACTGGCATAGAAACTGTGTGGTGGATCAATCGAGTAAACCCACATACTGATGGACACCTGATTTTTGACAAAGGTGCCAAAACCGTACAATGGAAAAAAAGACAGCATCTTCAACAAATGGTGCTGGTCTGACTGGAAGTCCACATGTAGAAAAATGGAAATAGACCCATATCTATCACCCTGCACAAAACTAAAGTCCAAGTGAATAAAAAGATCTCAACATAAAACCAGGTGCTTTCTCAGACAATTAAGAATAGTGCTTCCTCAGGGTCCAACTATACCACTCCTGGGCATATATCCAAAATATGCTCAAGTATACAACAAGGACATTTGGCTCAACCATGTTTGAAGCAGCTTTATTAGTAATAACCAGAATCTGGAAACAACTCAGATGCCCCTCAACTGAGGAATGGATACAGAAATTGTGTACTGCTTAGCAATAGTGCTTAGCAATTAAAAACAAGGAAATCATGAAATGTGCAGGCAAATGGTGATATCTAGAAAAGATCATCCTGAGTAAGGTATCCCAGAAGCAGAAAGACACACACAATATATACTCACATGTAAGTGGATATTAGACTTACAGGACAAACATACTAAAATCTGCACACCTAAAGAAGCTAAGCAAGAAGGAATACCCAGGGTAAGATGGTCAATCCTCACTCAGAAAGGCAAATGGGATCGGCATGGAAAGAGGGAGGAAACAGGACAGAAGCCTACCACAGAGGGACTCTGAAAGATTCTACCCATCAGAGTATTAAAACAGATGCTGAGACCATAGCCAAACTTTGGGAAGAGTTCAGGGAATCTTATGAAAGAAAGAGGAGATAGAAAGACCTGGATGGGACAGGAGCTCTACAAGGAGAGCAACAGAAACATGAAATCTGGGCCCAGGGTATTTTCTGAGACTGATATGCCAACCAAGGACCATACATGAAGATAAACTAAAACCCTGCACAGATGTAGCCCATGGCAGCTCAGTGTCCAAGTAGGTACCCTAGTAAGAGGAACAGGGACTGTGTCTGACATGAACTCAGTGGCTGGCTCTTTGATCACCTCCCCCTGGGGGTGGGGGAGTGCAGCTGTACCAAGCTACAGAGGAGGACAATGCAGCCAGTCCTGATGAAACCTGATAGGCTAGGATCAGATGGAAGGAGAAGAGGACCTTCCCTATCAGTGGACTTGGAGAGGGGCCTGGGAGGAGATGAGGGAGGGTGGGATTAGGAAGGAATGAGGGAGGGGGCTAAAGCTGGGTGAATAAACTGTAATTAATGTAAAAAATAAAATTAAAAAATAAGGCAAAAACAAAAGAAAAAAAAACAGACACTCAATCTCTTGAAAGAAAAAATGGGGAAGAGCCTCGAGTTCATTGGCGGAGGAGACAACTTCCTGAACAGAACACCAACAGCTCAAGCTCTAAGATCTACAATTAATAAACAGGAACTCGTGAAACTGAAAAGTTTCTGTAAAGCAAAGGACATTGTCAACAAAACAAAACGACAGCCTACAGACTGGGAAAGGATCTTCACCAACCCTTTATCTGACATTTGGCTAATATCCAGAATATATAAAGAACTCAAAAAGTTAAAAAGCAGCAAATCAAGTAATCCAATTAAAAAATGAGGTACAGAGATAAACAGAGAACTCTCAATAGAGGAATATCGAATGGTAGAGAAACACTTAAAGAAATGCTCAGCATCCTTAGCTATCAGGGAAATGCAAATCAAAACGACCCTGAGATTTCACCTTACACCATCAGAATGTCTAAGATACTCACTTATATAGACCTATAAGATAGGATAAAAATACAGAAATCTATATACCTAAAGAAGATAAACAATAAAAAGGACTTGGGGTAAGAGGATTAATACTCACTTAGAAAGTCAAATGAGATGGACATTGGATGTTGGAGTAAACAAGTAGCAGGACAAGAGCCCGCCTAGCAGTGTATCAAAGCAAATATTAAGAAACATAACCAATCCTTTGGCAGAGTGCAGGGAATCATATGAAAGAAGGGGGAGTTAGTATGACCTGGAGAGGTCAGGAGCTCCACAAGAACCAAATATATCAGGGCACAGGGGTCTTTTATGAGACTGTCTCTCCAACCAAGGATCATATATGGTTATAACCTAGAACCCCTGTTTGTATGTAGCAAATGGTAGCTCAATTCCCAAGTGGGTATACTAGTAAGGGGAACAGAAACTATTTTGCACATGAACTCAATGGCTGGCTCTTCAACCTCCCTGTCCCCCGAGGGAGGAGCAGCCTTGCTAGGCCACAGAAGAGGACATTGTAGCCATTCCTGAAGAGACCTGATAAAGGAGAGTTAGATGGAAGGGGAGGAGGTCCTCCCCTATCAGTGGACTTGGAAAGGGGCAGAGAGGAGATGAGGGAGGGAAGGGGGGGATAGGGAGGGAAGGCAGGAGGGGACTACGGCTGGGATACAAAGTACATAACCTGTGATTAATATAAAATAAAAATGAAAAAAACTCAAGTGACAGCACATGCTGGAGAGGATGTGGAGAAAGGGGAACCCTCCTCCATTGCTGGTGGGAATGTAAACTTGTACAACCACTTTGGGAATCAATCTGGCACTTTCTCAGACAATTAGGAATAGTTTTTCCTCAAGATCCAGCTATACCACTCCTAGGCATATATCCAAAATATGCTCAAGTATACAACAAGGACATTTGCTCAATCATGTTCATAGCAACTTTATTTGTAATAGCCAGAATCTGGAAACAACCCAGATGTCCCTCAACTGAAGAATGGATACAGAAATTGTGGTACTTTTACACAATGAAATACTGCTCAGCAATTAAAAACAAGGAAATCATGAAATTTGCAGGCAAATGGATGAACTAGAAAAGATCATCCTGAGTGAGGAAACAAAAAGACTGGCATGGTATATACTCATGTATAAGTGGATAGTAGCCGTATTAAACAGGATAGCCATCTACAGATCTAAAGAAGCTAAGCGCTAAGGAGGACCCTAGGGAGGATGCTTCAATCTCATTCAGAATGACAAACAGGATAGACAGCAGAAATGATTGAAGAGAGGAAACAAGATGGAAGCCTACTATAAAGGGTCCTCTGAAAGGATCCACCCAACAGGGGATTGAAGTAGATGCTGAAACTCACAGCCAAACTTTGGACAGAGCACAGGGAGTCTTTTGGAGGGAGAGAGGGGTCGGATTAGAGGGACATGAGGGGACAGGAGCCCCACAAGGAGACGAACAAAGCTAAAGGATCTAAGCTCAGGTGGTCCTGCAGAGATTGATGGACCATGCATGGAGAGGACCTAGACCCCCTACTCAGATGTGCCAATTGGCAGCTCAGTCTCCATGTGGATCTCTGAGTGAGGGGAAAAGGGTCTGCCCTTATCATGAACTTGATTGACTGCTCTTTGATCACTCGCCCCTGGTGAGACAGCCTTGCCAGGCCATGGAGGAAGAGGGTCCAGGCAGTCCTGATGAGACTTAACAAGCTATGGACAGATGACAATGGTGGAGAACTCCCCCTTTCAGTGGACTATGGGAAGGGGTTGGGGGAAAGGTAGAGGGAGGGTAGGACTGGGGGAAGCTGAAGAAGAGGGCTTCAATCAAGATACATAATAAATAAATTGTGAAAAAAGTTAAAATTTAAATTAAATAAGTAAAATAGACAAATGAAGAGAAGGCAGAAAGACCAGCTAACTAGGAAGTTGCCTGTGATACTGAGTCTCCTAGAAATGACAGGAAGCTGCACCCATAATACCTCAAGAATGTGGCTACCCAAGCAAGACCTGAACAAGAGTGATACCAGTAGTCCTGCTAAAACAGAAAGGGGCATTCTCACAGAGCCCCAGCCCCAGACAAAAAAACTGCAGGCAATTAAAGAATTCTGGATGAGGGAGAATTAATCTTACCAAGGGATAATCCCACTAATTGGTTTTCCAATACCAAGTCATCAGACCCTGAAATCACACATATAAGAAACACATAATGGGCTCGGCAGGTTGTATTTATATATTTGTGCATGTATGTAACAATAATAATTTAAGAAAAGGAGATCATCAACTTGAGAGAGAACAGGGCAGGGGGATATGAGAAAGACTGGAAGAGAAGAGAGTGCATGTTATAATTACATTTTAATTTTAAAATGATATTTAAATGACTGACACATGAAAGTCTAAAATTTACATGCATTGATGGAGCTTCATATAATGCTTCAATACATGTGTGCACAGTGTCATGCTTCCACCAGAACAAATATACCTGTCTACTCAGATATTTGTAATTTCTATATGGTGAAAATTTCCAAAATTATTTTTGTAGCTTATTGAAATGTGCACAGCTATTACCTACAGTCTCACCTCTTACTCTTGAGTACCTTTAAGTTAGTGCCTTCGAATTAACCTCCCCCTGTCACTCAGAAACCCTACTTTTTCTGGTTTCTGATACCCAGCCATCTGCTCTAACCTTCAAAAATAGCCATTTTCTAAACGAATATCTATAGTTTTTTTTCTAGTACTTCTCATTTATCAGTGCTCTATTCTTGCAGCTCTTTCTGTGTGCTGAACCTTGCATGATGGGAAATATGCCTGTTGTACTGGCTGGTTTTATGACAACTTGACAAAGTTAGAGTCATCAGAGAGGAGAAAGCCTCAATTAAGAACATACCTCCACAAGATCAGGCTGCAGACAAACCTGTAAGGTGTTTTCTTAGAAATTAGTGACTGGTGGGAGAAGGTCCAGCCCATTGTTGTGGGGAACCACCTCTGGGATGGTGGTCCTGGGTTCTATAAGAAAGCTAGTGAAGTAAGCCATGAAGAGTAAGTCAGTAAGCAGCACCCCTCTATGATCTCTGCATTAGCTTTGGCTGCAGGTCCCTGACGTACTTGAGTTCCTTTCCTGACTTCCTTTGATGATGAACAGTGATGTGGAAGTGTCAGACAAATAAACCCTTTCCTCCACTACTTTCTTTTGGTCATGGTGTCTAATCACAGTGATAGTATCCATAAGACACTAATGTATGTCTTGTCATTTCAGATTCTCTCCTACAGGAAACAGGGCCTACTGTGTCTACAGTAACCACTTACACTCTCACTCTCTAGGTTCCTTTTTCTACCAAATACCCCAGGGTACTCAGCTTTACATTAATTTATTAATTTGAAATGTTCTGCATATGAAGCAAGTAGTATGAATTCTAAAATGAAATCCAGATCAGAGACATATTTATAGTTAGCAGGGGCCTCATTTTCCTGCTTAATATCTCTGAAAACACAGAGCAAATTACCGTGTCCGCAAACATCTTTCTAGGATGTGGATTCCTGCCATACACTCCTATTACTAATTCAGCCCAAGGCTGTTTCTTTTCCTCTCTGGTTCCTTTCTTTGTCTAATCCAAAGGAAACCACAGCATTCGTTGGCAAGCTTGCTTTTCTGGTTTCAATTTCTGCCTCATGTCAAGAGTATGGATATTCCCTTTCTGGTTATACCAGCTATGCATTTAAATTGATGTCTGTTATCTCTCATCAAGTATGATAGGGAGGGATTGCAGATTACATGATAGCCAGAACCAGAAATCCATTCTCGTCCTCTTTCTGTCTCTTCCATTTCTGTTTTTTTCCCCAGGGGCTTGTCTGGCACACCCCCTGCATCTTGTTATATTAAGAATAGCATCATTGTATCCAAGCCATGACTTCTGGGTAATGTGGTGTGCCTTGCTGTCTCCTTCTACATCCTGAGCTGCTCTCAGCCTCATAAACATGGATTTTATCTCCTTTTGAGGCTCAAGTCAGTCTTCCCTCTGCCCTCCAGATCATATAAGACACCTAAACCTCCCTACATCATGAACACGCACATGTTCTTACTGTTGTCTCACCACTGTTATTCTAATATAATATATAATATAGAATTGTATTAGTTCTTTGAGAATTTCAAATGTGCATAGGATGTAATTTGATTGTATTCACTCCTCCCCATAACTCTTCTAGGACCCACACCTATTTCCTAAACCCTCCTCCAAACTTCATGGCTTCTGCTCTGTTTTGAGTTCTACCACTGAGTGAGTCCAATTTATGCTGCCTATGTATAAATGAATATGGAGTTGCCCCCACCTACCAGGGACCACAGCCTTAAAGAAAACTGTCTCTCCTTCGCTTAAGCATCTGTCACTATCAATAGGAATGGATGCTGAACTGTTGTTGCTTGATTGTTTGATTGATCTTAACTTTTATCCTAGTAGTGAGCTTTGATTGGAGTCTTTCCCTCAAACATGGGAGAAAGTTTACAATAAGGAGGCAAGAACTTGAAGAGACCAGAGTAGAATAATGAATGCCAGGAAAGGAAAGAAGGGAACAGCTTCATCAAACTAACCATTCTAAATTTGTTTTTTACCCAAACATTTAGTTTGCCTAAGTTTTTATCAACACCTCCAAATGCCAGTGGGAGAGTTGTTTAGCCAGATATGTGCATGGCCATTTGTTTCTCATTTTTCTTCTCATCCTTATGTTGACATTCATTGGTGTGAAACTCAGAAGTGTGGAAGGATTAGTGACACCATAAATAACCTCATTGAGTTTCCTTCTTTTGATTCTTCTCACATATAAGCTTCTACATGGAATTATTAGATCTATTAAGACAAGAGCTTTGATCTTCAATTGTTGTTATGAGTTAAAACAAGACTAATAACTGATGCTGCTTCGCGCTTTCTATTATTCCTATTAACTTGCAGCTGTTTAATGGGCAGCTTTTGACTTTTAGAAGGGGATCAGGTGCCATTCTCAGGAGCTCACTCATAAAGCTCCCAAGGCGCAGGCTGGTTAGTAAGCTTCCTCTAAGCGTGTGAATCCAACTATTGAAAACTCGCATCGAAAGTATTCTGTCCTTCTCCAAAGGTTTCTTGTGTATTGCTCGTGTCCGGGCGCTTCCCTGTGATGCTGATGAGCCATTTTGCCTGGAACATGGTGTGTGGGGCTGATTTTTAATAAAAGTATAAAATATTGCCTGCAAAACTTCTTGAATGCGAATACAAAGGTTACAAAGAGTTTAAGTGAGCACTCCTTCTTAGATTGATACTGATCCCAGGCTTTATACTTTATAAAGTAAAAATTTATAAAATAAATTTTTTATACTTAGTCCAGTTTCAGATTCTCTCATTTGGTAGCTGGCATTTATAGGCATGTGCTATCAACTATAAAATGTTTATCATTCTCTGAAAGATCCCTCAACAAAATAAGTGAGTAAAAGATATCCCCTAAAATTCTGAATAGACTTTAGACTTCTGATGAATTTAAATAATACAAATGATTTGATGTTTTAGTGATTAAGCAATAGCATATAGTTAATTCCCCTTTTATGTCATGTAGAACATATATCCTCCTTTATCACCTTATCATTGACCTTTTTTCAAAAAAAAATCTATCTTTATCATCTAACCTCATCTTCACTGAGCACATCACCTAGCGATGCAAAGCCCTGACATGCTGGCACTTGGGAAATTACAAAGGTCTTAAGAACTCCCTGTTGGGCACAGGGCACAGACCAAATATGTATCTTATAGCACACTGCTGTTGCCCTCTGCTTGCCACATCGTGCCAGTGGCCATTGCATACAAGCTCTTTACTAGTGCAGCATCTGTGCCCAAGGAAGCAGCCAGCCCATAGCTGGGCACAAAGAGCCATGTATGAGGAAATAAGTATTAGCTAAATTGAATAAAGGAAAACAAAGGTCTTAATCCAGACTAGGGAATAATGAAGAGTCTAAAAATGAATTTTTTGCACTTACATATATTCAAAGGTGTGTATTCAGTGGTCATTATCCTTTCAACTAGAGAGCTAGTTTGCTGTGATTTTTTTTTTTTTATCAAGAAAGAGTAGTTGGTGGAAAGTTATCAGAGGATCAAGGGTCAAGTGCTACCAAATTATATAACACAGTTTTCGTGTTCTCAGGACATAAGGAAGATTCTAGAGACTGATGCTTCTGCTGCAGGACTAAAGGGAAAAGTTTATGTAAATAGATTCCTATATGACAGGGCTGTCCAGGTCTGTGCATATGAACTTCAGTCAATAAACTATGCCAGCCACATCAAAGGTTCGGAAACCATAATGATGCATGTTTCAAAGTGTGTGAATGATTCAAGTTGAGCTGTAAAACATCAGGAGCCTCACTAAGAAGATCTTCCACCCAGGGCATGCCCTGTGCAGGGGCAATCAAATCAGCAGGCCCAGACTAGTAGCTTTTTAATAATAAAATTATGCTCTAAGCACTCTTCCTGTGGATGCTTTCCTATAATCGTTCAGAGAGAAGTCATTGAAACACCTGCTAAGTCCATATCTACTTACAAAGAGCCAGTTTTTCCCAAACCATGGACTAAAGAAGCCCTAAGCAGAGACCTCACTCAGCTGTCGGGAGTGTCTAAGAGTATGCAGATAGACACCATTTCTGTGCATTGAATGATACATAGCCTAGGTGGAGTCTAATGTCCGTCATTTTTGTTGAATTGTTCATCAGTCTCCTATAGATGTTATGAATACTTCTGGTGGGAATGATGGAATCCCATTTTTTCTAATGGATTATTCTTTTTAGAACTAAAAGGGGCCTCAGTGAAATTTTTAGTTACTATAATGACTTAAGAATCTTTTCTGAACCAGGAACGATGGTTGCATGCCTGTAATCCCAGCACTTGAGGAGGCAGAGGCAGGTGGATCTCTGTGAATTTGAGGCCAGCCTGGTCTACAAAGTGAGTCCAGGATAGCCAGGGCTACACATAGAAACCCTGTCTTGAAAAACAAAACAAAAACTAACAAACAAACAAAAAAGAATCTTTACTGAAAGGTGGGTTAAATAATTTATACTGTGATACTGCTATGTAGTTCCCACAACATATCCACAAACAGTAGTCCTGTCTAACTAGTCTGAACAGAAAAAAAAGAAAGAGAAAAAGATCCATTGTGCAAAAGACGTTAAGTGTTGGAATCTAGTAACCAAATTGGATCTCACATCTTCTATTAACAGCTGACTGATGTTAGACGAGTGACTGGGCCTGTCTGATTTACCATCTATAAGATGAACCAATCATGATGTCTAACAAGGATTCAGCTAGGCAGCTGGCTTTTGTCATTCCCTTACTCATTATAGTACCAAAATGACAGACTGAGTTGATGTTAGATACCCCTTCAAGACTCTGTTGTCTCAGAGACTAAAAGGGAAAATCAGAATGCCTCAGACATAACCCTAGCACCATACAGCCTCACATTTTCTTCTGCTTTGTTGAGATAGCCCTGGGAAGCATATCAATAATCTCTCAAATACCTGGAACAAAAAGAAAGACTGGGTGCTGTTGAGCAAAATTCATGCATACATTCATTGGATGGCATAGTCATATGCAGAACAAACCTTTTTAACTCTAACTACATGGGCAGAAGATTTTGGAAACATTGGAGCCTATGATTATAATCACTGTTTTAAAGTTTACTGAATGTAAATGAGAAACTATAAGCTATATCTAGGCTAAGTGCAGCTCATTGAAACTTTTAAAAATATGAGTATTAACATCAACAGATTAAAGCTATCAAAGCTATGGAAGCCTAATATTGAATTGAGTCAAATGGGACCAAAATGTATTCACCATTTTTATTTAAAAAAAAAAAAAGTAAAATAGTCAGAGACTGGAATCAGGTTTAGTTGGAAAAATGAAGTCTAGAGTTCGCTTCCCAGCAGCCATGTAAAAAACATGGTGTGGATGTGGTGGCATGGTCTGCTTACGACGCTAGTACTGGGGAGGCAGGGACAGATAGATCCCTGGGACTCACAGGCCAGCCAGCCAACCTTCAAGTCCCAGAAGAAAAACGAAACAAAATAAAACAAAACAAAACCTTTGTCTCAAAAAATAAGGTAGATGGCTCCTGACAAATGATCATGACCTCTGACCTCCCCAAGCATGTACACACATGTAGACACTACTTTTTAACTCTGTTTTATTTGGGTTTCTTAGGCCTCTACTTCCCTTCCAACCATCCTCCAACCCCCACAACCTAGGTAGGAAAGAAAGAAAGTTAGAAGAGACAGGGGACCTTTTTAGACTTAGTTCCTGTTGGTTGGGGTTGTTGGGTTCTTTAGGGACAATACCAATCTCATAGTCAAGATATCCAACAGTCTAGCTAATCAGCGGACCAGCAAACGAGTCGCAGCATCTTCCTTCTCAGAGAAGTGCTCTTCCTCTCTTTCTGGGCTGTGCTGTTTATACCCTTTCCAAGGACTCAGAATTAAACTATCTGCAGCTGACAAAGACCATGCTCCTCTCTGACCCACAGGAGGCTGTTATCAGTTGGCAAAGATCATGCCTTTCTCTGAGTCTAATGGAGCAATTATCAGCAGTTCCATATTCCAGTTGAGATTAAAACACAAACCTGTTTATATAACAGAACTGAGTTTTTAAAGAAACCAAAATTTCCACTACACACACACACACACAAATGTGTAACCATCATTAAAGATTTTAAATTTTATTTCTGTATTATTAATTAAAGTTTATTCACTTTATATCCCAGCTGTAGTCCCCTTCCTCATTCCCTCCCAATACCTCCCTTCCTCCCTCATCTCTTCCCATGCCCACTGATAAGGGAGGTTCTCCTCCCCTTCCATCTGACCCTAGCCTATCAGGTCTCATCAGGACTGGCTGCATTGTCTTCCTCTGTGGCTGCTATACCCTCAAGGGGCAGTGATCAAAGAGCCAGCCACTGAGTTCATGTCAGAGACAGTCCCTGCTCTTTCTGTCTCTCCCTTCTTTCATAAGATTCCCTGCACTCTGCCTAAAGTTTGGCTATGAGTCTCAGCATCTGCTTTAATACCCTGCTGGGTAGAATCTTTCAGAAGCCCTCTGTGGTAGGCTCCTGTCCTGTTCCAGGTTTTCTCCCTCTACTGATATCTATCCCACTTGCCTTTCTGAATGAGGATTGAACGTCTTACCCAGGGACCTCCTTCTTGCTTAGCTTCTTAAGGTGTACAGATTTTAGCATGATTATCCTATACTATATGACTAAAATGTACTTATAAGTGAGTATATACCATGTGTGTCTTTCTGCTTCTGGGATACCTCACTCAGGATGATCTTTTCTAGATATCACCATTTGCCTACAAATTTCATGATTTCCTTGTTTTTAATTGCTGAGTAGTATGACATTGTGTAAATGTACGACAATTTCTGTATCCATTTCTCAATCCAACCCTCAACCTAGGTTGTTTCCAGAGTCTGGCTATTACTGATAAAGCAGCTACGAACATGGTTGAGTAAATGTCCTTGTTGTATACTTGAGCATAATTTGGATATATGCCTAGGAGTGGTACAACTGGATCTTGAGGAAGTACTATTAATTGTCTAAGAAAGTGCCAAACTAATTTCCAAAGTGGTTGTACAAGTTTACATTCCCACCAGCAATGGAGGAGGGTTCCCCTTTCTCCACAACCTCTCCAGCATTGCTGTCACTTGAGTTTCTGATCTTAGCCATTCTGATGGGTGTAAGGTGAAATCTCAGGGTCATTTTGATTTGCATCTCCCTGATGACTTAAAGACATTGAGCATTTCTTTAAGCGTTTCTCTGCCATTTGATATTCCTCTATTGAGAATTCTCTGTTTAGCTCTGTACCCCATTTTTAATTGGATTACTTGATTGGCTGCTTTTTAACTTTTTGAGTTCTTTATATATTCTGGATATTAGCCAAATGTCAGATATACGGTTGGTGAAGATTCTTTCCCAGTCTGTAGGCTGTCGTTTTGCTCTGATGACAGTGTCCTTTGCTTTAAAAAGCTTTTGAGTTTCATGAGGTCCCATTTATTGATTGTTGATCTTAGAGCCTGTGCTGTTGGTGTTCTATTCAGGAAGTTGTCTCCTGTGCCAATGAGTTCAAGGCTCTTCCCCACTTTTTCTTCTAACCGATTTAGTGTGTTTGGTTTTAGTTGAGGTCTTTAATCCACTTGGACTTTAGTTTTGTTCAGGGTGATAAGTATGGATCTGTTTGCATTTTCTACATGTAGACATCCAGTTAGACCAGCAACATTTGTTGAAGATGCTGTCTTTTTTCCATTGAATGGTTTTGCTTCTTTGTCAAAATCAAGTATCCATAGTTGTGTGGGTTTATTTCTGGGTCTTCTATTTGATTTCATTGATCCACCATTCTGTTTCTCTGCCAGTGCCATGCAGTTTTTATTACCATTGCTCTGTAGTACAGCTTGAGATCAGGGATGGAGATACCTCCAGATGATCTGTTGTTGTATAGGATTGTTTTAGCAACTCTTGTTGTTGTTTTTTTTTTCTGTATAGTTGATGTTGAGAATTGTTCTTTCAAGGTCTGTAAAGAATTGTGTTGGTCTTTTGATGGGAATTGCATTGAATCTGTAGATTGCTTTTGGCAAAATGGCCATTTTCACTATGTTAATCTTACCAATCCATGAGCACAGGAAATCTTTCCATCTTCTGATTATCTCCTTCAATTTCTTTCTTCAGAGACTTGAAGTTTTTTTTTCAAGTAGGTCTTTCACTTGCTTGGTTAGAGCCACACTAAGGTACTTTATGCTATTAGTGGCTATTGTGAAGGGTGTAGTTTCCCTAATTTCTTTCTCAGCCCTTTTGTCTTTGGTATACAGGAGGGCTACTGATTTTTTTTAGTTAATTTTGTATCTAGCCACTTTGCTGAAGGTGTTTATCAGCTGAAGAAGTTCTCTGGTTGAATTTTTAGGACCACTCATCTATACTATCATATCATCTGCAAATAGTGATATTTTGACTTCTTCCTTTCTGAACTGCATCCCCTTGATCTCCTTTAGCTGTCTTATTGTTCTAGCTAGAACTTCAAGTACTATGTTGAAGAAATACAGAGAGAGTGGGCAGCCTTGTCTTGTTCCTGATTTCAGTGGGATTGATTTAAGTTTCTCTCCATTTAGTTTGATGTTTGCTATAGGCTTGCTGTATGTTGTTTTTACTATGTTTAGGTATGTACCTTGTATCCTGATCTCCCCAAGACTTTAACCATGAATGCGTGTTGGATTTTGTCAAATGCTTTTTTGGCATATAAGGAGATGATCGTGTGGTTTTTTCTCCTTCAGTTTGTTTATATGGTGGATTCCATTGATTAATTTCCATATATTGAGCCATCCCTGCATGCCTTGGATGAAGCCCACTTGGTCAGGGTGGATGATATTTTTATGTGTTCTTAGATGGGGTTTGCAAGTAATTTGTTGAGTATTTTTGCAACAATGTTCATAAGAGGGATAGGTCTGAAGTTCTCTCTTTTTGTTGGGTCTTTGTGAGGTTTAGGTATCAAGGTGACTGTAGCCTCATAGAATGAGTTTGGTAATGTTCCTTCTGTTTCTATCTTGTGGAATACTTTGAAGAGAATTGGAGTTAGCTCTTCTTTGAAGGTTTTGTAGAATTCTGTGCTGAAACCATATAGCTCTGGGCTTTTTTTGGATAGGAGATTTTTGATGACTCCTTCTATTTTCTTGGGGGATATAGGACTATTTAATCTATTTACCTGATCTTGATTTAATTTTGGTAAATGGAATCTATCAAGAAAATTGTCCATTTCATTTAGATTTTCAAATTTTGTGGCATATAGGCTTTTGTAGTAAGACCTAATGATTGTTTGGATTTCCTCAGTGTCTGTCGTTATATCCCAGTTTTCGTTTCTGATTTTGCTGATTTGGATAGTTTCTCTCTGCCTTTTCGTTTGGCTAAGGGTTTGTCTATCTTGATTCTCTCAACTCTTGGTCTCAGCTCTTGTTTACTTTGATTCATTGAATTGTTTTCTTTGTATCTAATTCATTGAGTTCAGCCTGAGTTTGGTTATTTCTAATCATCTACTCCTCTTGTATGTGTCTGCTTCTTTTTTTTTTTAGGGATTTTAGGTGTGCCATTAAGTTGCTCATATGAAATGTCTCAGACTTCTTTCTGGAGACAGTGCTATGAACTTTCCTCTTAGCACTGCTTTCATTGTGTCCAATAAGTCTGAGTAAATTGTGCCTTCATTTTCATTGAATTTTAGTAAGTCTCTAATTTCTTTTTTCATTTCTTCCCTGACCAAGCTGTCATTGAGTAGAGAGTTGTTTAGTTTCCATATATATGTAGGCTTTTTGTTATTTGTGTTATTGTTGAGGTCTAGTTTTAGGCCATCGTGGTCTGATGGGATAGAAGGGATTATTTTGATCTTCTTGTATCTGTTGAGGCATGTTTTGTGCTGGACTATATGGTCAATTTTTGAGAAGGTTCCCTGAGTTGCTGAAAAGAAGCTCTTTTGAGCTTGGGTGAAAAGTTCTGTAGACATCTATTAGGTCCATTTGATTTAGGACCTCTGTATGAGTCATTATTTCTCTAGTTAGTTTCTGTCTAGATGATCTGTCCCTTGGTGAGAATGGAGTGTTGAAGTCTCCCACTATTAAGGTGTTGGGATCAATGTGTGATTTAAGCTTTAATGATGTTTCATTTACCAATGCAAGTACTTTTGTATTTGGGGCATAGATGTTCCAGATTACGGTGACCTCCTGGTGGATTTTTCCTTTGATGAAAATGAAGTGTCCTTCCTCATCTTTTTTGATTAATTTTGATTGAAAGTCTTTTATTAGCTTGTTTTCTGGGTTCATTTGCTTGAAAATATTTTACTGTGAGGTAGTGTTTATCTTTGTTACAGAGGTGTGTTTCTTGGATGCAGGAGAATGTTGGATCCTGTTTCCTCAACCATTCTGTCTTTTTATTGGAGAGTTGAGTCTGTTGATGTTGATAGATAATAGTAACTAATGAATGTTCGTTCCTTTTATTGTAGAGTTGTTGGTGTTATTGGGTTTTTAATTTTTTGCTGTGAAGTTATCTATATCCTGTGTTTTCTTAGGTGTAATTTATTTCATTGGATTAAAGTTTTCCTTCTAGTATCTTTCTTCTAGTAGGACTGGGCTGCTGTATAGATATTGTTTAAGTTTAATTTTGTCATGGAATATTTTGTTTTCTCCATCTATGTTGATTGAAAGCTTTGCTGGGTATAGTAGTCTGGGTTGGCATCTGTGGTGTCTTAGAGTCTGCATGACATCTGCCCAGGCCCTTCTGGCTTTCATAGTTTCTGTTGAGAAGTCTGGTGTGATTCTGATAGGTCTACCTTTATATGTTACTTGGCCTTTTTACCCTGCTACTTTTAATATTTTTCTTTGTTCTGTAGATTTAGTGGTTTCACTATTATGTGACATGAGGAGTATCTTTTCTGGTCTAGTCTATTTGATGTTCTGTAGGCCTCTTGTATGTTTATGGACATCTCTTTCTTTAAGTTGGGAAAATTTTCTTCTATGATTTTCTTGCAAATGTTTTCTGGACCTTGGAGGCTGGAATCTTCTTTTTTGTCTTCCTATTATTCTTTTTTCAGATATATTTTATTTTTATTAATTATAGTTTATTCTGTAGTCTCCTGTAGCCCCCTCCCTTATCCCCTTCCAATGCCACCCTCTTCCTCTTCTCTACCCATGCCCCTCCCCCAGTCCACTTATAGGGGAGGTCTTCCTCCCCTTCCACTGATCCTAGTCTATCAGGTCTCACCAGGAGTGGCTGCATCGTCTTCCTCTGTGGCCTGGTAAGGGTGCACCCCTTTGAGGGGGAGGTGATCAAAGAGCCAGCCACTGAGTTCATGTCAGAGATAGTCCCTGTTCCTATTATTCTTAGATTTCATCTTTTCATGGCATCCTTGATTTCTTGGATGTTTTGTTTAGAACTTTTTTATTTTACTTTTTTCTTTGAGAGATGTATCAATTTCTGCAATTGTATCTTCAGTGTCTGAGATTCTTTCTTCCGTCTCTTGTATTCTATTGGTGGTGCTTACCTTTGTAGTTCCTGATCTTTTCTCTAAGTTCTCCAGCTCCAGGGTTTTCTCTGTTTGTGTTTTCTTTATTGATTCTAATTCAGTTTTCATGTCTTGCACCATTTCCTTTGTGTGTCTGAATGTGGATTCCTGTCTTTCCATGATGGCCTCTATTTTTTTGTTCATTTCCTCTCTATATGCCTCTACTTCTGTCTCTACATGTACTACTGTTTGAGAGCTTTGTTTGTTTCCTCTCTGTGTGCCTCTAATAACTAGATAAGCATAGATTTGAGATCATTTTCCTGTGTTTCCAATGAATTAGAATATCCGTTGCTTGGGGGTTGCTGGTGAAGCCATGATGTCCTGATTTTTGTTGGATGTGTTCTTAGGCCAACCTCTAGCCATCTGCTTATCCGTAACTTTCACTATTTGTTCATGGAGTCTGTACTTCAGACTGGGTCCATCCCCTTGTTCTCTACTCTCAGATTTGTGCCCGCAGGGGCAAATGAGAGTGTAGGAGATCTGTCAGCTCAGAGGTGTCCACTGTTTGGCCGCCAGATTTTGGGCAGCCGCCTCTGCTGTCTCAGTCACCGAGCATAGATGGTCCTGCTTGGGGCAATCACTGCTGCCTCCTCAAAGCAGAGAGGCCCATGCTTGGGGCAAGGGGAAGTGCAGGGGGTTGAATATTTGCCATGCTCAGTCCCCAGAGATGGCCATGGTGACCTGGATCCAAACTGTCCCAACTCATGGATTGTCCCCAATCACCCAGAAAGCCTCAATGTTGATGTTCTGGCTTCAGCTGCCCCTCCACCCACCCGTTTTGGAGTTTCAGATGCTGTGCCCCTCAGATACAGTGAGTGTTGGTCACCACCATCTTGTACTCCATCATTAGAGATTTTTCAATAGGAAAAGTCTTAAAACTATTTTCTTTCTGATCAAGCATTAAAATCATTTGATCAATAAGCTCAATATTCAATTTCTAAATATTATTTTGAGACATAAGCAATAAAATCAAAGTTAGTGTTGGGACAATAAAAAAAGAAAAAGAGAAGACTCAATGTCTTTTCTCAATACTATACTGAGTAGATGTTTCTTTCTCCTCATTCCCATAGTTACACCCTTTCTGGCCCTGACACAATTGTATGCCTAGCCAATGGCAAGTGGAATTCAAGTAACCACCAGTGCCTGGCTGTCTCCTGTGATGAGCCCCCCAATGTGGACCACGCCTCTCCAGAGACTGCTCACCGCCTCTTCGGAGACACCGCGTTCTACTACTGTGCAGATGGTTACAGCCTGGCTGACAATTCCCAGCTCATCTGCAACGCCCAGGGGAAATGGGTTCCCCCAGAGGGCCAGGCTATGCCACGCTGCATAGCTCACTTCTGTGAAAAACCCCCATCTATTTCCTACGGCATCTTGGAATCTGTGAGCAAAGCAAAATTTGCAGCTAGCTCAGTAGTGAGCTTCAAGTGCATGGAGGGTTTTGTGCTGAACACCTCAGCAAAGATTGAATGCCTGAGAGGTGGACAGTGGAGCCCTTCTCCCATGTCCATCCAGTGCATCCCCGTGCGGTGCGGAGAGCCTCCGAGCATCATGAATGGCCATGCAAGTGGAACAAACTACAGTTTTGGGGCTGTGGTGGCATATAGCTGCCACAAAGGATACTATATCAAAGGAGAGAAGAAGAGCACCTGTGAGGCCACGGGACAGTGGAGTAGACCCATGCCCACCTGCCACCCTGTATCCTGTAGTGAGCCGCCTAAGGTTGAGAATGGCTTTCTGGAGGTAAGTGACTAGCAAATGACCCGTAACTTTCATCACTCATAAGGCTGCCTATACAGTAACCACAGTGAACAGACAGGATTAAATCTACCCACAGTGTATATTGAATAAAAATGAATCAAGATAATTACGAAGCTTTACAATATATATCTTTTTAAATTCTTATTTTATGCGTACAGGTGTTTGCATATATGGCTGTGCTTGGTGCCTAAGGAAGGCAGAAAAGGCGTCCGATCTCATAGAAACAGAGTTTCAGACAGTTGTGAGCCACCATGTGGATGCTTAGAATTCAACACTAGCCCTCGGAAAGAGCAGCCAGTGCTCTTAACCACTAAGCCAACTCTCCACCTCTCTCAAGACACCTCCTTCTGCATTATAGTGACCTATGGATATTCCAGGGCCTTTGTAGTCATATATTAGCCTTAAATATGAACTTAGAGTAAGCCATTTTAATGTCATTGCATTTTGCTTTTATATAATTCATCACTGAAGTGGAACTCAGAGATATTTATTGTCACTCTGATCTTTTTAATTTTTAAATTTTTTTTATTATTACCATTTATTCACTTTGTATCCCAACTGTAGCCCCTCCCTCACACCCTCACAATCCCACCCTCTCTCCCTCTTTATTGCTCTGTTTTTACATGAAATATGAGGTGCAGCTTTTGCATTGCTCTTTTGAAATTGCTAAAGATAATTTCACCATGATCAGAAAATTGTTAAGCGTGATAAAAACATAATCTGCTCCCATACGGAAGTGTCTCATCAGTAAGTGTGTCAAGGAAGCAAAAACAAAGGCTGTAGCAATATCTCAGGAGGTAACGTGCTTTCTGGGTAAGAAAACCCAGGCATGGTACTGCACACCTGTAACCTCAGCGCTGGGCAGGCAGAGGCAGGTGGATCCCCCGAGCTCACTGCCTGGCCTGCTGGATAAGCAATAGTGAAAGGAAAGGAAGGAAATGAAAAGGAAAGGGAAGGGAAGGAAAAAGGAAAGGAAAGAAAAAAAGAAAGGAAGGAAGGGAAAGAAGGAAAGAAAGAGAAAGAAAGAGAGAGAGAGAGAGAGAGGGAGAGAAAGGAAAGGAAAATGGCACCTGAGAAATGACACCTGAAGTTGACTTCTGGGCTCCACACATGTGTGCCCACATATACCAAAAAAGAAGAGAGGAGGAGGAAGAAGGGAAGGAGGAGGAGAATAGTCTAGTCCTCCAAGTCAGAGGCCATTGTGCCACTTTTAATAGACAATATTATAACTGAAAGTTTGCAAAGCATCTATGTATAATTTTTTAACTTACTAAGTTCCCTATGTATACTGTAGGTATTGCCCTTCAACTCATCAATCTGTATAGACCCGAGATCTTATCTCTTTTGGGTTCTATAAGAATTTCCACAGAGGAAATCACCTCATTAGATCTTCCACATTTTACTTCTGCACTTTCACTTCCTACAAAAATTAGAGCAGACCTGTTGCCAACAGCATAAATCTTTACGCATGGAAGTCCTAACCGATGAATTGTAAATGTTGGTCTTTAAGTTCTGTTCTGTTTGGCCAGCAATGTGCTACACCTGTCGGCTTGCCTGTTGTCAGCTATCCTGACGTTTCTCTCCCTGTTGTTCAGCACGCCACTGGCAGGACCTTTGAGAGTGAAGCGAGGTTCCAGTGCAACCCAGGCTATAAGGCTGCCGGAAGTTCCGTGTTTGTCTGCCAAGCCAATCGACAGTGGCACAGTGAGGCCCCTCTGTCCTGCACCCCTCTCAACTGTGGGAAACCTCCTCCCATTCAGAATGGCTTCTGGAAAGGAGAAAGTTTCGAAGTGGGGTCCAAGGTTCAGTTTTTATGTAATGAGGGATATGAGCTTGTTGGTGATCATTCTTGGACTTGTCAGAAATCTGGCAAATGGAGTAAGAAGCCAAGCCCAAAGTGTGTCCCCACCAAGTGCCCAGAGCCTCCCCTCCTAGAAAACCAGCTTGTATTAAATGAGTTAACTTCTGAGGTAGGCGTGGTGACCATTTCCTGTAAAGACGGGCATGTCTTGCAAGGCCCCCCTGTCCTGAAGTGTTTGCCATCCGGGCAATGGAATGGTTCCTTTCCGGTTTGTAAGATGGTCCTTTGTCATTCACCTCCCTTGATTCCCTTCGGTGTCCCTGCAGCTTCAGGTTCACTTCATTTTGGAAGTACTGTCAAGTATTTGTGTGTTGATGGGTTTTTCTTAAGGGGCAGTCCGACCATCCTCTGCCAGATGGATGGCACCTGGAGTTCTCCATTGCCCGAATGTGTTCCAGTAGAGTGCCCCCAACCCGAGGAGATTCTCAACGGCATCGTCCATGTGCAAGGGCTTGCCTATCTCAGCACCACACTCTACACCTGCAAGCCAGGCTTTGAGTTAGTGGGCAACACTACCACTCTCTGTGGGGAAAATGGCCAGTGGCTTGGGGAAAAACCAATGTGTAAACCCGTTGAGTGCCCAGAGCCTAAAGAGATTTTAAACGGCCAGTTCTCTTATGTGAGCTTCCAGTATGGACAAACCATTACATACTTCTGTGACCGAGGCTTCCGGCTCGAAGGTCCCAAAGCCCTGACCTGTTTAGAGACAGGCACCTGGGATATGGATGCCCCCTCTTGCAATGCCATACACTGTAGTGACCCACAGCCCATTGAGAACGGTTTCGTAGAAGGTGCGGATTACAGATATGGTGCCATGATCATCTATAGCTGCCTCCCAGGGTTTCAGGTGGTGGGTCATGCCATGCAGACCTGTGAAGAGTCAGGATGGTCAAGTTCCAGCCCAACGTGTGTACCCATTGACTGTGGCCTCCCTCCTCACATAGACTTTGGAGACTGTACTAAAGTCAAAGATGGCCAGGGAGATTTTGATCAAGAAGACGACATGATGGAAGTCCCGTATCTGACTCCTCGCCCTCCACACTTGGAAGCAACAGCTAAAACTTTGGAAAACACAGAGGAATCCCCTGCTACACATGCATCCCACTTTCTATATGGCACAATGGTTTCCTACCGCTGTGACCCTGGCTATGAACTGCTAGGAAACCCTGTGCTGATCTGCCAGGAAGATGGAACGTGGAACGGAAGTGCGCCCTCCTGCATTTCCATCGAATGCGATTTGCCTGTTGCTCCCGAAAATGGCTTTTTACATTTTACACAGACTACCATGGGCAGCGCTGCACAGTATAGCTGCAAGCCGGGGTACGTTCTAGAAGGCTCCCACTTAAGGCTTTGTCTAGAGAATAAGAAGTGGAGCGGCACTGCCCCCCGCTGTGAAGCCATTTCTTGCAGGAAGCCAAACCCACCCAGGAATGGATCCATCAAAGGAAGCAAACACTCGTTCCTGGGTGTGTTATACTATGAATGTGACCCCGGCTATGTGCTTAATGGCACAGAGAAGAGAACGTGCCAGGAAAATCAAGAGTGGGATGGGCACGAGCCCGTGTGTATTCCTGTGGATTGTGGCTCACCCCCAGTCCCCACCGACGGCCAAGTGAAAGGAGAAGAATACACATTCCAAAAAGAGGTTGTGTACTCTTGCAGGGAAGGGTTCATGCTGGAAGGAGCTGGGAGCCGTGTCTGTCTTAGCAATGGAAGTTGGAGTGGTGACATTCCCAGCTGCATGCCTGCCAGGTGTCCTGCCCCGCCGCAGGTGGCAAATGGGGTGACAGATGGCCTAGACTATGGGTTCAAGAAGGAAGTAGCATTCCACTGTCTAGAGGGCTATGTGCTACATGGAGCTCCAAAACTCACCTGTCAGACTGATGGGACTTGGGATGCAGAGGTTCCCGTCTGTAAACCAGCTACCTGTGGTCCTCCTGACGATCTTCCTCAGGGCTTCCCTAATGGCTTTTCCTTTCATCACGGGGGCCACATACAATATCAATGTTTTCCCGGTTATAAGCTCCATGGAAACCCTTCAAGAAGATGCCTCCCCAATGGCTCCTGGACCGGCAGCCCACCTTCCTGCCTACCTTGCAGGTGTTTCACACCCACCATTCCACAAGGAATTATCAATGCAACTGATTTGGGCTGTGGAAAGACAGTCCAAGTTGAGTGCTTCAGAGGCTTCAAGCTCCTTGGACTCTCTGCAATCACCTGTGATGCCAATGGCCAGTGGTCTGACTTCCCACTCTGTGAGCATGCTCATTGTGGTCCTCTCCCCACCATACCCAATGCAACCGTCATCGGGAGTAGCCCTTTGGGAGACAACATGGTAACTTACAGCTGCAGACCTGGCTACCTCATGCAGGATAGTTCAGATCTGATTTGTTCAGAGAAAGGGACATGGAGCAAGCCTTACCCAACATGTGAACCCCTGTCCTGTGGACCCCCGCCGTCTGTTGCCAATGCGGTGGCAATGGGAGAGGCACATACCTATGAAAGTAAAGTAAAACTCAGGTAAGACTGTGGGTGGCTACAGAGTCTGTAAGGAGTGCAGACAAGAAGATTATAAAATGAAGTGGAAGGTCAAAATGTGCCTAATTAGAAGGAGAACCACAGTCCCTGGGCTGCCCTCCAAAATCCAGCTTTTAACACTTGATTTTATTTACTCAGGATTAAGAAATCCATTTACTATGAAAGTAAACTTATACCCTTTCAGACTACGGTTTCTAACATGATCTTCATGAAGCTGCAGGCTCCTCTAACAAGCTTCAATCATTTTTTGAATCACTGAGCAGTATGAATAAAGAGGTCATTCAGCCTGTGCTACTGAAATGAAGTATGTGGTGTTCAAATAATGGAAACACCCTTGTCTGAAGGGCATTATTAAATTAAATATAAAAATATTTAATATTGGGAGTTAACATTTTTATTGGAAAAAAAAAAAACTAACCATCATGTTCCAAAGATCTCAACTGCCTCAAGGTTTCTCAAGGTTACTTTCCTGGGTGAACTGTGGGCATTATCTTGTCAGATCTGATTGATAACTTAGCACCTCTTCTGGGGTGATCCATTCTGAACACTTTAGCCCCACCTTCCAGTTGCCCTGACTTATAAAAAAATAAAATATAGTAAATAAAATAAAATAAAAAGTCTATGGAAGGATGGAGGCCTGAGAACAAAATGGAAGCAAGGATAACCGACCAGTTCTTCACTTTAATGTTCATTTTAAAACCTCCATGTGGATGTTAACACATCAGAAATTTTGAGAGCCATGATATCACCCGCTTGTCAAAATTCCTCTGGGGCTTTGTCCCTTCCCTGTGTGATGATGACACCAGGTAACAGATCTTTAGATTCTGTTAGTCAGGTTGTTCCAATTGTATGAGACTTCTGTCTCCTACCTAGCCTGGTAATATGTGGAATTTAAAACATGTTCTCCAATGGTTACTATGAATTAATTAAATGCTTTGATTTAAAAGGCATCATATCGTAGTTAGGAGCATGGCTGCCAGAATACTCCCTCTTGGGGACACAGTTTTACCTCATTTCACACTACGCACGAAGAATATATGGCTTCAAGAAAGGTGCCAGCCTCATCACTGTCAAATGACAATCAAGGTCCTAATGGCACCTGCTAGTGAGGTGGACGTGAAAATTTGGTATTTGTAAAGGGCATAGAGGGATCTCCAGAAGTTAATCACTGTTTGGAACCATTTCCTACATCATAAGTATTGCACATTTTTAAATCACATGGAGACTTTAGAGGTAAACTAACTTGAGTTTTAGCTATGAAAATGCTTAATGATTAAACTTAAAAAGAGTAGATTAAACCATAAATCCTACTAGTATCTGGATCTATTTTGGACTTCTTTATAATTATGTTGAAGTATTGGCTGTTTTAGAATGAACAAGTAAATAAAGAGAAATAACTTGAATGACGTATAAGACAAATTTAGTCTTCACTAACCTTGAACATGGATCACTAATTTATGGTGGTTGTTACATTAATGTTTTGGCACAGTGACCTCTATCCAGATGACTTTTGAGCCAGTTTTAAGGTTTCTCATAAAATGTTTCCCAAGCCCTGTGACAGCTCCGGTAATCTGAACATAGGTCATTTACAGTGTGGAGCTTTCTTGCAGGTGTTTATTTTCTTGTTTGCATTGCAGATGTCTGGAAGGGTATGTGATGGATACAGACACAAATACATTCACCTGCCAGCAAGACGGTCAGTGGTTCCCTGAAAGAATCACTTGCAGTCCTAAAACATGTCCCATGCCATCAAACATGACACGCATTCGTGTTCATGGAGACGAGTTCCAGGTGAATAGGCAAGTTTCTGTGACATGTGTGGAAGGTTTTACCTATGAAGGAGTGGACACATCAACGTGCCAGGTAAGATACTGCATCTGAACGGTGGCGTGTAAGCCTAACTAGCATTTGTGACTGTAAACAAAATACACATCTTATTGGCCTGAAAAGAACAAATTCCTCAAGGTTTCATTTACACCCAAGGGTTTGAGACGTTTCCTAGACATAGAAGGTGAGGCTGGGGGATGGGTTGGTGGTTAAGAGCACCTGCTGCTTCTCTAGAGGACCAGGGTTTGGTTCCTAGCTCCCACATGGTATCTTACTGCTGCAACTCCAGGACAGGGGATCTGATGACCATGTGTGCAGAGAAACATGCAGAAAAAATACTTATACGTATAAATACTTTATACGTATAAAATAAAGGAACTCCACAAGGAGAGCAACAGAAGGAAAAACTCTGGCCCCAGGATCTTTTCTGAGACTGATACCTAGAACTCCTGCACATATGTAGCCCGTGGCAGCTCAATGTCCAAGTGGATTTCCTGGTAAGGGGAACAGAGGCTATCTCTGACATGAACTCAGTGGCTTGCTCTCTGATCAACTCCTCTTCAGAGAGGGGCCATCTTTGCTAGGCCAGAGAAGAGAACAATGCAACCAGTCCTGATGAGACCTGATAGGCTAGGGTCAGATGAAAGGGGAGGAGGACCTCCCCTATCAGTGGACTAGGGAGGGGCAAGGGAGGAAAAGAGGAAGGGAGGGTGGGATTGGGAGGGGTGAGGGAGGTGGCTACAGCTGGGATACAAAGTGAATAAATTGTAATAAATAAAAAATAATAAATAATAAAAAAGAAGGAAGAAGAAATGGAACTTGTGTTTTCTCCTAATATTCCCAGCTTTAGACTAAGTCTTTCTTATTGGAACACAAGTGTGTAGAATAACACATACCTCATATAGATGTTGTGAAAAACCACATAAGTAATGGGAGGAAGTGCCTACTTCTGCAAGCTTTGATCATTCAACAGTCATCAGCTGCTTTGTATTAACAGATACTCTTGGGCATAAAATTTGTGATTAGATGACCGTGAACAGCTTTCTGTGTGTACTCTAATAGTTTGCTAACTCTGCACTTTGTTAAAGATGTTAATTCTCACACAAATAGCGGACAGTCCTAGCAGAGCCCCTTTCTCCTAGCTTCCACATTAGAGAAAGTTTATAAAATGAGACCTTGAACCTCCCTTCATTTGCTGGAGTCAGGCTGGGGCCTGGAAGAGGAGACCTACAGCATAACAGAGACGTGTTTTCCCTCCCTCAGCATGCGGGTTTAAATGTCATCACTCACATTTAGAGGTTCCTCAGCATATCATCCTCCATGGTCCTGATTTGTAAGTGTGTGTTCATTGAAAGAATTAACTTATTTAAAGTGTGTAAGTATGTGTGGGGACGTCTGATGTATAGTAGGGAGTCAGGAATATTTTTATTCTTCTAATTTTCCATTTATAAACCATGCGCCCCCAGTGATTGGTTACTTCCACACCAACAGGCAGACCATGGAGCAGGTACAATAGCTGTCCAAGGTACCAGGTTCTCAAAATCTGCCCCCTTTTTTATTCAGAGTTTAAGATCCCAAGGGGTAATTTTTCTCCAAAAATTTTTTTGAGCTTCCTGAACAAACAGGGTCTCATCCTGATGAAGAGACCCAACTTGATGTTCTCCTCATTGGGTTTTGGAGCACTGGACAATTCCATGTGTGCCTGGTAGGATCCTTGGGACACTAGTGACTAAGTTCTTTTTTCTGAATCAGTAGTTTTTTTAATATATATACCCTTTGTTATTTTCTCCACACAAAATATGATTTATGTCCTTTGTCCACAGGGTTCTGCTTTTGTTTTTGCTCTGAAAGATAAATTGAACTTTTCAAAGTTTTCAAATGCACAAGTTGCGCAGAACTGTGTTCAGTGCCTAGAAATATTTTATTATAATGTAACAAAATTATCCTGCATATCATATAATAAGTAGATAAGATGTATAGTTGTTTAAAATGAATACTGAAGGAAGCCTGGTCCTCCCAGAAATTATGAATCACAGAATTACAAAATTTCCATCAGTGTGGTATTGCTGTAAAACTGGGCAAAAGCAAAAACAAAGCAAAACAGAACCAGAAGTAAACCTTGATGAAGGAATCAAGGTGAAGAATAACTAATGATTATTCTGACAGTTAAATTACCATCATGGGAGGCTGTAGAAATGGCTCAATGGTTAAGAGCACTGTCTGCTCTTCTCAGGGTGCTGAGTTCAATTCTCAGCAACCACGTGGTGGCTCATAACCATCTATACTGTGATCTGATGCCTCTTTTGGCATGCAGGTGTACATGAAGATAGAGGGCTGGTATACATAAAATAAACTAATTAATATTTTTAAATATTACCATCATGGAGGAAGCTGAAATAATCAGATTAACATATAATTCAAAAGTATATAAATAGAATATAGTTTTAATGTTTTTAATCAAAGAAAGCAGCAGAGAACTGACTGGGAAAAGTGAGGACACCAGCTTGAGACAGAGCAAGAAGAGGGGAACGGGGGGGGCTGTGGGGGAAACAAATGAAAGCAAAAGGGAACACGTGTGCGAAGAGGCCATGATGAAACTCACTGTTTTGTATAGCAGTCTAAAAGATTAATATCTTTTCTACTAATCAGAAATGTTTGTGCAAAACTTCTGTTTGTTGAAGCATCTCTTAAAATACTGAAAAGCTGAGTACAACTTGCATACATTTGGAGAATGATTGGGCATATTTATATATGTTTATTTATATAAAATCACTTTTATTATATGAATGATAGGTTTTACCTCAAATACTGTTTCACACTATTACAAACACCACCAGTTGCGCCAGTTGTCCAGTTACTTGGGGCTGATCCTAAGCAATCAGTTCTGCTGCAGGTGCTAGCTGTGTGAGCCTCCCACCCCGGATTGGACTCTGATGCTATACACCTGGAGGTTGTCTGATGTCAAGGCCTTGGTACCTAAGGCTTCGGATGCCAGGAGTAAGTCTGAGCCTCTGACCTACTGACAACCAGTCAGAGTTCACTGGACCTGCTTCTCGGAGTGCATTAATTTGCTAAAGTATCTCACTGAGCTCAGAAAAGAGGTCATTATGACAAGCCCTTTCAGAAACATGAGTAAACCATAGATGAGGAGTGCATAGGGCAAGGACTGGAGAAGGCTGGCAGGGGGCAGCTTCTGTCTGCTCCCTAGAGTTCAGGTGTGCCACCTCCGGTGTGTGGGTGAGTGCTGTGTGCTATTGCACAAACCTCCACGTGCTCAGCTCTCTAGAAGGTCTCTGCCCTCTATCCTTTGAGGGCGTATACCGCATCACACCCAATCACAATAATAGAGCCAACTGTGTAGAAATGGGACTAGACAGTGGAGTATGTGAGGAAAGCCAGCAAAGATTTTCAGTCTCCCAAGCCTTTCTGTGTAACTCCTTCCTGCTGGGTTCAGCCCGGTACCCCTTCTGATACCAGGTACCTTACAATCTACTGCCAAACAAGGTGTGCCAGGGAACATGTTAGTGGACCACTCCAAGGCAGGCAGGGAAAGGGTAAGGTTTCTAAGGATTGCCTCAGAAGAAAAGTTATGAGCAGGAACAGTGGATGACACGAAAACACACACACACAAGTAAATGAACAAATGTGATTAAAAAAAAAAAAAACATTTTAGAGAATTCATGTTGCTATTTACCATTTAATGCTGCCTAGCTCTCAGAAATTTGAAATTAAGACATGGAACAACAAACATTATGAGCAGGGATAGTGGATAACACCAAACACACACACACACACACACACACACAGACACGCATACGAGTAAACAAATGAATGTGATAAAAACGGTTCTAGAGAATTCACATTGATATATACCACCTGATGCTGCTAGCCCTTGGAAATTTTAAATTAAGACACAGAACAGTGTGAAACACAAAGGTGCATTGGGATAAAAGCTGGATCCGCAGCAACATTCCCTCAGTCCCTCCTGTTCTAGTCCACGCTCTAGTCACTGCGTTTCAGGGCTAATTGTGGAAAATCTCCTAATGATCAATGTGGTTTTAAGAACTACAGACAGAAAATAAGCAACACAATTAGGGGGAAACCCTATGTCCTTTTGACTTTCATTTTGGGGATGAGTCTACCGTATAAATAGCACACTCACATATTAAATCCTAAATATGATTTCTGATTTGCGGTCTGTTCTTTAGCCCGATGGTACGTGGGAACCGCCGTTTTCTGATGAATCCTGCATCCCAGTTTTTTGTGGGCAGCCTGAAAGTCCAGAGCATGGATTCGTGGTTGGCAGCAAATACAGTCTTGGAAGCACTGTTGTTTATCATTGTGACCCTGGCTATAAATTAGAGGTATGCTAACAAATTATTTAACAAAAATCAATGTTCTGTTTTGATATTCTTGGAATTCTTTGAATATTAGAATAATCTAATTTTACCAAGATGCTCCTAAAAACATCCTATTATATTTTATTATCTTATTCTCTTAACACTTTCTGGAAAAAACAGTTAAGATGACTTTGAATTTTTAAACACACAAAAAATATCAGCCAGGTGTAGTGACCAATAACACGGGTAATAAATAACCTGTGATCTCAGCTACTCAGAAGGCAGAGACAGGAGAGTGACAAGTTCAAGGCCCACCTGGACAATTGTCAAGGCTCTGTCACAAAACAGACATAAAAGAAAGGGTCAGGCTGTGTCACTCAGAAGTAGAGTGCTTATCTAGCATATTCAAAGCCTGGACTCAATTCCCAGTTCAAAAAGTTAATTGGGGCTAGAGAGATGGATAAGAAGTTAAGAGCACTTAACTGCAGAGAATCTGAGTTAGGCTCCCAAAACTCATGTAGAGCATCTCCCAACTGGCCCCACTATGCATCATTATAGTACAGCCAAAAGAAGGAGGTACATGAGGAAAGCCGCAACGTCACCAACAGTGAGTGATCAGGTACTGGCAAGCTCTTACTTGAGATGCCAGGTTCCCCTGTAGGGTTTTGTTGCTCTGAAGAGACACCATGACCATGGCAACTCTTATAAAGGAAAACATTTCATTGGAGCTGCCTTACGGTTTCAGAGGTTTAGTCCATTATCATCATGGTGGGAAGCATGGCAGCACATAGACAGATTGGAGAAGAAGCTGAGAGTACTACATCCTGATCGACAGGCAGCAGGAGTGAAAACTTAGACACACTGGCCAGACTTGAGCTTCTTAGACCTCAAAGCCCACTGCCAATGACCCACTTCCTCCAACAAGGCCACCTCCTAGCAATGTTACTCCCTGTGACCAAGCACTCAAACACAGGAGTCTATGGGGGCCATATCTATTTGAACCACTGCAACCTGTGATATATCTAGCCTTAAACTCCTCAGAACTGTCCCATGAAAACCCCAACTTTATCCTTACGATGACTCCTAATTGCAGTATCAGCTGCAGCACTAAGTCTCCCTACGGACTTCAATGGGAGCTCTGCAGTTGCTTTCTCTGAAAGTGTTATCTCACCATCAAACTCCACCTAAGAGCACTGCTGTGAATCACAGGAGACTGTCATCTGGCTTTTCAGGAATCTCTTTGTGTGTACCTACAGTGCTGTGTAAGAACTGGGCTGCCTGAGGAATTCACTACCAGTCAACAATAGATGCATGTGGTGTGGCCCAATGTGGTGTGTGACTGTGAAATCAAAGAATCGTCATAAAAAGGGGCTATAAGAACTAGAACTAGGTTTTGGTGGTTCTCATTTTTATTTCCTCAAAGGTTAAGAAAATAAACACAAATAGAAGAATGGCAATCTAATAGTAAATTGTGACTGGAGAACTTTTCTGGTTTTGAAACTGGGGTGTTCCTTCCAAGAGATTACTGATCTTGAAATTTCTCAAGAAAACATATATACATTTTTTGAAACAAAATAAATGAAAAAACTCATGAAATTTGGAGAAGTTGGTATTTTAACTTAAGATGTTGGTGTAACAGCCTGGTGTTAACTACAAAGCCGAAAGAAGTTTATTAATAACAGTTCTCATTCCAACCAAAGGTTAAAATCACCCAAGAGTCTTTTCAAAGACTTATCCCCAGCTGCTTGTAGAAATAATGAATACCAGTCTATAGTGTGGGACTATAGTGTACAAGACTATCTGGTGAGTAAACTGTAATTAATAAAAATAAAATAAAAACTTTTTTAAAAAGACTGTTTGGTGATCCTTGACACCCGACATAGTGGGAGCCTGGAAGGGGCTGGAGAGATCGCCTAACAGTTAAAAGTACCCGCTGCCCTTTCAGAGGACCTGGGTTCAGTTCCCAGCACACCGTGGTAGCTCACAACCCTCTGTACCTCCAGCCCCCAGCGACTCCAATGCCTTTTTCTGGTCTCTGTGGATAGTGTCCACTTGTGGTGTTCAAACATACATGCAGGCAAAACACCCACACTTGAAAATGAAACTAAGTAAATCTTTAAAGAAAATGTGGAGCCAACTAGAGGAAGTTTTCAAAAGCCATTTGAGCAGATGACATAGGTCAAACAGCATGGACAGGTAGGAGATTCATAACGGTACTAAAAAGCAATGACTGGGAACTATTAGCGGATAATCCTATGCAAACTCATGTTGAGAACTTAAAACTGACGAGGAAGGAATGGCTCCTTAATGCAGAGTGCCTGTATAGACAGCCAATTGCTAAGCGAAGGGACACTCCCCTTCATAAAGACACCCCAGTTAATGAATGAAATGCACATGGCAGAATTTGCAGTCCTTACCAGATGCTGAATCAAGGCTTTGAGGAGCTATGCCTGTTGATGTCACACCCAAAAAGATAGAGATATCAGACATTTCATGGCTCTGGATAGAAACAGCTCATAACTGCAAATGACTTGCTCTCTTCCAAAATGAAAAAAAAAATCAATTTGATTTTATCAAGCTTCTAAATCTGATAAACAGTATCAGTGACAACATGTAAAATAATGAGCAGATACTGTTTCTGGGAACATCAGAAGAACAAATGACAGGTCATCTAGTGTCTGAAACAAATTGACAAGGAAGAACAGAGTAAAGAGAGTAGGAACCAAGAGATTTAGGAAAGCCCAATTTTAAAAGATATAGCATCTTATTATTTACTGCAGTCATGTTATTCTGTAGGGCCCTGTTGGTTGTTTTCTTTGGGGTTTTTTGTTTTGTTTTGTTTTTGTTTGGGTTGTTTTGTTTTGTTTTGCAACTTGATGCAAGATAGGGTCATCTGGAAAGAGAGAGCCCCAATTGAGAAAATGCTTCCATCAGCTTAGCCTATAGATGTATCTGGCATGTTCTTGACTAAGGATTGATGTGGAATTATGATACCCACCCCTCTTTGGGTCGTACCACCCCTGGGCAGGTGGTCCTGGGTTGTCTAAAAAAGCAGGCTACACAGGCCATGGGAGCAAGCCAGTAAGCAACATTCTTTCATGATCTCTGCGTCACTTCCTGCTTTTTGGTTCCTGCCTTCAATTCCTGCCCTGATTTCTCCTCATGACAAACTGTAAGCTAAAATAACCCCTTTCATCCACAAGTTGCTTTTGGTCACAGTGTTTATCGCCATACTAGAAAGCAAACAAGGTCAAAGGTTTTGCATTTTTAACATCAGAGGTTGGTGGGTGGGAAAGTGGCTTCAGATCAGGTTTTAGTCCAGCATACTTCTGTGACAGGCAGTCCGCTCTCCTGAAGGACCTGAAGGACACCGGGGAAGTGACCTGCTTATCCTCAGCCTGCTGGCATATACGAAACAATAAGCTTCCTTGCTTACAAGGCTATGGTGGCTGCAGGCAAATGACAGGGGCAAGCACCATCTTCTATGCATTACCCCAAGTCTGTGCAGGGCAATTATCATTGTCCAGTCCCAGCATCTGAATTACTACAAAAACCAGGAAAAGTAATCGATACATCTAATAAATTATGTTATATTTTTCAACGATGTAAAATTCGCCTCCATTAGAGTATGAGGCGAATACCTTTTATGTGTTATTTGAATATCAAGAAAAAATTACCATGCCCGAAAAAATGTAGGAAAAATATTCTAAAGTCAACTAAAGGATAAATCAAAATAAACAAATCAAGACTGGGTTAGTTGTTTTTAAAAAATCACTGCCAGACAATAATAAAATGGCTATTTAGGCTCTAAAGTGTCGTACAAGAATCTGTGCAAGTTGATTGGAAACTTAGATAAGACAGGGGAAAGTGTGATAACAGATCTAAGACTCAGACTTACTAAAAAGCAAAGCAAGTGAAAGGGTAGAGAAAGCAAATGAAAGAAATTCATGATAAATATTGCCAGTTTAATAACTCTTTAATAAAAGGAAGAGAGTGAATATTGTTTGCTTTTAAAAGTTAATAGCTACTGATAATTTTTTTGGCAAAGTCAAACAATATTTACCACTCAGATCTTTAGAGGAAGGGAACAAAGTCAAGGATCACTGGGAAAATGCAAAGCTATTGGCTAAGACACTTGACTTCAGTGTGCTTTTGTTGAGCTAAGTAGATGGCTGGTTGCCTATTTCATTTTAAACTATTATAAAGTATTATAAAGTTAGAAAAATATTTCTCTGTCTACAGAAAAATCACAAGGGTTAAAATTTGTCTTTGGATGAAGAATTGTGGAAGCTTTATTTTTCTTTTAAATATTTTAAAAAGTTTTCTACAATGAATGAATGTTACTATTTTATTAATAATATAATACAAATGTGTTTTCAAAACTTAGGGAAACTTAGGGAACCCGGGTTTTTTTCTTGTTGTTGTTGTGTTTTGTTTTGTAAAGTCGGGACAGAACTGTTCCATTAAAGTCCATAAGATCTTTACAAGTGAGGATTTATTAATAATTAAATGCATGGCTCAAGAAAAAAAATACCGCCAAGGAGGACATTAAGGATATCAGTCAACTGGGATGAAAAACAAGAGTGAAAGATCAGCAGCTTCCTAGTTGTTGCTGATTGAGAACGCAGATTAGAAAACAAAAACAAAAACAAGCATGATGGAGTCCGGAGAGATGACTCTGCTGCTCTTCCTGGAAACCCAAGTTCAGTTCACAGCACCCAAGTCAGCTGGCTCCCTACCACCTGCAACTTCAGCTCCACTATGGCCGCCATCAGCATCCATTTACAATTGGCATACACTGAAACACGCATAAGTGTAAATAAAATGTAAAAACAAATAGGTGACAAAATGCAGGTGTTGACGTCCACACAAGAGTGAAGCTCCTCAAGCCTGACTAAGGAGGCTAGAGCTATGTTCAAGAAAGAGAGCTCACTGCAAAACCATGAGTACCTGAGTCTGAAAACAAATGCTCTGTCTAAACTAATTTCTCTCTGATGTTGCTGACCCATTCTCAGTGGGTTCTCTTCCCTGTGGGTTATAATTAACTACCATTTAAAATAGAAGATAAAGCTGAGTCTGTTGTCATTGTATGGTTATGTGGAGGAAACTGCCAGGGAGGAATTTTGGTGAAACTGTGTTTGAGAGTCTAAACTTTACACTATATTCATTTAATATATTCATTTAGCATTCCAGCTCTAAGCTATCCAAGTCCATGGCTAAGTTGGGTTTTCAATCCATTCTTGTCTCTCTGTTATGAACTTCAGATCGTGTTCATGACCCCTCTCTGTTGGTTCACAGGGGGAGAGAGAACAAGTGTGCCAGGAGAACGGACGGTGGAGTGGACAGGTGGTAGCGTGCAGAGGTGAGTGAAGGGGCACTGAAGGGTCCCAGGAAGGTACCAAGGACACAAGATAACAAGGTGTCTCCATTCTCTTTGTATATCCATTTTGTAACTTAAATAAGATAGACACATGAAGTACAAAAGAACACTTAATGGCTCTTGCTCAAGGACCCCAACCTATTAAGGGTCCAAACCTGTGGTAGAGATCAGAGATAGGGCATAAGATTGCTGGCTCAGCAGCAATGCATAATTTGTTCAGAAGCTTATGTTTATTTGCACTTTTGTGGTGTATTTTACAAAATAAATATAAATCAGAGAATGTGGAACTGTTGGTGGTAGATGAAACAACTGGCCCTTAATGACATCAGGTATAAGTGGGGCTGGAACATCAGTCAAATGATACAGTTGGTCAAAATGTTGCAGGAACTCAGTTTAGGAGAGCAGCCAAATTTCCCTGGCAAAGTGTGGATTGATCCATGTCTACCCTTCTTTGCTTTGTTTCAACTTTATGTTCAGAGGTAGATAAGTGAAATAACTGTGTGTCTTTAAGAACTGTAGAGAACTTTAATTCTGTAGAGGAATGTTATATGGTTGTGATTCAGTGAAAAAAATGTCTTTTTTAGTTCTCACAAACTTGGGTAAACATATTGAAAATATTTTAAAATATTCAGTAACACCTCAAGACACAGAAAGAAATTTTTAGGACTTTGCGCAGTCCATAATAACATATTTAAACTATCCTAGTTTGTTTTTTTTATTCCAAGTATATTTTATTTAATATCTGAATTAAATCACCTATTCAAAATATAGTCTGGTCCCAATCATTTAACATTCTCTATTTACTTATCACCCCTAATTTTTTATTTTATATGTTCATTAAACATGTCATAATTAGATAAGGGTATTTTATACAAGTTTATATCATATGTTGAACTTGCTTATAACATCCCCAGTAGCATGCTACCTATACTGCTTATGTTCAAAAAGTGTTTGTATGTGCAGGGAATGGAGTGAGGAACAAAGAGGAATCCCACATGTCTGGTATTAGAAACCTTCACAGTGTCAATGAGTGGCCATTTTTAAGTTATTAGTCATAACTTAAATTGATAAACTAATTTCAAGATATCAGACAGCACAATCAGCAAAGTTTAAGGTCACCACTCAGAGTAAAAGGTATTAATATTTTGGTGTCTGTTATTTACACCTTTTTAGGTATCCTCAAAGCCACAAGTATTTCCGGAGGTGGAAGTGTAGACAGTGAGGCCTGATCTGTAAATCCTTACATAATTTATGATATTATTGAATTTCTTCATCTATGTTATCAGACTTCATGAAAGCCCAAGCACAGCAGTAGGATGCCCTTGTCCAGTGTTTCTCAAAAGCATAAGCCCACAGACTGGCAGCAGCAGAGGCACCGGGGATCTTGCTCAAACTTGTGTATACAGCTTATAAGAGAGAGAGAGACTGACTAGAAAGTAAAATAGAGTGGGAAAAATAACACCAGCGGAGAACGGGAGCTCGAAGGAAGTCAGAGGGAAGAATGGTTTGTATGTGGAAGTCCACTCCAGCTGAGTCAGCATGTGTGCCAACCAGATCCCTAAGTTGCCATTCATGTACCATACAGTTGGAGAAGCTTGATGCCATAATGCAAAAGTCCTCACTCATTTGACCTAAGACATGAGCCCAGGCACAAGAGCTTTCTAGCTAAACAGAAAGCTAAAATTGAAGATCACTGACCTAAACCAATTTCTTTAACTCCCTAGAACAAATTTTTTTATTAATTACTTCAAATTACATCTTGGTCATGGGCCCCTCTTACCTCTCCTCCCAGTCCCACCCTTCCTCCTGCATTCCCTCTCCCCTATTCTTCAGAATATAGGAGCCCCTCCCACCAGACACCCCAGCTCACCTATTCCCGTGAGGACTGAGTTCTTCTTCCTCCCCTGTGGCCTCTTAGGGAAGTCCCATCAGGGGAAAGTGATCAAAAAGCAGGCAACAGAGTCCATATCAGAGATATCCCCCACTCCCCTAACTAGCGGACCCACATGAAGTCTAAGATGCCCATTGGACTTATCTTCTAGGGTGCATTATAGTATGTCTATCCTGTGCTATATGACTAAAATCCACTTCTAAGTGAGTACATACCATGTGAGTCTTTCTGGGTCTGGGTGACCTCACTCAGGATGAGCTTATCTAGTTCCATCCATTTACTTACAAATTTCGTTATTTCTGTTTTTAATGGCCAAGTAGTATTCCATTGTGTTAACGTATCACAGTTTCTTTATCCATTCTTTGGTTGAGGGACATCTAGATTATTTCTAGTTTCTGGCTATTACGAATAAAGCTGCTGTGAACATAGTTGAGCAAATGTCCTTGTTGTATGGTAGAGCATTTTTTGGGTGTATGCCCAGGAGTAGTATAGCTGGGTCTTGAGGTATAGCTATTCCTAGTTTTCTGAGAAAGCACCAGATTGATTTCCAAAGTGGCTGTGTAACTTTGCACTCCCATCAGCAAGTGGAGTGTGTTCCCCTTCTCCACATCCTTACCAGCATGTGTTGTCACTTGAGTTTTTGACCTTGGCCATTCTGAAAGGTGTGAGATAGAACCTCAGAGTCATTTTGATTTACATTTCCCTGATTTCTAAGGACACTGGGCATTTCTTTAAGTGCTTCTCAGCCATTAAAGATTCCTCTGTTGAGAATTCTCTCTTTAGTTCTGTATCTCATTTTTAAGTGGGTTATTTGGCTTGTTGGTGTTTAATTTCTTGAGTTCTTTATATATTTTGAATATTAGCTTTTTGTCAGATGTAGGATTGATGAAGATATTTTTTTCCCAATTGGTAGACTGCCATTTCATTCTGTTGATAGTATCTTTTGCTTTACAGATCTTTTCAGTTTCAAATGGTCCCATTTATTAATTGTAGATCCTAGGGCCTGAATTGTTAGTGTTCTGTTCAGGAAGTTGTCTCCTGTGCCAGTGAATTCAAGGCTTTTCCCCACTTTCTCCTCTAGAGGATTTAGTGTATCTGGTTTCATGTTGGGGTCTTTGATCCACTTGAACTTAAGTTTTGTGTAGTGTTATAAATATGGATCTATTTGCATTTTTCTAAATGTAGACATCCAGTTAGACCAACACCATTTATTAAAGATCTGTCTTTTTTCCATTGTATGGTTTTGGCTCCTTTGTCAAAAATCAGGTTTGTATAGGTGTATGGGTTTGTTTCTGATTAAAATGAGGCCTTAAACCCTATTTTTAAGATCCTAGATGCTTCTTTCTGCAGGACCTTCTCAGTAGTAGCATTTCTAACAATTTAATGCCCTTTACTATTATATAGCTGTAGTATATCTAGTACACCTAGTATATATGTAATATATATATATATATATATATATTAGTACAATGTAATATACCTAGTATCATATGGTAAAGTTCGGATGCTCCTAAAAAGCACATAAAACAGATTTTTCTGATTCCCACCCATGCTCATGTTTTTCTCTTCCTGATACTTTACCTTCATAATTTATGTCATAGTCAGTTTGCCATTTTGATCTCCTTTTTAAACTTTTATTTGTTTGTTTTTGTTTGTTTGTTTTGTGTGTGTGGAAAATGGAGGCACATAAGCCACAGTGTACAACTTTCCGGAGTTGATTCCCTCTTTCTACCATGTTGGTTCCAAGTCTTGAACTCAGGTCACCAGGCTTGACTTCTCACCACACACTTTTTTAACTCTTTATAGACAGTGTGGACTTGACCAAGTTATTTTCTGAGACTCACTTTCTTTTAACTATTATTGAACTCATTTCAGAATTGCTGCTGGATTTGTAAGAAAAAATATACAATACTCAGTTCAATTTAAATTTCAGATGAAAAATAATTTTAATATGAGTATGTACCACATAATAGTGGAGAGGAATCTGTGCTAAAAATGTATGTTGTTTATAGGACTTTATCTGTGAATCCTGTGTTTTTATCTGGTCTTACAAACCAAGTGTTACAAAAATAATAGTAAAACTGATATCATATGGTAAATTCACAGCCATGGCATTCCTTTATTTCATGCACATGCTCATCTAAACCCTCACCACATCCATCACTATTAGCAAATATATATATTTTTTTCTGTGAGCATGTTGTAATCCTAAATATATATACAGCATATTTTTCTATATTAATGAATACCAATTTGCTTCATTCATAAGTAGGTATATATGTATATATATATACATATATATTACACACATTTAAACACACATACACACACTACAAAGTATCTTCAGCAACTATAGCAAGCGAAGCAAAGAGGATTTGCAAAGTCATTTACTACAAAGCTTTATTCTTCCTTTTAGAGAACAGATGTGAGGCTCCAGCTGAGTTTCTGAATGGGAAGGCTGTCATGGAAAACACCACATCTGGACCCAGCCTGCGGTTTTCCTGCCAAAGAGGCTATACCCTGGAAGGGTCCACTGAGGCACACTGCACTGAAAATGGAACTTGGAGTCAACTGACTCCCCTCTGCAAACGTGTGTGTTGACTTTAGGAGCTATTTTAGTCACCTGACTTCATACTCAGCTTCCCTTCTATCTCAAATGAAGGGGAAGCACTGATAAGTGAGATTAGCCCAGGGAAGGCCACCTTTGGCCATCAAATTCAACTTTATGGGAAATTTTAAAACTCTACTTGTTTATGTTATAATAGCCTGCCTAAGAATCAGCTTTTGTCAGGCTCCTTGACTGATTAAACTTAGGCATTAAGGGAAAATACAAATTAATGAAAATATTTTGAAATGAAGATATTACTAATTCTATTGACAGGAAGAAAGGAGGTAAAGAAAGAAGATACAGTTAAAAATATAATGCTAATATAAAACATACAAATGTGATAAATAAAGGTCATTTTACCACTTTAATGAAAACAATAGAAATGAAATATAACTTGAGAAAGCTTCTGGCTATTTTTTGAAGTATTATCTTGCACCAATGGAGCCTTTAGAATTAAGAAGAGCCCTACCTCAGCAAGACTTATTTTATACCCACTTCAAATCAGAAAAGCTGCCATAGCTTGAAGCCTGTGACAGCATGGGTGGCCTCCTCTTGCTCTGAATGAAGGCAAGCGATAGTGTCACTGTGTTTCCTTAGAACTATGGAAGCCTCCTGTCTCTATTGTCAGGCCCACAGAGGCAACACGGAGTTCTAACATTCACAGCGCAGGTCTAAAGTCAGGTTCAGTGTGCACAACAATGTCTGAGAGCTCTCTACTTCCATCCTCTGTGAAGGATGTTCAGTAAAAAAAAAAAAAAAAATGGAGTTCAACAGAATTTACCATGCTGTTGACATTCATCAAATATTGAGGGAGTACTCATTATTCCCCTTAATTTCTTGTATGGCTGATATTTAATCTTTACAAATAATTGTATGTGGGTTGAAAGCAAATCTATGCTTAATGTTTGAGGTTCTACATTATCAAATCCTGTTGGGCGTGGTGGGGCTGAGTCAGGAGGAGCATGAGTTTGAGGCCAGGCTATTCAAAACACGTTTTACGATTTCTGTTTTTACTGTCATTGAGAATCCATGCTGTGCAAGGCCTCTACTTTGTCTCTAAAGAGATGAATGAGGAAGCGAGGAGCCATCTCAGTAAGCATCTGCTTTATCTTTTTACAGCAAACCCATGCCCTGTCCCTTTTGTGATTCCTGAGAATGCCCTGCTTTCTGAAAAGGAGTTTTATGTTGACCAGAATGTGTCTATCAAGTGCAGGGAAGGCTTCCTACTCAAAGGAAATGCTGTCATTACCTGCAATGCTGATGAGACATGGACACAAACCAATGCCAAATGTGAAAGTAAGTCAACGGGCAGAGCCCAAGTGAGCTTCACTAGTGTGAAAGCTTTTTCTTTCTTCCTGAGTGTTCTTTTCCTTTTAGAATGTATATTTTATTTACTATTAGTGTGTGAGAGAGAGGAGAGGAGGAATAGCGGGAGGACAGAAGGAAGGAGAGCAAGATCAGGTGTGACATAAAGCATGCATGGTCAGAGGACTATCAGGTTCAAAGGACCCAGCTCAGATTCTCATGCATGCTTCACAAGTACTTTTAACTCTGAGCTATCTTTCTGGCCATGCTAAATTAAATCGTGTTGGTTTTGTTTTGTTTTGTTTTGTTTTATGCTTGATTCTGTTTACAACAATGCTTTTTAAATGTTTATTTTTACATATATGACTGGTTTGGTTTGCATATATGTTTGTGTACCATGAGTGTGTTTGGTGCCTGTGGAGGTGAGAAGTGGGATACTGGATCCCCTTCGGGGCTATAAATAGTTGTGAGTTGCCATGCGGGTATTGGGAACTAAACCTGAGTCTGCAAGAGCAGTAGAAGTTAGATGCTCCTAACATCTAAGCTATCTATCCCATCCGGTGAAATCATTTTCTGTCAAGTAACTTCATTGGGCATAGTTACATCTCTGTGCTGTTTTAATCATCTTCTGCATTGGTGTTTAATACAACAAAAAATTGTGTTTGAATATTGAACATTTTCTTAAAAATGAATTTTCCAGACCAAGCTAAATACATTCCTGATTAGGAGATTATGGTTCTCTGAGTAGATTTCTCAAAATGTACTCTTCTGAGAAAAAGCAAGACACTAAGCTTAAAATGCATATATTCCCCCACATCATCAGAGTTTTCACATTAGCCTTTAATAGACTACATGTACTTTCTGCAAACAAAAATTACCCTGAGATGCTTCTCAGCCTTTAGCGTGTGTCAGTAGAATGTCAAAGGTGTACTAAGACATAGATAACTGGGTTCCACCCCACAGTTTCTGAATCTGTGTTTTTGGATGAGGCCAAAGAACATCAATTTTTAATAGTTCCTGGGTGTTGCTTACAGAGATTGTTACGATTTGAATATAAAATGTTATTCATTTACTTGTGTCTTGTATGCCTGGTTCTCTGTTAGTGGCAGTATTTTTAGAAGTGCTGGAAACTTTAGGAGGTGAGACCCAGCTGGAGGAAGTAGGTTACTGGGTACCTTGTCCCTGAACTTTCTCTTTCTTTCTCCCTTTCTCCATCCATCTCCCTTTCTCCCTCTCCCTCTCTCTCTCTCCACTTCTTGTCTACTATGAGGTAAAGAATCACCTCTGTCACATGGTCTCATGGCCACAGTGTCCTGTTAAACCACCTGAGCCCAGCAACCATTGCCTGAACCGTATGGAACTGTGAACCGAGATAAGCCCTTCATCCCTTAGGTCATTCCTGACAAGTGTTTTGTTCATAGTGAATGAAGAAGCAGAGGCATTCTGCTGCCCAGGGACCTGCAACTTGAGAGCTGCCAGCTCTCAATTACCGTGAATTACCGTGTTAATTCACCCATGCTGCAACACAGCCTTCCACAATCAAGAGACTCATCCTGCTATGACTGTCCCCTGACATCTCTTAACACTTCCTGCTTCCACCTTAAACATCTCCCCATTCAGCATCCCAGCACTTTTCTCCCTTGTGGCCAAAGCTACTCTATCAACAGAAATAAATGAAAATGTTCATTGGGTCTAACCGTATGCAAGGCACTAGGCTACATTACATACAACTGTTTTGCCCAGGATATATTCCATCTTCAAAACACTTGTCCTTCAATTAATGAGACAAGACATATGCACATGGGGACTAGATTTGAATTCTGGCCTCCAAAATTTTAACTCTAAACTTACATAAATGCCTTAGAATTCTTTTAGCCTTAAGGCTCTCATTTGTTAATAGCAATAATAATGATTACATTGTCGGTTTGTTTTCTAGAATAAACCAGTTGATGTATACTGTATCAGCAGTTTTTCCAGGAAACTGGGAAGATGTGCCCAGACCCATCCTCACACACACACATACACACACTCACACACACTGAATTTTTAGATAACAGTGTGCTGCAGCAATAGAAAGCATTTAAACAAAAAATTCAGGAAACTCCATACTATATTTTTAGCTAGGATTTGGTTCCTAGATACTTAAGAAATCTACCACTAATGAAAGGAAAAGAAGTAACTGATTGTACATTAGGTTTCTCTTTGGCCTTCTGGTCTAGTTTAAAGCCACCTGCCTGAAAGGAATCAAGACAAGTGACCTCATTCTGCCTACACTTCCGCACCTTGGCTCTTGGCTCCCTGGTGCTTACCATTCAGGCCACCAGGAATAAGAGCAGGGAGAGACGTGTGTTTGTTACCAATGCTCCTCTAATGCATGCCTGCTGACGTTCAGTATTCTAGAGTGGATCACAAGTTGCCTTGGAGAGGACGGTTTCCATGATTGTTAATCCTCCGGCCTTTTTTACACTTTCTATCGGACAGGAAGTCTTTGGATGAAAACCACACATCCTCCTCTGCCTAGGCAGCAACCTTCTTCATCCTGCCTACCTGCTTCTCATGTTAATCCCTACACATTGGTTGTTAAAATTTAACTCACTCTAGAGTCACCCAGGGCAGGCATGTAAAATGCAGGCTCTTGAGTCAGAAAGCCCACAAATGTGTATTAAAAACACTGGATGGCTTCCATATAGGTGATGTGAAATCCATGCTTTGGTTATCAAACTGTTATAAGAAAACCACCAGTTCTCCGTGGTGTTTCTACAAGCTGTTGCCCCAATCTTAGAAACTTTCCCCTCTGGTCCATCAGTACTCTCTAGCCTACTACAAATGAGGCTCAAAGTACGGCTCATGCCTTGACAGCTTAAACACTGTTACACTTCTCTCAATGTTTTTATGACATGTCATCTATTCTTATGACACAGTTCATAGGAAGCATATCATATCATGTGTCTGATATTCCCTGCTTATCTGAGAAAAGTGTAGCATTTATTTCTTCCAACCTTCTTGGAAATAGTAGGCATTTTCTCTATCCTGTTGGGTTTCCTTGTCCGGCCTCAATTTGATGGTTTTTATTTTATCTTATTATATTTTATTTTGTCTTGTTTGGTTATTTTCTTTTAAATTTCCTTTCTAAAGACAAAAATGGAGTGGATCTGAAGGAAAGAAGAGGTAGGAAGGAACTGGAAGGAGTAATTAGGATATATTGTATGATAAAATAATCTATTTTCAATAGAAAGAAAGGAAGAAGGAAGGAAGGAAGGAAGGAAGGAAGGAAGGAAGGAAGGAAGGAAGGAAGGAAGGAAGGAAGGAAGGAAGGAAGGAAACAAACAAACCTGATGAGCTTGGGTCAGATAGAAGGGAAGAAGGTCCTCCCCTATCAGAGGACTAGGGAAAGGGCATAGAGGGAGAAAAGGGAGGGGGTGGGCTGGGAGGAGACAAGGGAGGGGGCTGCAGTGGAGATATAAAGTGAATAAATTGTAATAAATAAATATATAAATAAAATTACATTTTAAAAAGAAATAATAAATAAAAGAAAGAATCTAAAATGTAAAAACATCAGACAAATTTATTACCTCCTCTACCAAATCTTACTAAAATAGTATGACAACAAAATGGCCTTTTGTAAGCCAGTTCATGAAGTCTGATTACCTGTTAGATTACACAAACTAGATGGCTGGCAGAGCACAAAGTTCAGCCTAGTTCTCAATGCAGCCCAGAATTACCTTAAGACATCTTATAAAAATCCTCAAAGCAAAAACTGATATAATAATCTTGATTTAAATACACAGCACACATAGCTTTGAAAAAGGGATGTTACTCAGTCTAGCACAGATCCCCCAAAATACTGTGCAGTATCGAAAGGGGGTCTTGAATTTCATGAAACTCAGCCCCAGGCTAGTATCAACATCCGTTCATTTGCTCAAGATATACTGAGCACTCCCAGGGTTGCCGGCATTGCTCTGGGCAGTAACGGTACATTTCACAGTTTGCGATCATTGTTCTTAAATGGTAGGCTACCGTGCTCCACACACACACACGAATTGATGAGCATTTTGTTTCAGTCTTCTCTAGCAGCTGTCTTATTGGCAAGGTCAGAGAGCTCATCCTTGTTCTCTGCCATGTCTTTCCTTGGCTCTCAAACAGCTCTGCCTGGACATTTGAATCACAGGACAAAGACCCTGTTATCTAATTTGACTAAAACTGCAGCTTATTCTTTCAGCTTCTACTTATTCTAGACATTGTAAAAATGAAAATAGTTCGTGTGTGTATTTTACCTATGCACCTTAAACTGATTTGGTCTTTGAAGTAAGATTGTGTTCTCAGTCTGGGTTAACTGGAAAGGCTTGATTGATATATCTGTCTTCTTGTAGAAATCTCATGTGGTCCTCCAACTCATGTTGAAAATGCAATTGCTCGAGGTGTACATTACCAATATGGGGACATGATCACCTACTCCTGTTACAGTGGGTACATGCTGGAAGGTTCCCTGAGGAGTGTTTGCCTAGAAAATGGAACATGGACATTGTCTCCCATTTGCAGAGGTAAGGGAATATTTGAATGATGAATCATTGCCAAGTGAGGCTGCAGGGAGATATGGACAGAGGTCAGTAGACCAGCATATGATATGTACATCGCTTTGATTTTCCTTGACTTTAAATCCGTCTCAACAACTGTGTCATTTCCATAACTTGCTAATTTGTTTTTGAAAACTTGGACATTTCTTCAAAATGGAAAAAGGTAATAGGTCTCCAAGTACATTCCTCTAAAGCTGGTACTTTTCTAGCAACAACCAAATGAGTTTTTTTTAATTTCAGTTGTTTTATTCATTCTAAAAGTATTTGACAAAAAACAAGAACTATAATGCTGAACATATATCTAAAATGGTCAAACCCAGAGAGTCATGGAGCACAGCACTTGTTCTGGGACTGAGGGCAGAGGCATCCAGACATTAGTCGAAGAATATAAAGTTCCAGTTAGTTAAGATGAACGCAGTTTGAAGATCTAATGCATTCCCACTACAAGTAACTATATTGTATTCTAGTGTTGAAATTTGCATGGAGGAATCAGAGGAGGGAGAGAGAGAGAGAAAGACAGACAGAAGGAGAGAAGGAAAAAGGAAAGAGGATGAGGGAGGAAGGGGGAAAGAACTGGTAATTGTGTGTGCCAGCAAATGGTAATTAAATTAACTTTATAATACATGCATAAAACAATCAAGTTCTAAGTTGTCAATACACTTTGCGTTTGTCTATTTCTCCTACACAAAGATTAGGGTTAGTGTCGTGGGAGCAGCCAGCACGTGTCTCTCCCCATATGTTGAAGTACTTTCTTAGTGTTCAATTGTATTTTTCTTCTCTAAAGCCTGAATCACTTATGAATTGTGAATGAGAAATCCTGTTCTCCAGCGTCAGCTTTCCAGAATTCCCTGGAATTATGAATCACCTTGTTTTCTTTCCAGCTGTCTGTCGGTTCCCGTGTCAGAATGGAGGGGTCTGCCAACGTCCAAATGCTTGTTCCTGCCCAGACGGCTGGATGGGGCGCCTCTGTGAAGAGCGTGAGTGTGTCTTTGAATGTTCCTTTGAACTTGTTGTTTGCTGAGAAGCTGTGGGCCTAGGGGAGTTCCTGAGAATTGCCTTTGTTGCCACAAGAAAATGATTGCCTTGCAACCAACCCCAGTGCACAGGGCAACTCTAACACATCAATAGGCTATAGAAGATCCAGCTGCAGTATCTGGGACTTAGTGCACACTTGCCTCATCTAAAGTTGCTCGGGCCTCCTGGTACTCAGTAACTGAGCTTTCTTAGGAAGGGGCTTTGAGATCATGTCACATCCCTCTCTTCCCTTAGCTCTCAGTTCAGTGATGTCTGGCCACAGCCTTTGCTACAGTTGGAATAACTGTGCAACATCACAGAGCACACATGAGTCCACCAGGTTCTTAGTTATAAGAAAGTCACTCCTAATTTAAAAATTAAGGGAAGTCGCAAGCCTTAGTCTGTACAATACTTAATCAGTTAGCAGAACTTTGGTACTTACTTGAAATATGCTTAGTTTGTCAAGAGCATATAAATAACTACTTTGGGTTTTTTTATTATTTGCATACACGCATATGCCATAGCACAAGTGCGCAGGTCAGAGGACAACTTTCAGAAGTTGCTTCTCTCCTTTCACCAAGGGTCCTGGGGATCCAATTTAGGTCATCAGGTTTGATTAGCAAATGCTTTTAGCTACCAAGCCATTTCTATGGCCTTCGGTGAGTTCTTTTAAATGATGTTTAATGTCTAGGGTGTGTCATTTCAATGTCTTAATATGAAAGGACTAGACAGTTTCATGTGTGGATAAGCTGAGTCACTGGTGTGACAGCAGTCAAGTTAGACCAGTTGGGTTCTTTCCCTGTTAATTTTTCATCTGTTTTTAAAGGAAAGTGAGTAACGGCTGTTATCAGCTAATCAAATCGTGTTTTCACAATGGCTGGCACCCAGGCTTCAATACTTAGAGTCCAAAAATTCTGAGATACCCCAGTCACATGCCAGGATTAGCTGTCTTAGCTTGTGGAGCATACGCCTGCCCTTTGCATAAAGCAGAGGTGTCATAGACTTTGATTTGCACAGGAGCCTCTTGGAGAGGCTTTGAGATGCAGTTTCAGGTTCAGTTGACCTGATGGAAACTGAGAGTCTGCACTTCTAACAAGTTCCGAGTTACTGCCAGGCAACCATCTCAGAGCCTCGACTTCAGTGCTCTGTTCCTAGGAAGTAAGAGTGAGTTGTCTTATTAATACCAAAAATATTACCAACAGGAGCCTATGGTACAGCACAACCAACTCCCGTTCTCACATGTAGTTCAAGATGAAAGCTGGAGGCAGCCAAGTCCTCTTACAGCATTTTATACAATTCTCAAAAGAAATTTGAAATGCTCTGTGATGGAGTTCACAAAAAAGTGAAAGCAGAGCACTTAGCAAATGCCGGGAAAGAGTGCATTTGGCTTCAGGGCTTACATCTGAGTAAGGATTAGACTTCTACCTAGCTTGTGCTTTCCTGGCACTCATAAAATGAGCAGAGTACATATGGGAAGATCCTCCAGTGGCTCATGCAATTTCTCCTCCAACAATACGGATTTTGAATATTTGAGCAGATCTGAACATGAGTGTTGTAATCAATTCTTTTCAAGACATTTTAACCTGTTTTTTGTTTTGTTTTAGCAATATGCATACTTCCCTGCTTGAATGGCGGGCGCTGTGTGGCCCCTTATCAGTGTGACTGCCCCGTAGGCTGGACAGGGTCCCGCTGTCATACAGGTAGGCTTCCTCCCTTGGTTTGCTTTCTTTATGGTTTAATTTCATGACACCATAGGAGACACTGATGAGCTGGACTTGGACTGAGAGGTGGCATTGAATCAGAAGGATAACAGCCATTCTCAGGAATGTCTCAAGACGGTCCTGTGGCCAGTTCTCCGCATGGAACTGGATCACCACTAAGTAACAGTGTTCAGGAGAATGCACTGTCTATATCAGCACCTTTCGTTTTGTTTTGTTTTGTTTTTAAGACAGGGTTTCTCTATGTAGCCTTGGCTGTCCTGGACTCACCTTGTAGACCAGGATGGCCTCAAACTCACAGAAATCAGTCAGCCTCTGCCTCCACGAGTGCTGAGATTACAGGTGCGCACCACCACACCCAGCTCATCAGCACCTTCCTGAGCAATGTCTCTCACACCCTGCTGTACCCCACGAGAGTAAAAGGCCTTGTCTCTGACTCCTATCCGATATCTACTCGTTGATTCTCAGTTCCATTTTCAGGCAAACCATCACTAATTAAGAGTCACTGGATGATCATGCCACTCCAGGGCATGGAGCCTACAGACACATAGGTACAGACTGCTGTGACCCTGAAGTTCAGCCACATCTGACAGAAGCCACCAAGGAAACACAGGGGGTGGCTATAAAGAGGAACAGAATTGAATCAAGATATGTATTGGCAAATTCAAGGTGCTGGACTATGCCTTGAGAACATAGGGACCCTGGAAGATTTTAGGTAGGAACAATACACCACTGGAGAGATGGCTTAGTGGTTAAGAGCACTGACTGATCTTCTAGAAGACCAGGGTTCAACTTCCAGCACCAGGCAGTTGCCAACTATTTGTAACTTCAGTTCCGAGTCATCCAATGCCTTTTTTTTTTCTGGCCTCTGTGAATACTCACAAATACATGTGCAAAGACCTACATGCAGGCAAACCATCCATACATATAAACGGCTTTCTAGTTTTGTTTTGTTTAAGTAATTTGGGTAGCAGCAAGGGGTTAGCTGAGAAGTTACAGGTACACAGTAGACAAAGAAGTAGAAAAATCTAGAGCAATAACTAAAAAATGATGGCTCTGTAAGAAGCTGGAAAAGTAGACTCAATGCTACTTGGTTATAGATCTGATTAGTGGGGTAGGGGTAGGATAACAGGTACGTTGGAAATTATTCTACTTTTTCCATTTTGGCATCAGAAATTGAAACTAATGCCATTTACTGAACTAGAGGAGCCAAGATAAACAGGTTAGTGTCTGGGCAAGGAGTTGAACTTGAGGAACCTGGGACACACTAGGGTATCAGTGTGAAAGGCAGCTGCCTGATCGTTTGGATTCCCAGCAATACATATAGATTAAAGACAGATTTGTATACCATCAATGGAAAAATTAAAGAAAGAAATGGTGCTGTGCAGAAGGTACACGGCATTAGTGGGTGGCCACCATGGACATGAGAAGGAAGGAGGAGGTGGCTGAGAAGTGAAAATACTGAGGGTGACAAATGCTAGAGTCAGGGAACACTACCCTCATGTGCTCCTGAGGGTAAGTCACATTTGCCTATCTCAGCAAACAGAAGCTGTGGGGAGTCGTATTGAGATGTTCGAGTTTTATTCTTGTCAGATTTTATCCTGTTTGTCTCATCATATTTTTTTTCTAATTAAACTTCACATAAGTATATCCTGCTGACCTGCTCGCACTCTCCTTCAGCAAGAGGGGACTTCAAGGGGAAAGCCTAGTACTTACTCTCCTGCTTTCTCCTCTTCATCCCTGGTGCTTGTGCCTGGTAGCTGCTGAGCAGACAATTCACTGAATTTTATGAAGGATGTTATTTTTACCCCGGAAAGAGCCTACATTGTTGTTCTAAAGTAAAACTCATGCTTAGCTTTCTCCTAACAAATATCTAATATTCTTCCTGTAAGGACTCACTTAGCAGCTGGACTTGTCGATAATGGACCTTTATCAATGTTTACAATCCATGATCTTTCAATGAACAGACTTGCGCACATGAGGGCTTTGTGAAAAAAAGATGCCTGTGTACTCAATCTTTGGGTGTTCTCTCAGGATTCCATCTGTAACTAATACTAATTTTAGCCCCGATTAAGGTCTCTAATTCTGATTGATGCTAGTTTATTTGTTTTGTTTTGTTGTTGTTTGCTATTTAAAAGAGCATGAGATCTGTCTCATGGCCAGACACAAAGGACTACTGGATACCTGTTTTATGTGTATGAGTGCTTTATGTATATATATGTCTTCGTACTACTTTCATTCTTGGTACCTGAGGAAGTTCTAAGTGGGCATTGGATTCTCTGGAACTGGAGTTACAGATGGTTGTGAAGCACCATGTGGATGCTGAGAATCCAACCCAGACCCTCTGCTCTTAACCACTGAGCCAGCTCTCCATCCTCATCTCTGCTCTGAGCATCCTATGGGACGTACTTACTCTTCTGTAATCTGGTGTCTCTCTTTGTCAGTCTAGACTTTATTGCTGGATGCCTCCAGAGCGTCATAAATTATCTGAGTATGTGAAAAATAAAGAGTTCAGAGCTCTTGCACACATGAAATGGTAGTAGTAAACTATTTTCAAAGACAGAACCCAGTGCACTTGTCATGCTCAGTAAAGTTGATCTTAGTGGGCAAGGGACTTGATGTGAAAAACGGAATAGCTCAAAAGGGGGAGGGAGGGGAGGTGATGCCATGTATGGACAAAAGGTTCCTGAGGAATGGTCGGTGGTGGCTCAAGGAGAAGAAAAAACAAATCCTACTTCATGAGCCTCTGTGGCATCTTTACAATGCCTAAGCATTGACTAAATGAATGCATGCCATTTTTTCATCACAGCTACTTGCCAGTCTCCCTGCTTAAATGGTGGAAAATGTGTAAGACCAAACCGATGCCATTGTCTCTCAGGTTGGACAGGACATGATTGCTCCAGGTAAAACAACCCAATGCAAATGTTGAACTATAACTCCTGGACTCTATTTCAGGGGTGAGGGAGAGGGTAGAGGTGGGATGAGGTGGTGGTAGTTCAAGAACCAGAAAGTATCTCTAGTTAGAGTATAAACTTTGTCAACCTCAGGCTATCTAGATATTCTCTCTAAACCTTCGCTAAATCCAAAGCTAGAAAATATTAAGTCTGGATTGAAGAAAAAAACAAGACCTCAAAAATACTACTAGACTACCTTCAGCAGCACATATACAACAACTGGCCCCATAGAGAGACCAATATGTCCCCTGTATGAAGGTGAACTTGTGGTCCTCCTGCCTCAACCTTCCAATGGCCAGGACAGACTTTTCCCTGTTTTAAAAAAAATGCAGGGCTGGTGAGATGGCTCAGCAGGTAAAGGTGCTTTCTGTGAATCCTGAATGCCTGAGTTTGATCCCTGGGGCCCATGGGGTAGAAGAACAGTATTGATTCTGCAGTTCGTCCTCTGACATCCACACATGAGCTGTGTCAGGTGCACACACACACAAACACAGAGGCATGTGCATGTGTGCACACATGCATATTAAGTAAATAGATATTAAAAAGCAGGAAAATTTAATATAAATAATAAAGTAATATTCTTTAACAGAAAATATAAATAATGAACTTAACATATTTTATTGAAAATGCCCTAGCAAGGTCTGGTATGGTAATGCATGCCTTTAATCCCAGCATTCTGAAGGCAGAGACAGGAGGGTCTCTGTAAGTTCTAAGCTAGCCAAGGATACATAGTGAAACCCTGTCTCAAATAAAGAAAGGAAGGAAGGAAGGGAGGGAGGGAGGGAGGGAGGAAGAAAGGAAAGAAGAAAGAGAAAGGGAAAAAAGAAAGGAAAAGGAAGGAGGGGAAAGTATCCCAACTGATTGAGCTATTTGACTACAATAAAACTACTGAAGTTGATAAAAATGTTTACTAATATTTTAATATTTCTAAGCTCCTTCCTTCTCCCCATGAGGGAATAACCCTTCTCTTTAACAAATGTTTTACATATGTGCCTACTGAACTAAGATTTATTGCTTCCTTTTCCATGAGCACCCCTAAGTTTTCTCCCTACCTCATCTTTCTTTTTGAACTTGTTGGTTTTGATATGTTTTCTTTCTTCAGGAAAAGGAGAACTGGGCTTTAACCCCGCACTCCACTGTGTCTCCCCAAGCAGGATCATCTCCTCCAGTAGCTCCTGGAACTCACATCAAGGAAGACCAATGTGATGCTGGAGCTTGTTTCGTTTTATAAACTTGAGGTTGACTTTTTAATTTTGTTATTTTTTGTGATGTCCTTTCTTACATGTTTCCATTGTTTAAATATGCTTGCATTTTCTATACAAAAGTTATATTAAACGGACATTGCTCCATCCTTACCAGATGTACATACTCCACTGTCTGCTGGGAAAATCCCTGAAACACGTTTTTATTCAATTACTTAAAGATGACCTTCCATTAAAATATATATTTTGCTACTAAATAAGATTTCTGCTGGGTAGTACCATTTTTCTGAGGTGGCTGGGTAACAAAGAAGAAAAGTCATGACCATCCTTCTAACTCTCTGGCACAGTGCATTACTGCATATAGTGCACTGAACAATTATGATAAAGGAGTTTCTCCTTTAGTCCTGTCTTGTTTACACAGTACGTGACTGTAAAGGTTTCTTTTCTTCATTAACAGAACACCTGTTGGACCTAGTGCCCTCGGCAAAGAACCCTGTCCTGGTGTTGAGGGTGACTTGGAGGAACTTCTGGAAAGCTGTAGACATCAGTGCAGGGGGTGGGGAGAAATGATCAAAACTTATAAGTAAATATACTCTGAAAAATTCCCAGAGGTGGCTCCTTATTCCCCTGAAAAGAAGGAAAGAAGGAAGGAAGAAGGGAAGGAGGGAAAGAGGGAGGAAAAGAGGGAGGAGGAGGAAAGAGGAAAAGAAAAAAGAAGGAAAGAGAGAAAGAAAGAAAGAAAAGAAAAGAAAAGAAAAGAAAAGAAAAGAAAAGAAAAGAAAAGAAAAGAAAAGAAAAGAAAAGAAAAGAAAAGAAAAGAAAAGAAAAGAAAAGAAAAG
>CM053763.1:79417759-79467331 GCA_028658305.1 Pachyuromys duprasi
TGAGCTAGAAACTCTGGGTTTAATCCCAACCATGCCTCCTCCCAAGATTCCATGCTCAGAAAACTTAAAAAATCTATTTTTAAAAAATAAGAAAAAAGGCCCAATATTACAAATCATCTACAGGTATTGTATCTCAAGTTAAAATGTTAAGATTGCTCAGTAGCTAAAAGTACTTACTGTTCTTGCAGAGGACCAAGTTCAGTTCCAACAGTTCCCAAACACCTGTTATTACCTCTATAGGATCTAATGCTTTCTGGGTCCTTCAAGGCAATTATACTCATAGGCATGGGCAATTTTTTTAAATTACTATTTTAAAAATTTAAAACAAGATATATATGGTCCAAATATCTGTGGGTCAGATGAATGCCAAGTCCCTGTGGCTTTCTCGACAAAGAGAAAGTATGGAACAGAACTTGCCATGATCTGAAGAAGAGAGAAGCAGAAACAGATGGTACAGTGAAGTTCTATATTTTCTCCTTGCAAGCTATGACAGGTCCAGGTGTGTCATCATCGCACAGAGATGAAAGTCCAAGGACATTGTTATTATGATTTAAGATGGTTTTACTAATGGTACAAATGTAAATAGTGAGGAATAGCTAGAATATCTCACTGTCTCTTAAGAAGAAATAACGTCAGCCCTCAAGTCCATATAGCCAAGGCATGTTTTAAGTGATGCAACTATAAAGAGAATCTTAAAGATCTCCAGTTTGGAAATAGAAACAGGAAAAAAAAAATACTAAAAGTAGATCCACATCATGAACGATGGTTTCATCTCCATATAATTGGATTTCCTATTACATCTTTTATATCTTGTGTTTCTAAATCCTATAGCTGTCTAATACAGACCATTAGAAAAAAGAACATTATTTTTAAAAATAAGTGTCACATGAAAGTGCATGGAAAGCAATTGAAAGGAATGTAAAGAAGAATAATTAAGTTAGCCAGATATTAAACTGTAATTAACCTTTGAGTGATTCAATTTGTACCAAGTATACAAAGCGAGCTTGGTGTTTATGGAATAAAATGAATAACATTGACAAATAAAACATTGACATCAGAGTGCTAGAGAAAGCTGTCACTGGTAACTTGGGCCCTCTGGAAAATGAACCAAGACAGGATTAGACAGGTGAGAAATGTGTTAGCGGAAATGAGACAGTAGATGATGAGAACTGGAAGAAGCAAGGAGTTATGGGACTGTGTTAGTCACACCCTGTCACCAGGACAAAATGTCTGACGCAGTCATCTTAATAAAAGAAAAGGCTTGTTTTGGACCATATTTCAGTCCAAAATTGTTCGGCCCTATTTCTTTGGGTCTGTTACCACAGGACAGAAAGAATGTGCTGGAGAAGAAAGACTTTTCACCTCATGGGAAACAAAAACACAGGGAGGCATGGCCAGGGTCCCAAAAGTCCTTTCAAGAGGGCGCTAGTGGCCTACTTTCCTCGCACCTCTCAAAGATTCCACCAGCTCCCAGCAGCTCTGCAGGTGGGACTCACTTCCCACACAGACTTCTTTCTGGAGCCACTTGAAATGCATGCTCTCTGTGTGTCTCACCCTAAGTGAAGAGAGTACAGAGAGCATCAGACTGTAACATGGAACCTGACAGACAGGAATTCCTGGAGGAGTTCAGCAGGACCTTCTGAGGGAAGTTGCCTCCACAAGGAGGGAGAGAACAGATTCCTGAATTGTGTCCTTTGACCTCCATACACACACTAGGCAATGCATATGACCACACTCCCAAGCATACATTTCTCTCACATACAACACTAGTAAATTTTCAAAAAATAAGCAAGGTTTTAGTAAGTAGATATCCCTAAGAAAACATTATGTTTTAGACAGAAATATGAAAAAGCAATTTAGTACTAAAAAAAGAAAGAAAGAAAGAGAGAGTGAGAGAGAGAGAGAGAATACTGATGAAAAAAAAAGTCTTGCTAATAAAAGAAATCCCGTAAGAATTATTTACATTTTTGCCTAACAAGTTGGCAGAGCTTCTTCTGGGAAAGGTGATAGTTGTGCTACTGCTTGTAACAGTGGCTGCTGGTGGTGGTGGCGATGATTGTAGACATGGTGGTGTTGGTGATATTTATGGTGATGGTAGTGATGATGATGGTGGTGATTGTGTTGCTGGTGGTGGTTATGGTAGTAGTAGTTGTGCTGCTTGTGATGGTGTTGGTGGTGATGGTTGTGGTGATGTTGGCAGTGGTGATGGTGGTAATGTGGTGGTGACGATGGTGGTGGTTGTGCTGGTGGTGATGGTTGTGATGATGGTGGTGGTGATGATGGTGGTGATGGTGGTGGTAATGATGGTGGTGATGATGGTGGTGAAAGTGGTGGTAATCGTAGCAGAGGTGCTCATGGTAGCGGTATTTGTCTAATGATAATGTGTGGTTGGCTGGTAGATAAGATTTCTAAGACCTCTGTAGTGGATGGAAACTACTTTTCCTAAGAACAGTTAATAACCACGTAACAAAAATGTTTAACCGGAATTTATGCCTTTTAGTTCAGTAATTCCCTGACTCAGAAGAAATCTCATAAGGAAGCCCAACTTTGCAATTGATATTTGTGCACAAAAACAATTATTTCTGCATTGTTATGTCATCAAAGTTGGCAATGATTTATATAATTCAAAAACCTAGACTTGGCTCTGTGGGTTATGGTTTATTTATTTATAGGATTAAATATTTTAAAACCATTAAATATTTTGCAAACACATTAAAAAAGATTGTTAATGACATGAAAAATCAGTGTGACATGAGTTGAAAATAGAATATGAAATGTTTCTAGTGGTTCTCAGTTGCCTAAAATATGTACACACAACATACTTGGAGATCTGCCAACTTTGCCAATCATTATTTTCTATAAGACAGGAGACTGTGGGTAATTTTTACATCTTATTCCAATTTTCCACTTTATGACTGGCTTATTTTCAATGAACATACATTACTTTTACAGTAGAATTTAATGAGACAGTCCTGCAAATCCCAGCCATCTTGCCAAGCCAGCCCGGGCTACATAATGAGACCCTATCTCAACATTAAAAACCAAAAGCTACATCACATTTGCATTTGTAAATACACTTTCCTCTTCATAACAAGTGATGATCTCCATAAAAAGTAATTGAAATAAAATTCCCACTTTAATGTTTATGCAATATAACTAGTCCATCATATGCGTAGGCAGATGCCATATAAATTTAAACCCTGCTTCCATTTAGTTTTGTTTAAACACACCTTCAGAAACCACTGGAGAAGAATTAGGATCAAGATGACTATTAGTTTAATATGATGTAGGAAAGCCTGGCCTGGTGGTGCACAGCTGTATAAGAGGAAATTGCCTGATGATTAAACTAAGGTATTTATAAATCAAGCATTAAAACCATCCCTGTAGTTTCTCCATTTGTACTATCTATTCTACAGGTAAAGGGTTCAGTAAGAGACAGATACTTACAATATCTCAAAATTTCCAGCCAAGTCCTACCAGAATCACTCTCTGGGGCTTCCTTAGCAACCAGCCTAGCAACAAGTCTTGGATGATGTCTATTACAGTACTCTCCTGGATGAGTTTAAGGAAGTGACAGCAACCTTCTTTTTCTTGTTGCACCAATTCCAAAAAACCTAAGCCCAGTGCCTGGGCTTGTGTGAAACCTGAACAAACAAGCAGTCCTGACCATGACCATGAAAAGCAATGAGTCAACTACAAGGGTCACAGGGCTGCAGGGAAGCAGAACTCAGCAGCCAAAGCCACTTAAGATACATGTCATTTTTGGCACATTTTTTCTGAATACTTCAAGGTTTGAACAAAGTGAAACCGCAGAAACAGCTGCTCCAAGAAACAAGCTCCTGGGTCCCTGACCAGTTAGAAGCAGAATGCTGCCCAACTTCCTCTTCTGAGGAACTGTTGGTGCTAGACCCTCCTCATTGAAATATTTGTCAAGCAAGTTTTCTCATAAATCCTAGATCCTGAGATTGTCTGATTACACATCCACTCACCAGTGCATCATTAAGATTTCCCCTTTCATTGTGTAATGCTAGATCTTTTTTACTTTCCCAGCAGAGTTCAAGGGAGGTTAATGCTTCTTTAAGTTAAAGTATATCCTATTATGGAAGGTAATAGGGAGCCAGGTCAAACGAGAAAAACCTGATAGGAGAGACTGAGGCAAGAACCACAAAAAGGCTACCAGCATATTTTTCCCAAGGACACCACATTCTTCAAACTGCTTCTTGTGAATGTGTGACATGGTTAGGAGATACTTCCAAAGTCTTGCTTGGCACACCTTAAAGTTTGTATTCGGCTTTCTCATTTAAAATGTGTTTTCTCCCTACACTATTGCTTAAAGCTGTGAGGATTCAAAGCTCTGTGGACGCCTGTCATTTATAAGTAACCAAATAAATCTTCATCAGTTCTTTTTGTTCCTGCGTCTGCTCAGCCCCTCCCCAGGTGCCTCAGCACATTCTGCAAAGCTCCTCTTTTTACTTAAGAACTCAGAAGCATGCCACATGACCAATGCCAAACCCAAGGTCAGGTTCAGCTAGGCCATGGAAGCACCCTTTCCAGGGAACGAACTTGGCTCTGACCCTGGCATTTTCAACCTCATGGAAGATTTATTAGTGTGGTGGCTTGTTATTACAGCCTCTATGTCTAATGTTTGAAAAACAAAATTCTTAATCACAAGGCACCTCTGGCTTAGGAGAGAGTCCCACCAAATACCCCTAGGCTGTGTTTAAAGGATGGCCCCAATGTTCCAGAAGTCATAACTGCAAAACATAAAGGTACTCATGATGAATAGCTTGAGGACTCTGGGTATGGCAGCCTCTCATCCGGATGCCTTTGCACAAGGTATTTCCCTTACTGCGTACCACCTCCCTCATCGCTTTGGTCCACCTAGTTCCACCATTATGACCCCACGCTCACAACACTCTTCTTGTATTTGTGCTCTTGGTGTGTGTGTGCATGTGCACGTGGAGGGCAGAGGGCAACCTTGGAAGTCATTCCTAAGTCACTGTCCTGTTCTTGAGATATGGTCTCTCACTGGCCTGAAACTCACCAAGTGGATGAGGCTGACTGGTCAACAAACCACAGGGGCCTTCCTCTCTCCACTTCCTCCAGTACTGAGATGACAAGCACTCACAACCATGCCTGGCTTCTTTGATGTGGGTTCTGAGGCTCAAACTCAGATCCTTGTGTTTGCCAGACAAGAGCTTAAGCTGATTGAATTATCTCCCTGAGGGCTACCATTCATTTGTTCCAGAGGTCTCAGGTACTGTTGACTTTACTATACAACAAGGTAAATTGATCTAGGATAGTAAAAGAAGGAACTCTGCCTTTCTCTGTCCCATAGTCCCTTCCAGTCAGTGACCATAATGAATAGAACAGACAAATGAACAAAGGTACCCAAACCCAACATTGAATGAAAACACTCTGTGTGCGTGTGTGTGTGTGTGTGTGTGTGTGTGTGTGTGTGTGTGTGTGTGTGTGTGTGTGTGTGTGAATTTCATTGGGACTCGGGAGAATCAGTAAGTCTGATAGCGTCACTCTCTCACACACATACCACAAATATATTTATTACTATTCAAACAAGTCCATGACCTTGGTGTTGACACTGCCCTGCTTGCTAGCCAAACAGGCCCCAAAATGTAGACCAAACCCCAGAAAAAGATGCCTGTGGTACTGCAGTGTTTTACTACTGTGTTAGGAAAGAGTTCTGCATGCTGGAAATTTGGAAGGGAAAACAGGCCCAAGCCGGCACTGGTGCCTCAGGCTGCCAAGACAGTCAAGCTGACAAGCCTACCGAGTAAACGTGTGGACACAGGAAGGCACACCCATTATTCATATCCTGATCTCATACACATCATTAAAGCACTATACTAGCCACCACAGTGGCTCACGTCTATAATCTCAGCACTCAGGGAGGCAGAGGCAAGTGGATCTCTGTGAGTTCGAGACCAGCTTAGTCTGGTCTACAAAGTGAGTCCAGGACAGCCAGGGCTACACAGAGAAACCCTGTCTCGAAACAACAACAACAACAAAATCATTATACTATTTTGCTAATTCTGTGATTTCAATGGAGGCAAAACAGATCTTCACAACACGGAGTCATACTTCTCCCCATCCAAGCACCAGGATTTAGTCTTCATGGTCCAGTCTACTGAACAGCTGTCTAACATCACCAACCTCTTTCAAACCACAGCTGAGCACTTGTGTGAAAGTGAAGCTGGCTGGACCTGGCACTCCTGCTGCAGCCTGCTTGCTTATGCTTTATATTTTAACTCTTAAGATTTCAAAATCCAAAGCCATGATTAGGAGTAAAATGTGCACAAGACACACAGAGTGGGAAGTTAGCTTTCTCTGTTCCTAGTGCTGTTCCTCACACCCTCCCTCTTAGATTTAAAAAATACAAGCCATTACAGAGAATCTCTCTGGTTTCTCTAATTTTGCATTTGGATACATTTAAATTCATTCATTTGACTCGTTTTATTTCTTCCTCCAGATAATAATCTCCACACCCTTCTGATTTCCCGTTGACCAGTAATGGTTACCTCTCCACTTCGATCCTGAGTGCAGCCACATCAGAGCTGTCACTCACCTGGCTTTCTCCTTTGAGAGAAGCATTGTGTTGTTTTCATCATTTGTCCTCAGTAACACTTGCCCTCTAGTAAACACACAGTAAGCTCTGAGGAAGAGAAATATAAGATTTAGGGGAAAGAAATAGTTCATACAATTTAGAGAAATACATTCAAGGGAGTTTCCAGGAATAGTACATCATTAAAAATGGAATATTTGGGGGCTAGAGAGATGGTTCAGAAGTTAAAAGCACTGGCTGTTCTTCCAGAGGTCCTGAGTTCAATTCCCAGCAACCACATGGTGGTTCACAACCATCTATAATAAGATTGGGGTCTTCTCCTGGTATGCAGGTATACATGCAGGCAGAATACTGTATAAATAATAAATAAATCTTTTAAAATGGAATATTCTAGGTGTTTGTGTGTGTGTGTGTGTGTGTGTGTGTGTGCGCGCGCACAGGTGATTCCCCTCTGTCTTTGGAGCAGTTTATTGTTGCTTACAGTTCCGCAGGGAGAGTCCATAGATAGAGAGAGGCAATGGTAGCAGAAAGGCAGAGCAGAAAGCTGAGAAATCACATTTGCAACCATGAAGGACAGAGCAAACTGGAAATAGGGTGAATCAATGCCCCCAAAGATGTACTTCCCCCAGCAAGGTGGTAGCACCTCCTCAGAAACATAACTTTTTAATTCTGTTTTTATAACTTGTCTTTCCAATATCAAAGACAGTATAGCTCGGGAAGCTCCAATGGATGATAGTTACCATGGGGCTGCCTTGGGTCATTGAGTGCTCAAAGAAACTGCACATAGCCACACATCACTATAGTGTAAGGCTTTGGAAGGGCCTGATAGTGAAAATTATTCTATCCAAAGGAAAAAAAAATCAGAAGTAGCATTAAAACAGTACCTTGTGAGGCTTTCTGTGTAAATGACCTTTTTTTGGGGGGGGGCTGCTTATATCTCTTTCTCCCTTCTTCACCCAAATCCATTCCAACTCTCCAACACCAGGTAGGAGAAAAAGGTTAGTGGGGAAGGAGGGCATAGTTCTCTTTGGCTACTTCCTGCTGCTTAGGATGGTTGGATTCCTTGGGGCAAGTCCAAGCTTCCTTTCAGGATATCTCCAACTTCTCATCAAACTGCATCAACAGCAACCAGGAGCAGCAGGGGGTAAGCAGCAGCCTTCATCTTCTTTCTTGGAGCCTCCCATGTCTCTCCTGGCTCTGGCATTGATTCCCAATCCAGAGTCCTCAGAATTAAACTATGCACAGGTAGCAAAGATCAAGGCCTTCTCAGAGCCTACATGAGACAAATAGTCTGCTGCTGTGGACAGTCTAAAGCAGCCCCATATCCCACACCTGGGATTAAAACAAAATCATGTTTACATGACATAACTGAGTTTTTAAAGACACCAAAACTTCCACTACAGACCACCCCACTCTGAAGTATTGCAACCCACCTCCTGTGTAGCACTCACCAACTGTTTATTGCTACACTTGGGGCTTTTAACCTTATAAATGAAGTTATGCTGCATCTGCTGCCCATAAAAACTCGTCCTTCTCTTTTATCTCCAAACCATCTAATTGTTCATTAGAAGGGTTTTGAATCCATGGATATAAGCTCTGAAAGTACTGAGCAATAAAATGTGACATTTCTTAAAACGACAATGTAGCTGATTCACTCCCTGAACCTAACTATCTCATCCTTTGGTCTTCGTAGCACTTGAAACACATCTCCATTAAAGTGCATCTCTCTTTGCAAGCTGGCTAGTTTATGTGTCTGGGGATCTTTAATAGCCAGGTTTATTTATTATTTATGGGTGCAGAGCTCTGGAACTCTACCACCCACATCCATTCCAGCATGGACCTTACCAGCCACGTGACTTGAACCAGCCATGTGTCTCTTTTCTTGCCAGAGTAATGGGAGCAGGCTTCATATAGCAGGTACTTACACAACCTGCTAAGTCAGTCAGTTTCTCTCAATTAGAATGCTTCTTCGAGGGTCCATGGTCACACTAACAGTTCGTGATACTAGGCTCTAGGCTCTGATTTTTGAACACCATACAAGATCCACCCAAGTGGATTAAACTGAAAGAGCCTATGACACAACCATCACAATGATGTCTCAAGCTGAGACTCCTCTCTCAGAGGAAACCACAGCCAGCATATGGATCTGAAGCCTTAAATGTTCCCAAACTTCTTCCAGCAAAAAAGAAGAACCAACATTGAAATGTGGGCACTTGCAACTGGAATTGAAGAACACCCATTCTTGGCCTAATGTGCTCTGAGATCTAGTGACAAAAATATTATATTTTCCTAACCTCATTTCCTGGTGTCCCTACTACAATCATATCAACCCATCTCACTGAGTTTCAGAGGCCTGTGTTCAATATTCAGGCCTAGGTATTAGAAGATGTTGAAGACTAATGAAACCTACGCCTGAGGCATCCCACCACACACCCCAAGTTAGTGTCCAAAGTCAACTCAAATCTCAATCACATTTTCGACTGAGTTTAGCCGGTGAACATGTTTTATTCTTCCAAAAAAAATTTCATTTTTGACATCTGTCAAATGGGAATACCTCTCACAACAGAAAGCCAGAGTGTAGGTGTGTGAGAATTTAATGATGCCTCTTACAAAGTGGATTCAATAAAAGCTGATCAAACTAATCCTGCAGTGTCTGTCATTGTCTCAGCACCCTCTTCATTGATTTTCCTAAGAGCTGAGTAGAGAAGATGAGAACAAAGGGTCGGTTGAGAGCTTTTCCTTGCATTTTATAACAGGCTCATCTGCTTCCACACATCCAAACTGCCTTCTCCACCCAACATTGGCCTCTCATCTGTTCGCTGGTGAGTCATATAAACACACAGCAGGCCTGCCTTTTTGGCAGCAGTATCTGGACTCCTCCCTCCCCGTGTCTTTGTCTTTCTGTTGCTGACATGATCATTCTTCCCTTTTCTCTTGTTTGCTCCTGCTTCATATTATGCGGACAGAAGTGTGTCCTCTCAGTAACCAGATTCTGCAATGAATGGGGATTCTTCAGCCCCTTCCACAGTGCAGTGCCCAGAAGGGGCCTTAGCTCAGTGCTGTGCCTGTCTTGATTTTCAGATCTAAGAATTGAGTAAATCTCGGGCTGTGTGAGAGTTAGCAGAGTGACAAGGTCAGTGAGAGAGCAAAAAACAGAACCTCAGCCACTGCCCCCCAGCCCTTCCTTCCTCCAGGTTCTTGGCTCCTTCTGCCTGGTAGAGCCTCTCTCTACTCAAGAACAGATGAATTAGAATGCCAGAAAATCATCACCCACTGTGTAGTCCTGGAGTGTCCAAAAGGGCATGAACACACACTGCACATCACTCTTATAACAGTGGCTTTGAAGGTACAGCAATGTGGTCAGGGATGAGGATAAGAATATGCTTGAATATGCTTCTGGGAGCAAGGAAAAAGGATGAGCAAATGGCTAAGTTAGTGAGATGCTTGCACCATCAAAGTGTGAGGATCTGAGTTGGACCCCCAGAACCCACATAAAAAGCTAGGCATACCCCATCTCTAACCCCCAACACTGGGTAGGGGCCAAAAATAGGTGAATCCCTGTAGCTCACTGGCCAGCCAGCCTGCTGAGTCAGTGAAAATAAATTGAATGACTGGGAAAGATACCAAGTGTCAAATGCTGAGCTCCAAACACATGTGCACACTAACATGAGCATGCACACGGGCACATATATGCACATATGCCACATATGGGCATAATATACGCACACAAATAAAGTGGAAAGAAGACTGACAAAGCGCAGATGGTATGAAGGATCAGCAATGGCACAGTCCAGGCTTGCCCTTTGGCATCGTCACCCAGTCAGACAGTAAGTTCCCACTCTCTGACACTGTCTCCTGGGTGGACTTCCTGACTAGATTTCCTCATTATCCATTTTTTATAGCAAATTATATGGTATTGACTGAGGAATTGTTGTTCTCCTCCCTATGCCTTGCCATGGTGACTGCATTCTCTCTTGGGGAGAAACATTTGGGAACACATGCACACAACACACACACACGTGCAGGAACACACACAATCCTATCAAGATTCAGTAAATCTGCGTTATGTAAAGGCAATAAAATCAAAGTTCAACAGACTAAAGTGGTGGGGTGCAAAGAGGTAGGAAAAGTGCCTTCTAGTCCAACCACTGGGCCCCTTGCTTTCTAAAACAGTGTGACCCCTCCCTCCCAGACCTCAGTGATGGTGTTTAACATTATAGAGAAGCAAGCCATCGCCCTCCCTTCTCTCCTCTTCTATCTTCATTTAACATTGCTCTTCCCCACCCCAAAAGTTAATTGGGATATACAGTGAATAAATTGTAAAAAATTAAATTAAATTAAATTTTAAAAAGTTCCACCTCTCTTTGGTACTAAATCCTAAGTATATAACATCTCTGGATTACATGCTGAGAACTTATTTTCAGCACTTGCCTCTGCCTCTCCCTACCAGATGTCCATGCTCCTATAGATACCCTGAGTCAGTCAGACTTGGTTATGACATGCTTATCATTACACACTCATTGTGGCAACAGTCTCACGTGATGGACATCAGCGAGCACTGCTCATATCCCCGACACCAGAATACGTTTTGTGGGAGAGCCAGTAATTTTGAAGGGAAAATTCCTCAGAGTAGGATGGAAGGCCATCCTCTAAAAATCTGTTTCCCTAAAGCCTGCTCTTTCCTCCAAGCTGTTATCTTCCCATGCCTTCTGCATAAAGCCTGGTGTTTCATTTTGAAATTTCAACATGTACAGTTTTCAATTTTTAAAAGTGATTATGTTTTATCTCTGTTAAGTGGTAGAATGGATGGGAAATAAAAGAAGGGGAAAAAGTAGGAAGTGGAAGGGAGGAATACAATGAGTCCTGTCCAAACAGGTTATAAGGCAGGTGATTAACTACCAGTTCCAGCACCAAGGAAAACTCTCATGGGTGTTTATGTTCAAAATTTATTTTTATTGAGCGTATTTGGAATCATGGATTATGCCTTTTTCTACATCCTTCACATACCCAGCAGACTCAGATGTAGTTCTCAAATTAGGCATAACAGTCTCAGTTTCTTTTCCATTGCTGAGCTAAAACATCATGACCAACGCAACTTATGAAAGAAAGTGTTTACTTGGGTTTATGGTTTCAGAGGATTAGAGTCCAAGATGGCAGAGCAAAGGCATGGAGGCAAGAAGACCTAAGAGCTCACACCTTGATCCATAAGCAGAAGGCAAAGAGAGCACATCTGGAATGGCCAGGACTTTTGAAACCTCAAGGCTTGCTCACAGTGACACATCTCCTCCAACAAAGCCACATCTACTAATCCTTCCCAAACAGTTCCACTAACTGGGGATCAGTTATTCAAAAATGAGTCTATAGGTTCCATCCAAACACCACAATAGCATATGGCCCAGGCAGAATTATGCTGAAAATAACAGTAGCAAAGGTCCAGGAGTTTGCAGGAGACTGATCATGAAAGAACTAGAGATGGGAACCAAGGCTGATGGTGGAACAGGTGATGTATTCTATCTCAGCACTGGGAGAGGTGGTGGGGAAGGGTAGGTCATCTTTATTTCTTTGATAATCTACCCTATAACAACAACTTAAGGAAGAGAAGGTTTCTTTTGGATCACAGTTCCAGGGATATACAGTCTACCATGGTAAGAAAGATATGGCAGCAGGCAATGAAGGCATGATGGCACAAGGCTGGACCACCATGTTCTACCTGCACCTAGGAAGTAGAGACCAGAAAGTGGGCCCAGATTATACAGCCTCAAGGCTGTCCCCAATGACATACTTCCTCCAGTGAGGCTCTACCCCTAAAGGTTCTACAGCGTTCCCAACAGCACTGCCAGTTTGAGGCCAAGTAATAAACGCATGAGCCTATAGAGGCCATATCACATATAAACTATAACAGGAGGCTTACAAAAAAAAAATAGGCCTAGTTAGGCATGGTAGTGCATGCCATTAGTCCAAGCACTTAGGAGGCAAACCAGACTGATCTCTATAAGTTCCAAGAGATCCTGGTCTACATACTGAAGTCCATCCAGGCTAGCCAGAGCTACAAAGTAGACCCAGTCTTAAGAGAAAGAAGCAGGAGGAGGAGAAGGAGGAGAGGAAGGAGGAGGAGGCAGCTTGCAAGTAGTGAAAACTGCTTTGTTTTCACATTGCACACGTGTGCACAAGAGCATGGCTTAAGGCAAAAGGTGGGGGAATGTAAACAATTGTTAGTTTAACGAAATTGCTCTATACTGTAAAGTCTCTGAATTTTTTTCTTCTGTAATGAAATAATTTTGTCAAATTCCCAAGAATATTTTTCCTAAGCAAGCCATGAAGAGAAAGCTGATTTCAATACACTTAAGACATAGGCTCTTTTTACTTTTAACTATTCATCGTTATTCCCTAGTATAAGTACCCAGTGACTGCTAGTTTAGCGTTAAGCAAATTACAATAATAACCTCCTTCATCTGTGGGGTTGTCAGTGCCTGTCAAACTCATTTCCACAGATAATCTCATTTGATACCCCCAAACTCAGTAAGATCACCACACTTGATGGATTAATATGTTGATGGCAAACATATTTAGGTCTGTAGTGGGCTGAAGTCATGATGCCATCTGAGGCACAGAATGACTGGTAATATTTATATTACATGGTAGTTCCTTATAGATTCTGAGGTAGGCGATGCTGACTGTAAGCGAAAACAAAAGCCATGTCGGCTATGGGAAAATGATTAGTCCAGGCTCTTTAAAAAAGAGAACCGTGGTGTGTGTGTGTGTGTGTGTGTGTGTGTGTGTGTGTGTGTGTGTCTTTACTGAACTGGCTCATAGAACTAGCAAGGGTGGGGAGCCCCATAATCTTCAAGCAACAGGCTCAGGAAAGCAGGTTGCTCTTTTAGCCTGAGTGTCAGGGTGAGGAACAGAGCAATTCATAGTGTGAGGTCAAGAAAAAATGAGACAAGCTATTCACTGAGGCTGAGAAAGAGGTGAAGGCCTCTCTCCCCTTCATGTCTGTACACACTATTCAAACCTCGTCAGATGGATGGTGCCTGGTCACACCCAGAAGAGACATGTACTAAGTGTACACAGTCTGATGCTGATCTCATCCTCCAGGACATGCCCGGAAGCATCCCTTGATCTGGGCAGGTTCTTGAAACAACTCAGCTTGGCTCAGGGAGTGGCCAGTGTTTCAAGAGAAAAGAGCATAAGACAAACACCTGCAACTGTCTGAGAGACACCCACCCAGGAGAGGTCAAAGGGCTTTCTTTCTCTCTGCCACAGAGGCAGCCAGGAATGGAGTCAGTGTTCAATGTTCCTTCAGTGAAATAATGCAGGCTTTAAATTACACTCACTTAATAGGAAATCTTCCAAGCAGATTAATAATCAAGATAATAGGAAAGTGGTGGTACTTCACTGAAGTTAGTGTAGAGGTTTTTCAAAAAACAAAAATATAATTACCAGCACTTGGGAGGCAGAGACAGAAGGAGGTCTGTGAGTTTGTAGCCAGGCTCATCTACAGAGCAAATTCCAGGACAGCCAAGGCTACCCAGAGAAACCCTGTCTTGAAAAACAACCGAAAAAAAGGGAAGAGGAGAGGAGAGGAAAGGGGAGGGAAAGGAGGGGAGGAGAGGGAAAGGGAAGGGAGGGGAGAGGAGGGGACTTCACCCATTTCTGCAATATATGGCCTGTGCCACTCCGTGTTATACAGCCAAGGAACCACACAAATGCCAGTACCCCGTGCTTGCTGCTGCGGTGCTCACACTAACCAAGGTGCGGAACAAGTCTAGATACCCATCAGCTGATAGTAGATAAAGAATATGTGCCACATGTATACCACGCAATTATTTTCAGGTATAAAGAAAAATGAAATAACAATATTTGCAGGAGAAATGGAAGAAACGGAATACCATTATTTTAGATAAACAAACCAGACTCAAAAAGATAAATAACACATGTTTCCTCTCAGACAGGTCTAGATTTAACTCTGTATTTGGGGATGGGGTCATGAAAGTAGGAGGGAAGTAGGGGAGGGTGAGAAAATCTTAAGGGAAGAGGGGTAAAAGAGAGGGTAATAGAGTACATGTGCCATGAATGCAGTAAGAAGACTATCTGGGGAGAGTGAGAGGACCTACAAGAGGCAGAAAAGGGGAAGTAGGAGGCAGGCATGAATAAGGACAATGCATGGTGACATTTGTATGAAAATTCCATAATGAATTGCATTGGACTGTAGGCTAACATAAAAGGGATTGCAACTTGACCAGCTCTAAAATGAGAAAGATACCTGATGCATCCCAGTCTTATTCGCGCAATCACATATGATTCATCCAGAACATTTCAAAACATCCAGAGGTGATAAACCGTTGTGTGTCCTGCTCAATACACAGTGATTCTTCTATTTATTTCATGTGTCCTTTTGGGTGTTTTTTGTTGTTTTTGAGTAACTGTATCATATTCTAGGAAACAGGTCATCAAACTAAGACCTCTGAGCCAAATCCAGTACACTGTCTGTTTTTAGAAATAAAGTTTTAAAACACAGCCAGGCCTATCTGTGTATTGCCTCTAATTGCTATTATATGACACAAAATGGTTGCTAACCACTTTTAGAAGACATAGTGATTCAAGACACTGTGATGATGCAATGGCTACAATCTTAGCGCTCCAGAGGCAGAGGCAGGAGGATAACCAGAAGTTATAACAAAACAAAAGAGAGTGACTCTTCTGTCAGTACTACTAAGAGGTAATTTGCAGAAACAGGCAACTTGTGCTGAGCCCAATAATAATAAGATTGCTATTGGCAGCTAATACTCCCCCAAGGATGAGCTTCTTGAGCAGTCTTGTCAGTGCTGTGAGGGCAGTGTTTCCTGGGAGAGGGAGAACCGCATGTTTTTTGCACCCGTTCCCTAACTTCACTTGAAAAAACTACTTGAGATGACCAGGAGCTGTTTTTATCCAGGTTCAAAAAAAAAAAAAAAAAAGGTTTCTGGTCATACCACCCAGAATGCACTTGTCAAGCAAAACAAAACAAAAATCCTTTGAAGATCAGAATGTGGTTGCTGAGAACAGTAGTGTTCTGGTTTGAATGAGAAATGTCTCCCACAGGCTCATGTATTTGAAGAATTCATGGTTGGTGGGCTGTTTGAAAAGGTTGTAAACTCTGGGCCTAGCTGGCTGGGTAGAGATAAAGGGTGAGAGTTCTCCCTGGTTCTAGCCCTAAGTCTTTTGATTCCTGGTTCACCAGGTTGTGGACAAGCTGTGCTACAAGCTGCTATGAAAGAACCAAAATAAATCATTTCCCCATTAACAATGCTTCTTGATGGGTGTTTGGTCATAGTGTCAAAGTGACTAATACAGCTGCCTTGCTCAGAAAGTGTTTTGTTGGGAAAGAACACACAGACTCCAGGAGGGGAACTGTGTGACTTTCTCTTCTGCTGCTCAGTCACAGTTCCTAGAACAGGGTGTTAGGGAAAATACAAGAGTGATTCAAAAGGTGTTTCTCCAGTTGAAACATATTTTCAAAGCATGTTGTATGCTCCACATTTAGTAATGATCCTGCAATTGCAAGATAGAGTGGGGAAGAAGTCACAGTGACATGCTTACAACCATTTTCTCCAGTTTAAATGATGGGTTATTTTTTCATTGTTCTTAAATTTTCTTATTTAAATATATATATACATAAAATCTGAGTGTGTAATTTTAATTAAAATGATAGAATACATGATCTTTTACAAGCATTATTTTTTGTGAGATACCTGAAGAAAAGTAAGCCATTTAACTTTTTGTTTTCATTCTAAGACAGTCTGCTTTTCCTGTTATTGCAAGTTTTCTTCAAATGACATCTCCCAGCCTCATGATTGCCACATAAGTCATTACAAGATACAGAAGTTGTTGTGCAAGGTAGGAGGTACTAGCTGACCTATTCCAATCTAATTGTAAACTACAATTTCTTGTTTACTTCCCTCCCATAGAATGAATATGTACTCAGGGCTCATGGTGGTGTATGTCTTTAATCTCAGCTAAAAGAATATTTGTGAGTTTGAGGTGGGCCTAGTACACAAATCAAGTTCTAGGGCCAGCTAGGATTACATAGAGAGACCCTGTCTCAAAAAGGAAAGAAGAAAGAAAGCAAGCGAGAGAGAGAGAGAGAGAGAGAGAGAGAGAGAGAAAAGAAAGAGAGAGAAAGGAGAAAGAAGGGAAGGAAGGAGGAAGGAAGATAGGAAAGAGGAAGGAAAGGAGGAAGGAAGGAAGGGAAGGGAAAGGAAGGGAAGGGAAGGGAAGGGAAGGGAAGGGAAGGGAAGGGAAGGGAAGGGAAGGGAAGGGAAGAGAAGGGAAGGGAAGGGAAAGGAGAAGAAAAAAGGCTGGCTCAGTGTTTTAAAGCACTCACTGCTCTCCCAACAGACTAAGGTTTAGATTCCTAGCACTCACACGATAGCTCACAATTGACTGTAACTGCAGTTCCAGAGACCTAATTCCCTCTTCTGGCATCCTTGGACACCAAACAAGCCTATGGTACACATATATACATGCAGGCAAAACACAAACAGAAAATAAGATGAATTGTATTTAAAAAGAAAATAATTTGTTTGTACCTACACTGACCTACCACTGACTTCATCTCAGTTTATTCATAAAATAACAAATGCCCTCCTCAACATGAACCTCCTCATTACAACACTCAAAGTCTTCTCCTCTGTTTACATAAAGCTGAAAACACTGCGTCTCTTCTATACCTGGAATGCCTAGTCACAAGGCAATTAGACTGGTGACTTCTGCCATAAAGATTTTAGCATAGTAGCCTCCAATTTTTAAAGTCTGAGGCTATATATTCCAATTTCAAACATTTTTATCTCACATGATTTTTTTTTATCATTGAGAAAACAGTTTTTATATATGGGGGTAGCTACACATGGGTATATATGTTGTGTGCTTACACTCACCTGTGTAGGTATATATGGAAGTTTGATCCTACATCTGAGCATATTTCCTCAATTATATCTCTATTTATTTACTTACTTGAGTTTGGGTCTGTCATTGAAATGAAAATTCTCCCTTTCAGCTAGATTGGTTGAGAGAAGCCTCCAGAGCTGGTATCCTAGGCAGATCCAAACTCAGGTGCCTCTGAGCCACCCCCGCAGCTCCACATGCTCATTGCTTATTAATAATTCTATAGTAGCACTATACATTTTATCTATAAGCAATACACATTCATGGACTCCTTTACTAACTCTCCTGTCTTCCTCTCCTTCAGCGTCGGGCAGCTCCAATCAAGCAGTTTGCCTACCACAGTGACTCTCTCTTGCCCCACTTTAAAACTGTGAAGAACTTTTAACAGGAATCTAGGCCTCTCATTTCGCAAATAAGGAAACTGTGAAACTGAGATCAATTTTGTATTTGGAGGTCGCCTCAAAGTTAGGAATCAAAGAGGTAGAGTAAGTTAATGTCAGTCAGCTACTGTCTGATGTACCATCCTTGACAGCTGCTCTCTGGGACCAAAAGGGTGTGTAAGAGAAGTCTGGCCTTTTCCTTCCTGCTGCATGAGAGGTGACGAGATCTCCTTCCTACGACCTGGGGGGACTATAAAACCACCTACAGGGCAAAGCTAATTAACAATAACTGCTTTTTGACTCTTCATCCAAGAATGGACAGTCTAGAGGGTTGTTAAAACATTCTTGTGGAATGTACCTTTGTTCATTCAAATGCTGATTTCTCTACCCCATTATCTGGCTTCAATCTGGACATCATTTGCTCTCTGTATTGTCAAAGAAACAACCATCCCCAATGCTGAGCAATGGAGAAAATAAGGTGGGACATCCTGGTCTGGAGGGGAGAGGAAGGAAGAGAAAGAGGGAGGAGTAGGAGCAGAGATCAGCAGGAGAGAACTTGGAACCATGAGGAGGGATGAACCAGACCTAAGATATGACTAAAAGCAAGTATAAAGGGTGAAATCTGAATGGTGGGAAACTATGCAAGCTTAGAGGTTTAGGACAGAGTAACTATTGCCCAGCTCTAGGTTAATTAAGTAAATCCTAGTCTCTGTGTGATAATTTGGTTATACAGATGGCTTAGTAAAAGATAAATAAATAGTAAATATTAATAACACATAACAAATGACGCCCAATTAATCTCAGTAGCCACACCCTTTAAATGATACTTTCACATAATTTGGGTGGGGAATAAACTCCCAGTAATACAACCCAAACTTAAAACCTAAAAACTCCCAGGTCAATTACTGTTTCTTTAAGAGAGACACTTAAACAAGTCCAGGAGCAAAAGACAGCCTACTGTGGGCAGACCTGAGCCTTACATAACAAAACTGGCTGCTGCTATAGTCTAACAGGAGGGATACACAGGCATGGCTTCCTTATACTGTGACTGGCTCAGCCCAGCAGCCATGTCTGGAAAGAAAAGAACTGGAAGCATTCAGACCTCTAGACAGAGCTTGGCCTAAAACTGCATCTAAAATAAAAAATGGCATGGTAGAGGGTGTTTTAATCCCTTTTGGCTTTGTTTTGGTTGTCATAGTCATAGATCTAGTTGCAATATGTTTAATGGTAATGGTTCTTCTCCATGCCTTCTCCAAGAAAGATCAAGGAGAAAATGGGGGGAAAGCCAAGGAATGGAGTACTAAGTTACAGACAATAGAAAGGTCACTTTATAATAAAAATTAGATTAATAATGGCTAAAATTCAAAGCTCTCTGGCTGCAAGATACTTGTCAGCTCTTTCTGGAAAGGGTCCACCAATTCACTGTAACAACAACTAGACTCCAAAATATAACCAACTGGGCTTTGCTTTTTACAGCCTAAATTAGCACAACTGACCCAAAATTTTCTTGTCTCTTTGCTTGATTTTCATTTAAAGGCTTTGAGTTATAATGATATTGATTTGAGAAAAAAAGTATTTGAACAAGCTGATGAAGGCATGTGCCTTTAATCCCACACAAAGTAAAAAGAAACAGGCAGATATCTGGATCAGCCTAGTTTACATAATAAAAGTCAGGGTGGCAACTCCTGCTGTTTAGCTACTTGCAGAGATAGTCTAAGATTCAAAATGACAAAATTTTCCTTAAGGTTACCATGTAAGTTCTTTTTCCTTAATAACAGATGGTACGTCCTTACTGATCTAAAGGTTGAATTCACATCGGTTTTAGGTTTATATAAAGAGGGATGATGTCACACTGCTCTAAAAAGACCAGCCAATCTCAGAAAGTGGGACTTACACAGAAGAACTGGTGCCAAAGGGGATTTTGGCTTAAGAGATATGTTCTGTTGGTCAATATAAAGACTCAAAATTAGGCCGGGAGACAAACACGCAAACTGCATGCCTCCCATGTCAAAAACTTTTAAATGCGGACTAAGTTACGGTGTCACACTGCTCCAGAAGTTGGTTTATCCTTTCCAACATGAGACATTTTCACGGGGTCAAATGTTGATCATGCCTGATGCAAAAAAGACACAGGAGGTTTACAGGTGGCAAAGTACAAGCCAGCCTAGTTTAGTCCCCAAAACTCAAAAATTATAATCCATATGTTTAAAAGGCAGAACTGTCCATCCCATATCAAAAAGGGAGCGAGCCAAAGATAGCCAAAACCAATGTAAAAACCCAGGTACAAGAGGACTAGGGTATGCTTAAATGCTAAAGATAAAAGGGAGTTTATATAATAAAGTTTAGCTATAAAGGCATAACTGCCCATTCTGTGTAAAAAAAAAAAAAAAAAAGAGGCAAGCCAAAGAATAGCCACAACCATTATAAAAATCCAGGTACAAGATGCCTAGGTATGCTTAAATGCTAAAGGTAAAAGGGAGTTTATATAAGGTTTGGCTATAAAGGCATAACCATACATTCTATATAAAAAGGGGATAGGACAAAAATAGCTACAACATATATAAAAACCTAAGCCTAAACCTCTAAACAAATACAAGATGCCTAGGGTAGGCTTAAATTCCAAATTAAAAATGAGTTTATATAAAATTTACTTTAAAAATGCCTTTTCTATTGCTCTAGGCAATCAGCTGTCTCTCTAGTGGGAGATAGGTAGCAGCTTTGCCTAATACAACAGGCACCCAAGAGCCCCCCAAAAATATTTTTGCAACCTTATTTTGATTTCAACATGATAATGGTTATATGTTCAATAATAATAGTAACAAATTGCTGATCTCTTTACTTGGGAACAACTCTAAAACTGACTGATACATAAAATATGTCTCCAGTCAGAACTTCAACAATACATAGCCAATAAATCCTTGGCTATAATATCCTCAAAATGTATTATGCCATTCTTTTAATTAGCATAGATAAAATTGGTTTACAGTTTATTTTCATCCTGAATATCTCATACATTTACAATGTTAGAACTGTATAATGCTTGTGAGAAATTATATGTTTGCAGAACAAAAGGACTGGACACTGGAGATGCTCGATCAAACCTGACAGAAATCCTCCTTCCAGCAGGCTAAAACATTGACATATTTATTCCAGCATTCTGCTTGTTCCTGCCTCATCTGCTTCAATTGCTGTTTCTCATCAAACCCTGCTCCCAAAAGAGCTTTGAAAAAAGCCACTAATCTCAATTGGTTTTAGACTGTTTCAAACAGGACTTCTATTAAGCCTGAAATTTCTCAACATTCAAAGACCACAAATGTTAATGCTTGCTTAATTATCCATTTTTCCCTATTTCCTTTGGGCCCCCTAACAGGATTTCTGTGTGTTCAAAAAACGTCAGCTAGAAGAAAATCATGAGAACAATGTCTAATTTCCTTTAAGGGGGTTCGGGTAGGTTTTTGGTTGTTTTCTGTAGCTGTGAATGTTTATTGTCATTGGAAGATAGTTATAAATTATTAATTGTCTTATTCAGAGAGAAAAATAAGTTAGATTCAGGGATTCCTTTCTTTTCCTTTTTCTTTTCTCTCTTTCTTTCTTAGATAAGGAGAAAGGGGGTTAAAAAGAAAGGGGAATACAAGGATCTCTTATAGGAATAATGAGACAAAAGGTAGAATCTAAAGGTTTTATTTGTTATTCTCAAATAACGTTATTTTTAACTCTGGTATAGGATTTTTATATTGATGCAAAAATAAGTCTATTTTTAATACATCGGTAAATTTTAGTATATTGATACAAATTCAAGGTTACTTTCAATACTTTTAAACTGCTACTACAAACTGTTTGGGGTATTAGGTAATGCAAGTTAATTGCTAGTTAATCAACTCATAGTCATGTCAGACACTAGTCTAATTTATCACAGGAGTATACATCCAAGGTTTAACAGATCAATTACATAAAGATAGGTAAGTCTTCAAAAACTTCAGAGACCTATAGAATACAGCATTTTAAAATGTCTCTAATATTTTAAAGATTCTTTGACAATGAGACAGGTCATCTCCTGGCAGCGCCCTGCCTACCTCAAAGAAGATGATGAGCATCAAAGAACCTCCAAATGTGGCAAATGAGCCACTCGGGTAAAGAAAATACCCTTGCTTCACGACAGACAAAATCTGCCAAAAATGGGAAAGCTTAAATGCAGGACAAGTCGACTGCTGAACTATGCCAAGACAGCATAAGCAAACCCTAAATAGTTCCTGCTTCCTATATGTCTGTCAAAATATTCTAAGCTAGAAGGCTGAAGATGATGCTCCCAACATTATAGAGAGTTATGGGTGACTGTTCAGGCAGCAAACTGTCTCTGTTTTTTATTTTTTGGAAGCTGCTAACATGCACTTCCTATTAACTCCAGTAACTAATTTTATTCCTTCTCAAGTCCCTGATGGGGTTGAAGACCAAATAGTTGTAGTTCCACAATTAAGCTTAAATAGTTTAGAATTTAAGAAAATGTTTTCATATATGTAATACCAATAAGGATAAAAGTTAATTTAGATATAGAACTCTAAGCTTGTCAAGATAAGGATAATCAAATACTTTCTCCTGTGTTGCCAAAGGCATGTGGACTGGACATTGCACATGTAAATCTTACCTAATAGTTTTCATAACTGTTTTATAGTTATTATTGTATGGAAAGAAAAGGAGCCTTTTATTGGACTTAAAGGGGGAAATGCTTTTGTGGAATGTATCCTTGTTCATGCAAATGTTGATTTCTCTATCCCACTATCTGGTTTCAGTCCAGACACCTTTTGCTCTCTGTGTTGTCAATAAAACAACCAGCCCCAATGCTGAGCAATGGAGAGAATAAGGTGGGACATCCTGGTCCGGAGGGGAGAGAAAGGAAGAGAGAGAGGGAGGAGTAAGAGCAGAGATCAGCAGGAGAGAACTTGGAACCATGAGGAGGGATGAACCAGACCTAAGATATGACTAAAAGCAAGTATAAAGGGTGAAATCTGAATGGTAGGAAACTATGTGGGCTTGGATATTTAGGATGGAGTAACTATTGCCCAGCATTGTGTTCTAGGTTAATTAAATAAATCCTAGTCTCTGTGTGGTGATTGGGGTATACAGATAGTTTAGGAACAACCACTGCTTAATTAAAAGATATATCAATAGTAACTATTAATAAGGCACAACACCAGAGCCATGGAATGTACAAATCCCACTTGGGAACTATGGAGAGATAGTGATGAAGACAGCATTTCTTTTTTATATAAATTTATTTATTTTTATATCAATCACAGGTTAGGTGCTTTGAATCCCAGGCGTAGCCCCCCTCCTTCGTTCCCTCCCACTCTCCCTCTCCCTCCCTCATCTCCCTCCTCCCCGGCCCCTCCAAGTCCACCAACGGGGGAGGACCTCCTCCCCTTCCATCCAACCCCAGCTCATCCTGTCTTCTCAGGGCTGGCTGCAATGCCCTCCCCTGGAATCTAGCCAGGAAGACAGCATTTCTTGGAGCTTAATTTTAAAAAGAGGCATGTGACAGTACATATTCCCATTTGGATGAATGACTACTTTTGCAAGGTTGACAATGGTGGAGGTCTCTGTCCCTATTGTGTTCTTTAAATACCTGGAGTACATAAAAAGTTGATAAATATTTGCAGAGTCAATAGAGGTGGAGATTGTCTTCTGTTGCATGTCTGTTGTAATAAAATTCTTCATTCCACCAAAGTTCTGCAACTCCCAGCATGCCTCTCTGTAGCTAAGATATCTCCTTTTAGCCTATATCACATGTCACACTCCTCTTTCCTCCTCAGGAACACTCAAGGACACTTCTTTGTTGCTTATGAACTTCAAAGCTCTCTCTTTGAAGTCCTCCTAACCCCGGTCTCTTTATCTCACCCCAGTTTTCTTACACCTCAGCTCAAACCTGCCCTACATAGGAAGACCTGAGACTTCAAACATCTGTCTTCCACAGAATTCACATTTCTGTGTGTCACATGTTAACCCTGTTATCTTTCGTAGATAGATTCACTTTTGCACATCTTTACCATCAATGATTTTTTTTGTTTGGTTTTTGGTTGTTGCAGGGTTTCTCTGTGTAACAGCTCTGGTTGTCCTGGACTCTGTAGACCAGGCTGGACTCTCAGAGATCCACCTACCTCTGCCTCCCAAGTGCAGGGACTAAAGGCCTACACCACCACACCCACCTGATGGTTTTTATAATTTTGTTTGAAGCTGAGAAAAGTTTACAAAGAAAAAGTAATAGTATTAGCTTTTACTTATTTTTTATTGATTATTTGGGAATCTCACATCATGCACCCCAGTAACACTCACCTCCAGACCCCTTATGTCTGCCCCCTTTCCCTGTGACCTCTACACACACACACACACACACACACACACAAGAATAAAGGGGGTTATATCCCATTTGTGATGTCCATATACTCACTGGAGCATGGTCAAATTCTAGTGACCAGGCCCCCAAGGGAGGATGAGTCTATCTCCACCTGCATCCAAGCCAGAAGCCATCATCTGAGGAGAGCCATACAGCTGGGGAGGGTTAGGATCAGCTCTCCCGAGCCCACTGACATCAACATGGACTCAGGCTGTAGCCCAGACGACAACGGGTATCTGCCTGGGCTTCAGTGGTAACACTAGCCACTGGTCGTATTGGGACCACTGACCCACTTATGGCCTTCAGTGGCTGAAAGGACTCACGAGCCTCAAATGGCTCAGGTGGCTATACATACTACTCACATCAGCATGGCCCCCTGAGACGGCATAGCCCAAGGACATCACCAAGGCATCATTGAGCAGGACAGATTGCATATATCCATATGGAGCTCAGGCTTTCATCGTGCCCTGGGTCAGCAGCATGGACCACAGACACCAACATGGCCTCTGATGGCATCATGTACCACAGTGGTTCTTCAAGGAAGTCCAGTCCATAAAATGAACCTTTCTTCATCTTGGGTCTCCATCGTTGCCTGGAGGCAAGCGGCTCTGGAGGTCAGCAGGCTGGGAGGGTGGGAGTGGACGGTAGTAATGAGTCTGAATTTGCATAAGCTCCAGGCTGTTGTACGCTGTCCCACCCACCCTACTGAGCAAAGACAGCACATCCACCACAGCCCTCTCCCTCATCTGTCACAGTCATCATGCCTCTAGTTCTGCCTCTCTCCGTAGAGCACACTGTGTTTCCATTTTCCCCATCTCTCCATCACACATTTGTTCATCATAGTTGCACCCACCACCCCATGCTCTAGAAAGGGGCAGTGCTGGGTGTCCAGCTTTTATATTTTAATTAACTATGTATTACATAAGTGTGGATCTGAGGTAGGAATAGACATATAAATCACTTGGAAATGCCTTAAAATTGTGTTATCACACATGACTTCTAGTAGTTTCTATGAGAAATATCATAAGGTAAAGGAGAAAAATTGATAGTAAGTTGGCCTGATCAAACTATTTTTCTCACTTCTTTCTTCACCCACAAAATAAATTTGAAAAATACTAAAAAGTCTTTCTGTGTAGTTGACCTCAAACTAGAAGTTCTCCTGCCTTGGCTTCCAAAGTGACACCATGCCTGAGAAGTATTTTAATTATTGAATGGCTAGATACATCTTTATCCTTTGTGTATTTTTATCTTAGATTTGTCATAATAGGTATTTAAGTCATTATCCACAAAAGGTTAGTTTGAAAATTAAAGCTACTGTTTGATACCAGAAAAAATATTAGAATGCATAAAGAACCACAAAATAATCATATCTTAATGCACATAATGGAAAAATGACTTTGAGCCAAGATTGTAAAGAACTCACATTCAGAAACTTTGCCCTTAGCACTGCATTTCGCTCAGTTGAGTAAAGCCTCTCATTTCCCTGAATGTGCTCAGCAAGAGCTGAGCAAAGCAAGAGAATGGTTGTTTACCCCTTGGTCTTTCCTTGAGTCCTTGAATTTGCTTTTCTTTTTTTTCCACACTACCCAAAAGGCAAAATGCCAGACAACCCTACCATCTTGGCTCCTTGAGCCTGTGCCAGTGAATACAGCTCCTGCTCTGGCCTTGGGTCAGAGGATGTGATAGAGTTTTGTTCCTGATAGAAAGTAACTGAGAGTAACAAGTTCTATAGAGATGTCCATTTCAATGCTGAATTTCCAGATAAATATAATTTTTAATTCTTTTTTTAAATTAAATGTATTTTTGTGTACACTTTTTTTTGCTTGTGTGTAGGCAGGTGCATCCTATGTGTGATTGGTACACCAGGAGGTAGAAAGGAGCAGTCAGTGCCATGGAACTAGAACTATAGAAGGTTGAGAGCTGCCATGTCGGTGCTGAGAAATGAACCAGGGTCCTCTAAAGGAACAACAAGTGCCCTTAACTGCTAAACTATCTCCCCAGCCCCACAAATTGACAAAACAAAACTAGGTTTTTGAGTATTGATACTGAAAATTTGGTGTCAACTAGGTATAGTAGTGCATGCCTTAATCCCAGCACTCAGGAGGCAGGTGAATTCTCTGTGAGTTTGAGGTTAGCCTGGTCTCCAAAGGGAGTTCCAGGACAGCCAAGGCTATTACACAGAGAATCCTTGTCTCAAAACAAAACAAAAAAACAAACAGAAAAACTGGTGTCTAGGGAGGGCATCTGTTTGTTTCATTCATTGTCAACATCACAAGGCAGTGGTCTGCAGATACTCACAGAGACAGCCATATAGGTTATAAATTATTAAAATATATGGTGGAAAACTGGAGGAGGGGTAATAGCTCAGTAGTAGAACGCTGGTCTAGGAAGTACAAGGCCCTGGCTTTGCTCCATAGTAACACACACATACACATATACACAATCATGCATGATATGTCACTGAGGTCAAACAAGTTCCTGCTTGGAAAGATCTCACCCAAATCAAATGGATTAATAACTGGCAAGAACTGTGTAGATATGCAGCAGATGGTTTCCATCCTGGTTGATTATCACCAAGCCACAAAGAGGTTAAGAATACTGAATGTCACAGAGATGTCCCCACTCTCAGTTTCTCTTTTCTCTACAGGCCTTGTCTTCTTGCTCTCCTCAGGTTCGATCTCCACCCTTTTAACTCTCTGTGTCCCCTCTCCTGCCTTGTTCCCTCTCTTAAGCCATTACCTCTGTCTATGCTATCTCCCGTTCTGAGTGAGATTTGTGCATCCTCACTTGGGTCTTCTTTATTATCTTCTTGGAGTCTGTGCCTTGTAGTATGCTTATTTCGTACTACATGGCTAAAATCCATTTATAAGCGAGTACATACCATGTGCATCTTTCTAGGTCAGGGTGATCTTTTCTAGTTCCATCTATTTGCCTGAAATTTTCATGATTTCTTTGTTTTTAATAGCTGTGTAAATGTGTCACAGTTTCTTTATCCATTCTTTGGTTAAGGGACATCTAGGTTGTTTCCAGATCCTGGCTTTTACAAATAAAGCTGCTATGAACTGAAGAGGACATCCTCTAACTGGACTAGTCTTCTAGTGAAGGGCAGGGAACACCAACTCACCCACAAAAACTTCAGCCCAAAATTTACCCTGCCTGTGTGCCGAAATAAAGATAGAGCAGACACAGCAGAGATTGAGGGAATGCCCAACAGATTCCTGGCCCAACCAAAGTCCAACCCTCTCAGAGAGGGCCAACTCCTGACATTATGAATGATACTCTACTAAGATTGCAGACAGGAACCTGTTAGAGTTGTCCTCTGAAAGGCTCTACCCAGCAGCACCTTAAAACAATACCTAGACTCAGAGCCAAACATGTGGGCAATGCATAGGGAGTCTTGGAGAATAGTGGGAAGAAAGAGAAAAGGTCCCGGAGGTGACAGGAGCTCCACAAGAAAAACAACAGAGCCAACTAACTGGGGCCCACAGGGATTTGCTGAGACTGAAGCATCAACCAAGGACCATGCATGAACTGGACTTAGCCCCCCTACAAAGATGTAGCAGATGGGCAGCTTGGGCCTCATATGAGTCCTCTAGTAAGGGAACTGGGGACTGCATTGGACACAGACTCACTTGCTAGCTTTTAGATCACTTTCCCTGGAGGGACTGCCTTGACAGGCCACAGGGGAAGATGACACATTCAGTCCTGGTGCAACTTGATGAGCTTGGGGAGGATGGGAAAGGGAGCTCCCCTTTTCTGAGGAAAAGGGCAGTGGGAAGAGGGAGAAGGGTGAGACTGGGAGGGGAGGAGAGATGGGGCTACAAGGATGTAAAGTGAGTAAAATAAATAATGGGGGGGGAAGGAATATTGAATGGTGCCCCACACATTCAGGGTGCTAAAGCCGTTGTGCAGCTGATCAACCACAAGTAATCCAGTGGTGTTTTGTTCAGTTCTGCTTAAATTTGCAGTAATATTTCTCAAACTTGAGCGGACAACAGATTGGCGGGAAGACTTGTTGGAGCATGCATTGCTGGGTTCACCCTCAGAGGTTCTGAGTCACTAAGGCCAGGGTGGAGTCTGGGAATGTGTGCGGTTCCCAGGCCACGCTGAGTTAGCTTGTTCCCCGGTCTATAGTGCCTCAGTTAGAAATAGACCTAATAGACTTTTTAAACATCAGCATGAGCGCGAGTAACAGAGAGAGTCTCAGAACGTCAGTGGATCTGGGGTAAAGCCTGAAGCCATGCATTTTTACCAAGCCCGATGGGGTCTTCACCTCCAATCAAGGTCTATGTGGGACCTGAATAGCAAGGACTAGGACACTGAAGAGAATTCACCCTTCATTTCCACATAATGAAAGCCCTGCTTATAAGTCCTTGTTTCACTGTCTATAATTCCCTCCTGGCCCTCTTCCATTGATTGTATTTTAACTTTATCTTCTTTTGTTCTTTTTCTTTTTCCCTGCTATCTTTTCTTTCTTCCTCTCTCTACTTATTTCCTCCCTCCACTCAATCACTGGTTTTCTTGACATTTTTTGAAGTTTTAAAATCCTGGCCTTTTCTCAGGACTCTTTTAAAATTTTTAAATAGCAAACAAAAGTTAAAAAAAAAAAAACCAGCTCTAGTGTCTTGTAAGGAAACGCTCTCCAGACTGTCTCAGACTGTCATAATTCCAATGATGATGTCAGGAAAGAGTCTAGGAAAATACATGCGAGCACACGTTAGGGAAACAATGCAGTCAGGGAAACAATGGGTCCAAAGAGGCTGCCCAGACTTCTTTTATTCTAGAAAGTTCCTAACTGGCCCCATTTCTCTGAGACTATAAATTATCCCTGTTTATGAACTAATAAGGCAAACATGTTTTCAAAAAGATACTAGTTTTTGTAAAACCCTGACTGTTTTCCGGCTTTTAATGCTGCTTAAATCCTAATTGGGAATAAACAGGCTTCTGTATGCCCTCCTCTTTACTCTCTCTGCCCCAGGGCTGGGCAAGCTCCTTGGCAGCAAACACTGTGGCGTCTGCATCCTTGGCGCTGGAGGACAGAAGTACGGCCCAGCCTCACGGCCTTCCAGAAATCGGAGGATGAGGCAGACTTTTCAAACTGTGTCTGAAAGTTAATTCCGAACTATCTCTTTTAGCTAGGAAAAAAATCATCCTGCCAGCAAAGGAAAGCCAAGGTCAAGTTAGCGCACGCACATGCGTCCCCGCCAGGCTGAGCCACTTTTCTCTCCATCAACACAAGACAGGAGGGATGGAAACCCCAAACAAAGGATTTTCCTCATTTTCATTTTATTGTAGAACCAGCTATTTCTCACATTTTTGTTGTCCTTATTGCTCTGAGGGATCGAAGAACAGAAGACATGGCCAGATTATTATTTTTTGTTCTGATTCTGAAAACTCTTAAATTATTGATTGCCGGTGTGTGTATGTGTGTGTGTGTATGCATTTAGCTTGCCAGCAAATAATTGTTTTTTTACAGTTTTTAAAAGTTATAAACACAAAGATTATGCTGTGAAAACCATATGTGACCTGTAGCACCTAAACTATTATCTACCCCTTACAGGAAAGTTTGCCAACCTCTGATTGTGTGAAAGTGAAGTTTCATTATATTCTAAGTAGTCAGAACAAAACAGCAGTACATGGAATGTGTGAGTCATAAATGAGTTTACAGGAAGCCCTTTATAGGATTAAGGTGTTAGCACTCTTTTTCTACACAGCACAATTTCTTTAAAATCCTGAATGAAATTAGCTTTGAGCCATTTAGTACGCATCGTTTCTGCTGAGGCGGGGGAGGTCAGAGACTAAATAAATACGTAAAAGTTAGTGACAAAAAAATAAGCTCTAGATGAGAGAGCCCAATGGTTGGCTTCTGCATCCAAAGACCTTGCTTTTCAACTAAGCCAACTAGTTGCCTAGTCACAGCCTAAAAGGTGAAACTAGGTTCAAAGTCTGCCAAAGTTCTAGGTTCTGAGATGACCCATTCAATGATGTCACAGAAAAGTTACCTTTATATTCTACCCAGAATGTCATAATTAATAGGACAGCTAGGGTGATCCACCTGAACCAACAGGAGAGGGTCATCAAGCAAGTCCCAGATGCTAATCATGGTGCAGGTGATTAATGACATGGCAAGTATTCGTTGGCGTCATAAACTATTTCGAAAGACACTTCAGAAGTAATATTCGATGAGACTTGATGAACAGTCATTCCCTCCACCCAGTGTCCCTCCCTTGCTCTATGTCAAGGGAAACTTTTCAATTCTTTTGTTTGTTTTATGTCTTTTGCTGTAGGATCTTACTAAAAGAGACCATGTAACTCTGGCTGACTTGAAGGTCACTATGTAACCTCAAGAGCACATGAGAGGCCAAGCTTGGTGCTGCTGGCTGGTACTTCCAGCTACTCAGGAGACTGTGACAAGTTAAAGGCTAGTCTAGGCTATAGAGTGAAAACAAGGTCCAGATAAGGCAAGTAGTGAAACTCTGTCTCAAAATAAAAAATAGTTAAGAGGGCTACAGATAGACCTTACCTAGTTTGTGCTATGCCCTGGGCGTAAGTTCTAATAGCACAGGAAATAGAGATACAACTGAGACGCAGAGGCCTGTTTGGGCTGTCTGAGAACTCAGTCACCCATTGCTGCAGAAATACAGGCCCTGGGAGTGAATGCATCTTCTTTGTATCAGCAGTCTCACCTGCCAGAAACTAAATCAAATGGGAACTTTATTATCAAGTTGCCTTGTTGAAGGGCAAGCATGCCATCTCTATGGCATTAATCCTACCCTTAATGGGATTAATCCAATTCTGAACTAACATGATCAGTGTCTACTCCAGGGATGTATAAAGTGATTCTGTTAACCACAGTGAAAAAAGTGGAGTTCCTCACTGGGAGAAAAGAGTAATGAAGAAATATGCTTTAGAGTCAAGCTGCCTAAGTGAACAATCTACACCATCACCCGCTGGCTGGCCATGAGAAGGCCGATGAGCATCTGTGCCCTTAGCCATGAAATGGATAGGATAAAGATAGGTAATGAAGAGAGAGAGCATAAGGATTACAGTTCAGAACATCAGAATGGAGAGTGAGAAAATACATGTAAAGAGTTCTCTCTATAACTGTCATCTCGCCCAGTAAACATTCCATAAGGGCTTAACATCTGCAAGTTAGGGACCAGAGGAGAAATAGTGCCAAGCTAGAACTGACTCCAATGGGGGAAAACCAGGCTCCAAATAGCTAATGTAGGACAGTCACAAGCAAAAACATAAATAGAGTGACCTTAGGTCCCAGTATGGAATATTTTAATTAGGTGATGTCAACAATTATTGAAATTTTTTACTTAGGATGTTTAGGGGAAAAAAGTCCAATCATTAAATTGATACTGATTAATATTTCAAGAGTAAAGCAAGAAATTTCATCATTAATGCATTTTCATCTGACTTTAAAATTATTAAACACAGATATTGAGCTTGAACAGTGTTTTTACTTTCACCTTCATACTTTCATTTCTCCCTGGCTGACCTGCTTCTACCCAAAGGTAGCCTCTACTACCACCCCATTTAATAAGCAGGCTTCTAACTTGTTGATGAATGTATCACCACTTATGTGTGCTCACAAAGAAAACTATGTCTAGCATCAGACTCACTTAGCAAATGTTGGACCACCTATAAGACACTAAGGTAAGGTTCCTTTAAGAGCTCCCTCTGTTCTTGTACCCTTTGTAAGGTTTTCATTTTATTTCTTGTAAGACTTTCTTTGTGAGGTTCCATGACCATGCACACTTTCCCATGTGTTCTGGTTTCAGAAAGAATTCAAAGAATTGTTGAGAGTTGCTGGACGCAAGCTTGTGGTGATTGAGTTTTCAGCAAAGTGGTGTGGTCCCTGCAAAAAGATTGGTCCTGCTTTCCAGGTAAGTATTTCTGGTGTCTATCTCATAGTTGCCAAAGGGATTTAGGTCTTCAAAAGTTTCCCCAGCCATTCTTAAATGTTTTCCTACTTCTGAACTATTAGGAGGATATAGTTATGTTGTTGTTGTTGTTGTTGTTTTGCTCATTTTTTTTTTAGCATTCCAGTGAATCTGAAGCTAATACCCTGGAATCTCATTAAGCGATACCAGAAGATTGGCATTGTCTGTGGGCAATTCACCAAGAAACGCCAGAATATGCAGAAGGGTTACATTGTGCAATGTATGATATGAATGGGAATTCATAGCATTACATCTTCCCAAAGTTGGAACCCGGAACTTACAATATTGAAGGAGATCACAGACACAATATTTATGTTTAGCTGTAATGTATGCTGGTGCACCCCTTGCATGCCTGGCACCCTTGGAGGACACGAGAGGGCATCAGATTTCCTGGAACAGTTGTGCTGCCATGTGTACGCCAGAAGCTCAACCCTGGTATTCTGGAAGAGCAACCAGTGCTCTTAACACTGAGAAATGTCTCTGGCCCATCTGAGGGAATTTCAGTTTTCTCTCTCCTGGTTGTACAAAAGTTTCCCGGTTGTTTTTTGCCACTCCTGTGACATATAAATGTGAAATTTTATACAATATGTAAATTTCTTTATATTTGAATACACTCAAATATGAGCAAAATTTTCTCCCTTTGATGATGCAACTAAAAACCTATTATTTTTTCAGTAAGGTTTTTAAACATCTTGGATGATCTCACTTGACCTCTTGAATCTGCCAACTCTAATTCTAATAGTGACAACTATTATTTAGTTGTAAATGAACTTGTATCAGGTAGAAAATCTACACGACAGTTCTTTTATAGCATTTGTATGTATGTAGTTTCTACATGCAAGTCAAAGGTAGATGCCAGATGTTTTCCTCAATTGCTCTTTACCTCACATAGTGAAGCCGGGTCTCTTTCAGAACTCAGAGCTCATTGTTCAAGCTGGTCTGGCTAGCCAGGTTGCCCTGGGGCTCCACAGTCTCTGCTTCCTGAATGCTGATGGTACAAGCAGGCTACCATACTCATAGGCTTCTACATGGGCCCTAGATACCTCAACCCCAGCCTTTACACTTGCATGGCAACTGCTTTACCCACTAGGCTACCCACTCTTCTTCTACATGACTCTTCAGCATCCCTACTGTGCCAAAAATTCTTGGACTACACAGAAAAAAAAAACATTTTTGTGTTTGAAAAATCATTCTGTCACTCAAAACGAAGAAAGGAGGCTCCCTAACTATGGCACAGAAATAAGCAGTGCTCAGGTACAAAAGTGTCAATCCACTGAAATGCCACAGAGTTAAAGCTGCTCAAACTCCAGGAGTCAATAAAAGGCAAATAATGTGCTACCAAAGCGCGCGCACACGCGCGCGCGCACGTGTGTGTGTGTGTGTGTGTGTGTGTGTGTGTATGTATGTGTAGATGGAGTCCTAAAGACAACCTCAGCTGCCATCACTCTTCAGACACTATCTACCCTCTTTTTGGTTGTTATTGGTGGTGGTTTGGTTTGGTTTGGTTTTTGAGGCAAGGCTGGAACTCACTAAGTAGAGTAACCTGGCTCATGGTTAATGAATTCCAGAGATCCACCTGTCTCTGCCTCCCCAGAGCAGAGAATACAAGTGCATAACATCACATTGGTTATCTTTCACACTAAGTCTGTGGGGTCAGACTCAGGTCTTTATGGCTGAATGGCAGGCATTTTATGGGCAGCTCTATCTCCAGCCCTAAAAGCCAAGTTTTTGTGGTTTTTTTCTTGTTGTTTGTCTTTGGTTTGTTGTTCTTGTTGTTTTGTTTTTGCTGGTAATGATGTAGAGAAACTGTATTGATAGGAAGGTAAAATGATACAGGGATGGAGAGATGGCTCAATGGTTAAGAACACTGCTGCTCTTCCTGAGAATCCAGGTTCAATTCCCAGAACCCACATGACAGCTCACAACTGTTTGTACCTTCAATTCCAGGGAATCTGGCACTTTCACAGACATATATCAAAGCAAAACATCAACGCACATAAATAAATCTTTAAAAAAACATTACTCTGAAAATTATTTAGCAATTTATCACAAGGCATATGAATTAAACACACACATACACACACACATGTATAATAGAATATTATAAGAAAACTAAAGGTCTATAAATAACTTAGTAGAGGTTAAGACCTAAAAGTGAACATTAAATTAATCTATCACCTAACAATTATGCTTTTTTTTGGGGGGGAAGGACATGGTTAAAGACAGGGTTTCTCTGTGTAGCCTTGGATGTCCTGGAGCTCACCCTGTAGACCAGCCTGGTCTTGAACTCACAGAGATTCGACTGCCTCTGCCTCCCAAGTGCTGGGATTAAAGGCGGTGTGTGCCACCACCCAGTACAATTGTGCTCTTGATCAAATAAAAATGAAATTACACATGAACATTTAAAGAGTATACCTGTAATAGTTAAAAGCTAAACGCTTGGGTCTTCCAACAGATCAATGATTACACATGAACGAAAAGGAATTATGTAAACTTCATTCTCTGTATCTGAGGATAGAGCAGAGCAGGATACCTGTCAAACAAGGGAATTCTTTTTTCTGAGAATAAGTGACAATTGGAGGAAAACGTGAACAGAAGAATTTTGTATTTGCTATACTTGTAACTCTTGGCCTTTTGTAAGGGAGCATATTCACGTATTTCATGTAATCCTGTTAAATTCATTGTCCATGAGGGATTGGGAGGGATGGCTCTATCTCCTCTAGTCACTCAATCCATCAGAGGTCAAGTAAGGAAACAGAAATAACGCTAAACAAAGTTTTAACAGCAGGAAGTAAATACTTATTAAGTCTCCAGCTGGCAGAGTGAGAAGGCTCTGGATAAGAACCTACTCTGTGTCACAGTCTTATCCAAGTAGCACAGGCTACTCCCTATGTAATCCAATTGGCCTCAGGCTTTTGATTCTTCTACCTCGGCCTCCCAAGTGCTAGTGTTGGCGTTGTGCCACCTTACCCAGCTTAGAATCATCTTATTAATATGAAAAATATTCTCAAGCCTCAAAGGCCTTTGTGTTAATTATACAAGAATTTTCTCCCATTTCACCATCTCGAGGGACCACAAAAGAAAGAGCCCCCATCTAAGTCACAATCGACACAGAATTGTGAGGTGGGGTGCACCTGTAGCAGGGCTTCTTACGAACCCACTTAAGCACTTCCATGCCTTGTATCTCCCTCCTGCTTCTCCCTCCCCAGGGACAACTCCGTCTGGCACTGACTCCACTTGGCCAAGCTTTGGACACCCTGTGTGTTACCTTTCAGGAATAGTCTCATTTGGCAGAGGTGAATGAAAATGCTTGCAACATCATTTTTAAACAAATCAAGATACTATCAAGTGCCCACAAAGTGTGCACACAGGTGTCTGGAATATAGCCCTGTGCTGACATAAGTCACTGCTGTCTTTACCTGTTCCCCCTGAGCTGTCACCACTGCTGTCAAAGGCATTTCCAGAAAACAGAAGCAGGAGAGAGCCCATCCTTCCTACCACCTTTCATTTCTTGTGCGGCTTTCCATTGGCTAGCTGCAAGTCCACTGACAAGGGAATCTAGAGAATTAGTTTCAATATATGATAGATTGTAGAGGGTTTAAGTGGGAGGAGGGAGGGAACTAGGCTGGCAGTTGTGAGGGAAACTGTCTATGCTCACCTGCATTATACCTCCTAAACCCTGTCAAGATGAGAAAGTAAAAGTACCAACTACATATCTGGTTCAAAAAACTGCATCTTTGGCTGGGATGCCAGGACCACGGCACTGTTTCTAACACTGGTCTAAGCCCACCCCCCTCACCCTACACAAAATTTGAAAAGCACTACAGGTAATCCCTTCAGGAAAATACTGTTTTGCCCTCCACTGCCAACAGGGTAGCTTTTTGTCCTTGAACCTTGAAACACCAATCTTTAGTTTTGTTCCTATAACTCTGCAGTGGATTCTTGCTTGACCATAAGGAGTCCCAAGTTCTAAGCTGTAACGAACCCTCAGAATGATGTTTCCATCTCTTTAACCAACCAAGTCATACATTTCTTCTTTTACAGAATGGCATTTTTGGTGCAAATAATAATATTTATATTATTTTATTCTTTTGTCTTGAAGGCAATGTCTTTAAAATACCAAAATGTCATGTTTGCTAATGTGGATGTGGATTCATCTGAGGTAAGACCCCCTAAGTCCTCTGTGGACCATCAAAGCCCAAAGGCAATGTCACTGAATTGCTCTGTGTCATCATCACATTGTTAAAAAAAAAAGTGGAATTCCACATTTTTGTTTTCATGATAAATGTAGCAAATTGTCTTACATCATTTTCTTTAAATATTAGCAAACACATGGCACCCTCTCACGCTGTAGCAGACTCTTAATTTTGCTGCTTGCTCCTCAGCCTGTTACTCTATAGGCAGACATTATGACGAAGCCATAGTGAACGTTATTTTTAGTGTATGTTACTATGTTTTCAAAACTAGCTCAGTGATACAGACATTTTGACACATCTGTGTTTGTTGTGGGGAGGGGAGGTTGCTTATATAGCATGAAAAAATTCCATGAACTCCTTTTTTCTTGTCCCTAGATCTGTCCTTCCCCCTTCATCTCTCACCTCCACCCAAGTAATAATCCTCATATTCTCAAGCCAAATAAGTCTTATTGCTGTATAAAATATCTCTGCAGAATTATTCTTCCTAGGCTTTGTTAATTTATAATGAGGGCAAGTAACTATGTTAATTAGCTTTCTGTCACCATAGCAAAATGCCTAAGAGAAAAAGAAAGGTTTATTTTGTCTCACCATTTTGGATACTTGAGTCTAGTTTATCAAAGCCCAGTTGCTTTTGGGCATGTAGAAGGCGGCACATTTGGATGGGAGTATGTTGCAGAACAAATGGATCCTGTCATCATCAGGAAGAAAAAGAGAAGAACCCCACAGCCTCCTTTAAGGGCATAGCTCCAAAGAACTAAAGGCCCTCACAGGCCTCACCTCTTAAAAGTTCCAAGAGCTCCCTGCTGGAGACCAGGTTACTAACCCATGAGAGGCATTCTGCATTTAAACTATGGCAGAGGTGGTAACCAGCGGCCTACCCAACCAGTGGCTTGAAGTTGAGCTCTCATCAGAAAAACAAAATTTTGTTATCTTTTGTGTCATAATTTTGTCAGCTTGACACAAACCAGGCATACCAGGGAAGATTTGGGTTATTGTGATAATATCTGTATAAATTTTGCTCCAGAAATTTCTGTGTGAGCATAAGTCTTGATTTCTCTTGGTCATATCTACATGTGTAATTGTCGCCACTACACTTTAGTCGTATATAGAGAAATTTGAAAACCCTTTTCCAAAGAAACTGCATCATTTTACATTTTCATCGCTTCAGTAAGAGAGTTGTAACTCCTCCACATTCCTGGCAATGCAAGTTATTCTCAGCTTTTTGGCTATAGCTTTGTCTTTTAAGATGAAGCAAAAGCACGCTTTTCTAATAATAACTTACAGATTAGTTTTTGCCATGATGATCATAATTTTTTTTAATTTATTTATTTTTATCTCAGTCACAGGGTAGGTACTTTGAATCCCAGGCGTAGCCCCCTCCCCCATTCCCTCCTACCCTCCCACGCCCTCCCTCATCTCCTTCTTCCCCGCCCCCTCCAAGTCCACCAACAGGGGAGGACCTCCTTCCCTTCCATCCAACCCCAGCTTATCCTGTCTCCTCAGGGCTGGCTGCAAAGTCCTCCCCTGGGATCTAGCCAGTCTGTCACTCCCCGGCTTATATGGGGGAGGGTCAAAGAGTCAGCCATCAACATGATGATCATAATTAAAAATACAACTTAGTATGTGTGTACTTGCTTCTTTGTGTATGATAAGTGGAAAAGAGATTTAAAGTCAGTCAACAGAACTGTCAGCAAGAGATGTTCAGTTCTGTTTCCCGTGAACAGCTAATTTCATTCAACTTCCCTTATAAACAAGGGAAACAAAAACATGCCACTGGGAAGCAGCTTGAGTTGGATTAAAATTATGGAATTCTGACCCATTCTCTTGTCTTTGAGCTCCAAATGCTTTAGAATTAAAGATGAGTAATGAGGGCAGAAGAGTAACAAGGCTTAAAGGAACTGTGGGAGCCTTAAGAATGCCATGCCTGTCTTTGGTGTGACTGATGGAGACGTGCCTTTTCCTTCCTCTTTTTGCAGTATGGTATTTTTATACTAGGCTTCCCGGGGCTCCTCAGCCACCATCCAAAGCTGTTAAACACAGCTCACTGACCGCTTAGCACCCATCTGACCTTCAACTCGCTCCTCTCCTACAGCTTTGGAATGAGACTCCCCAGGAGTTTTAGAATGGTCCTCTTTATGCAAGGTTGTCCTGGAGGCTTTGAGGGTATGTTAGGAAAATTCTGTAAAGTGGCCCTAGGCTTTAAGATGAAGCTTCTTAGTAGTCACCAAGGAACACGCTTGGTACAGACAATGGTCACCAAAACTGAGACTTCACACCGTTTTTTTTTCTTTCTTTCTTTCCCAGGAATTGACTCAATTTTGTCACATCAATGCGGTACCCACATTTCAGATGTTCAAGCACACCCAAAAGGTATGTTTCCATGGAAAGCAGCAGGGGTGAATTAGATGATACAATCATCAGAGCTAAAATATAAAGCCTGGTGTTCCTTGGTTAAATGAAAACACTTTTTAAAATATAACTCTTAGTTTGAAAACACCACACAGTACTGAGGGGTAAAGAAAATTCATGACTCATAATAAATCTCTACCCATTTGAGGCATGCAAATCATAAAAATCCTACTATTCTCTCTGCTATGGGGTAGAAGTATCAAGAACCTTCCAGATTAGGAAATGATAAACTTCTCACACAGGCACATACAGTCATTACACAGGATGTGGGGAAGGAGCTACCAAAAATTATCACAAGGCAATACAACCTCATGAGAGTGCGCACAGCCTGGGTTCAGTCCCCCTGGTCCACATACCAGTTCTCCCATTCTTACCTACAATACCCTCGGTGGCTTACTTAGTCTCTGTCTATCGTTGTTTCACTATTTGTAAAATAGAGGCCATTATAAATTTTCCCTCACAGGGTTGTTGCAAACATTAAATATGTCATCGTGACTGAAGTATGTGGTCCATTCTGGCATTAGTGGTTTAATATGTTTTCCTAGTTGTTTTCCTGAAGATGTTAATGGTATAAAAATGGTGAAAATACTGAGCACATGATAAGCTAGTGTTTTCAGATACGACTGGGGCATTGATAGTTACTCACATGTGCCTCATGAAATGTCATTTTGCAACAGACTTAGGAGGCACAAAATATACACTGTCTTTTACACCAATATCACTGTAGAAACACCTCAAGGAGAAAACAGTAACTGAATATATAATAATTATAACATTATTTCTAATGGTGACAATAGAAGCAGTTTCTATGTCTTTTTGAGCAGAATGTCTAAGTGAGTTATGAGCTACCTATTCCATGATATAGTATGCAACTAAAATATTATGAAGAATATTGTGAGGTTTAAAAATCATGCTTAGGCTCCAGCTCAGGTATAGCCCATAGACTCAGTCTCCAAGTGGGTTCCCTAATAAGGGAAGCATGCTCTCTCTGGCATAAACTCAGTGACAGGCTCTCTGATCAACCCCCCCCCCCCGCCCCAGAGGGTGCAGCCTGGCCTGGCCACAGAGGAAGACAATGCAACCAGTCCTGATGAGACCTGATGGGCTAGGGTCAAATAGAAGGGGAGGAGGACCTCCCCTATCAGTGGACTAGGGGAGGGGTATAGGGGGAGAAGAGGGAGAGAGGGTGGAATTGAGAAGAGATGAGGGAGGGGGACAGAGCTGGGATATAAATTGAATAAACTAATAAATGATAATAAAAAATTAAAAATTAAAATCATGCTTAGGTTTTATAAAGATTGTGTCTAAACTGGGGGAAATGAATGCTTTTTTTTAACCTACCAGCTGTAGAGGGTTTTTTTGTTTGTTTGTTTGTTTGTTTCTATTGGTAAGTATTTGCTATAATATAATTGGCACAGTAGATTTAATAAATTTCTTAAACACTACCTATTCCCTCCCATAGCTTTTAGGGGAAAACAAAATTATTTAGCATGTGTTTCCTCAATTTGCCCCACCTACATGTCTAATTCCCTGTCTTTGTTACCATCTCAAAGATAAGAACATGTTCTTGCAAAATCAGTCACACATCTATACACCTTGACTACATCCTCTCCATCAGTTACCTTCTTCAGGCTATGTGTTTTTCCACCCAGGGTCCATACTCTATTGTCTATCAGGAGCCCTATTTCCTATCTTTAGTCTCAAGGCTTCATCTCTAGGTTTTAACCAAACAATTAACTGTCCTCATCAGGTATGGGCCCTTTAGTTCAATAAAGCCAATTCCTATCAAACGAGAACCAGTGCCAGAATTTTAATATTTCCATTTAATATTATTAGCATAGCATCTTGATTATGGAGTTTAGAAACTGAACAGTAGGGATGGAGAGATGGCTCATCCGTTAAGAGTTCAATTCCTAGCTCTCAAGTCTTGTGGTCACAAACACCTGCAACTCCATCTCCAAGGAATCCAGTGCTCCCTTCTGGCCTCTGTAGATACCTGCATGTACATGCAAATACACACAGACACACTGAGACACATGTAAATAAAAAATAAAACTAAAGCCTCTTTTTAAAAACTAAACAATTTGAAATTATTTCTACCACAATATATGAATGCATCTATTGCTAATCTTTTGATGCATGTAATCACACGAAAACCTTCCACAAAATAACAACAAAAACAAAACAACCTTCTATACCAAAGGCAAGAACCAAGAAAAGAATGCAAAGAGCCTAAAGGGAATAATGCTCTAAATCTTTTACTTCTTTTGACTTAGATCTCAAAATGGGGTCTGAGCAGGTCTTTAGGGTTCCAAGGTATCTTAGTCAGTGTTTTCTTGCTGAGACCAAAATTCAAGTTGGGAAGGAAGGGTTTCAGTTTACGCTTCCAGATCATCACTGGAAAAAGTCAGGACAGGAATTCAACCAGGAGTGGAACGTGAAGACAGGAGCTGATGCAGAGCCCATGGAGGGTGCTGCTTACTGGTTGCTTCCTCTGGTTTGCTTAGCCTGCCTTCTTATAAGAACCCAGGACCACCAGCCCAGAGATGGCACCATCCGCAATGGGCTGGGCCCTCCCATATAGCTAATTGGAAAAAAGAATGCCCTGTAGCTGGATCTCATGCAGGCATTTTCTCAACTGAGGCTCCTTTCTCTGTGATAATTCTAGCTTGTATCAAGTTGACATACAAACCCAGTCAGTACACGTGGGGTCCCACTTTTCCCAGTGCATGGAAAGCTATAGTTAGACCATGGCATCTCTAAACTCTTCCCCCCAGTTTCTGCCTCACAGTGGTCTGCAGAAAGCCACTGCAATGGAGGGGAATTGGAGTGGCCAGGCAAAAGAATCATTCATTTGAATTTTTCTGTCAGGAAAAGCAAGCAAGGAAGGCTTTCATTGCCATCAACTCTCTTCTTGAGAGTAGAGAAAAAGAAAATTTGTGTCTTTGAAACCACCTCCAGAAATAAAGGCTCCATGCCTGTATCTGGGACATGTAACTGGAAAGTGACTTATTGAAGTAATTAAGTGCCATTTATCCATTTGTTTTCAAGCTAGAGTACAATTTCTGTTAAGGATTGTTTCAAGAAATGGGAGAAAGAGGGAGGGAGGGTGGAACTGGGAGGAGCTGAAGGAAGGAGCTTCAATAAATTGTGAAAAATTAAAATTAAAAAAAGAAATGTCTTTGTTTCCAGTAAGACATCTGGCAAACAATCACTGTGTACTGTGCTTAAAGGTCCACAGCATAAAAAGTCACAGAAATCATCCTAGAACATAGGAGAATATCTACCTCCTTTGAGACACAATGCATATCCTTGCATCACACAGGAAAACAAAGAGGTTCTCCTTTTTCTCTATAGATGCCCAAATCTTAGACTTATTCCTGATGCTCAAATTCCATGACCCCTTACCTATTTTGTCTCCAACATTTCCAAATGTCCCACACTATCTCATCATTAGGCTTTTGTTCTTTTCTTTGGCCTTCATTCTTGCTTATGTCTTTTTTGTTGTATATACACCATAAATAAAATAAATCTTTTAAAAAAATACATAAAGCCATATAACATGCTCCAAGACAATGGAACTTAGTGATCTTTCCTGGCTACTGGAAGTTTTCATGTAAGAAGTTGGCTGGCAGGGACCCAATACAAAGAAATGGCTGTAGTGAGGTGAGGTGAAGAGATGGCTCGGTCAGTAAACTTGTCATATAGACCTGAGTTTGAACCCCAAAACTCACACCTGAAAAGCCAGGAGTGACAGTGCGCATTTGAAATCTCAGTGCTGGAGAGGCAAGAGCAGGAGAATGCCTGAGGATTGCGCCAGCAAGGATAGCCTAATTGGTAGGTTCCATACCACATGAGAGACACCCTCTCAAAAAACAAGGTGGATAGCCACTCACCTCACATCTGTACAAATGTGTATACAGAGAGAGAGGGAACAAACTCCAGGTAGGTAATAAACTGATTGTTGCTCTTTTCTGCTTTATTCGTGTTTTCACCTAAGCCTTAGACTGTTAGGCATCATGTTCCAGGAAGATTCACTGTGGTAGATACGTTCATTCCTGTGATATCTTGTAGGTGAGGTACCCAAGGCATTTCCTAGTTTTTGTACGACTACAATATCATGATTGTAGTACTCTGTTGTACGTGCACTAGTTCCCCTTTATCAAAAAAGAATCCATTCCAAGATCACCATTCGGGGCTTGAAACCACAGACACTCCTGACTGATCCTACACCTAACATGGAGGGGTTGCCCTATTCATCTTTACTAGATCTTGGAAACCTACATATTTTTTCATTCCCTAATAAGTAAAGACTTTTTTACCTTTTCATGTAAAATATTTTATAGCTTCTCTTTGACAACCAATCATTATTCTTACAGTTTGGCATCATTAGTCAGTAAAAACAAGGTTGCTTGAACATAAGCACTGATGATGAGACAGCTAAATGCCTAACTGGCAGGTAGAAGGGACCATCTGCTCCCTAAGCATGAGATTTCATTATGCTTTTCAAAGTGGCATGTAATTTCAGGCTTCTTGTTTACTTCAGGAATCATCTATGTAATATTTTCAGGCCTTGGTTACCTAGGTAACTGAAATCACAGAAAGTAAAACTGCACAAATAAGATATTTTGATTAGACAGACAGATGGACAGAAGACAGATAACAAATTTGATTTGAGAACCATCCTAAAAATCTACTGACGGCTATAAACTCTCTTCAAAAAAAATAAACATGCACACATGCACTGATACACGCAGACGATTCCAGTGGACCCCAGCCCTCTAAGACTGAATATGGCTCCACTACACTAATCACTTTGGTTTCGTGGTAGGCAGATGTCTGCAGAATATAGGAAAGGAAGCAAAACAAAGAATTCACAAGCCTTGGTCAACTGATTATGCCCAAGCCAACTATCAAAAGTTAATTGCAACTTTCATGCCTTAGAGTAAAGTGGGTCCCAAAGCACTTATATATATATAGACCCACTAGTAAGAGCAATGAAAAAAATGGGCATATATATGCTAATAAATAAATTATTCACAATTGAATAATTAATAACAGAAGAAACCATTTGCTGGACTCTCACATTAAGTAGAAGAAAGTTCTTGCCCAGATGTCTGCAAACTGTAAGGTTCCTGTTGACCTTGTGGAAATCATTTCCAAGAAGCATTTGCCATAAAAGAAAGTAGGTATAGAGACAAAAAGCATCCTATGTTATTTTCTAGTAAGAGGACAGGACTGAAGCAGGGCTCACACACAGTGACCTAAAGGTCAGGAGGAGACAATAGATGAAGCAGGAAGAAATGAGGAAGGTGGTGGCCATGAAGAATCATCCCAAATGCTTATGTTCAACTACTTCAAAAATAAACGGTGCCTTGCCTTCTCCCCAGGGAATGCTGACATCTGTCTCACTATCTCAGGAATTAGACAACTATTGTTTGAGTCTTACATTTTTCTATTACTGAGTGATTTAGGATTGTAATAAGCCACCCTAAGATTCACTTTTCTTCTTTGTGAGATGAAAACTTCATCACTCATCTTTGAAGTTTTGCCTTGAAATTTTTCAATAAATGTACAGAAAGTGCCAAGCACTGGACTTAATGAATACCTTACAATATGATTATTATAGTTGATTTTAAACTACTGTATTATGTTATGGGTTACTGATGAGCTGTTTAACAATATAGCTAGTGTCAGAACCTCAGGATCCAGCTGTAACTGTCTACCTACAAATGTGTAAATAAATATAAATTCTAAAATGAAGTTTATGAGAGGCCATTTAAACTCATCAAATATATACAACTTCTGCTTACACTACGTCACCATTTACTTACTCAGGAAGTTCCATCCTGCTACAGACAATAGCAGACAAAGAATAAATCTACCTAGTGGGGCTAAGAAAGTATCACATGGTCTTCAGGTTCTTTAGATGCCAGTCAGCACCAGGAACAGCCGATACTCTTGACAGAGAATTGTAGAGTCCTCAAACTAAGCAAGAGGGAAGGAACGTTGGTAAAGTAAGGCAGCTTTCGCTCTGTTTAGCAATACTTAGTACCACGGCCAAGGATGCTACAGTTGCCTTAGCAACTGAGAGGCTCTTTACATGTCTCTTCTCCAGGCCAAAGAAGAGGTGGATACAAATCAACCCCCAGTGCTGAGTTGCTTTTACTTAACATTCAACATTTTGTTGACTAAGGACTTTTGTCTTAATTTTTAATAGCTAATTTCCCACACTTTACATTTTCTGCCCAGCCCTGCTCATCATCTCTGAATTTTCAATTGTTGAAGGATAGCAGTATTTCATTTGATGATTTGAAAAAAAAAAGCCTCATGAACAAGTTGTACTTAGGATTTAGTGCATCAAAGAATAAAAAGTAAGTGGGGGGGCACACTCATTAGTGAGGCTCCAGAAAGATCTTTTGATGTCCCCTCTTGTTAAAAGACACAGATGTGTATGCTTTCTCTCCAACACATGTGCTGAATGATTCTGCCTAGCGATGCCCATTTAAAACTCAGACACTGAAGATCTCCATAGTAACGAGGAACTTGTCACACACACATCTTGCTACATAGCCATTGCTACCATAAATCTAGATGCAAAATCTAGTTTTGGTATTTACATAAAGCAACTCAACACCAAGTGTGGTCCAATCCATCACCCAGTCCAAAGCCCTCAATCACCAGCATCATATTGGAGATCCACAGGCCTGGGAGCTCATGAAGTAGTTAAAGGGTTGATGATCTATGAGAAATGGGGGAAGACTCAAGAACAAATTGTACTCAGAGTTAAGATTTATTGCATCAAAGAATATTGAATAAAAGCAACTGGGGCAGGGGGAATATTCATTAGTGGGATCCAGAAAGATGGTTTGATGCCTTCTCTTGTCAGAGGACACAGAGTGTCCCAGTGCCGTGCAAGGCATAAGCAACCAGACATTAGCTCTTTTCTCACAGGGAGTCATGCAGATAAGCAAAATAGGACCTGTTGTCGTGAATACTTCTTGTGGCAAGTGGTGCTCATAAAAGTTCATAGCTGGGACACATGTGAACAGTGATTCTCTTGAAGTCTAGCCCTTGAGATGGCCTGCCTGTGAAAGGATTTAGGGCTGCTCAGGTGAAGCTTAACTGCCCAGATTTTTAAAAGGTCCTGCTGTTTTGCAGAACTCTCAAGGCCTAAAAGTGAGGACAGGGTGGTGGTGGCTTGTCTCCTGTCTGAAGAAGGGAAGGTGGGCTCAGTTTCCTGGGATGTCTATAAGGGCTGAGGGGGAAAAAAATTAGCGGTGTTCTTAATCAGAGCACCCCAGAAAGAAAAAGAATAGACATGGAGTTATTCCTTCATCTAGGCTGAAAAGACCCTCAACTCTGGACTTGGGTGGGTGAGAGTGGGAATGTAGATAAGCCAAGGCTTGTAGAAAATCCAAAGCTGGACATCTGAGTAGATTTTCCCAATGGAAATGTGGGGAAGTGTATAAATTATTGAAGAGAATGACTCTGGAAGCTGTGTTTACTCCAAAGAACAAAATCCCATTCCATACTCCCAGTGATAGCAGAAGTTCATCTCTGGTAGCTACAGTCCAAAATCACCTTTCCTAGTCTCAATGTGGCTTAAGATGAACCCCAACAACATCACACCCCATCCCGTTCAGTAGTAAGCCACACTGCATAAAGGACATGGCCCTGCAACAGCATCAAGTGTCTGCTCAACAGAACCAGCTGATGGCACAGATAAGAATTTACACACTCCAGCTGATCCTCCACCTGTTGACAAATGAACTCACAGAAGCACAGCCACGCCTGTTTGCTCATTTAACTCTGTCTGCTTTTGCATTTCCACAACAAATCTGAATAGCCTACAAACCCCTAATGAGTATTATCTGAACAAAAGAGGTTGGTTATTACCACAGAAAAAGAAATGTATTTTGTCATCATTTGAATCACTGATGCCCAAAGAGTAGGACATGGAAGCAGCTTCAAGAAAATGAGTAAATTGCTGTTTTCCTGTTAGAACAAGTTCAAAAGATGCCACTCAATAGAGATAAGTGGTGGGAACGTGAGCCAACTACAAATATTTGCCCTAATCTTGAATCTGAAGGTGTCTCTTCCACATGCCTTCTCAATATATTAGCCCAACTCCAAAGACTTTAATGAACTACTTACATTTTTCCAAGGTCTGCCTGAGGCATAGGAAAGCCAAAGAGTTTCTATATGAGATTCATAATGTAAGTGGTTCTGGAGAGATAAGAGGTTGAGTCAGAAGAAGGAAACAAGATAGAATCAACAGCAATTACTATTGTCTCCTCCTCTCTGGTGAGGCAGCTTTTAAAACTTCTATCATTAAACTTTTCCATCTTATTCATACCATCTTTTAAAATGAGAATGCATTTTCCTTTTATTCATGCTATGATAAATTAGGAAATCGATAAATTAGAAATTGTATTCCCAAAGAGGTCTTGTATTGGTTGGTAGTTTGTGCTTTTTTTTTTTTAATTTAATTTTTATGGTTGTGCGGTTGCTGGTACTTTGGAGATTTCTGTTGCTTGGCATTCACTTCTCCTTTGAGGCAGCCAAGCCCCTTGTACACCAGGCTGGGTTGGAGGGAGGGTAGTTTAGCCTGTTCAAAGAACACACCTGGAAATAGCTTTGGGGAATACAGGAGGTATTTGTGACCCTGGGTAGGAGGCCAGGGACTCTGGGGCAAGGTTTGTTTGGCTGTGTCCCATTGGCCAGGGCAGGGGTGTTGGAAGATGCTTCATCTGCATACTCAGGGGCTGTAGGATCTAGGGATGGGGTGGGGAGAACCTTATAAAGTCAAACAACAAGTGAAACCTGAAAACTGTCAGGGTAAAACTTCTTACTAGGGTTGATGATGGGAAAGCCATCAGCCTAGGTAGATCTTTTTTTTTTTTTTTGCAATTATTTCTAGCATTCAGTGACAGCACCTGAAGAATGATCCCTAGCTTTGTGGCACCAGGTTGGGAGGGGGGAGGTAGCGAACTCCTGCTATCCTCACATCCTCACGTTTTGAGGTATTCGAGGTTGAAGCTTCCTTCCATAATCCTGGGCCAGTACAGTCCCATGGTTGCTATTGTTAACCTGCTGATGTTAACTAAGTACAAATATCTGGGAAATTGATGAGCTCAATCTGGACCATGAAGATGGTCCAAATATAACTTCAGTATTCACTCAACCAAAACTATACTTCAACCTGGCAAGGCATTTTATTCTAGTTTTTGACTCTCAGACATTCATTTGTCAAAAGAAAACACTGTCTTTGAGGCCTTCACCTTTTCCTAGTAAGAGCAATAGACACTTGATGTAAATGTCAGAATGTCCTTGGCATACGAAAAACTAGCTCTAGTTAGACCTAAGTGATAGGTAAACCACGAAAGAGTCACTTCTATACTGTATTTTTGTGTGTTTCAAAATGTCCATAATGAAAGTTGTTTTAAATCATGTTGAATTTGGGTAGTCCTTTAGTCCTAAATAGCCTCCCTCCTCCCACTAGCCTCAAAAAAACAAGATCTTATCTTTTTGTTGCAATTATTTCTACTATGCAGCAGCATGAAAAATGACCTAGCTAGGTGTGGTGACATACCTGTAATTCTATCACTTGGCAGCCTGAAGCAAAAGAATTGCAAGTTCAAGGCTAGCCTGAGAGTCAGAGTGAGACCCTATCTCAAAGGTGTGGGGGAGAAGAAGTTTTTTTAAAATAAAGGTGGCATAAGAGAGCGGAAAACTCACTCCCTGATGCTTCTGACTGAAGCCTTTGAGAGAGTAAAAGGAAGAAACACTACTTTCAGAATCCACATTTACAGTTGAACCTACATATAGGTGGATTCCACATTCTTGCATGCATCCAACAACAGATCAAAAATTTTGGGAAAAAAATGTGTATACTGAAAAGGTACAAACTTCTCTTTCATGTTATTGTTCTTAAAACAATACAGGGTAGCAACTCTTTACACAGCACTTTTATTGTACTGGCTGTTATACATAATCTAGAGAGGATTAAAAGTTTATGAGAAAGCAGGCCTGGATTCTAGGCAAGCACGCTGGAGCATGTGTGGACTTTAACGTTCCCCTAAACCTCAGTGATGTCCCAGGACAATTACATAGCTCTCCTTAGTATTAGAAATAAGATGAGGCTTACAACAGGTTTTCTATAAAAGGGGTTTATTAGGGGAGAAGGGGGAACAGGGGTGGGCCATGATGGGGGAAGAGAGAGGGAGAGGAGGAAAGGGGAGGAGGGGTGGGGCGCCCCATAGAGAGAGTAAGAGGGTAAGAGGGTGAGAGGAATAATAAGAGAGAGAACACATGTCTGATGGTCCTTTTATAGGTCAGGTAATTACTAACCACGCCCCCAGGTGTGGCCACCTGGCTGGGCGATACAAGATGATGTCACTGTTGCTAGGTAACCCAGAAGCACGATTGTTTCAGAATACTAACATTCCTCCCTTTTTCTATAATTAAAAACTGAGGAACTTGGTCTGCTTTTCATGTAAGGCCAGTTAAAGTATGTAAGTCTAGGTTCATTGAAAGCAGCTCTTAGTTGTCATGCAAGAGGTTATGAGAGAGAAATTATAGGAACAAAAATGGTCAGATCATATAGTCAAGAAAGAGGAGGAAGAGAAGAGAAGCCTCTGCCCTGTAAAATCTAGGGTAGAGGATTGTCAACAGAGAGTTGTCAGCCATGCAAGGCAGCAAGTAGGGACTGAGGAACACTGGGAGAACCTGGAACTGCTTG